>JBBELK010000596.1:0-627674 GCA_037783545.1 Henricia sp. BOLD:AAB3569 | reverse complement strand
CAAAAATGACAAAAATCATAAGGGGTTAGTCCAGTGATTTTTGTCAAAAATGGCCAAAAATTGACTTTTTTAAAAATGTCTCAGAAAGTACGCCTAACGAAAGTTTAGCCCGTTTGGAACCTATTTTGGTAGTTCTCGAAGCCAATTCTTATGAAAATTGACATTTTGGCCAAAAATATTTATAATTTTCCTTAAAATCAGATATTTTCAAACTTTAATATTTCTTCATCTGGGTGAGCAGTCAGGGTCTAATTCAAAAAATAACATCTATTGGGTCTAGGCAACATTTCCTGACATTATGAGGAAAATCTGATTGGTACAATTTTTGGCCAAAAATGACAAATCATAAGGGGTTAGTCCAGCGATTTTTGTCAAAAATGGCCAAAAATTGACTTTTTTAAAAAATGTCTCAAAAAGTACGCCTAACGAAAGTTTAGCCCGTTTGGAACCTATTTTGGTAGTTCTCGAAGCCAATTCTTATAAAAAAAATTTCATTTTGGCCAAAAATATTTATAATTTTCCTTAAAATCAGATATTTTCAAACTTTAATATTTCTTTGTCTGGGTGAGCAGTCAGGGTCTAATTCAAGAAATAACATCTATTGGGTCTAAGCAACATTTCCTGACATTATGAGGAAAATCTGATTCGTACAACTTTTGGCCAAAAATGACACAAATCATAAGGGGTTAGTCCAGCGATTTGTCAAAAATGGCCAAAAATTGACTTTTTTAAAAATGTCTCAGAAAGTAATCCTAACGAGGGTTTAGCCCGTTTTGGAACCTATTTCGGTAGTTCTCGAAGCCAAATCATATGAAAAATTGACATTTTGGCCAAAAACATTTATAATTTTCCTCAAAATCAGAAATTTTCAAACTTTAATATTTCTTTGTCTGGGTGAGCAGTCAGGGTCTAATTCAAGAAATAACATCTATTGGGTCTAAGCAACATTTCCTGACGTCATGAGGAAAATCTGATTCGTACAATTTTTGGCCAAAAATGACAAAAATCATAAGGGGTTAGTCCAGTGATTTTTGTCAAAAATGGCAAAAATTGACTTTTTTAAAAAATGTCTCAGAAAGTACGCCTAACGAAAGTTTAGCCCGTTTGGAACCTATTTTGGTAGTTCTCGAAGGCAACTTCTATGAAAAATTGACATTTTGGCCAAAAACATTAATAATTTTCCTTAAATCAGACATTTTCAAACTTTAATATTTCTTCATCTGGGTGAGCAGTCAGGGTCTAATTCAAAAAATAACATCTATTGGGTCTAAGCAACATTTCCTGACATTATGAGGAAAATCTGATTCGTACAATTTTTGGCCAAAAATGACAAATCATAAGGGGTTAGTCCAGCGATTTTTGTCAAAAATGGCCAAAAATTGACTTTTTAAAAAATGTCTCAAAAAGTACGCCTAACGAAAGTTTAGCCCGTTTGGAACCTATTTTGGTAGTTCTCGAAGGCAACTTCTATGAAAAATTGACATTTTGGCCAAAAACATTAATAATTTTCCTTAAAATCAGACATTTTCAAACTTTAATATTTCTTCATCTGGGTGAGCAGTCAGGGTCTAATTCAAAAAATAACATCTATTGGGTCTAAGCAACATTTCCTGACATTATGAGGAAAATCTGATTCGTACAATTTTTGGCCAAAAAATGACAAATCATAAGGGGTTAGTCCCAGCGATTTTTGTCAAAAATGGCCAAAAATTGACTTTTTAAAAAATGTCTCAAAAAGTACGCTAACGAAAGTTTAGCCCGTTTGGAACCTATTTTGGTAGTTCTCGAAGCCAATTCTTATGAAAAAAATTACATTTTGGCCAAAAATATTTATAATTTTCCTTAAAATCAGATATTTTCAAACTTTAATATTTCTTTGTCTGGGTGAGCAGTCAGGGTCTAATTCAAGAAATAACATCTATTGGGTCTAAGCAACATTTCCTGACATTATGAGGAAAAATCTGATTCGTACAACTTTTTGGCCAAAAATGACACAAATCATAAGGGGTTAGTCCAGCGATTTGTCAAAAATTGCCAAAAATTGACTTTTTTAAAAAATGTCTCAGAAAGTACGCCTAACGAAAGTTTAGCCCGTTTTGGAACCTATTTTGGTAGTTCTCGAAGCCAATTCTTATGAAAAAATTGACATTTTGGCCAAAAATAATGATATTTTTCCTTAAAATCAAAAAATTTTCAAACTTTAATATTTCTTTATCTGGGTGAGCAGTCAGGGTCTAATTCAAGAAATAACATCTATTGGGTCTAAGCAACATTTCCTGACATTATGAGGAAAATCTGATTCGTACAATTTTTGGCCAAAAAAGACAAAAATCATAAGGGTTAGTCCAGCGATTTTTGTCAAAAATGGCCAAAATTGACTTTTTTAAAAAAATGTCTCAGAAAGTACGCCTAACGAAAGTTTAGCCCGTTTGGAACCTATTTTGATAGTTCTCGAAGACAATTCCTATGAAAAATTGACATTTTGGCCAAAAACATTAATAATTTTCCTTAAAATCAGATATTTTCAAACTTTAATATTTCTTTGTCTGGGTGAGCAGTCAGGGTCTAATTCAAGAAATAACATCTATTGGGTCTAAGCAACATTTCCTGACATTATGAGGAAAATCTGATTCGTACAACTTTTGGCCAAAAATGACACAAATCATAAGGGGTTAGTCCAGCGATTTGTCAAAAATTGCCAAAAATTGACTTTTTTAAAAAATGTCTCAGAAAGTACGCCTAACGAAAGTTTTAGCCCGTTTGGAACCTATTTTGGTAGTTCTCGAAGCCAATTCTTATGAAAAATTGACATTTTGGCCAAAAATATTTATAATTTTCCTTAAATCAGATATTTTCAAACTTTAATATTTCTTCATCTGGGTGAGCAGTCAGGGTCTAATTCAAGAAATAACATCTATTGGGTCTAAGCAAACATTTCCTGACATTATGAGGAAAATCTGATTCGTACAACTTTTGGCCAAAAATGACACAAAATCATAAGGGGTTAGTCCAGCGATTTGTCAAGAATTGCCAAAAATTGACTTTTTTTAAAAATGTCTCAGAAAGTACGCCTAACGAAAGTTTAGCCCGTTTGGAACCTATTTTGGTAGTTCTCGAAGCAATTCTTATGAAAAATTGACATTTTGGCCAAAAATATTGATATTTTTCCTTAAAATCAAAAATTTTCAAAACTTTAATATTTCTTTATCTGGGTGAGCAGTCAGGGTCTAATTCAAGAAATAACATCTATTGGGTCTAAGCAACATTTCCTGACATTATGAGGAAAATCTGATTCGTACAATTTTTGGCCAAAAAAGACAAAAATCATAAGGGGTTAGTCCAGCGATTTTTGTCAAAATGGCCAAAAATTGACTTTTTTAAAAAATGTCTCAGAAAGTACGCCTAACGAAAGTTTAGCCCGTTTGGAACCTATTTTGATAGTTCTCGAAGACAATTCCTATGAAAAATTTACATTTTGGCCAAAAACATTTATAATTTTCCTTAAAATCAGAAATTTTCAAACTTTAATATTTTCTTTCTCTGGGTGAGCAGTCAGGGTCTAATTCAAGAAATAACATATATTGGGTCTAAGCAACATTTCCTGACATTATGAGGAAAATCTGATTCGTACAATTTTGGCCAAAAATGACAAAAATCATAAGGGTTAGGTCCAGTGATTTTTTTCAAAAATGGCAAAAATTGACTTTTTTAAAATGTCTCAGAAAGTAATCCTAACGAGGGTTTAGCCCGTTTGGAACCTATTTCGGTAGTTCTCGAAGCCAAATCATATGAAAAATTGACATTTTGGCCAAAAACATTTATAATTTTCCTCAAAATCAGAAATTTTCAAACTTTAATATTTCTTTGTCTGGGTGAGCAGTCAGGGTCTAATTCAAGAAATAACATCTATTGGGTCTAAGCAACATTTCCTGACGTCATGAGGAAAATCTGATTCGTACAATTTTTGGCCAAAAATGACAAAAATCATAAGGGGTTAGTCCAGTGATTTTTGTCAAAAATGGCCAAAAATTGACTTTTTTAAAAATGTCTCAGAAAGTACGCCTAACGAAAGTTTAGCCCGTTTGGAACCTATTTTGGTAGTTCTCGAAGCCAATTCTTATGAAAAATTGACATTTTGGCCAAAAATATTTATAATTTTCCTTAAAATCAGATATTTTCAAACTTTAATATTTCTTCATCTGGGTGAGCAGTCAGGGTCTAATTCAAAAAATAACATCTATTGGGTCTAGGCAACATTTCCTGACATTATGAGGAAAATCTGATTCGTACAATTTTTGGCCAAAAATGACAAATCATAAGGGGTTAGTCCAGCGATTTTTGTCAAAAATGGCCAAAAATTGACTTTTTAAAAATGTCTCAAAAGTACGCCTAACGAAAGTTTAGCCCGTTTGGAACCTATTTTGGTAGTTCTCGAAGCCAATTCTTATAAAAAAAATTACATTTTGGCCAAAATATTTATAATTTTCCTTAAAATCAGATATTTTCAAACTTTAATATTTCTTTGTCTGGGTGAGCAGTCAGGGTCTAATTCAAGAAATAACATCTATTGGGTCTAAGCAACATTTCCTGACATTATGAGGAAAATCTGATTCGTACAACTTTTGGCCAAAAATGACACAAATCATAAGGGGTTAGTCCAGCGATTTGTCAAAAATTGCCAAAAATTGACTTTTTTAAAAATGTCTCAGAAAGTACGCCTAACGAAAGTTTAGCCCGTTTGGAACCTATTTTGGTAGTTCTCGAAGCCAATTCTTATGAAAAATTGACATTTTGGCCAAAAATATTTATATTTTTCCTTAAAATCAAAAATTTTCAAACTTTAATATTTCTTTATCTGGGTGAGCAGTCAGGGTCTAATTCAAGAAATAACATCTATTGGGTCTAAGCAACATTTCCTGACATTATGAGGAAAATCTGATTCGTACAATTTTTGGCCAAAAAAGACAAAAATCATAAGGGGTTAGTACAGCGATTTTTGTCAAAAATGGCCAAAAATTGACTTTTTAAAAAAATGTCTCAGAAAGTACGCCTAACGAAAGTTTAGCCCGTTTGGAACCTATTTTGGTAGTTCTCGAAGACAATTCCTATGAAAAATTTACATTTTGGCCAAAAAACATTTATAATTTTCCTTAAAATCAGAAATTTTCAAACTTTAATATTTCTTTCTCTGGGTGAGCAGTCAGGGTCTAATTCAAGAAATAACATATATTGGGTCTAAGCAACATTTCCTGACATTATGAGGAAAATCTGATTCGTACAATTTTTGGCCAAAAATTACAAAAATCATAAGGGGTTAGTCCAGTGATTTTGTCAAATATGGCCAAAAATTGACTTTTTTAAAAATTGTACTCAGAAAGTACGCTAACGAAAGTTTAGCCCGTTTGGAACCTATTTTGGTAGTTCTCGAAGCCAATTCTTATGAAAAATTGACATTTTGGCCAAAAATATTTATAATTTTCCTTAAAATCAGACATTTTCAAAAATTTAATATTTCTTTGTCTGGGTGAGCAGTCAGGGTCTAATTCAAGAAATAACATCTATTGGGTCTAAGCAACATTTCTTGACATTATGAAGAAAATCTGATTCGTACAATTTTTGGCAAAAAATGACAAAAATCATAAGGGGTTAGTCCAGCGATTTTTGTCAAAAATGGCCCAAAAATTGACTTTTTTTAAAAATGTCTCAGAAAGTAGCCTCACGAAAGTTTAGCCCGTTTGGAACCTATTTTGGTAGTTCTCGAAGGCAACTTCTATGAAAAATTGACATTTTGGCCAAAAACATTAATAATTTTCCTTAAAATCAGACATTTTCAAACTTTAATATTTCTTCATCTGGGTGAGCAGTCAGGGTCTAATTCAAAAAAATAACATCTATTGGGGTCTAAGCAACATTTCCTGACATTATGAGGAAAATCTGATTCGTACAACTTTTGGCCAAAAATGACACAAATCATAAGGGGTTAGTCAGCGATTTGTCAAAAATTGCCAAAATTGACTTTTTTAAAAATGTCTCAGAAAGTACGCCTAACGAAAGTTTAGCCCGTTTGGAACCTATTTTGGTAGTTCTCGAAGCCAATTCTTATGAAAAATTGACATTTTGGCCAAAAATATTTATATTTTTCCTTAAAATCAAAAATTTTCAAACTTTAATATTTCTTTATCTGGGTGAGCAGTCAGGGTCTAATTCAAGAAATAACATCTATTGGGTCTAAGCAACATTTCCTGACATTATGAGGAAAATCTGATTCGTACAATTTTTGGCCAAAAAAGACAAAAATCATAAGGGGTTAGTCCAGCGATTTTTGTCAAAAATGGCCAAAAATTGACTTTTTAAAAAAATGTCTCAGAAAGTACGCCTAACGAAAGTTTAGCCCGTTTGGAACCTATTTTGGTAGTTCTCGAAGCCAATTCTTATGAAAAATTGACCATTTTGGCCCAAAAATATTTATAATTTTCCTTAAATCAGATATTTTCAAACCTTTAATATTTCTTCATCTGGGTGAGCAGTCAGGGTCTAATTCAAGAAATAACATCTATTGGGTCTAAGCAACATTTCCTGACATTATGAGGAAAATCTGATTCGTACAACTTTTGGCAAAAATGACACAAATCATAAGGGGTTAGTCCAGCGATTTGTCAAAAATTGCCAAAAATTGACTTTTTTTAAAAATGTCTCAGAAAGTACGCCTAACGAAAGTTTAGCCCGTTTGGAACCTATTTTGGTAGTTCTCGAAGCCAATTCTTATGAAAAATTGGACATTTTGGCCAAAAATATTGATATTTTTCCTTAAAATCAAAAATTTTCAAACTTTAATATTTCTTTATCTGGGTGAGCAGTCAGGGGTCTAATTCAAGAAATAACATCTATTGGGTCTAAGCAACATTTCCTGACATTATGAGGGAAAATCTGATTCGTACAATTTTTGGCCAAAAAAGACAAAAATCATAAGGGGTTAGTCCAGCGATTTTTGTCAAAAATGGCCAAAAATTGACTTTTTAAAAAAATGTCTCAGAAAGTACGCTAACCGAAAGTTTAGCCCGTTTGGAACCTATTTTGATAGTTCTCGAAGACAATTCCTATGAAAAATTTACATTTTGGCCAAAAACATTTATAATTTTCCTTAAAATCAGAAATTTTCAAACTTTAATATTTCTTTCTCTGGGTGAGCAGTCAGGGTCTAATTCAAGAAATAACATATATTGGGTCTAAGCAACATTTCCTGACATTATGAGGAAAATCTGATTCGTACAATTTTTGGCCAAAAATGACAAAAATCATAAGGGGTTAGTCCAGTGATTTTTTTCAAAAATGGCCAAAAATTGACTTTTTTAAAAATGTCTCAGAAAGTAATCCTAACGAGGGTTTAGCCCGTTTGGAACCTATTTCGGTAGTTCTCGAAGCCAAATCATATGAAAAATTGACATTTTGGCCAAAAACATTTATAATTTTCCTCAAAATCAGAAATTTTCAAACTTTAATATTTCTTTGTCTGGGTGAGCAGTCAGGGTCTAATTCAAGAAATAACATCTATTGGGTCTAAGCAACATTTCCTGACGTCATGAGGAAAATCTGATTCGTACAATTTTTGGCCAAAAATGACAAAAATCATAAGGGGTTAGTCCAGTGATTTTTGTCAAAAATGGCCAAAAATTGACTTTTTTAAAAATGTCTCAGAAAGTACGCCTAACGAAAGTTTAGCCCGTTTGGAACCTATTTTGGTAGTTCTCGAAGCCAATTCTTATGAAAAATTGACATTTTGGCCAAAAATATTTATAATTTTCCTTAAAATCAGAAATTTTCAAACTTTAATATTTCTTTCTCTGGGTGAGCAGTCAGGGTCTAATTCAAGAAATAACATATATTGGGTCTAAGCAACATTTCCTGACATTATGAGGAAAATCTAATTCGTACAATTTTTGGCCAAAAATGACAAAAATCATAAGGGGTTAGTCCAGTGATTTTTTTCAAAAATGGCCAAAAATTGACTTTTTTAAAAATGTCTCAGAAAGTAATCCTAACGAGGGTTTAGCCCGTTTGGAACCTATTTCGGTAGTTCTCGAAGCCAAATCATATGAAAAATTGACATTTTGGCCAAAAACATTTATAATTTTCCTCAAAATCAGAAATTTTCAAACTTTAATATTTCTTTGTCTGGGTGAGCAGTCAGGGTCTAATTCAAGAAATAACATCTATTGGGTCTAAGCAACATTTCCTGACGTCATGAGGAAAATCTGATTCGTACAATTTTTGGCCAAAAATGACAAAAATCATAAGGGGTTAGTCCAGTGATTTTTGTCAAAAATGGCCAAAAATTGACTTTTTTAAAAATGTCTCAGAAAGTACGCCTAACGAAAGTTTAGCCCGTTTGGAACCTATTTTGGTAGTTCTCGAAGCCAATTCTTATGAAAAATTGACATTTTGGCCAAAAATATTTATAATTTTCCTTAAAATCAGATATTTTCAAACTTTAATATTTCTTCATCTGGGTGAGCAGTCAGGGTCTAATTCAAAAAATAACATCTATTGGGTCTAGGCAACATTTCCTGACATTATGAGGAAAATCTGATTCGTACAATTTTTGGCCAAAAATGACAAATCATAAGGGGTTAGTCCAGCGATTTTTGTCAAAAATGGCCAAAAATTGACTTTTTAAAAAATGTCTCAAAAAGTACGCCTAACGAAAGTTTAGCCCGTTTGGAACCTATTTTGGTAGTTCTCGAAGCCAATTCTTATAAAAAAAATTACATTTTGGCCAAAAATATTTATAATTTTCCTTAAAATCAGATATTTTCAAACTTTAATATTTCTTTGTCTGGGTGAGCAGTCAGGGTCTAATTCAAGAAATAACATCTATTGGGTCTAAGCAACATTTCCTGACATTATGAGGAAAATCTGATTCGTACAACTTTTGGCCAAAAATGACACAAATCATAAGGGGTTAGTCCAGCGATTTGTCAAAAATTGCCAAAAATTGACTTTTTTAAAAATGTCTCAGAAAGTACGCCTAACGAAAGTTTAGCCCGTTTGGAACCTATTTTGGTAGTTCTCGAAGCCAATTCTTATGAAAAATTGACATTTTGGCCAAAAATATTTATATTTTTCCTTAAAATCAAAAATTTTCAAACTTTAATATTTCTTTATCTGGGTGAGCAGTCAGGGTCTAATTCAAGAAATAACATCTATTGGGTCTAAGCAACATTTCCTGACATTATGAGGAAAATCTGATTCGTACAATTTTTGGCCAAAAAAGACAAAAATCATAAGGGGTTAGTCCAGCGATTTTTGTCAAAAATGGCCAAAAATTGACTTTTTAAAAAAATGTCTCAGAAAGTACGCCTAACGAAAGTTTAGCCCGTTTGGAACCTATTTTGGTAGTTCTCGAAGACAATTCCTATGAAAAATTTACATTTTGGCCAAAAACATTTATAATTTTCCTTAAAATCAGAAATTTTCAAACTTTAATATTTCTTTCTCTGGGTGAGCAGTCAGGGTCTAATTCAAGAAATAACATATATTGGGTCTAAGCAACATTTCCTGACATTATGAGGAAAATCTGATTCGTACAATTTTTGGCCAAAAATTACAAAAATCATAAGGGGTTAGTCCAGTGATTTTTGTCAAATATGGCCAAAAATTGACTTTTTTAAAAATGTCTCAGAAAGTACGCCTAACGAAAGTTTAGCCCGTTTGGAACCTATTTTGGTAGTTCTCGAAGCCAATTCTTATGAAAAATTGACATTTTGGCCAAAAATATTTATAATTTTCCTTAAAATCAGACATTTTCAAACTTTAATATTTCTTTGTCTGGGTGAGCAGTCAGGGTCTAATTCAAGAAATAACATCTATTGGGTCTAAGCAACATTTCTTGACATTATGAAGAAAATCTGATTCGTACAATTTTTGGCAAAAAATGACAAAAATCATAAGGGGTTAGTCCAGCGATTTTTGTCAAAAATGGCCAAAAATTGACTTTTTTAAAAATGTCTCAGAAAGTACGCCTAACGAAAGTTTAGCCCGTTTGGAACCTATTTTGGTAGTTCTCGAAGCCAATTCTTATGAAAAATTGACATTTTGGCCAAAAATATTTATAATTTTCCTTAAAATCAGATATTTTCAAACTTTAATATTTCTTCATCTGGGTGAGCAGTCAGGGTCTAATTCAAAAAATAACATCTATTGGGTCTAGGCAACATTTCCTGACATTATGAGGAAAATCTGATTCGTACAATTTTTGGCCAAAAATGACAAATCATAAGGGGTTAGTCCAGCGATTTTTGTCAAAAATGGCCAAAAATTGACTTTTTAAAAAATGTCTCAAAAAGTACGCCTAACGAAAGTTTAGCCCGTTTGGAACCTATTTTGGTAGTTCTCGAAGCCAATTCTTATAAAAAAAATTACATTTTGGCCAAAAATATTTATAATTTTCCTTAAAATCAGATATTTTCAAACTTTAATATTTCTTTGTCTGGGTGAGCAGTCAGGGTCTAATTCAAGAAATAACATCTATTGGGTCTAAGCAACATTTCCTGACATTATGAGGAAAATCTGATTCGTACAACTTTTGGCCAAAAATGACACAAATCATAAGGGGTTAGTCCAGCGATTTGTCAAAAATTGCCAAAAATTGACTTTTTTAAAAATGTCTCAGAAAGTACGCCTAACGAAAGTTTAGCCCGTTTGGAACCTATTTTGGTAGTTCTCGAAGCCAATTCTTATGAAAAATTGACATTTTGGCCAAAAATATTTATATTTTTCCTTAAAATCAAAAATTTTCAAACTTTAATATTTCTTTATCTGGGTGAGCAGTCAGGGTCTAATTCAAGAAATAACATCTATTGGGTCTAAGCAACATTTCCTGACATTATGAGGAAAATCTGATTCGTACAATTTTTGGCCAAAAAAGACAAAAATCATAAGGGGTTAGTCCAGCGATTTTTGTCAAAAATGGCCAAAAATTGACTTTTTAAAAAAATGTCTCAGAAAGTACGCCTAACGAAAGTTTAGCCCGTTTGGAACCTATTTTGGTAGTTCTCGAAGACAATTCCTATGAAAAATTTACATTTTGGCCAAAAACATTTATAATTTTCCTTAAAATCAGAAATTTTCAAACTTTAATATTTCTTTCTCTGGGTGAGCAGTCAGGGTCTAATTCAAGAAATAACATATATTGGGTCTAAGCAACATTTCCTGACATTATGAGGAAAATCTGATTCGTACAATTTTTGGCCAAAAATTACAAAAATCATAAGGGGTTAGTCCAGTGATTTTTGTCAAATATGGCCAAAAATTGACTTTTTTAAAAATGTCTCAGAAAGTACGCCTAACGAAAGTTTAGCCCGTTTGGAACCTATTTTGGTAGTTCTCGAAGCCAATTCTTATGAAAAATTGACATTTTGGCCAAAAATATTTATAATTTTCCTTAAAATCAGACATTTTCAAACTTTAATATTTCTTTGTCTGGGTGAGCAGTCAGGGTCTAATTCAAGAAATAACATCTATTGGGTCTAAGCAACATTTCTTGACATTATGAAGAAAATCTGATTCGTACAATTTTTGGCAAAAAATGACAAAAATCATAAGGGGTTAGTCCAGCGATTTTTGTCAAAAATGGCCAAAAATTGACTTTTTTAAAAATGTCTCAGAAAGTACGCCTCACGAAAGTTTAGCCCGTTTGGAACCTATTTTGGTAGTTCTCGAAGGCAACTTCTATGAAAAATTGACATTTTGGCCAAAAACATTAATAATTTTCCTTAAAATCAGACATTTTCAAACTTTAATATTTCTTCATCTGGGTGAGCAGTCAGGGTCTAATTCAAAAAATAACATCTATTGGGTCTAAGCAACATTTCCTGACATTATGAGGAAAATCTGATTCGTACAACTTTTGGCCAAAAATGACACAAATCATAAGGGGTTAGTCCAGCGATTTGTCAAAAATTGCCAAAAATTGACTTTTTTAAAAATGTCTCAGAAAGTACGCCTAACGAAAGTTTAGCCCGTTTGGAACCTATTTTGGTAGTTCTCGAAGCCAATTCTTATGAAAAATTGACATTTTGGCCAAAAATATTTATATTTTTCCTTAAAATCAAAAATTTTCAAACTTTAATATTTCTTTATCTGGGTGAGCAGTCAGGGTCTAATTCAAGAAATAACATCTATTGGGTCTAAGCAACATTTCCTGACATTATGAGGAAAATCTGATTCGTACAATTTTTGGCCAAAAAAGACAAAAATCATAAGGGGTTAGTCCAGCGATTTTTGTCAAAAATGGCCAAAAATTGACTTTTTAAAAAAATGTCTCAGAAAGTACGCCTAACGAAAGTTTAGCCCGTTTGGAACCTATTTTGGTAGTTCTCGAAGCCAATTCTTATGAAAAATTGACATTTTGGCCAAAAATATTTATAATTTTCCTTAAAATCAGATATTTTCAAACTTTAATATTTCTTCATCTGGGTGAGCAGTCAGGGTCTAATTCAAGAAATAACATCTATTGGGTCTAAGCAACATTTCCTGACATTATGAGGAAAATCTGATTCGTACAACTTTTGGCCAAAAATGACACAAATCATAAGGGGTTAGTCCAGCGATTTGTCAAAAATTGCCAAAAATTGACTTTTTTTAAAAATGTCTCAGAAAGTACGCCTAACGAAAGTTTAGCCCGTTTGGAACCTATTTTGGTAGTTCTCGAAGCCAATTCTTATGAAAAATTGACATTTTGGCCAAAAATATTGATATTTTTCCTTAAAATCAAAAATTTTCAAACTTTAATATTTCTTTATCTGGGTGAGCAGTCAGGGTCTAATTCAAGAAATAACATCTATTGGGTCTAAGCAACATTTCCTGACATTATGAGGAAAATCTGATTCGTACAATTTTTGGCCAAAAAAGACAAAAATCATAAGGGGTTAGTCCAGCGATTTTTGTCAAAAATGGCCAAAAATTGACTTTTTAAAAAAATGTCTCAGAAAGTACGCCTAACGAAAGTTTAGCCCGTTTGGAACCTATTTTGATAGTTCTCGAAGACAATTCCTATGAAAAATTTACATTTTGGCCAAAAACATTTATAATTTTCCTTAAAATCAGAAATTTTCAAACTTTAATATTTCTTTCTCTGGGTGAGCAGTCAGGGTCTAATTCAAGAAATAACATATATTGGGTCTAAGCAACATTTCCTGACATTATGAGGAAAATCTGATTCGTACAATTTTTGGCCAAAAATGACAAAAATCATAAGGGGTTAGTCCAGTGATTTTTTTCAAAAATGGCCAAAAATTGACTTTTTTAAAAATGTCTCAGAAAGTAATCCTAACGAGGGTTTAGCCCGTTTGGAACCTATTTCGGTAGTTCTCGAAGCCAAATCATATGAAAAATTGACATTTTGGCCAAAAACATTTATAATTTTCCTCAAAATCAGAAATTTTCAAACTTTAATATTTCTTTGTCTGGGTGAGCAGTCAGGGTCTAATTCAAGAAATAACATCTATTGGGTCTAAGCAACATTTCCTGACGTCATGAGGAAAATCTGATTCGTACAATTTTTGGCCAAAAATGACAAAAATCATAAGGGGTTAGTCCAGTGATTTTTGTCAAAAATGGCCAAAAATTGACTTTTTTAAAAATGTCTCAGAAAGTACGCCTAACGAAAGTTTAGCCCGTTTGGAACCTATTTTGGTAGTTCTCGAAGCCAATTCTTATGAAAAATTGACATTTTGGCCAAAAATATTTATAATTTTCCTTAAAATCAGAAATTTTCAAACTTTAATATTTCTTTCTCTGGGTGAGCAGTCAGGGTCTAATTCAAGAAATAACATATATTGGGTCTAAGCAACATTTCCTGACATTATGAGGAAAATCTAATTCGTACAATTTTTGGCCAAAAATGACAAAAATCATAAGGGGTTAGTCCAGTGATTTTTTTCAAAAATGGCCAAAAATTGACTTTTTTAAAAATGTCTCAGAAAGTAATCCTAACGAGGGTTTAGCCCGTTTGGAACCTATTTCGGTAGTTCTCGAAGCCAAATCATATGAAAAATTGACATTTTGGCCAAAAACATTTATAATTTTCCTCAAAATCAGAAATTTTCAAACTTTAATATTTCTTTGTCTGGGTGAGCAGTCAGGGTCTAATTCAAGAAATAACATCTATTGGGTCTAAGCAACATTTCCTGACGTCATGAGGAAAATCTGATTCGTACAATTTTTGGCCAAAAATGACAAAAATCATAAGGGGTTAGTCCAGTGATTTTTGTCAAAAATGGCCAAAAATTGACTTTTTTAAAAATGTCTCAGAAAGTACGCCTAACGAAAGTTTAGCCCGTTTGGAACCTATTTTGGTAGTTCTCGAAGCCAATTCTTATGAAAAATTGACATTTTGGCCAAAAATATTTATAATTTTCCTTAAAATCAGATATTTTCAAACTTTAATATTTCTTCATCTGGGTGAGCAGTCAGGGTCTAATTCAAAAAATAACATCTATTGGGTCTAGGCAACATTTCCTGACATTATGAGGAAAATCTGATTCGTACAATTTTTGGCCAAAAATGACAAATCATAAGGGGTTAGTCCAGCGATTTTTGTCAAAAATGGCCAAAAATTGACTTTTTAAAAAATGTCTCAAAAAGTACGCCTAACGAAAGTTTAGCCCGTTTGGAACCTATTTTGGTAGTTCTCGAAGCCAATTCTTATAAAAAAAATTACATTTTGGCCAAAAATATTTATAATTTTCCTTAAAATCAGATATTTTCAAACTTTAATATTTCTTTGTCTGGGTGAGCAGTCAGGGTCTAATTCAAGAAATAACATCTATTGGGTCTAAGCAACATTTCCTGACATTATGAGGAAAATCTGATTCGTACAACTTTTGGCCAAAAATGACACAAATCATAAGGGGTTAGTCCAGCGATTTGTCAAAAATTGCCAAAAATTGACTTTTTTAAAAATGTCTCAGAAAGTACGCCTAACGAAAGTTTAGCCCGTTTGGAACCTATTTTGGTAGTTCTCGAAGCCAATTCTTATGAAAAATTGACATTTTGGCCAAAAATATTTATATTTTTCCTTAAAATCAAAAATTTTCAAACTTTAATATTTCTTTATCTGGGTGAGCAGTCAGGGTCTAATTCAAGAAATAACATCTATTGGGTCTAAGCAACATTTCCTGACATTATGAGGAAAATCTGATTCGTACAATTTTTGGCCAAAAAAGACAAAAATCATAAGGGGTTAGTCCAGCGATTTTTGTCAAAAATGGCCAAAAATTGACTTTTTAAAAAAATGTCTCAGAAAGTACGCCTAACGAAAGTTTAGCCCGTTTGGAACCTATTTTGGTAGTTCTCGAAGACAATTCCTATGAAAAATTTACATTTTGGCCAAAAACATTTATAATTTTCCTTAAAATCAGAAATTTTCAAACTTTAATATTTCTTTCTCTGGGTGAGCAGTCAGGGTCTAATTCAAGAAATAACATATATTGGGTCTAAGCAACATTTCCTGACATTATGAGGAAAATCTGATTCGTACAATTTTTGGCCAAAAATTACAAAAATCATAAGGGGTTAGTCCAGTGATTTTTGTCAAATATGGCCAAAAATTGACTTTTTTAAAAATGTCTCAGAAAGTACGCCTAACGAAAGTTTAGCCCGTTTGGAACCTATTTTGGTAGTTCTCGAAGCCAATTCTTATGAAAAATTGACATTTTGGCCAAAAATATTTATAATTTTCCTTAAAATCAGACATTTTCAAACTTTAATATTTCTTTGTCTGGGTGAGCAGTCAGGGTCTAATTCAAGAAATAACATCTATTGGGTCTAAGCAACATTTCTTGACATTATGAAGAAAATCTGATTCGTACAATTTTTGGCAAAAAATGACAAAAATCATAAGGGGTTAGTCCAGCGATTTTTGTCAAAAATGGCCAAAAATTGACTTTTTTAAAAATGTCTCAGAAAGTACGCCTAACGAAAGTTTAGCCCGTTTGGAACCTATTTTGGTAGTTCTCGAAGCCAATTCTTATGAAAAATTGACATTTTGGCCAAAAATATTTATAATTTTCCTTAAAATCAGATATTTTCAAACTTTAATATTTCTTCATCTGGGTGAGCAGTCAGGGTCTAATTCAAAAAATAACATCTATTGGGTCTAGGCAACATTTCCTGACATTATGAGGAAAATCTGATTCGTACAATTTTTGGCCAAAAATGACAAATCATAAGGGGTTAGTCCAGCGATTTTTGTCAAAAATGGCCAAAAATTGACTTTTTAAAAAATGTCTCAAAAAGTACGCCTAACGAAAGTTTAGCCCGTTTGGAACCTATTTTGGTAGTTCTCGAAGCCAATTCTTATAAAAAAAATTACATTTTGGCCAAAAATATTTATAATTTTCCTTAAAATCAGATATTTTCAAACTTTAATATTTCTTTGTCTGGGTGAGCAGTCAGGGTCTAATTCAAGAAATAACATCTATTGGGTCTAAGCAACATTTCCTGACATTATGAGGAAAATCTGATTCGTACAACTTTTGGCCAAAAATGACACAAATCATAAGGGGTTAGTCCAGCGATTTGTCAAAAATTGCCAAAAATTGACTTTTTTAAAAATGTCTCAGAAAGTACGCCTAACGAAAGTTTAGCCCGTTTGGAACCTATTTTGGTAGTTCTCGAAGCCAATTCTTATGAAAAATTGACATTTTGGCCAAAAATATTTATATTTTTCCTTAAAATCAAAAATTTTCAAACTTTAATATTTCTTTATCTGGGTGAGCAGTCAGGGTCTAATTCAAGAAATAACATCTATTGGGTCTAAGCAACATTTCCTGACATTATGAGGAAAATCTGATTCGTACAATTTTTGGCCAAAAAAGACAAAAATCATAAGGGGTTAGTCCAGCGATTTTTGTCAAAAATGGCCAAAAATTGACTTTTTAAAAAAATGTCTCAGAAAGTACGCCTAACGAAAGTTTAGCCCGTTTGGAACCTATTTTGGTAGTTCTCGAAGACAATTCCTATGAAAAATTTACATTTTGGCCAAAAACATTTATAATTTTCCTTAAAATCAGAAATTTTCAAACTTTAATATTTCTTTCTCTGGGTGAGCAGTCAGGGTCTAATTCAAGAAATAACATATATTGGGTCTAAGCAACATTTCCTGACATTATGAGGAAAATCTGATTCGTACAATTTTTGGCCAAAAATTACAAAAATCATAAGGGGTTAGTCCAGTGATTTTTGTCAAATATGGCCAAAAATTGACTTTTTTAAAAATGTCTCAGAAAGTACGCCTAACGAAAGTTTAGCCCGTTTGGAACCTATTTTGGTAGTTCTCGAAGCCAATTCTTATGAAAAATTGACATTTTGGCCAAAAATATTTATAATTTTCCTTAAAATCAGACATTTTCAAACTTTAATATTTCTTTGTCTGGGTGAGCAGTCAGGGTCTAATTCAAGAAATAACATCTATTGGGTCTAAGCAACATTTCTTGACATTATGAAGAAAATCTGATTCGTACAATTTTTGGCAAAAAATGACAAAAATCATAAGGGGTTAGTCCAGCGATTTTTGTCAAAAATGGCCAAAAATTGACTTTTTTAAAAATGTCTCAGAAAGTACGCCTAACGAAAGTTTAGCCCGTTTGGAACCTATTTTGGTAGTTCTCGAAGGCAACTTCTATGAAAAATTGACATTTTGGCCAAAAACATTAATAATTTTCCTTAAAATCAGACATTTTCAAACTTTAATATTTCTTCATCTGGGTGAGCAGTCAGGGTCTAATTCAAAAAATAACATCTATTGGGTCTAAGCAACATTTCCTGACATTATGAGGAAAATCTGATTCGTACAACTTTTGGCCAAAAATGACACAAATCATAAGGGGTTAGTCCAGCGATTTGTCAAAAATTGCCAAAAATTGACTTTTTTAAAAATGTCTCAGAAAGTACGCCTAACGAAAGTTTAGCCCGTTTGGAACCTATTTTGGTAGTTCTCGAAGCCAATTCTTATGAAAAATTGACATTTTGGCCAAAAATATTTATATTTTTCCTTAAAATCAAAAATTTTCAAACTTTAATATTTCTTTATCTGGGTGAGCAGTCAGGGTCTAATTCAAGAAATAACATCTATTGGGTCTAAGCAACATTTCCTGACATTATGAGGAAAATCTGATTCGTACAATTTTTGGCCAAAAAAGACAAAAATCATAAGGGGTTAGTCCAGCGATTTTTGTCAAAAATGGCCAAAAATTGACTTTTTAAAAAAATGTCTCAGAAAGTACGCCTAACGAAAGTTTAGCCCGTTTGGAACCTATTTTGGTAGTTCTCGAAGACAATTCCTATGAAAAATTTACATTTTGGCCAAAAACATTTATAATTTTCCTTAAAATCAGAAATTTTCAAACTTTAATATTTCTTTCTCTGGGTGAGCAGTCAGGGTCTAATTCAAGAAATAACATATATTGGGTCTAAGCAACATTTCCTGACATTATGAGGAAAATCTGATTCGTACAATTTTTGGCCAAAAATTACAAAAATCATAAGGGGTTAGTCCAGCGATTTTTGTCAAAAATGACCAAAAATTGACTTTTTAAAAAATGTCTCAGAAAGTACTCCTAACGAAAGTTTAGCCCGTTTGGAACCTATTTCGGTAGTTCTCGAAGCCAATTCCTATGAAAAATTGACATTTTGGCCATTTTGCAATTGATGAAAAGTGTCCATTTCACCTTCAAATCTGCTCATTCATGCATAACATTAGGTATGAACTCGCCACTTGAAATGCCCGTTCCATGCATTGCATTAATCATTCACACCAAGTTTCGTGTAATTCCGAAATTTACTTTGGCAGATATAAGAAATTGTTTAGGGGGGAACTTACTTTTGTTGAGGTGTTTATTAAAGTATTACTTTTTCTTGGAGCCTATTAATTATACTACAATGTGTGTAAGTTTCAACTAATTCTGCTAGGGGGTTTTGCTATAAGGTGAGCGGATTTCCAGTGAGTTGTCGAAGTGCGCCAAGTTAGGGGACATCACTATACATCTGCCTGGGGTTTCCTCAGAACTGTTGGTATGTTTATAACTTAATTGTGCAATATTGTGTACATTTCTGTACGTTGTCATTTGGTGACAATTTCCATGATTGCCTTGTTTCTTCCTCCATGGTTCTAGTGCAATAATTCAATACACATACCCAGTTGTTGCAATAAGTGACTCCAAGAAACGTTGTTTATGTTGGAGTACATGTACATTTTAAGTAAATGCAATGTTCACTTTGAATATTAATTTAACAAATACTAAGGATTCATAAATGTTCAAGTGCAATTTAAGGAAACACTCAATTGAAACATCACGTTTTTAATGTGCAATATCATGTTCACTTACTATACTGTACCCAAAACATTTCTGTAGTGGATTTATAACAGTGATTTTGCTACACTATTTTTGTATTATACTGTATGTATCTTTTGTATATTTATTACAGGTTATCCACAAGTAATATTGACTGTCGTTATTGTGGGAGTTATTCTGGATACTAATGTATGGTATTTTCTGCACAAAAGTGATAGAGCTACAGTGCAATTATTCAAATTGATACAAATAAATACAAATATTCCTATTTTGCAACGACCATTGTCCTGATTATATTATTTAAGGGGTTGAATTGGTTCCTTCCCTTCCATAAGGTATCCATCTGTTACACTCAGAAACCGTAATCTTAAATTGGATGGCCAGTTGAACTAGGGTGCGACTTTGCTGCACCACAAATGTCATAAAATTGATTCACTTTTGAGGCAATAAAGAAATTAGGAGTTGTGAAGTTGATCAGATTTGTTTCTTTAAAATTTACTCATCTAGCATTGGAATGTGCAAATTTGATGGAAAACCCCAAATTTCCAGCGAGAAAATTTTTAGATTTTGTGAGGAAACACTTTTATCTTAGGCAACAAGGCCTGAAGCCATTATCAACTTTTCAATTCTTTCCCTTTTAAAAAAAATAAATTAAACTCGTAGAACCTAGCATAAAAAACAATGTTATAAACTAGAAATACAATAACGCACTGTCAATCGACATTCTCTACATACTAAACCGCAAGTGCCACTAGAAATTGCTTTGGATATACTGTACATGTAAAAGGTACCAATTTGACATGAAATAAAGGTATGTTGTTGTTGATTTTTTTTAATGGCATCTTAGGCCCTTTATGCCATCAACTGTACGGTTCTAGCTTTATGTACTTTATTATCAACTTGAGATGACAAAGACGGAGTTGCAGTGGGGAAAACTCCCAGAGAAATCCTCGGGGGAAACCCATGCGGTCATGGAAATAAAGGTAGCTTGAACGACAGCAGAGTGTTACAGCAAATTGTTCTGTATAGCTATAGTGTCATACAAGTACAAAAGCTCAGTTTTCAAAATTATCAAAATACCTACGTAACCCCTGAAAGACATGTCATTGTGGTAGTGAAATTACATATGCAGACAATTTCTTCTCACATGTACAGATATTTAAAAAAAAAATTAAAATTGCTAATTTCACCAAGTAAAAACATACGATTGAAGAAATATTTGACGGTTTGTTCAAGTTTTTGCTTTCGAATGAGATGTCGATAAAAGTCCTCAAATGGGAAATTTTGTTTTCTTTGTTTTCTTGTGGTCAATATATTCAGTCGGTTGGTTCTACAAAAAGTTTCAAAAATTTTCATATTAAAATCAGCCAAACATCATTATACATTTGCTTCAAACATGTTAGAAACAGAGTACAGGCACAGAAGCTAATTCTCAACGGTTTCCCCTGAAATCAGTTCTAGCAATGCATGCTGCTGATTGAATAGATGTCAAGATGCCAGACTAGGATGCATTATATACCTCATACATTGATATTGGTTCAACCATTTCGGTGGGCAACTGAAAAAAGTACTATTGTTTGACCTTTTGCGTCATATTTCAAAGGATAGTACTTTCTAAAAGTACTATTTCACAGTGCATACGGAATATCACGCAAGCGTGTGCCAGCACGCGCGCCTGCGACAGCGCATGGGAGACGCGTTTGCGTGCTATGGAAGCAATCGAAGCGTTCACGCGGACAATGTGCTCTTTGGTTTAGCTCTCTGAAAACTCAATTTTGTCCTGAAATATCAATAATTTGACACAAAAAAAAATCAATGTATGAGGTATATTATACACATATGGACTGGCAATGAGGACACTAGTGCACGTCTATGGGCCCCGAGGGACTGTGAGTGACCACAAGAGGGTCCTATTTCCCGAGGCCGAAGGCCGAGGGAAATAGGACCCTCTTGTGGTCACTCACAGTCACAAGGGGCACATAGACGTGCACTAGAGACCGAATTATGCCAGTCCGTATGTGTTTTATAACACGCCTCAGGCAAAAATACACACATGTACAGATGGAATTCAATTTAATACATTACCAAGCAACCTCCAGAGGGCGCAATAACTGGTCACTATTTTTTGAGACTAGTGACCGGTCGGGAACACTAGCAGGGAATCACGCGCGCGTGAAGTACACGCTGGCGCGAATTTCATGCACTAGCCTAAATTAGTGAACCTCACGTGACTGCGTTTCAGCCAGTCAGGATTGAGAATCAGAAAGAGGCGTGTTATTAAAAACAAATATTGACTGCTCTTTATTCGGGTGATGGTGTAAACTACCGCCCCTCGGTGATCTTGAGACGGCAGTCCTGCTACTTTCCCTCGGCCTGCGGCCTCGGGAAAAATAGCAGGACTGCCGTCTCGGGACGATAGTTTGCACCATCACCCTCATGATGAGCAGTCATTATTTGTATACTATGCAGCAGCAATGCACATAAAGTGTGATATTGTACCACTAAGGTGAATAGCAGTTAAATGTCAAAGAACATTCTTTTCACTTTTTAAAACATCACTGCAGAATCTATATAAAAACATTCACATGCAATTGTGGTGGGATATACATATATGGGGTTGCAGGCTTCAAACTGAAAACGGCAAAATGCCACTTTTTGTTGATCACAAGTGTGTCTTTTGGAGATTATCGGGTGAGAAATCTTCAGTGCTTTGTGGCCAGGGATTTTCATAGGCGTTGATTTCAGCAATCGCAGTGCTGCAAGGGAAATTGTGAAGAGAAAAAGTCAACTTTATAACAATTTAATGAGAAACTAATTTTGCAAAGAATGAACATTCATTCTCCCCGACGCAAGTTAAACCAATTACTGAAGTTGATCATGGCTTCAGACCTTGTGTGCAAAGCATATGAGACAGGCTGAAAAATCTTTAAAAAGTGTTTCCTCACAAAATCTTAAATTTTTCTCACTCAAAATTTTGGGTTTTTCCATTAAATCTCCACATTCCAATGCCAGATGAGTCATTTTAAAGAACAAATTCTGATCAACTTCCCAACTCTTACCCTAATTTTGTGCAATCTGAATTTATTTTAAATGAGCAAAATTTGACAAAGCACGAATCAAGTCTATTTTTTTCCTTTTTTCTTAGTAACGCTTTGTGTGTAAATCGACTGCAAATTTCCACTGCACTGTAGAACAGGGCAATTCCATGAAAAGGTGGAATTTTCTCAAAAAAAATGAAATTGCTCCCAGAATTGAATTTTTATCTTTATATCATTCCAAACACGTGCAAGTGTCAGGGAAAAAAAAATTATTCTGTTTGGGTATTGTTTACTGTGAAAAAAAGCTAATTTTCCGATAGTGCACTTTGATGGGAAAAAATCATGTTTTTTTCTGATTTTACCAATTGGCCCTATTTTTAGAGTCAAGATCAATCTTCTTAAAAAATATATATGTATTGTATAAGTCTGGAGAATAGTCTTTCAGAAACAATAAGTAAAATTTCAATACAACTCAATGTACACTTGTGTCAATACTTGGTTTGAGGTACTCTTGGAGAGCGTAACCCGTGTTACTGAAATACACTTTTTTAAATATATTTAATAAATAACCTGGTTTTAGTTGCTGCAACTTATAATTTTCCTCCAACTAGTAAGGGCGTATGTAAAAATAGTAACCATTCAGATAAATTCTTAACCACCACTTCACAATGAGCGTGCAAAAATTGTAACACGTGTTACTAGTAATGTGTGTTACCATTGAAACGCGTGTTACCATGCCCAGTACACTACATACTGTACAATGGTAATTGTAGACTGTGAACACAGCCTTTTCTTTTTCAAGTAAAAAGAGGGCAGTATAACACTATTTATACCCACAATGCCTCAAGGTTCATTATCAGCACATGTATTGTTTTAAGGTGTAATCCAGCTTCAGTGAAGGGTGAAAGTGAATCAATCTAATCTATTTCAATCCAACCTAAAAGAAGACAGGTAAGATTCTCATTTTTACATATTACTTCCGTGTTTCAGTGATGCACCCAGCTGGAATAGTTCCGAGTTTGCCTAGTTAGCCCCGCCCCCGTGGATATTGTTGCTATGGCTCACACGCTATCGTCAAAAATGGCGACACACTGCGCACAAAGCAATGGGACTTTCAACGGAAAGCACAGATTCATTGGAGAAAACTCAAAGGCATTCATGTTTCAGGGTCGACAGTTATCTTAGAAGTTAGAACACACAGAGTAAAGGGCCAGTAATACAGGGATGTCATACCGGTATCATGACATACGTGCTTTCGTACCTTTGAACAACGAAACGACCGGCCTTCAAACCAAAAATTCACCCGGATCATCGCATACAACACTGTACAAATTGTATGGGGCCGGCAGAACATATCGCGTGCACGCGTGATCATGTTGTTGTGAGACAGTGCACTTAAATTTGACCTATGTCAGCGATATCTGCTAGCTCTGTTGTGATTGGTCGGTGGGTTCGGTTGATTGACAGGTCGGAACTATGCATTGGAAGTGGCCAAGTCCTACAGACGACAAGACATTTTATTTCAGGAATCAGATTATCAGGAAACTTGGAGAACCAGTGATAGTAAACAATCGCATGCACTACAAATTTTGTGGTCTGTAGAGCAACTAACAAAATAAATAAATAAAAAGGTCTACTTACTGTTTTGATCTTCAGATATGATGTGTAACGGATATTAGTTGATAATTTTGAGAATTTATAACTTTACAATTGAAATAACGTATCAACAATATAGCCGGACAAAGTGAAACGCGTGTTACCGTAACGTGTGTTACTGACAATTTTGCAGTTTACTGAAAAAGTATATCTTCAATTATTGTTATTATTCCAGTATAATAAAGCTTAGCTGAGTACTTGAATACAGTAGAAACAAATTTGTTGTAGACTGGTTAGTTTTAGGACAAAGTTGAGATAAAGTTTGGTATTTTTTTGCCCTGTCCATCCAGTGAAACGCGTGTTACTAATTTTCGCAGAGCTCTCTCCGCTACACAAGTTGATCTTTCATTTTTGTGTGAACATGGGGATCTAGCTTTGAGTTTTTGGTATTAAAATACAAAAGATGAACACTAAATTCAAATTAGTCTTGCAGCCAGAGAATGGAGAATAATGAAGGACGTGCTGAAACGTAACGCGTGTTACCGCGGAATTGCCCAACATTGCATTTGGTAGGGCCAGGTGGGGCCCCACTTCCTGGGTATTCTCTGCATGTTTTTTGCGTAATTGGATGTTTAAAGCAAGTCCCAGTGCACAGTAGAAGATTGTAGTTAGTTGGGCCACGTACAGCATATTCACTGTATCATTTTGCCAAGTGTGCAAGTCAATACTGCCTTTGGTAAGGCCATGCCTTGCAGCAGGGTTGTAGTCGAGTCCATCACAAGTCTATCACAACTCCTCACAAGCCTTCACAAGTCCACCACAGGTCCCTTGGTCAAGTCATAAGCTATTCAAATGAACTCCAACAAAGGCATTCTTTTGGGAGTGTTCATCCTTTACTTATTGTTAGTGGAATTTTGACGGACTTGTGATTTTATTGGCTCTGGACTTGTGATAGACTTGACTACAACCCTGCCATGTAGAGCTGGCCCTACCAGAATCTTTCAGCTAGACTCACCCCTTTCCAGCAGGTGGAACGAAACCATAGACATTCTCTCTTGCTGGTGGGTTGATTTCATCATCATCCAAGACTGGAATCTGATCATCCAGCTGAGTGTTGCCTTTACCCTGCTTGCGTTCCTTCACAGCTCGCTCAGTATCATAATCACCACTGTCAAACAAACATAATAAAATTCATTTATGTCAAACGGATATGGGCATTTCTCATGTAAATGGTGCAATTACCATGCAAGGACACCCACTGGTAAATTCAAGACACTAATTTTCCCTCCTAATTTTGCATTTTTATCATCTAACTAACATTATTAAATGTCATAACAAGGAAAATCCTGGGTGTCCATGCATGGTAATTAACCCCAATTTGGCTATTAAGAAATGCCTTCAGCTTGTATCAAAACAAAAACAAATAAATTGCCTCAAGGAAGCAATTTAGCCGAAACAGACACCTAATAGGCAGGTTGATCAGGTACTTATGAACCAGCGGTGTAGCTAGGGTTAGGGTTAGGGGTTAACCCTAACCCTAAACCGACACCTAATAGGCAGGTTGATCAGGTACTTATGAACCAATTAATTGTTACTGCCCACAAGAACCAAAATCAATTTAAGCAAAACAACTTAATTTCCTGAGCGTACCACCCAAAATACAATTGCTGCTTAACGCTGTTAAACATTTCCCAACACATTCAACTAGCAACACAAATATTTGTTATTTAACCAATACATTTTGGAGTAAGCCCAATGGTTTTAAAATCAATGATTGAACTTAAATTTGACAAATAATGGGTAGAATACAAATACAAAAGCATTACAGCTGTGCTAAAACATCCAACAAATAATGTGAGCCAAATTAATAACAGACAACCCAAAGACTATATTTTCTTGTGTAGGATGACTTATCAAGTTCATACATACACTGTTTGTACATATGCAGCACGATATTGGGCCGAGGGTACCCCCTACCATTGTTCCCCCCTTGTGTCTCAACAGTGTTTTAGCCAGGAATTGAGAAAGTGGGAGTGTAAATTAAAAAAGTGAGAGTGCAACTTTGTAAAGTCAAAAAATTGTGTAGCGCTCCGTGTTAAGGAGAAGTCCGTAACGGCCGGGGTCCAGTTAAATGCTCAATAACTTTGTGCACAGTTTTTACTGCATATGAAGGATTACTTGTGTAGAAAGACAATACTTCTGTTCATTTTGACGCCCCATGAATAAAAAGTGGCATTTTTCAACTTTGAAAATTTCTTTATAACGTTCATTTCTTTATAACCTTATGATGTTCATTGTAACCCCATTGTTAGTAACAATGGTGTGTGCCCAATTTCCATTGTTAGATGTTCATAGTGAGAGGGCGCTGTAATTGGGGCATGTCACTTTAGGAACACACAGCAGAAAAGCAAAGAAAAAACATAAGACTTTAAACTGGTATTGTGGAAAAATGCTGCAGTTTCCAGCATTATTTTATGCATGGTTTGCAATAGGCAACATGTAAAAAAAACCTAAACCGTCATGGGTTACAAAAGTTTCAGCAAGTTGGAGGAAATTGTGGAAACTTTTGTGCACAATTGAATGAGATTTTCCTGTGTTTTCCTAATGTGAAATCACCACTTTGCTCATGCATATGTAAAACCATGATTTTAACCCCTAAAACAACTTCCAAGTAGGGTTTTTATGATTGAAAATTAATGGACTAGTTCCATAGCAAAGATTTCATAAAAACACCTGGAAGCTCTGGCTATTGTAGATGCTCTCTGGTGGTTTCTGATGCATTTCTGGAACCTATTTCTTCAGGTACAAATGAAGTACCTGTTAGAGTGTGTTAGGGGGGGGGGGGGGGGGGGGGTCCTTAGGCCCCAAATCGTTCTGGGTATATGGGTAATTCCCAAAACTAGGGGTCCAAAAGTGTGACATGCTTTTTAAGATTTCCAAATGTTTTTAGTGATTGAAAGTGGTTTCCCAGTAGAAAATAATTATTTTTATTTGAACAAATGCCACTCAAATTTAATGTTTGTGTGTAGATATGGCACCAAGGTTAATGCAAACTCAATCTACAGCCAATTTTAATTGGCGTAGGTAACCCGGGACACCAAACTCCTATTCAATACCATGGAACAAATTATAAGCCTTTATGGTCTTTTGTTTTGAATATTTTTCAGGAATCAGAAAACAAAATATTGAAGAAAATTATGCTGCCCCCTATAATCACAGGCCACAGTCCATTACTGGGAATTTGTGGTCATAAGTGGTGATTTTTGAAGCAGAGAGTGTCGTACGTAACTGGGACACCAAACATTTTGGACCCCTAATTTTGGGAATTACCCAGATGTTTGTTGCCTGACCTCACCAAAAGAGCACATTTCATAATCTGACAAGCCTATTTTTTCTTAAAAGTCAAAACTGAATGAGAATCTTTGAACAAATTAAACCATTTCATGGTTTTTACAATGGAAAGAACCCATGGTTATCTGAGTGATTTTAACTTATGCAAAACAGCCAATGTAACAAAAATTGGCAAAAATGTTGACTTTGTAATATGGAGGTGTCATTTTTTCAATAACATTTGATACAGTAATGATGCAACACAGTTTATTAAAAGTATACTGAATAGAAATGTTATTGATTTTTAAGGGGCAGTGAAGATATCTGCCAGTACCAGACAGACAGAAACAGGCCAGGACAAAAGCACACGAGACAATAACATTAAAAAGATTGTGAAGTACAGTACAGTAAACTTACCGTTGCTTTACCCTGGAATAATAACCAAAAAGAAGGATTGTTTTCACAGTGAGTTGAGAAGAAAAGAGCGAAAGTTAAGTGAAAACGAGAGAGCAGAAAAATGACTGTCAATTTAACTCTTTCCAAATTGAACTGTGTGTGTCTTTTCACAACAAAGGAGTGCATCTGCATGCTTTTGTTTGCTACTATGCATTTATCACATTTTTGCTACCTCTTTTTATAAAATGCAAACAATGTTTTTTTTCCATTTGTCATCATCACAAGCAAATGATAGAAAATGGCAGTGTAAAATTGTGTTAATTTATGTTTTTCAGAAGAAAAAAAATCACAAACATTAGACAAACTGTACTATTAGACAAAATTCTGTTTATTTGGAACTGATGGGAACTTTGGTAGTTTTGTAGGCACTGATGTGAATAAGTACATAAAGTAAACAAAATCATTTATGAATTATGGAGCTCTCTGAAGACCACAGTTGAGACATAAATATTTCAACACACCTTATTTTTCTTTCCAATGCCAAAGCATGGACAGTGACGGACCAATGGTTGTTAATTGACTTACTGTTGAGAGCGCCCTCTTACGAGCAGTAGCAAGACCAGGAAGATGATGAGAATGACGAGTGCAGCCAAAACGGCAATCAGCCAAGGTGACAGTGAAATCTTATTGCCCATCCAAGTATAGGTAGGATCCGATGAGACAGCATTCTCTGCACATCAAGTATATACACAACAAACAGTCAACACAAACATCAAGTATACACAACAAGCAGTCAACACTAGGCTATTCAAAATAAACTGATATTCTCAGAACTGCAGTACATAGTTTTCTGCCTCCAAACATGATTGGTCCAAAAACAAAGATTCATCAATCAACCTTTAACATTTTTTAAATGGATGTAAATACAGGGTCATCTTAGGCATTGCTGAGAGAATGTGATTTGGCTTGCGGGAAGATGAATATCAGTTAGGGTTTGTTTTGCCCTACCCGACATAACTCGATTATCACTGTATACTTCCCCGAGACACAGAGAAAAACGTTGTGGCGTACGTGCTGGGTTGGGAATCGGGAATCAAACCCACGACCTTTTGCATCGACGTCTTAACCACTCGACCACTGAGCTGGCCGGTGTTGCTAGTGGCCGATTAGAATCATTTAGCAGCGGGTACCACAAAATGATGAGAGAATGTGATTTGGCTTGCATAAGGGAGAATAAATAGACACTGCTGTTTTGCAGTGGTAATGTCATTTGGTAATATTAAACACTTCATACTTCCATACCATCTAAACCAGTATTAATATTTGATGATTTTAGGTAGTCAAACTGGGTTCGTTCCATGAAAGCAGGACATGTCCCTCTTATGTAGTGACGCTTTCCCCCTCCCCCTCCCCCTCCCCTCCCCCTCCCCCTCCCCCTCCCCCTCCCCCTCCCCCTCCCCCCCCCAAAAAAAATGGTCAACACAAGTTTAAAATATGCCTTGGTGTCCCCTCATTATGTCAATCAATTGTCTTCAATATTATCAAAACTATACGATACCAAGACGCGTTTAACTGTAAATTTATTTATCAAATGTATCAAAATGTCAAACTTTGACTCCTGTTTAACGAAATGACCCATTGCCGTTAGATACCCAAAACCTCAATGGGGTTAAAACAGGCCTAGGTGAGTTAATCAGGATTTGATTGGAAGTTTCCAGAATTAAAATGAGCCTTTAGACTTACGCGAGACGCTGCAGTCATCACCACCGAAGTTCGCCAGGCACTTGCAGAAGAATGTGTTCTTGCCATTAGTGCACTGCCCGCCATTCAAGCATGGGTTGGGTTTGCATTCGTCAAGATCTAGTTAAGTTAAAAACCGCAGGTTTTAGCTCAGTTAAAGTTCTGTTTGAGTATCTGTTGCCCAAATGTGGGATACATGTCAAGATTTATTGCAAAATAAGTTAACTATCAAATTGGAAACTCTTCATATAACTTCTTGCTTGAGCTTAAAGTTTTCATTTTGTCTTCTTTTGGACAGTTGTTTATGACAGCATTGTGCACTGAGGGTTACATACATGTATGTAAATATCCGTTCTCTAATTGGAAAGTAGAACGTTTCAAGATGTTAGCTTTTTTTTTATACCAGGCCAGAAACTCTGGCCAACAAGTGACTTATCACACTTGAACAGAAATGTAAAAAATGCAATTTAAGCAGTCTGGTACCTTCCAATCATGCAGCAGGTTATACTTTGCAAAACTGATTCAAGGGAAACGATCATTACCATTTTGACAGAATGCTCCAGTGAAGCCACTGTTGCATTCACAAGTGTAGCCATCAACTCTATCAATGCAGATGCCACTGCCATTACACACATTAGGCACAGGGGCACAGTCATCAATGTCTATAATATAGAAAAGACTGGATGAATGCATGCACAAATAAATATAAAAAAATTGACAATGTACATTATTCTGATATTTTGACTTGAGACTAATTACTCCAACAGATTTGTAACAGGGATATTGTCAAGTCTATCACAAGTCTAGAGCTGATAAAATCACACAAGTCTGTGACAAGCCCAGTAACAAGAAGCAAAGGATGAACACGCACAAAAGAATGCCTTTGTTGGAGTTCATTTGAATAGCTTGTGACTTGAATTAAGACCCAGGGACTTGTGAGGACTTGTTATGGACTGGACTACAACCCTGATTTGTAACCTTGACATTTGCTCTTATATTATGTTGACAACTGGACTCACTGTTCCGACAGAATTTGCCATCATAACCAGGAGGGCAGTTGCATGTGTACTCTCCCTTGGAGTGGGTGCATGTTGCTCCAGGTGCACAGGGATTAGCATAGATGCAGCTGGTAGTTTCTGCAATTACAATTGGAGGCCCAACATCAATTACATACATCAGGCAGTCATTAGCTACCAGGGGCCCGTTTCATGGTACTATTTGCTTAGCACAGAATTTATTTGCCTTGTATTGCAAACATGGATTGCCAGCCAAAATCATATGTGATGTGCATTTACTTGATACTGTTTCTAAAAACACAATTTGACACACAAGCAATAGCTAGCGCCATGAAATTGGCCCCAGTTGTGTGTTGCATCTTCCCCCATGTGGGCATCATCCACAATCGACCTTGGCCAAGATTACCTGAAAGACAATGATATACTCTTGTAATGTTCATATAAAGACCCCACAAAAAGTAATTCAGTCATTGTAAAATAAAAAATAAAACTAATAATCATATTTAGTATATGAAAACACCAGCAAAATACACTACTCAAAAAAAGTTAAGGGCCACTTTTTATTTTGTGTATACCTTTTTTATATGAGATATTTTACTGCTGAAAATACCCCAGTACAAATGTCCTGAATGACCTCATCAAACACACTAATCAATTTCACAGGTGGTTGGTTTCAGTTGGTTGGTTTCAGTTGCACATCCTGAAATGTGGGCTTTTAGGGGTATCAGCTGACCACATGAAATAGTACAAAAGTGGGTGCAAGAGCATTTTCTGGCATTGGTCTCCACAATCAGACAACTTAGGGACAGCAGCAATGCCAAGACGCCACCTGAGTGAACCAGAGGTTGCCAGAGCCCTAGGAATGCTGGAAGCTGGCTTCAGTCAGCGAAGAGTAGCCGAAATGATGGGTGTGTCTCACAGTGTCATCAGCAGAGCAAACCAACGACACCGGGCGACAGGGCTGTACTCAGAGAGACCCCGTAGTGGCCGACCAGCCGCAACAACCCCAAGAGATGATCGCTACTTGACAAATCTCTGCCTCCGCAACCGCTTCCACAGTGCACGTCGACTCAATAATGAATTCGCTGCTGCCACTGGAGTGACTGTTGCCACTCAAACAATCCGTAACCGACTTCACAGAGCCAATATGCATGCCAGAAGGCCAGCGCAGTGCGGCCCACTCACCCCTGCTCACAGAAGGATCCGTCTCACTCACCCCTGCTCACAGAAAAATCCATCTCAACTGGGCTCGGGAGCATGTCGGATGGACCTAACAGCAATGGCGCCATATTCTGTTCACAGATGAGAGCAGATTCTCACTCGACCACAATGATGGACGTGTGAGAGTCTGGAGGCGAGCAGTAGAGAGATTTGATGACCCCTGTATTGCAGAACATGACCGTTATGGGGGAGGCAGCATATGGCAACCGTACTCATCTCTACGTGGTCCCAAGGGGATCAATGACAGGAGTGAGGTACAGGGATGAAGTCCTTGAACCTATCGTGGTGCCATTTGCAGAAAATGCAGGGGAAATTTCATTTTCATGGATGATAAAGCCGAGAACCATGGGATCGAGCGCATGGACTGGCCAGCGAAGTCCCCAGACTTGAATCCCAAAGAACATGTCTGGGACATGATGGGGAGGAGTATTGAGCAGCTGGAAGCACAGCCACATGGACTGCAGCAGCTGGTTGTAGCTCTGGAGGCTGCATGGGATGCGGCCATACTCGCTACTGAGCCGATTGAAAGACATTCAGACTGAACATTTTGAAAAAAATTGTCATTTGACTTTTCCCTGAAACTGTCCATTTTGTGATTGCCCAAGTTCTCATCATGAAAATGTGCATTTGATGTTTTGAAACATTTCGTAAATTTTGTTATTCCAATGAGAACACCATCTAGACAAACAAAAAATGAAAGAACTAGACCTCACTCATTGCTTGGAAAAAAAATTACAAGTTAAGAAAAAAGTGGTCCTTAACTTTTTTTGAGTAGTGTACACATTTAATGTAACAAAAATGTACATCTCATTTATAAGCACACTTCTTTCCCTGTGAAATCCTACCTGATATGTCACAGAGAGAACCAATGAATCCATCTGGACACTCACAAATGTAGCTGCTTAATGCCCCTTCAACACCAGGAATAACACGGCAGACTCCCGCATTCAGGCACGGTGCACGACGACACGGATTAAGGTCTGCAAAATCAAAATACAGTTTGCGTATCATATTTTGATATAAAGCTCACCTTCACTCTATGTAGTAAAAAGATCTTACTTACATACATGCATTTCATTCAAACGGCCACTAAAATGCCCTTTATTATCACGGTGCGTATATCTTTGTCTTGTTCCCTATAGTCGGGCACGATCAGTGCGTCTGCACGATAGCGCGTGTAATCTTCTGTTTTGAGAGAATCACTCTCCGCGCTGCACACTTTCTTTATCGCTGCACATTTTCCTGATCTTTTAATTGGGGAAAGGAAAGATGGCGGCACTGTGATAAAGGTCTATTATTACTTAAATCCATGCCAGGAAAACTGTTTGTTTCATTTTTGAAAAACTTTGTAACCCTTGGTTCTTATATTTCTTGCATTCAGTTTCCTGTAATACTCACACAAAAGAGTGGGGGTAAAAACTTTGAATTCTAATGTTTTCATTCAAACAGCACCTCAAGGTAGAAAGCTTAAAAGTTATAACAATTTAAAGTCTTGCATTGCGCTCCATTTCAGTAGCACTCATATAGTAGTTTCTTGGTATAAATAATACCATTTTGGAGCCCTTTAAAGGCCCTGTAGATGATCTGTTTTTGAGCGATTCTGCGAATAAAACCATTATAAATCAAAACAAACTCATCCATAGAAATTTCAGCTTTGTCAAATGTACCACATTTTAAAAAAACATGAAAATCCACATGTGTTTTCCTGGTCTTGGCGATTGTTTCAAATATTCGGAGTACACAGCGCCCATGCATTTTGGACCGCGTAGATGAGAACCAAAAATAAGTAAATCGTTTGCAAACGATCTAAATAATTTCATCTTTACGGATTATTTTCTAGTAAAACTGTATAATTTTTAGCGGAAACCTTTCATTGGGTAAAGTTGCTATTAATTCAATCTTTACTTTCAGAACTTTCCACCTGTAAACTCGTCGAATACTTTTTGGGGTCATTGCAAATGACCCACTGGGCCTTTAAATCCATCTCAATTCTCATTTGCCTCTGAACAAGACTCAGCTAGAGTCAAAACATGAGGCCACAAATTCTACAGTGTAAATTTCCATTAATTCCAATGAACTCACCTATCTCACAGTATTTGCCACCATAATCAGCTTCACAGGAGCATGAATATGTATGATTGAAGTAGGTGCAGTTGCCATTACTCATGCAGTAATTGATGTCACATTGGACGGGGCGTGGTGCTGATAAAATGCATACGACACAAAACATGTTAAAAGGAATACAGTTCCAATGCATGTACCAAATGAAGTGTTCTCCATACTGTTGATAGAACAGGTGACATGATGTCAAAGGCATCTTTAAAGAGCACGAGGATGAGAGGTATCTCCTTCCTCATAGGAGAGGCTTTTTACAGAACAAATACTTGGGCGATTTAAAAAGTTCCCATGTTGAAAAAGATCTCAGTTTTACATAAATTGGCTGACCTACTTTTGGAAGACAAAAACAAAGGTGGGGAAATGTTTACCAATTTCACAGTGGTCTCCAGAATGTTGCGGAGGACAGACGCATGTGTAATGACCTATTAGGTTGATGCAGGAGCCTCCATTCATACACAGTGTGCTCTGGCACTCATCAATGTCTGGCAAAACAAAATTTGAGTGGGAAAATGGAAATGTTAAACCCTAATTTATTACTCCATTAACTGAAGCAAGGTACTGTACAGAAGTAAAGTTCAGTTATGGACCATGTTAATGGCAAAGGTGGCCGAGCTATATATGCATTCCAATATATGTTTTGGCAATGAGGTTTAGAACACTCGCACTGGCATGCTGGGTGGTCGAGTGGTTATAAGAGTCTGCCTAGTATGCAGATGGTTCGAATCCCATCCGAGCATGCTATGACTTTTAACATGTTCCAGGGATAAGCAAATAGTATATAGTGCATATACAGCACTGTGTAAGGATTACATCCAGTTAACACAAAAATTTGATCCTTGAAATTCCCGAGTGTATCTGAGACATTATGAAGGAATACGTATACTTGCATCAATCTTTATGCACTTTTTATGTACTTTTTGACCATCTTTTCATGTATTGCGTCAGTTTTGCTGATGCTTTATGTTCAAACTTGGCCCAACTCGCGGTCGGGCAAAATAAAATTTAAAATGAAGTTTTGGCTCTATATTTAAAACAAGACACACCTCTTTCACAGTCCTTGCCGGAATAGCCAGTAGGGCACTGGCATGTGTAGTCGGTCCCAACATTTGTACAAGGTGCTCCATTTCTGCATGGGTTGTTGCCACACTGGTTTAATGCTAGGTTGGAAAATAAACAGATTACGTTTTGTGTGACTGATCGTAGTACTCAAAATTGGGCAGAGGAACATCCAGTTCATCAACTCAAAGTATACCACATTCCTGTGTTAAGAATTTTTCACAAAATTAGGAATAAGTAACCCAAAATGTTCTGCCCCACTTGTCTGAATGGTCTATATCGACTAAAAACGTGACCGTGTCTGCAATAACCCGAAAAAGTCACCAGTCATTGTTTGTTTGAAGTAATTGGCAGTACAAGTGTGCAGGTGAAGATTAGATTTTCTCCCATTTTTGCTAAACATAAGCTTTATTTTAATACCTGCCCCATGTCCACTGAGAAACAAATGTCAATACCTGTAGGTGTGTGGCAGTTTGTGCCAGTCCAGTATTCTGTGCATTGGCATCTGAACGAGCTACTTCCCTCATTGGTACATGTACCACCATTGATGCATGGCTCCCTGTCACAAGGCAAGATGTCTACACAAAAACACACATTGGAAATAAGAGTGTAAAATGTACAGTTAGGTATGCTCTGCAAGTATGTGGGGTCTTTCCATAAATTAGGGGTTCATTTTTTTGTGTTCCTGTTACTGGCAAATGCACATATTGGGTGTAATAGGAACACCAACATGTCACACATTTGTAAAGCCACTACACTGTACAGTATTTTTCCATATGGGTACGGCATGGAAACTATTAATCTCATGATCATTCATCTTTTACATTCATTTCTTGTTCACTTTTAATGTTATAGTTGACCTTAAACATTTAAACGTAAAGGTTATCAATAACTTTTCATGATAATGCTACATGTACCTAGCAGTAGCGTATGGATAAGGCTACCCAACAGTTTAATATCAATTTACTTTATTAGTTTATTGCCTAACAACTATATACCAACAACTTTAAGGTATTAATCTTCACATTAACATCATTACACAGTAAGTGCCATATATACCTGTGTATCCCTGATCCCGGATCTCAATTGAGAATCCTCTTTCTGTCTTCTCGGAGTCTGTCAAGAATGTTATCCACATCACGTTACTCTGGGAGGTGAAACCCACAGGCATATTGGTTCCCGAAGCCTCAACTCGCACTGAGCTCTGATCCAGAATGTTGTCGCCCAGCCCAATTTTCAGTAAGTCGTAACGGTTTTCCGTGATGAAATCTACGATGTTGACAGTCATGGTTCGTCCAGGTGCACCGCTGTGGATGAACCAGCGACAATTCTCCTGATTGCGATAGTTGGATGGGTAGTTTAGCGAGTGCAGCTCAATCTTGCTGTTGATTGCAAGGGTGAAGTTGTTTCTGCATCCAATGGCTGTGGATAAGAATGTGACAAGATTAAAACTGGAGCTAAAACTGCAGATAACACCAGAATTAAAACTCTTCGCCTCAAGTACCTGTGAAGTAACTACTCACAAGTAGTTGTGAGTGAAATACAACAACAAAAGAAAAAAATGCACTTTGCCCGGTGTGTTAGTGGTCTTGGGTTCAAATCCTGCCAAGGACCATATATAATTTTTCTCTCACCCTATATTTGGCTATTTGATTCCTACGGTGATTAGTCACTTTCACCTGTTTCGCAGTTGTCTCCAGTCCAGCCAGTGGGACATGTACAGCTGTATTCATTGATTCCATCAAAGCAGATTCCACCATTCAAACACGGCTTGGAAACACACTCATCAATGTCTGTGGGATTAAAGAGCAAAGAACGGCTTATAAAGAGAATAGCAGTAACTGATTAAAGCTATACCGTAATTGGTCTGTCAAACTCAACAAATGTATAACAATGTTCTTCTTGCCTGCGACTAAAGAATTGTAAAAACACAAAAATGTGACCGATAGCTCCTTTTAATATTTGCTTTGGGTTAGTCTAGGCTCATTGTGGGTAGCCCTAAGCACAGTGAAAGGAATGTTATCCGGGCTCTTAGTAATCCAAGTACTCAAGCCATCAAGCCTGATATTTTGCCTAGGTATTTTTTGTCTAGACCCCATAGTCTGACAACAAAAAACAAGTTTGATTCACGACTGTAGTTAACTACTGGTTGAACGTCATCCAGGCAACACACATGCATATTAACGTGCAAGTGCGAACACCTTTGGTTAGTCCATTGGTTCCGCGCAAAATACTGCCTGATGGGTACCAGCGACCAGCGTGAGCGTGCCCTGTGGGCTGCATGGTTCCAAATGGTCGACCAGACAGGATTAACCATCGTTGACTTCAGACTATGTTCGGTTGGAAATAGTCAAACTATAGTTGACTATGGCCGTGAATAAAACTAAGATTGTCAATCTGTAAAACCAGTTGACTTACTGTCTTCGCAATGGATGCCGGTGAATCCAGGATGGCAGAAACAGCTATAGCCAGCCACTCCAATGTTATCAACACATGTAGCTTCATTTTGACATGGTTTGGTCTCGCATTCATTGATATCTTACAAATGAAAAGGAACAGTTATGCATTATGTAGTCACACCTACAGCAATGACGTAAGATGTGTCTGTATTAAACGATTGAGCCGCTGTTAACATTCCATTATTGTAATTCTTCTGTGCATCTTCACTTCCATTTATGTACGACCTGTGGAATGTCCTTTGCCCAATTATAACACCATGGTACAACTTGTCGCCTCATATTCAGGTCCAAAGGCTTCCCATCTGCACAGCACTTTTTAGCAATGTCAAATTGAAAATTTTTCAACAGCCCAGTTCGCTTTGTAAAACCTTAGAGGCAGCAAAGTGTAAAACTTACAATCGACAGTTTCAAGTGTTCACCAGCCATCTAGTATGTACTTAATCGAGTTACAGTAGCAGCGATCTGTCAGTTTTACTGAGAAATTTTTTGAGAGAAAGTTTTATCAAAATTGTTCAGTAATTATATTACACACTTGCTAGAAATCAACCTTATATTTCCATACTAGTCTGGTGTAAGCACAAAGCCTTCTATCAATCATGTGAGGTGGAAGGGGAAGGTAGACATTAGCCAAACTTACTTATCTCACAGCGTGACCCAGTGAAACCATCAGGACATGCACAGTTGAAACCATTGATCTCATCATTGCAAACTCCATTATTCTCACACGGTTGACTCACACACTCGAGAATGTTGAAGTCACACAGTGAACCGGTGAAGCCTGGCTGGCAGGCACAGGTGAAGGAATTGACACCGTCGATACACGTGGCTCCTGGCCCACATGGGTTCTGGTTGCATTCGATAATCTCTGCACACATGGCATATCATGAAAGCAACAAAAATAAAATCTCTGATTCTCAAATACCAAAAATATACAACAGGTGACAAGAAGTGGAGACATTTGGAATATTACGTGGCACTTGCTCTTGTAAATTGTTCATTTTTAAGATATTGCTAATGTCAACAGAATAGACTGCCGAAGTGAATACGTCACCTTTTGTTGGTTGCCTAGGCAATTGGATCTAAACTAAAAATCAGTCAACCGTGTCCCAGCGCTTTTCCAATGGTACTTTTCCCGACGGCCATGATAGTTTAGATCCAATCGCCATGGCAACGCACGTCACACTTCGGCAGTCTATTAAAAAGACTTTTCAAGCAAGTTCTTACCTTTGTACAATGGCTTTTATTATCTTTCAAAATAAGTTATTTTTGGTTTTTATAAGAAGACTTCAACCCAAGAACAGCAACAAATTGTGTGACATCTTTCCAAAACCAGTGTACAAATTTCCTATATAATGCAAGTACGATCGTAGGACACATACTTTGAGACTGTATATTGTGTCCTTGTTACAAATAAGTACAGTTTTTATAACAAAGTACACATAAATAAATATTGTGAATTAATCAACAGAGAGCTGTGTTGGTGTGTTTATGTGATGTGGTCTTGCTGCAGCCATGTACCCACCTGTCTCACACAGTATGCCTGTATATCCACCTGGGCAGCTGCAGATAATGCCGTTGTCCTGATTGTAGCACAAACCACCATTGAGACAAGGAGAACTGTCACAACGATTGAGAGCTGGAAAATGATAATGTGAAAACCACCAGTTAGCCTTATAAAAATTAACCACTGAGTTAACTTTTCATGAAGTAAAATTTTTTAAAAGTAATTGCAAATGATAAAATGGACCTTAAAAAGAGTCTTTGCTCCAAAGCACAGGTATCATGACTGCGCTCGTTTCCAAGAATCTTTGTTGGACAGAGATTCTAATTAACTACATTATATTACATTACATTCCATATGGATACATCTTCATGTGCGCTGTACATTTATATTGGGTTTTACACAGCTAAAGCCCCTCTACACTGGCAAACATTTCACATAAAACATGACCAAACTTCAAGTTTTGTCATGTTTTTCAGAAAAGCTTGCAGGTGTGGACGGCCACATAAAACATTAGCAAACAGCAAACTTCACCAAACCGTGTTTGGACTTGCAGCTATTGGCAAACATCTGTTTGCTCATGTTTTATATCTGAACCAATCAGGAATCAGTTCAGGAAGTTTGCTTTTGTTTGCCAATGTAGAGACACAGACAAACATCAGCAAACATACCTGTTTGGTCATATTTGCAAACGAAATGTTTGCGTGTTCGCCAGTGTAGACGAGGCTTATAATGTCTTCCACCTAAATATTGAGATACATAGGTGGGTGGCACCATTGGCAATTGACGGCCAGAAACACCGGGGAATCCCCTTACTCTTCACGAAAGAGTGTTCTGGGATCTTTTAAGTACGTTACACAACACACTGGACCAATGGCTTTACATCCCCTCCAAAGGGTGGAGCAAGTGTGGTCAAGTGTCTTGCTCAAGGGCACAGGTACCACGGCCAGGTATCGAACCTGCAACCCCACATTTTCACCAGAGTGGTGCGAGCCAGTGCCCTAAAGCACTCGGTCACGGTACCCTATTCGGTACAGTCCTGTAAACTGCAAACGCGTCATACAAGCTTGTCCAGTGGTAGAAGCAGTTTCTGGAACCCTCATAATAAATTAGTGTTGTTCTTTGGTCATACAGGGGGCCTTATTCAAGTCAACTCACTGATTTCACAGTTCTCTCCAGAGAATCCGTCACCACAGATGCACTCATAACGATTCACCAAGTTAGAACAGGCGCCACCATTACGACATGGAGTGGATGCACATTCATCAATATCTACGTACAAGAACATATCAAAGAATGAGTCAAGCAATGAGTTTTGCCTATTGCTAATATGACTCACGTCACAACTATTGTGGCTGGGAGTGAAAAACAATCGAATCAATGCATAAAAAGGCCTGCATTTAATTTGCTGTTAAAGATAAACATGTATTTTTCCAGCTATGCTTGATAAGTAGGGCCTCTCAGACAACCACAAGTAACAGTAATATTTGCCTTAAAAAACTCACAGATCGCACTCCCCATTGTAAATGATAGCAAATGAAGTTAAAAGGTAAAAAGTGGAGGAGGCTTTTGCATATGAACAATTGTCTGATTTCATTAATAAGGGTGAATGATCGCTTACCTATGTCACACTGCAGTCCAGTCCATCCAGAAACACATCTACAGCGATAACCATTCACAAGATTTTCACAAGTGGCACCATTCCTACAGGGGTTACTTGAACATTCATTGATATCTGCAACATACATAGATAAACGAAAAAGGTGAAATCGCCAATCAATTCCACAAACATACAGCAAGCGCAGTGGCCGAGTTAGTTATAATAACGTAATATTTCTAATGTTTTGGAAAGCACCAATTATTATGCAATTTCTTGCTTTGTGTTGATGCATCATTGTTGATGCAGAAATTGACTTGCATCATTAAAGGCTTACCGAGGAGTCGTGTGGGACAAAAATAGCAAAAATGAAAGAGGGAAAAAGAGAGAGAAAGACAAGATGAGTACTTGAGGATGGAGGGAATTATAAGCACTCAAATTGTTAACAAAAAAATGCTTATGTCACATTGTCACGAGTATGGTCACAATAACACCCAAGTTTAAGCTTTGTTGATGGCTCGGGACGTAGAGACCCCCAGTTGGCCCGAGAGGTTGATTGGGTTAAGAATTGTACAATGTTAATATGATAGCACTATGAGTATTTTTTCCACCTTTTGCAGAGTTTTAAGCCGAGTCCTTGGAATAGTAAAACGAGTTTGTACAAGTTAAGTACCAGTTAGCACAATAATACTACGATATCGTTGTAAGATACTACGATATATCAGTGCAGCCCACAAGTTATCACAAGTTACAAAGGGAAGTTCCAACAGATCACCAATAATGCATTTAAGGACAATGCCAACACTACAAGCATGCAAGAAACTGTCACCCAATGCGTGGTAGCAGCAAACAAACTGGTCCTTTTCCATTGTTTACGTCATGTCTGAGCTAATGTTCACATTCTCAGTATGACGTAGACAATGAAAAAGGACCGGTTGGTTTGCTGCCACTAAGTATCTCTAAAGTATCCGATTGACTCACCCATGTCGCACAGTACTCCCGTCCAACCAGGATTGCATGAACATGTGAATAAGCCAATCTGGTCGATACAATCTCCATTAAAACAGGGGTTCAATGCACACTCATTGATATCTGGAGTGAAAAAACACATCAAAATCCCCTAAAACTCAAATTTCAATATAAATAAACTAAAGCACAGAAAAAAAACATATTCAAACAAAAGTTTCATAATGGTAAATTTAGATTCAGTTTTTTGTTACATCAGATTTGTAGTTTGTGTTTTAAGGTTTTTCCCAGACTGGTGATAAGTGCATTTTTATTATCATACTACAACACTGTTAGGGAAAGTCTACACAAGCTTTTCAAGACCTTTGGTAGAAAAGAGCATTATAACTTAATTAGCCCTATGACTCTATAGGGCATGTGAGAAACTCCAAGTGATGCTCAAGGTATTTAGAGAGAAGAGTGTAGATATTGGACATGAATTTCTTTAAAGTGTCACATGAAAATGTGATTGAGAAATGTTAGGGTCCATAATCAGCAGGGTCCATAATCAGCAGGGTCCATAATCAGCAGGGTCCATAATCAGCAGGGTCCATAATCAGCAGGGTCCATAATCAGCATCAACTGGCGAAGAACTGTTCAGCTTCACATCTTCATTTTGCATAATTTGTCCGGGAAAAACATGTGTTTGCTAAACAAAATATAGAGCATACCAGTTTGGCAGTAAGTCCCATTGTATCCCGTTGCACATTGGCATTCAAATCCGTTGACTCTATTGATGCAACTGCCACCATTCTCACAGGGAAAACTGACACACTCATTGATATCTGAAAATAAATGTTTTAAAAAACACAGAGGGTGGTGCATTATACACTTAATTCCAGGGCCGGTCCGGGGGTGGGGGGGTTGTTTTGTGTTAGGAGTCCTAAATTAACCCACTTTGTTCTGACTCGAGCAATAACAAATCTATTGCATTATATGTGTCCACCTATCCACAACAATCTTACATAATCTGATGGGCCCGACCCATTCCTGGAACAATTTCTGGATCCGCAACTGGATTCAGATAAAATTATCATACTCAAGACATGATTTGAGCTACACACCTATGTTACAGATGGCTCCTGTGTAGCCTGGCTGACAATCACACTCGTACATGTTGCGTAGGTTGATACACACTGCTTCATTTCTGCATGGTCTATTCAAACATTCATCTACATCTATGAACAAAACACAAAATTAAATCAAATGAATACTTTTTATGTTAAAGAATTAATGAGCATTGATACAATGACAGTCAATGGGATTAGTGTCCCGAGTTATTAGGTCACTAATAGCCAAGGGCTCCCTCTAGTGGCATCTTTAAAACTACTTCAAACAAATGCCAGGCAGAAGTTTGGATATTAACATAATTACCAAACATTGCGACTGAAAATCAAGTAACTACCTTGTTATTTAAAAAGGCAACTGAGAGATACTCATCAGATGCTCATTTGGCTGAAGATTTACAACAATTATTCAAGCTAAACCAAACCAACTTTTTTGTCTTTCATAGCGAAAAAAAATACGAGTCTATAGGAGGAAATATATTCTAGAGGTAAAAATTATTTACCTGCCTTGAATGGAAAGACATACCTTCATTGCAGTTGGTACCCTGCCATCCAGCAGTACATCTACACTGGTAACCATTGACAGCATCATCACATACACCGCCATTAATACATGGATTTCTGGCACACTCATTAATGTCTGGTCAAAAAATACAACAAGAAAAATTACCTGATTGAAAGATAGATGAATTGTTAAGTAAACTACAATTGCATGGCCAAACAACATGGACACAGCTTCATCCATTGAAGATTATTTAATCCGTGTTCATTAATCACATCATCATAAGCAATTCACCATGATTTTACTTGTCAATCGTCAAATTGTAAAGAGATGGGATTCATTCACTTTTTTCTTTTTCTTTGGCAAGAGGTTTTTTTTAATTGATCCAGCTGTGAGCATGATTTACTCACTTGTTAAGCACATGACTCCAGTCCATCCAGGGACACACGTACACCTAAATCGGTTTATGTCATCAGTGCAGATCCCATTATTGGCACAAGGACTGCTGCCACATTCATTGATATCTGCAAATAAAGCAAACATTTTTTTTAAAAGGTAAATTTTAAACTTTATCAAGACCTCAAATTTACAAGAAACAGAAAATGTAATGCAAGCTATATTTACATGATCATTATAGTATTTAAACTTACAAGTACACTCATACGCAACTACTTTTGATACTTCTAGTAATGCTGTGTAAAAGCTCTCCTAAGTACCAAGTTTACTTGTATCTTGCTATGGACTCGCAGGTCCAAGTTTTTTCACTCATTATTATTATTATTATTATTATTATTATTATTATTATTTCTTTCTGGTATTCATACCAAGGATTCCTCAAAAGTGCTCATTGCACTGTCACTCGCAAGTGTGAGGAAACCCATTTAGAATTAGAATTAGAAATGACCAGCGACACCGGGGAATATCCCCTTGCTCTTTACGAAAGAATGCTCTGGAATCTTTAGAGTGAGTTATCGTTACCTCACACACTGGACCAACGGCTTTACATCCCTTCCGAAGGATGGAGCAAGTGTGGTCGAGTGCCTTGCCCAAGAGAACAGGTACCGCGAGTCAATGACCCATACCACTCGGCCACGGTACCCAACATTTTTATAACAATAGACTAGGCCCGCTATTGGGCAGATGCACGGAATGTGCCCAACACGTACTTCCAATAAGTAAAACATTTTGTGGGATATAACAGTTTGCCAATAATCTATTTGACAAATGAATAGGACCACCAATCGAGAATGTACTCACACCAATATCAATTTTTTTTTTTTAGATATGGCGTTTATTGCATTTTGCAATGAAACTCTTCAAATGCAAACTAATTTTGTTTACACTTACTTATTTCACAGTTTGTGCCCTGAAAGCCAGAGATACAGCTGCATGAGTAGGAGTCTACAGCGTCTGTACAGGTTGCACCATTCCGACACGGGCTGCTTATACATTCATTGATAGCTGTATCATTGACAAACACATCCAAAATATGAAAACAATCATAGAAATGAAGTGGATGAGCACAACCAAGGGTATGAATTCCTTTTACTGGTCGCCACTGAGATGGCGTGTGTTAAGTCTATGGAACATGGCAGAAAAAGTTAAGTATTTTCAAGGAAATTTTTTAATTTTTTCACACCTAAATTAAATTTCCTTTAAAATATTAACACATTTTGGTGGTTATTGAGTCATTACAAGGAGAATAAGTGGTGACCAGTAAATGGAATTCTTTCCTAACCAAATACAAGTCCTTTTTCTCAAATCTGTTTTCATTCCTCAGAAGCAACTGCATCTGTAATTATTTTTATAATTAGTTTAGGGGTATGTTACGATGTTCACTCTGTACTCATTGGGCAGTTAATGAAAAAGAACAGTAAAGATGACCAATAATACAAAATTAATGGTCACTGTAATAAATAACCAACCTTGTGCATGTTTCCCTCCATCCTACAAGCTAGACTGTTTTAAGAGGAATATCAATTCCTACCTCCAGCTCCCTTGAGTTTTTTTTCCCTTACCAAGAGTGGCTCCTAGCCTTGTTTGGGGCGAATTTGCATTTAAAAAAAAAAAAATGACTAGCTTCAGTGAGAGGACATTTTACAAAGCAATCCTAAAACAATTTGGAGGAGTAGTGCGAGTACCGCTTGCTCACAAGCTACACGAAAAGATGGCATAACACAACAAATTGTTTTCCTGCAGTATGATTCCAAACTGGGGAAGAATATGTATGATTGTCTGATTTGTTGGGGAGGAAATGTCAGGGAATTTGACAAGGACCGAATTTACAGGATTATAAAGGAAGGAGGAAGGATCATCAATGATCATCGGCCGGATGTGGATAAAGTATGCTACGACGATCTACTAATCAGCAAGCTTGCTGCGTTACTGGAAGATGAACGACATCCTCTTCATGCTTTATCCCAAGATCTGGCCGTATGCGAGTTCCGTATGCTTCCACAAATTGATATCCTTCCTTCCTCGTGCAATACAACATCATAATGATATGTCTAAGCGATGATTTTTTTTATTTATTTATTCTTGGTGTGTCGTATTTTGTTGTGTAATGTGGTTGTAATGATTGCGAGTGTAAATTTCCCTTTGGGGACTTAATAAAGTTTAAATTGAATTGAATTGAATATGTATGAGGTACATGTATTTATATAGTGACAAAGGTGGAAAAGGGGAAGATGCGAGATCAAATAAGGTGAATATTTACGTATTTCACACTTGGCTCCTGTAAACCCAGCATTACAGGTACATGTGTACATGTTGATGCCGTTGACGCAAGCTCCATTGACACAAGGATTGGAAAAACACTCATTGTATTCTGAGGAGAAAACACAAATATAAAACAATCAGAATGTGTTGCTGCTGAATTCTAAGGACTAACACCAAAAATGAGCAGAATTAACAAAAGACATTTGATTCTTCTGAACTCCCGAGTGCAATTTCCTTTTTAAAAATTGTTTTAGATGAAATTTATTCAGTGTACTTAGCATACACTTATGGACTGGCATTAAGGTCACCAGTGCATGTCTATGCAGCCCGGGGGTTTTTGAGTGACCACAAAAGGGTCCTATTTCCATGAGGCTGTTTGCCACGTATATGCAAATTCAAGAACTTTCAACTAATACAGGGCCTTTGTGAAACTAAACCAGCTTTCTTTTTTCTTTCTGAAAATGGCCCGAGATAGCTGTTTGAAATGCGGCTTCATATTTTCCACTGACCAAGTTCACAGTTGGTCCCATAGAATCCCGCGGTACAGTTGCATTGATAGCGATTGACTGCGTTCTGACACGTTCCTCCATTGACGCATGGATTACTGCTACATTCATCAAGTTCGATTTCACAGGTGGCTCCTGTCCATCCAGGACTACACAGACAGGTGAATCGGTTGAGTTGGTTTAAACAAGTGGCCTGGTTACGACATGGGTCCCCGGCACACTCGTTGATATCTGCAACAAATTAATGGTGAACGTACATATACATTACATACCTTATGTAGACTGGTGAACAAAAGATGTCCACATTTGGCAGGAGAAATGGACGTTATGTGGACTAGCACACGTCCACAGTCAGGTTGACTACAAGTTTGAAAAATATGGTTAGGCTCGGGGAAGCGGATAGGTAACAGTTTACAAGAGAACTGTTTTGATTTTGTATTTTAAAAAGTTGTTTTCATTTTGAAAAAAAAGGAACACGAAAGTGAATACAAATGTGAATTTGACGTCACAGCAGAGATTTTGCAATACAATTCTGAAGCAAGTTGAACTAGTTTTAAATTACTTTTTCAAAGTGTGGGTGCAACAGTCGAATAAAAGGAATTTCGTCCAAATGATGGTAAGACATCAACTATTTTGCAACAGATTTTTTAAACCACACAAAAATCAGGTTTGAAGACCAAGAACTGTGTGAAATGACTCGGTGAAAATGTCTGGGTTACCCCTTTGTTACAAAATAATTAAAAATGTTTATGTTCCAAAAGCAACTACACCATGTATATTTATGTAAATAAAGATTTATTGCTCAATTTTAGACCTTTTGTGGAAATTTCACTCATTACACAAGCTCAGCCATTCCTACCTGCATCACATCTGGCACCCTGGTAACCAGGAGCACATGTACACACAAATCCATTGACTTGGTCAGTGCACCTTCCCCCATTGTTGCATGGATTGCTGGCACACTCATTAATATCTGGCAACAAAACCAACACAAAGATTGTATGAACACATCCGATGACATTTAACAAAGGTAAACACAATTTTAATCTAATAAGAATGCACCATATCCCAAAGCACATGAATTATGTAGTAGAGTGTATGAACATAGCATATATACAGAGATGCGAACATTGCAATTTGAAAAAGAGTAATTTGCCATGGGGCACCCGCTTTGGACACGAAATGGTATAACTTACACCAAACTGACCCAAGCCCTATTTAAACCCCTTACGCATGGACTCAAAACAAAGGGCAAAATTTGACACATTTTTTATCTTGTCTTGTCACAGCAACTGATTTTAATTTTAAACAAACGTGCCAGATACCGATTTATTTGGGCAAGCTGGCATCAACACCATACACTGGGCTTACAGGCCCACAGTCACCAAAACACAAAGCATGGACAATTGGACACCCAGGTCCAATTCCAAACACAAAAACGAAAAGCTGTGACAGAATGAGCCCTAGCAACTATTTTCTTCCCCAACAAACCCAAACATTTTGCTGATAGGTTGGCAAAAATCAAAAAAGAAAGCCCATTGGTCCAAAGTAAGCAAAATCTGCCCAACAAAGAAAAGGCACATTGGCCCAAAGTTGGCAGAAACAGTACACTTCAAACAGTGCAAGTTATTGGCTCCTCAATTGGAGGCAATTGACCAATCCCAGTGCAGTGCAAATTTCCGTTACACACAGGATCCGTCACTGAAGCCCAAATTTGCATAACCTTGTTTGTACACAGATCAATGGGAATTTTGCCATACAGCAGCACGCTGTCAACCTGACCCACAAAGGCAGTAAAAACATGCAATGACTGAATGGGAGTGAAGGCTGCCTGAATGGCAAACACATTCAGAAACCAGAGATAATTTTTTCCCCAAGTGTAAAGGATTTGATCACTAATTTGTGATAAAATCTCATATTTGAAGCTACGCATTCTAGAATTATGTCACAATACTGATCGTCATTGGCTGAAACAATTGTACAAACTACGCCTAAATCGTAATTAATGTTGGCATCTCTGCTTATATGCAACTAAAAGATTGAACTCTGATATTTGACGAGTACTCTCAGCATAACATGAACTCGTCACTTCAAATCCAAATGCCAAATCTCATTGTTCTCACCGAGGTGACAAATCTGGCCAGACCAACCACCTGCACACTGGCACTGGAAAAAGTTGATGTCATCGGTGCACGTAGCACTATTCAGGCATGGGGTTGTTGCACACTCATCGATATCTTAATTAAGAAATGAAAAGGTTTTTTGTAAGTTACAAAAAAAAATTATCACTATGAAATCACAAACGCTATAACAGAACTCGGATTTGATTTGCAATTTTTGCGACACTCTCTTCCTTTTTTCCTGTCTACAAACAGAGAAAAAGAACTGGATTGAATTGAATTGGTTTATTAAAAAAGATGTCGCGGCCAAAAGCCGAATTGCAACATTCTTTACAGAGTAAGACTAAATAAAATACAACCAGGGACCTCACCTAGAGTATTCTCTCTCCAAAATTATTATGATTGCCACTTGACCACCAAGAGCAAGTTCGGGTGGGTGACCATAGTTAACTAGACTAACCTACCCCCGGGGCTTGGTTCCTCTCGTCAGACTAGCTAGTCAAACCACGCAGCGTTCGGGTAACATAGAGCAAGTTCGGGCGGGCGAATATAGTTAACTAGACTAACCATATTCGATCTAGATGTCACTCGAACGCTGCGTCGTTTGACTAGCTGGTCTGACTAGAGGAACCAAGCCCCGGGGGTAGGTTAGTCTAGTTAACTATAGTCGCCCGCACTGCCCATTTCGACCATGGTTAAGTCTAGTCGCCCGCCCGAACTTGCTCTATAATGCTCATCACCTGAATCCATCTGGTGTTCTGTCTGCAGTGCCAGTTTATGGCTAGTACGGACCGAGGTAATAATTATCTCACTCCCAAACCCACCTTGTTCACACGTAATCCCAGTGAAGCCGGCATGGCACATACATGTAAACTGATTCACACCATCCATGCACGTCCCTCCATTGCGACACGGTGAAGAGGCACAATCATCCACGTCTGAAAGTAAGAGAGAAGAAAAACTCACGATCTTGATTTCAATGTATGACCACTGCCTCTGTTTTGTTTAAGTCTATCCCAGGCTCATTTTTTCATATATCACAATACATTATTATTATTATTTCTTTCTGGTATTCATACCAAGGATTCCTCAATAATGCTCATTGTACTGTCACTCGTAAACGTGAGGAAACCCATGAAGAAATAGAATTAGAAATGGCCAGAGACACCGGGGAATCCCCTTGCTCTTCACAAAAGAATGCTCTGGGATCTTTAGAGTGCGTTACCGTTACCTAACACACTGGACCAACGGCTTTACATCCCTTCCGAAGGATGGAGCAAGTGTGGTTGAGTGCCTTGCCCAAGGGCACAGGTACCGCAGCCGGATTCGAACCCGCAACCCCAAGTTTTCACCCATGATTGCGAGTCAATGGCCCTAACCACTCGGCCACGGTACCCCACATCTGAAGTTATGCATGATTTCTTCTGCAAACAAAAAAACAATTCCCTAATGTCTCCTAAATGCAAACTTACCAACACCACAGCGTACTCCAGTATAACCTGATAGACATGTACATGTATATTGGTTCACTCCATTCATACATGAGCCACTATTCAAGCACGGAGTACTTGCACAGTCATCAATATCTGCATTCAACAACAAATAAACAATAGCACCATTCATTGTTGCTCTAAGACGCTTTGGATGACCACATGATGAAATCAAGAAACTTATTCTATAAATTTTAAGGCCATGCATCTTTTGGCTCAATTAATAGTGACAATGAATACTTATATGGTATAAATATCTTCTATATTTTAGCACTGCAATTTATTACCGCAACTCTGTTTGTAATACAATCTTGCGATAATCTCATTTTCAAAATACAAGATTGGCATAGTAAATAACTTTGATATTACTTTATTCGTTTGGTAGAACCTACCTTTCTTTAGTACGGTAAGCATTGACCTCAAATATTAAAAATACGTCTTTGGAACCGTGTTATTTTTGTTCTGGCTAGATATTTTTTCAAGCCAACAAAGTGTTCCCGAAAAAATGATTTTAAACCCCCAAATCAAATACTGTAATGTAATGTTACAATGTATCACAACAAAAATGTGTTGGCAAGTCAAACCACTTGTATCAGTGATTTGAGTCAAGTTATTCGCAGAAATGACAAGTCCAAGTTAGTTTTCGTATAATTGTAAAATGCGCATGCAGACTAGGCACAAACAACTGCAATGCACACACTGACGGAAACAATCGGAAAGTTAAACTTTGTTCAACTTTGCCGACTGTCTGCGTTACTGTCTGCATTGCAGTTTACGTCTAGTTTGTGGTACTCTCTGCATTTGTTGCGATGATATGGGAGCCGGGCTACACTTACCCACATCACAGTTAGTGGATGTCCATCCAGGTTGACAGCGGCATGTGTAGAAACTTACTCCATTGATACATTGACCTCCATTCAGGCAGGGGTTGCTAACACATTCATCAATATCTAATGGCAAGAAGCAGATTGATAGTTTACCATTTAGTGTTAGCACACGTCACTTTCAACCCTGCGCGTCCAAGTTTTTTTTCCTCAAAAACACAGTACACTTAAGCTGGCCGGCCGTACACCTTGCATTTCGTCCGTGATCCGATCACGATAGTACATGTTGTGCAGTCACATCACAAGGTGTAGGGGTTTTGCATTGGTTCCAATGGCGATGTGGTCACGATTTTGAGTACGTGTCCTTCGCAACGCAATTGCAGAATTTCGAGCATGCTCGAAATTTGGCGTGTCTGTGCAATCACAACGGAGACAGAACGCAAGGTGTACAGCCAGCTTTAGACACACACCATCTTGTCAAGCTGCTGTTGACAGTAGTCTGGGCTCGAACTTCACGACGACGGCAGTAAATACTTGACTTTATTGCTTGAAATCCACTTACCAAAAACAAAATAAACTGTATCACCGTATTATTTTGGGACTTCAACTTATGCTAAACATTTTTTTGGGGGGGCCTTAGCTATATCATAGGTAGCCCATTTCAGTTGTTGTGCGTGCAGGTCATGGTATGTGGATATCCCTGAACACCAAGTATACCAAGCAACAAAAGAAACACAAATTTGAATTATTCGCATAACAGCTTCATTATGCATGACTGCATAGAGCTTGTGTGCTGAAAATTCCCACTCTCAGATTGACTGCTTTTTAAAATCAAACTGGAGAAAATTTTTGCGTTTCTTTTGTTAATTATTCAGTATGGTATTCTGTGATTGTATATGGCAAAGGTCCTAAGGATCTTTGCCATTGTCACTTTGCCTATTTCAGTGTTTCCTTTGTTGCTCAATCAGTACCATACTACATACCTCCTAACTGAAACTACACCCGTACTTTACATAACCTGGAAAGCGATTAAATACGCATTGTTACATACGGCTACGGCTTCGACTTCATGTACTTGGTTTGTCCACCACCCCATTTTGTCCCGCAACCATAAAACTGGCGAACTCTGAATATGCAACCCTTTTCCTGCCTCCAGCAATATTTTTCACTCGGCATAGTATTTTTTGATTATCTATACAAATTGGGGATCTTTGCCATGTCACTTTACCTATTTCACAGTTGGTTCCCATCCAGCCTGGTGCACAGCTGCAGTTGTACTGGTTAATACCATCCATGCATTGGGCACCATTCTTACATGGGTTGCTGCTGCACTCATTATTGTCTACAAAGCAAACAAAAAGTAGCAGTGTGTTTTAATCTGATTCATTTGCCTGTTTGTGACCTCTGCAAAAATGAGTCAGAAAACTAGGTCACAGTGTGTTTTGTTGCTCCTCAAGAATTAAATGTCACACTCATGGCTAAGAACTGATTTGGTGTTTTAATCATAAACAGTCTTACTGCATGGTTGCATTATAGAGCCGTCCAAAGTTGTCACAATTTTCACGGAATTAACTACAAAGTGTAGAAAGAGGGGAGAGGGGAGAGTTTGCTGCAGTAGTTAGAAATCAATGAAACAAGAAATCCAATATGTAAAATGCTCACTTATATCGCATTTGTCACCAACGTATCCATCAGCGCAGAAACAGAAGTAGGAATTATCTCCCTCATAGCACGTGGCTCCATTTTGACATGGGTTGCTGTTGCATTCCAAGGAAGCTGTGTCAGAGGGTAAAGGTCATGGGGTCAATTTCAAAAATGTCATTGAAATTAATATGTAACCCAACTAACAACTAATTTTTCTAGTACCGGTGTGACACAGCAAAATCTATTGTTGAATACATTGCAGAGTACAGATCATTACAATAGTCCAACTCCAAATGGTAATAAATGCATGAATTACAATGACAAGTGACGTACCTTAATTCACCTAAATGTCTACTAATATGTCTTCATTTGTGTAAATCTGTTCATTATTGCCGAAAATATGCACCTGATCGGTCTGGAGGAGGGGGACCTGGAGAATCCCCCCCCCCCCCCCCCTTTGCAGAAATACAAACCATGTGAAACATTATGCATCAGCAAATAGCACATTAGTCAACTACAAAATGAAAACATGCAAAATGCGTGTTTTGATAAAATTCAAAAAGATATTGGTGTATACAGTAAGTAATGCATAATTTTACTCACGGGTGTCGCAGAATGTGCCAGTAAATCCAGCAGCACAGCGGCAGAAGAAACGGTTAATGGCGTGCGTGCAGGTTGCTCCGTTCTTACACGGTCCACTTGCACACTCGTCAATGTCTTTGAATAAAAATAAACAGCATGAATGTGGCAAACAACCACAAAGCCTGTATCCTGTCAGCAACATTTATTTTCGATCAATATGTGACAATTTATTTTCATGTATCTGTAATTAAACGTGCAATAGGTCTTGCCATATAGTTTGGTTTTTTTTAGAACTAGGGGCGGAGGTATTTCTTAATTTTTACTGTCTTGTTATTTAATATATCTAATAATGTGTACTTTTATGTGAACCCTATAAGTGCAGGGTGCTTAACACGCTGTTGAGGTTTCAATAAATACATTTTTAATAAATTTTTAAAAATATATCCCTCAAATATGTTTACTTCAGGAACTGGAAGGTATAGTTCCGCCTAAAGGCCCTATAGATCCGTTTTTGAGCGATTCTGGGAACAAAACCATTATAAATTAAAAGGACATAAAAAACAAATCGGACGATATTTCAGCTCCCAAAATGATGTAAGCACAAACTGATGTAGTAGGCACAATAGCTTAATTGTATAGCAGCATTTAAGACTCACCTGTCTCACAGAGATTGCCCGTCCAACCCGGGAGACACTGACAGATGAAAGAATTGGTCAAATCCACGCAAGTACCTCCATTAATACAGGGCTGGCTGGTGCACTCATTAAATGCTGTGTAATAAAAATTACATCAAAATTACACACCATTAACCTTAACACTCCTCAATCCTCAAATCAATACGATTTGGCATACACCCTAAGGAGTTAGAGTTAAAGTGAGTTTCCGAGGTGAAATATCAGTCAACCAGAGCATCAACATTTTGAGTGACCATTTTGAATGGAAATCACAGCAAAAATTGTAGTTTACAAGAAAAACTGTCAAGTGTTGTTATATTTACCTGTTCCGCAGTTATCGCCAGTCCAGCCCTCGGCACAACGGCATGTATACATATTGGTACCATCACTACACGTGCCACCATTAAGACACGGTTGACTTTGGCACTCGTCCAGATCTGAAAATAAAAAGTAAATGTACCAACAGATCAACATTTCAAACGAATCAAAATCTGCTGTATAACCACTATAATGAACATTCTTAAATACCCGAGACAATTTACCTATTCCTATTGGTCGAGAATACATCACATGGGATGATAAAGACAACGATCCTGAACACTTTACCACATTTGAAAAATATATTGTTTTGAAGTTCAAAAATTCTGGTGTGTTATGATAACAGTTTAAAACCATTTTTAAATATTTAATTTCAAATTATATTTTAAAACAGTGATCAGCTTCGGTCATTAGGAACTAAAGCCGTTTATTAGCTGAATAAGTGATTACTTCAGAAACGTGTTTCTGGTTAACCATAATTCCCTAGGTTGTATGTAAAATCACATTAATTTTGGAGGATTGAGGAGTGTTAGAGTTTTAAGGTTGTAAAACAAATCCTGGGGCTCAAACTATGGACTTCTCCTAAAATGCTGAAAATGCTGGTTGCGGGACCACTATGCCTTAACATAAAGTATGGGTGTGTTTATAGTAAAGACAGAGTACATGATTGGTAAACTGTTAAAAACGACGTTATTTCCACTCGTAATTAAAAGCCTCCGTCGAGAAAACTGCCTTGTAGAAATTTCAGCCACAGAGATGCAGTAATACTTCAGAAAACCTGAAAAATCCATGCATGTTTTTTTGTGTGTGATTGAATGGTAACTAGACAACTTTTTAAAAGGTACCATTTTACACGAAAAAAAATCATGTGGTGTTTGTTACCATTTTAGTCAGGTTTCTCTTGTCAACTTGTAAAGTAAAATTTTGGGTAACTGCAAATAATGTATCTACAGGTAAAATGGCGATATTAACTTACTGTACAAGCAGTCTGGGCCACCAAAGCCTGGTGCACAAGCACAGGAATAGGAATTAATGTCATTCATACAGGTTCCGCCATTTTTACAGGGGTTGCTCACGCACTCATTGATATCTGTGTAAATATAAGGCAAGCAAATAAACATTTCAGTAAAAATATTTTATGAAACATAAATATCTTGATGAAAACAGTATTCTGATATTATAGTTAAGAAACCCACAAGACCATGAATTTAATACCAATTTAATACACAAATTTCATACCAATTTCACAGTTTCGGCCAGTGAATCCGGATGGACATACACAGACGTAGTTGCCAGTGCCTTGGTAACATGTCCCATTATTGAAGCAGGGCTCACTCATGCACTCATTGACATCTATTGTTAATGGAAAAAACAAGGGGAAAAGAGAAAACATGTTTAACGTAAATAACAGATAACCATTTGTAATGCATTTATTATCACTGCCACAAGAAATTGTACTATTGCTGACTGGGTTATTTCTTTGACCTCTAAAAGGTGATTCTTTGGAAAAACCTTAAAGTTCTTGATGGTTAGAAAAAAGGATGGCAAGAAAGTTAACACAAAAACATACTGGTCAGTATGCGATTAGGCTTCCCAAGTGCTTTAACATAAAATGGGCTATATGAAATGACAATGCCTTTTATCACACCATTAAAGCAGAAAACGGATTGGGCTTCGATCGACATTGTCCTGTTTAGCGAATTGTGATGGATTGCTGATTGATGTTTAACACTTGTACATATAAATTACCAGTAATCGTTTAAAGTGTTTCTTAAGTGTTCTGTTCGTTTCAGATGCTGCTTGAGGACAATTGAACAACCGGAAAGCAAATATACCCAGCAACAAAAGAAACGAAAACATTTTCTCCACTTTTGATTGAAAAACAGTCAATCTGAGGATGTGATTTTTCAGCATAATGAAGCTGTTATATTATTATTTCAATGTCAACTTAAGAATTTTTCAAGTTTTGATTAAACTAAAAATTGTCCTTTCTGTTGTGGCTCGGTATACTGTCATATTTATTTACTGTTAACAACATGGCTGCTTACTACTGCAATATCACACATACCTATGTCACAGTTGTTGCCAGTGTAGCCAGCGAAGCAGTTACAGAAATACGCGTTGATGCCGTCAATGCACGTGCCTTGAAGGCATGGTTGGTTGATACATTCATTTATATTCACGTCACAGTTGAAGCCCGTAAACCCGGGAACGCATACACAGCTGTAGGAGTTTATCCCATCCATGCAGGTTCCACCCTGGCGACACGGGAAACTGCTGCATTCATCATTGTCTGCAGGGGGCAAACAAATTTACAGAAAAAAAGAAAATATATTAAACATGTTAAAGATTTACGTAGCAAGGGGTCATCCAAAGTCAACATTTTCACGGAAATATACAAAGTGCAGGAAGTGGGAGGGGGATCAAGGGCCACGTACAACTTTACGTGCACTGTAAAATGTTGACGTTTCATAGAAGTGAAAAAAACAAATAATACACTCTGTAAAACCGTGAAAATGTTGACAACTTTGAACGGCCCCTATGCTACTAATATTAAAGTCAACGTAGAATAAGCGTTACAAGATTATGTTTTGATGTGAAAACGTTACTTGGACGTTTCTGAACCAGCACACCATTCTACAAATTCTAGAGTGGATACAAACAGTTGATGCACTGTGAAACATCCCAAAAAGAAACTTACTAATTTCACAGTTGATTCCACTGAAGCCATCAGGACAGTTACAGACATAGGCAGCCTGCTGGTTCATGCATGTGCCTCCGTTCCGACACGGTGAATTAGCACACTCGTTGATATCTGCACAACAGAATACATATGATACACAGGTATGATAGAAATGCCCGTTTCAGGATTATCTGCATATCTTTTGCTGTCGAAGGTTATGGAAAGCTCTATCTATATATTTCCGAAGGCCGAATAGAAGTTCAATTTACAATAACTACAGTTAAAATTAATAGACATTACATGTACGTTAAAAAGTTTAAGGTCAACAAGATCATAAGTTACATATTTAAATAAAAATCCAGTCTAATAAACCCTTTCACGGTTATCGACGCCATCTTGTTCACGGGGCACTTCGAACACGCGTTGCCGTGTGCGTGCGCAGATCGTATACGAATACATTGTTAGGTCACTGTGCATTAGTTATGATCCGCACACGCACATGGCAACGCGTGTTTGAAGTGCCCCGTGAACAAGATGGCGTCGATAACCGTGAAAGGGTTTATTGTCCCTCTTTCTCCCTTCCTTCATGCCCCACTATTTTTCTCATACATTTGTTTTTCTAAATTTTCACTTATTGGTCTTAACCCCAATGTCTTGGCCTGAGGAAAATCTTGGTTACCCTACTGCATGTAGCCTTATAAAGTCAAACAAATTGTAACCTATATTTTTTGAAAACTGTCAACAACTTTAACCCTTTCCCTACCAATGTCAGGTTTACTCGACCACACAACACATTATGCTTCCTTAACAATGTTGAGTTTACTGGACCACTGACCTCAAAGGTTTCCACACATTTGCCCATATGTGGTACACAATAAACAGGTGCCAATAAACAATGCGGTATGCAAAGGGTTAATTAACACTTGACTGCCTCAGAATAGCAAACTGTGATTTATAAACTAAACAAGATACCGTACCTGTTTGACAGTTGACTCCGGTATAGCCGGCCAAGCAGGTACATTCATATCTATTCGGTCTATTGCTGCATTGAGCTCCATTTCTACATGGATTACTAGCACATTCATCCACATCTGATAAAAGAAACAATACCGTAACAAACATTGCATGCTGAACTGAATGATGAATTACACTACATACATGAGCCCAATTTCATATAACCCCTAAGCACACATTTTCTGTTAAAGGGATGACATTGAGCAAGTTCGATTCACAACCATGGTTAACTATAGTTAACTATTTCCAACCAAACGCAGTCTAGTTAACAATGGTCAGTCATGTCTGGTTAACAATGATTAGTCATGTCTGGTTGACCATTTGGAACTAGCCCACAGGACACAGTTGTGCTGGTCACTGGTACCCATCAGGCATTGAGTTGATGCAGCGTTATGCGCGGAACCAGTTGACTAACCAAAGGCGTTCGCACTTGAGCATTAATGCACATGTATTTTACCAGGATGACGTTTGACCAGTAGTTGACTCTAGTCGTGAATCGAACTTGCTCTATATTTTAACTAAAGTTCAACTATAGTCCGACTATAGTCCCTTAAACAATAATATTACCAGTTATTTCATGGACTCTGTGAGAACTAGAGTCAATACAGTTTGTACTACACAGTAACAAACACAATATCTGCTATGGTGCCTAATCACCATCAAAATACTACACAGTAACAAACACAATATCTGCTATGGTGCCTAATCACCATCAAAATACTACACAGTAACAAACACAATATCTGCTATGGTGCCTAATCACCATCAAAATACTACACAGTAACAAACACAATATCTGCTATGGTGCCTAATCACCATCAAAATACTACACAGTAACAAACACAATATCTGCTATGGTGCCTAATCACCATCAAAATACTACACAGTAACAAACACAATATCTGCTATGGTGCCTAATCACCATCAAAATACTACACAGTAACAAACACAATATCTGCTATGGTGCCTAATCACCATCAAAATACTACACAGTAACAAACACAATATCTGCTATGGTGCCTAATCACCATCAAAATACTACACAGTAACAAACACAATATCTGCTATGGTGCCTAATCACCATCAAAATGAAACAACCAAACTTGGGATGAGAGCCAAATTTATTTTTCTCCCATACGAAGTTTGGTTTTATTATAAAGAGAATACTGTACCTCGTTGGCAGTTGTTACCCTCCCAGCCTGGTGCACAGGAGCATGTAAACCCATTCAATGTGTCTGAACAAGTTCCGTTATTGATGCACGGAATGCTTGCACAATCATCCAAATCTGAAAGTAAGACAAAAGTAGGTTATCAAGTTTCAGCAACAAACACAACTAACAAATTAAAACTTGCTCTCCACACTTGGGACTTAAATTGAGACTTGCTCTCCAGGACTTGGAACTTAAATTGAGACTTGCTCTCCAGGACTTGGTACTTGAATTGAGACTTGTTCTCCAGGACTTGGAACTTAAATCGACACTTGCTCTCAAGGACTTGGAACTTAAATTGACACTTGCTCTCAAGGACTTGGAACTTAAATTGACACTTGCTCTCCAGGACTTGGAACTTAAATTGAGACTTGCTCTCCAGGACTTGGTACTTGAATTGAGACTTGTTCTCCAGGACTTGGTACTTAAATTGACACTTGCTCTCAAGGACTTGGAACTTAAATTGACACTTGCTCTCAAGGACTTGGAACTTAAATTGACACTTGCTCTCAAGGACTTGGAACTTAAATTGACACTTGCTCTCAAGGACTTGGAACTTAAATTGACACTTGCTCTCCAGGACTTGGAACTTAAATTGAGACTTGCTCTCCAGGACTTGGTACTTGAATTGAGACTTGTTCTCCAGAACTTGGTACTTAAATTGACACTTGCTCTCAAGGACTTGGAACTTAAATTGACACTTGCTCTCAAGGACTTGGAACTTAAATTGACACTTGCTCTCAAGGACTTGGAACTTAAATTGAGACTTGCTCTCCAGGACTTGGAACTTAAATTGAGACTTGCTCTCCAGGACTTGGTACTTGAATTGAGACTTGTTCTCCAGGACTTGGTACTTAAATTGACACTTGCTCTCAAGGACTTGGAACTTAAATTGACACTTGCTCTCCAGGACTTGGTACTTAAATAGACACTTGCTCTCAAGGACTTTGGGATTTGAATTGAGACTTGCTCTCCAGACTTGTTACTTGAATTGATACTTATTATTATTATTATTATTATTATTTCTTTCTGGTATTCATACCAAGGATTCCTCAATAGTGCTCATTGCACTGTCACTCGCAAGCGTGAGGAAACCCATGAAGAATTATAATTAGAAATGCATGGCCAGAGACACCGGGGATGATCCCCCTTGCTCTTCACGAAAGAATGCTCTGGGATCTTTAGAGTGCGTTTCCATTACCTAACACACTGGACCAACGGCTTTACATCCCTTCCGAAGGATGGAGCAAGTGTGGTTGAGTGCCTTGCCCAAGGGCACAGGTACCGTAGCCGTGGGGAGGTTCGAACCTGCAACCCCAAGTTTTCACCTATGACTGCGAGTCAACGACCTAAACCGCTCGGCCACGGTACCCTACTTAATTGCTCTCCAAGACGCGAGACTTGAATCGAGACTTGCTCTCGTTGGGTGTTATGGCTGAGTGGGGTGTTATGGCCGAGCGGTCTAGTGCGTCAAACTCAAGTTCCTGTGCCAGTACTGGAATAGGGGTTCGATTCCGGGCCATGACAGGTTGTGGCACTTAATCACACTTGTTCCGTCCTTCGGAAGGGATATAGAGTTGTTGGTCCAGTGTGTTCGGTTTCGGTAAGGCACTTTAAAGATCCCAGAGCATTTTTTTGTGAAGAGCAAGGGGAGGGATTCCCCGGTGTCTCTGACCGTTTCTAATTCAACTTAGAAGTTGATAGTTATTCGAATATCTATGTTAATTGATCCCATTTCTGTAATTGGCAGTCCTTCCGCTGTTGGATGTGGTGAATAAATAAATAAATAAATAAAGACGCGAGACTTGAATCGAGACTTGCTCTCCAAGACGCGAGAGACTTGAATTGAGACTTGCTCTCCAAGACGCGAGAGACTTGAATTGAGACTTGCTCTCCAAGACGCGAGAGACTTGAATTGAGACTTGCTCTCCAAGACGCGAGAGACTTGAATTGAGACTTGCTCTCCAAGACGCGAGAGACTTGAATTGAGACTTGCTCTCCAAGACGTGAGAGACTTGAATCGAGACTTGCTCTCCAAGACGTGAGAGACTTGAATCGAGACTTGCTCTCCAAGACGTGAGAGACTTGAATCGAGACTTGCTCTCCAAGACGTGAGAGACTTGAATCGAGACTTGCTCTCCAAGACGAGAGACTTGCTCTCCAAGACTTGGCAACCCTGGTAAATGTTCCTCCAACCTGTTTCACATCTTGGCCCAGTCCAGCCCTGCGTGCAGTCACAGCGGTACATGTTTTGCAAGTCAAAACAGGATCCACCATTCAAGCACGAGTTGCTAAAACACTCATCTATGTTGACTCTGCAGTGAACTCCATTCCAACCAGAAGCACATTGACATCGATAAGAATTCAGATCGTCAAAGCAGGTTGCACCATTTTGACACGGGAAGCTAAGACATTCGTCAGTGTCTGGGAATGAGGAGCATTTAATAACAGAAATTTAACAACAAACAAGACATCAAACAACCAAATCAAGCATGATAATAACAAATAAGGTAGTGTTGTAGTCTTGGCCTTCCATGAATCTAAATGGCAAAGTGATGATATAAAAGAATTTGTCAGTTTTTTGAATGTGTTGCAAGCCTTTGCCAGAGCTGGAAATGGACACACAGCCAATTTAGTTTATAGGAAAGGGTCTCAAGTTTTGGCGAGACATTTTTTGCAGAAATGTCTCTCCATCAATGAAGATAATTCTTAGATCAACATCCAATTAGAAGTTTGACTGATTCCGAAAACACAATTTAACAGTCATTTTGTGTGAATAGGGTCTATAGACTAATCCGACGGACAAAAACTGTAGTGTATCTCCAAGGCGTTTACGTGACGTCCCAATAGACATACACCGCAGTAACAATGGAATAACCACAAGAGGGCGGGCTCACAAAATGTTCTTTGCCCTACACTATAGGTGCCAAAACTCCAAAGTGTATTTGTATCAGTTACATTATATATCGTGCACAAGTTTCAGGGATACTTTGCCCTTAATATCGCCTTAACTCACAAGATATGCATACCCTAATACATAAAGCAGCAATGTTTCATACCTTGACCACACAGCACGCCATCCCATCCTGGAAGGCAATTGCATGTGAAGCCATTGACGGCATCCACACAGGCACCATTGGCACAAGGACTGCTGGCACACTCATTAATATCTGCAGGAAGTTTTGGGCATAACAAAAAGTTTACACACAACTGTTGGGTCATTCTCTCGAACTACGCAGCCACATTTTCCCTTTATTAATTAGTCCGTCTGTGTATGTGAAAGAATCTACAAGGCATGGTTGTGAATTTAGTTGTAAAAGAAAATACCCCTCAATTAAATTTATCAAATTAATTTTGATGTGTTGCTAATGGAGAAAGCATATTAAATACACCTTACTGCAGACACATTAATAAATTATATTGCTAGATGTTTAAATGCATTTACACTACTCACAATAAGTTAGGAATATTGTGATCTACGCAGATATTTTATTTGAGGGTATGCATTCCGCTTAGATGATTTTGTATACGAGTAGACAATTGTACATGTATCTGCATGACAGACACACCTTGTTACATTAGTAGTAGGTGCAAACAGTCATTTGGGGGGGGGGGGGAGGGGGGGGGAAATCCAAAATGGACAACATACCAATATCCTTAACTTATTGTGAGTAGTGTATTTGTAATTATTTAAAAGTAATACTCACTGTTTGCACAGTGTACTCCAGTGAAACCAGCCGGACAGTTACACAAATAGCCATTGATTTGATCTTGACAGAATCCGCCATTCATGCAAGGTGTGCTGTTACATTCATTGATATCTGGCAAAGATGAAACACAGCAGAGCATCATTAAAGTTCATGACACAACAGCGCTGTCCTATAGCAGTGATATTAAATACTTTTCTAAAAAAATGGTATATACAAAAACTGAGGGTGTGTAATTTACATGAGACATAGGCCAATAACAGTCGATGGTGAGCTGGTGCATGTCTCGGGAAAAATTGTTATGACAGAAAACGTAAAGAGACCAATTTCAGACGTTACATTTTTTTGGAGAATGGTAAATAATTCTGTAAATATCTTCTGTATAAGTGCAAAATTTTGAATTAAACTAATCTCTCAATGAAGTTGAAGTGCCATTTTGGTTGTTTCTTCTGTTCTTCAAAAATTTTCTTTTCGTTGTGTGACAAATGGCTTTAAATTTCCTGAACGTAGCATTCTGGCATGTGTGACACTTGGGTTAAAATCCCAATGAGAACCATAATATATTTGGCAATGGTATTTATTAACAAAATCATACAGGGCGTGACTTACTTATTTGACATTGGCTGCCTGTGAAACCGGCTAAGCAGCTACAAATATATCTGTTGGGCTGGTCAGTACACGATCCTCCATTCCGGCAAGGGTTACTGGCACATTCATCGTCGTCTGTTGGGTGCAAAAAATAGTTTGTGTTTTGTGCTCTCATTTCAAACCAACACGTTTGTTTTACTAATACATGTGCAAAGCACGATATGAAGCTTTCCACAAACTTTTTTTAAAAAGTGCAAACTTAAAAGTTGTTTTCTTTAAAAATTATTTTTAAAAACATTATTTTTGCTTAAGTGCTAACAGTCAAAAAAAGTGCCTGTACAGATTTAAACATGCAATTATAAAAAAAAATTGAATTCTTGATTAGAACAGAACTCTGTTGAATAACTTGTGGACAGCAAAAGGCACTGATTAACCAATCACTTTAGAATCACTGTTCCACTTCAGAGAGTTCTTGAAGGTCCTAAACTACCTGTTTGAACAAAGTGATTCCCACAGTAAATGTGACTAGGAAAATCCTGCAGTTCAAGGTTAACAACCCGACTGAACCTGTGTGCATCGAACTGACCACTGCATCCACTGACCTCCCATACACCTCCACACAGTGCAGGGCCTCAGGGAAGCACTTCAGACAGAGTGGTACACCCTGCCTCGGTGGCTCTTATGTACGGGGCTGGTGCAGTCAGCCTGGTCACAAGAGATGTTCACACATGTTTAATTAGGGATTAAAACTAGGTTTTGCCAATCTTAAACATTTGTTTAAAACCACCTAGGGGTCTTGGGAAACCAGACTCCAAGTTGCTTGAACTCATTTACGCACTAACCTATTTCACAGTGAACTCCAGAGAAGCCGAGGGGACAGGAGCAGGTATAGCTATTGATTCTATCAATGCAGTTGCCATTGTTGTTGCAGGGATTGCTCTCGCATTCATTAATATCTACAGGAAAGACATTAATGCGTTCAGCATATCAGCATGCAGTCCACACAACACAAGACATTATAACTTTATACAAGGCCTCAATAATAAAAGTACCATTAACCTTTAACATGCTATGTACAATTTTACTATACTGTTTTGCATTTCCTAGGGACTCTAGTCGCCGATAGCTTAAGAGTTAATACAACATTCTGCCTATGATGAGGACAATTTCAGATCCCAATCCCTTATTATTCAATAATAATTGTTTTTATTCCAAAAAAATCAAGACTTCTCTAATAATGAGGAAATCATGTGAAGTTGAATATTTTGTTTTTGGCATCAAAAATCAAACCAACACTTTTTTGGCCTCTTTATCATACATACATGTATATCGGACCATGTGTAACGTCTGATGCAGAAAATTACATGAGTTTATCTGTATTTTTTGAAAATACAAATTAATAGTGCACACGTGGTGTATGTTTACTAAACTTAGCAGCACATCTAATTCAATGCAATACATGAATGCTCATATGGGGCACCGTAACAGCACTTTAAAAATGATTACACTGGTCATTTGGGATAATTCTCTCAGGAGTATTCACAATAGCCCAACACAAACATTCACAGGCTACAATCCTTGCATGTATACTCATTTACTCCCGAGTGAAGGCAACTAATATGGCAAAGTGCCTTGCCCAAGGTCATACATTGTTGAATAGTGTCTTACTTCCTTGACATCGACTGCCACTGAATCCTGCTGCACACATGCAAGTGAAGCCGTTTATACCGTCGACGCACACAGCCCCATTGCTGCAGGGGGTGCTCTCACATTCATTAACATCTGAATGAAAATATAATAACATCTGACAATCAGTTGTCCATTAAATTGATAATTTAACTGGCCATTAGACAATTAACACACGAAACAAAGCAACTACAAGTCACTATAAGGGTAGCAACTTTTGCACTGTATACACCTTTATCACGGTGCGGCCATCTTCCCTTTTCCCTATTCAAATAAACGTAACCAAAGCGAGGCTTGCAGAAAAAAAACGCACAGCGCGGACAGTGATTCTCTCAAAACAACAGATGATTACATTCGAAGTCACGCAGACGCACTGATGGTGCTTGACACGTACTATGGGGTACAAGACAAAGATGGACGCACTGTTATAAAAGTAAATTCTGAACTTATTACATTTTATGACGTAAATCATCACCCACTGAGATATGACATCATATCTGCCGATACGATGCGCAAGGCCTTTTGCCGTTATCTTATCGGTTTCTACTGGAGACAAGATACCGGTTATTTGACGCGCAGCAGTTGGAACAATGTGCCCCATTAAAAAGCGTTATTGGCCATTTCTACTGGCAAAATTTAGGATACTTAATTGCCAAATCATTTTGGAAACCGTTATATGCTTAGTAGAAACAACACTCGGTAATGCTATATGGGGAACAATCAAAAGTATGCATTTGCAACCTTTCAAATGTCACACAAAAAGCTAACATGATATGATTATACGAGACATTTTATCAAGTGGATACACAAGTTTAAGTGTACAATACATTAAGCAAGACTCACTTATTTCACAGCGGGTCCCAGTGTAACCCGAGGGACACGTGCATGAGAAACTGTTGACTCCATCTGAACAGATTCCCGAGTTCATACAAGGATTAGGAATGCAGTCGTCAATGTCTAGGGGTGGAAGATAAAATGTAGAGAGCCATTAGTCAAAATATATGCAGGTGTGGTGCCTAATCATCTCGGAAATGATCAAGGGCCAATTTCATAAAGCTGTTTAGCAGAAAATGTTTGCTTATTTCAAAATTTGTTTGCTTTATAAAAATGGGTTTTCAGTCAAAATCTTGTATGTGTATTACAATTGACTGGTGTTCTGGAATTCTTGCTAAAAACACAAGTTGACATACAATTTTGCTTATTAACCCATTTTTATAAAGCAAACATATTTTGAATTAAGCACAGTTTTCCGCTAAACAGCTTTATGAAATTGGCCCCTGGTGTTAACACTAAGAGTAAAAGTTGCTTACTCAGCCCACAAAGTGGACCGGTGTATCCCAGACGGCACAAACACCGGAAGCCATTGATCTCATCCTCACACATAGCTCCATTCCTACACGGTACACTCAGACACTCTTGGACATCTGAAACGAAAATCATTATATCATACATTAAGGCTTGCAATGAGCTGAAAGTAATCTGTGATAATTTCAGATAAACGATGTATAGCTTAAATGTGCACGCCATTTTCGTTTGTGTTTTATTATCTGTAGCTTGTGTGGATCCAGATTGTTTTTTATAGGAAGGGATAGTTGCCAGGCACAGGGGTCAAGTAAAAATAGCTACTACTAAAAATAACTAAGGAAAATATGTTCACTGTTGGTCAGCCCCAATGAGAATGAGTGTTAAGAGACTTTTTAAGGAAAGTTTAGGGTGCTACAGCCCCTTATTACCTCTCCGGTGACACAAAGTTCACTGAATAAAATGGTCTAAGAAAACCACGCTCGATTTTAGGGGAAACAATTTAGGTTTTAATAATAATAATAATAATAATAATAATGAGTATTTGTATAGCGCAATAGCCTCAATGCGCTTACCATTATTAAAATAATTTTGGAAATTGTGACGTCATTCAGGTTCAATGCAGGGAAACTGTTAAGACCGGTCTTTATCATCCTTGTAAGAACACCTGTGGCGTGTTCTAAACCAATATGAATTATTAAACTATCCCCGGTAAATATGAATGCGACTTAATGTAATAATGACATAAATTCATGTTGCCTTTATATACTCACTTGTAGAGCAGTCTGGGCCAGTCCACCCTAGGGTACAAGTACACGTAAAGCCATTTCTCTGATCACTACAAGTTCCTCCATTACGGCATGGGCTGCTGAAACATTCATCAATGTCTACAATAGAAGATTGGAAACACCTTTTACTCAATGGCAATTTGGAGCATACTTTCAGCTGGCAAATTTGAAATAAAGGCTGAACTTTTGGTCAAATACTAATTTATTCACCCACATTTTTAGTGCTAAATAAACTATTTGGCGAGTTCATAAGATCTTTAAATGTAAATTTGTACACAATACTAAGAAGTGAAAACAACTTAACAATAGTATGTGTACTTGTACATATTTTTAATGTATAAAGACAAATCTTCAAGTGTTGTTAATTTGTGATTTTCCTTTAATGACACTAATGCACGATAATTTCTCCAGTCATGAAGTGTTGTAAACCCATTGTATCATTAGCAGTGACCACACATTTCCTTGTTGACAGGAAAATCCTTACTGAAAGCATTGTTAGCATGACATTAGCCTTTTTGAAGTATGGCGGACACAATAGGAGGGCGCACTTTGCAGTGGGTATAAAAATCGACTAAAATGCATAATAACTCAGTTTTCACTTTACACTTATTAATTTTATTTATAATTCTGTCTATGTATTATAATTACAACATGTAAATCAAGTTTTTGGAAAGAAATACAATTGATAACAAAAATTCATACCCAAATGAAATTGCGCCCTCTCCTTTTGTTTCGCCATACTTCTAAAAGGCTAATTCTATTTTGTCAAAATAGCATTTTTTTGCAGGGAAAAAAATAGCATTCGATTTCACAGTTTTTAGCATTCACAAAAAAACTTTACTTGAATTTGAAAGTTTTCTGAAGCACTGCTGTATCTATGTAGCAGACAAATCTGCAGGGTAGTAAAATGTCAACATTCCAAATGACGTTGTTCTGCATGTAATACAATGGGGTTTTAATTATTGCACAGTTTTCTTACCTATTTCACAAAACGTCCCAGTAAATCCAGATAAACAGCTGCATGTGTAGCCATTAACACCATCGCGGCAAAATCCTCCATTCATGCAGGGTGTGGACGTGCACTCATTGATATCTGGCCAGAAAGAATCGAGCATGTTAGTGAACATGTCCGCGCACATTTTCAATGAAATAGAAAATCATTTGGTCTAAATATAATTGTTTTATAATTCAAATTAAGGGAGTTGTTATAGATAAGTCAATCAGCTTCAAAACTAGACATTTACAGTTAATCCAACCCCTGCCATACAACTTGTTTTAAGGCCCGCCTACATGAAAGTCAACATTAGTTGGCCAACAAAGACCAACATGAAGTTGGAACTTGTTGGGCGGTACATAGATGCGCTCATCTACACGACCTAACATAAGACAAAACATCTCGACATCATGTGACAGACGCTCTACTCTTCTATTGGTCTATTTCATCCAACAAGCTTTATCAAAGTTTGGCGATAGCTAAATGGCCCAAATTGTCAGATGATGTTGGACGTTGTCTGATGTAATGTTCACACCATCCAACTTTCGGTCGGCCAGCATCGATAGATAAATATTGGTCCTTGCTGCCCAACAAATGTTGGCTTGTGTAGACAGGCCTTAAGATTTGCAGAAATTATTCAAATTGTGACCTGTAAAGCTCAGTTTCCATCAAGGTCAAGTCCATCACAGGCTCAGTAACAAGAAGCAAAGGATGAACACGCACAAAAGAATGCCTTTGTTGAAGTCCATCACAGGGACTTGTGATGGACTTGTTTACAACCCTGGTTTCCATGTCAAGACCTAAGTGGTAACAGCTTGGGGAACATTCAAGCTTGACTTACTGTTGTCGCATACGTTTCCTTCCCAGCCACTAGTACAGTTGCAGCTGAAACCATTCACTAGATCAGTACAAATCCCATTATTCCTGCATGGTATGACGGCACAGTCATCAAAATCTGCACAAACATAAAAACAACATTAGCAGAACCAACAACACCTGGAAGAATTCAAATTGAATTATCATCATACAAACCTTAGAGCCAACGGGCAATTTCATGGTTAGTAACATTACATTTTGTACAATTTACTGAACCTCCAATGTCTGCTATATCAGTTCTCCCATCATGGTGCCATGAATGCAAGTTATGTATAAACTCCTAGAAAATAGCGCTGCATCAAAACAAATAATAAGCCCACAACTGGATACAAAATTTGTAAAAGGGGCCACACGATATTTTTTCGACAGAAGAAACGCAGTATCTTAAAATATCTCAGGTGTACCAAAAGTCAGCACATGTCCGATCATGCTCGTGATTCACCAATAAGACTGCAGTGACCTCTCCACATGGGGAGAAGGGACAGGGTACAATGTATGTCCCCAAAAAATTACTTTTATCCTACTTTTATCCCACCCCATCACGCCAAGCAGCCTGAATTGATTTTTTATTTCTAAAGAAAAGAAAGCAAACTTAAAGGAGCGTGTTCAGATTTTTCCAGAAAATGGATTTTGTTATAACTTAAGAATCATATAAAAAACCTTCCCAAAATACTCTCAATGGGAAGAAAACAGAAAATTTACAATCTCCAATTTTGATGTGGAAGCCAAAAAGGTTGGAACCAGATAAATCAGTGAGGTGTTGTTTTTTTTTTTACAGTATCCTTGAAAATATAAGGATTGAAAGTGCAACATTTCAGAATAGTGAGAAAATATGACACAGTATATGATATCAAAATCTCAACATCCATGGGAAAAATTAGGTGCTAAAAAATGTGATCTGGACATGCTCCTTCAAAATGTATTTTCAATATACTTACTGAATTCACAGCGATCGCCAACATAACCATCTAGGCATCTGCATGTATACATGTTCAGTCCATCTTCACATTGTCCACCATTGAGGCACGGCGAGCTAGAACACTCATCATTGTCTGTATTAGCACAAATAGATAGAATTCTGAGAGGAGTATTCAAGTTTTTTGGAGACAACCAGAGGTGCATCGGGGTTAAAAGCGAAACAAAGGTAGAAAGATGGAGTTAACATTTCCAATTACAAGGAGTTAAAGGTCCATTGTATCATTTACAAATTTATGGAACAGCTTTTAATATCCGAGGAATGTTGGTTAACTATAACTATAACCCGTAGGTCACTGCAACAAGTCAAATTCTTGTCAATTTGTTGCCAGTCAAGTCTCACATAAAAGTAGGAACTCTAGTCAAACTGAAGGTCGAGTCATCAATTCGAGTCACCAACCCTAAACTGAGTAACCCACGGCACCACGGCAAATTTTGATCAGTGCCCTATGCTTTTGCCGTGTTGCCCTTAAAACGTTCTAACACAAATTTGTCATTTCCTCATTCAGGTGCCTCATTACTAAGACGAAATTGTCGTGCCCTTTTGAAAATGAATTTCAAGGTCTAAACTTCGTACTTGTGAAGAGGGACATTTATACCCAAATACTGAATTCAGTAAATAATGAGCAAATGGATTACTTACTCATGTCACACCGTTTGCCAATCCATCCCTGCACACACAGACAGGTGAAATCGTTGATCTGATCTTGGCATGTACCTCCATTATCACAGGGATTCGGATCACAGTCATTGTTGTCTGAAAAGGGAACAGATTAAATGATCACTTATAATTCATAGCCTGTCAATGTTGTGTATGCATAATTATGTGTATGCCCAGAATTAAACAAACGTGTACTTCATCATCATCATCACTTTATTTCCATACTCAATACACAGAACATATATAATAATTGTTTTAGGGAACAAAAGGAAAAAGTATGAGTACAGAGGAAATCCACTTCACATGGATCTTATTTCTACATGTTTTTTATTGCTTCCCAATGATGATTTTATACTTCAAAGTATCAGTACGCCAATTTATGTAAAAAAAAATTCCAAAGACAACTTCATACTTTTTATCCACTTTTATAAAGAGTCACGTACACCCGTTCTTAAATGGTGCTTTTTATTGAATTTCATTGGGGCATTGTCAGAAATTGAGGTCTTTGATGCTGGGTGTAAGCCACAGGAACCCGATTAATAATAAAAGCTAGCACACTCCCTGAACCACTTAAACATCCGGATGTGCAAAAATGTCCACCCAATTATAAGCCTTGATACAAACTCCTCATCTCATACCATTGTTGTGTAAATAGTCACATAATGCAGGTCATCTTAATGATGATAGCCACATTCTGATTGGCTACTTAAGAAATGTGACCAAATTTTTGCAAAAGAAACTTTGGTCGATTTTTGACGAAATCCCTGAAAATATAGTTTGAGAGCGCAAAATTTCATAAAAATAGGACACATGATATGGTATCAAAATTTCAATAGACTAATCCAACGAACAAAAACTGCAATGTATCTTCAATGCATTTAAGTGACGTCACAATAGACATACACTGCAGTAACAATGGAATTACAACAAGAGGGCGGGCTTACAAAATGTTATTCGGATTACTATACCCATGGGAGAAATAGGAGGGTCAAAAATGTGATCTGAAACGGCTTGTAATGCAGGTGTCAATGTCCCGAGGGTCTGGCCTGCGGCTTGTAGCAAAGGCTTTCAGTTTTAGTTTCCATCAGCCACTTGAATGCCACAACAACAGAGAACCCCCATGGGCAGTTGTCTCAATATGCCTTAGCCTCAATGACCGTGTTTACACTTGATCCCGAGCTCGGGATCGAACACCGAGCTCGGGATCAGCCCCGGATCACAAATAGGTGTAAACGCTCTCGGAACCAAACTGGCCCCGGATCAGACCCCGAGATTTTGGTCTCGCGATGGCGGAGGGTTCGATCCCGAGCTCGGGATCAGTTTGCGGTTAGCTGGGCAATAAATCTTCCCCACATCCTGTTGCGGGCTAAAGCGCGCGAAAATTCCAGGGAAGCCCGCGCTCGTATTATATACACGTGTACACGTAGTACATGTACAGTGTATATATACACGCACAGGTACCACTGGTTCCATGCATTGTGTGCAGGCATATATGCCATGACAAAATGCATGATACCCCGACGCGACTCATGTGATGCAACGCTGAGAATCTCGATCGCTGGTGTCCGTTACGAAAACACAACGTGCTACAAACGTAATTGGTATCCTGCATTCAGCAATCTCTTTTGCGTGTCCGATACAAACTTCACACGTTGAGAAAAAGTGTTTCTGTATTTCCTCTACTTTCTGCAACTTCTCTACTTTCTGCAACTATCTAGCGACACTTTGTCGTTATCATACAGCTTAGTTTTTAGTTGTTATATCGGGGATTTCGGAGTGTCATTCAACGATTTCCGACATAGCATAAGTTGACATTATTTCGTCGTGAAAAGAAGTTGACGAAGACGAAGTAGCCGAGTCGAGTTGTCTTCGTGTGAAAAGATGGCAAACGAAGTTCGCGGGCGCTCGTGGAGCAACGACGAACTGGCGAAGTTTTTGGACATTTGAGCCAGCGCAGAAATAATGGCTAAACTGGACGGAACATCTCGGAATTCTGCTGCGTTAGCTTGACCTTTGACTGCAACTTCTGGCTCCGCGCTCGGGATCAACAACAGATATAAACGCGGCACTCGAGACCATTGCGGTTAACCTCAACACATTCTTATCAGGGGGTCAATCTTGATCCCGAGCTCGGGACCAGTGTAAACACGGTCAATATTACTTACTGATTTCACACATACGACCACTAAACCCAGGAGCACAGGTGCATCTGTAATTCCTCAGTTCATCCACACACGTTGCACCATTCTGACAAGGACTATTGAAACAGTCATCTCCATCTAACACAAAAATTAATCATTTAAGAAATTGTTATAAACTCCATCTAACCGAGTAATACATGTTTCAAGTAAAACTTGTATCATAATACTTTTAATTCAGATCTTGTATGGGCTTTTTGTTCAACTTCTTGTGAAGTAGGGCCATTTTTATTCAGGTAATAAGTATTTTAGGTAGGTTATGAGTGGCCCTTACACATTGCAACCGCTCTCCACCACACTACCCACCCCCAGGTTTGTTTGGGTACTCTTACATTATACAGTATTACCGTGGGGTACCGTGCCCAAGTGGTTTGGGTCATTGACTCACAATCATAGGTGAAAACTTGGGGTTGCGAGTTTGAACCTCACACCCCCCGGCTGCGCTACCTGTGCCCTTGAGCAAGGCACCCAACCACACTTGCTCCATCCTTCGGAAGGGATGTAAAGCCGTTGGTCCAGTGTGTTAGGTAATAGTAATGCATTTTAAAGATCCCAGAGCATTCTTTCGTGAAGAGCAAGGGGATTCCCCGGTGTCTCTAGCCATTTCTAATTCTTCATGGGTTTCCTCACGCTTGCGAGTGACAGTGCAATGAGCACTTTTGAGGAATCCTTGGTATGAATACCAAAAAGAAATAATACTAAAAATAACCAAGGATAGAGAGACAAAGGGATATAACAAAATCCTTTTATGTCCTCGAGCGTCGTCTTTTTTGATCGAGCCGGTCCTCAATCGTACGTTCTTGTACAGCAACAAAGAGAAACGCAAATGACTGTCCTTGAGCATTATAGTAAAACAATATGTATGTCTGTAGTACACAGCCAGTAGCCAGACTCACCTGCACTGTACTCAAGTCTAAAGCCAGACCGCTCATTGTTGAAGTCTGTCGTAAACAGGAACCAAACAGCTTTAGACTCAAAGTTGAAAGTCCGAGGCAATTCGGTAAGATTCCCCGTCAGCTCCTGCTCTCCTGAACCCGCCCTGGCAACGAACCCTGGGCCGAAGTCTAAGTAATCCTTGGGCGGTTCCAGGTTAAAGTTGGTGATTGTGACCATTATATTGTTGAAGCCATGCAGACGAACCTGGTAGACACACTTCAGGTCGCGTGAGTATGCACCTGGGTAACCTGGACTTGTGATGATTCCAGTGGGACTAAAGAAGCTCTCCCCACAACCAGTCACTGAAATGTTAAAAGGTGGGAAAATTAAAGACAAACATTCAGTAGAATAGTCAATAGATGCAAGTGATATTCTATACATCATTACAAGGCTTCCCACTATATGTTCTAATGTCAATGTCAGAGCTGTTTTCATCATGCCTTCTTTGTGATCCAATAATTTGTGCATGTCCAGCATTCCACCAACGATCTACTTTCTTATGAAGAACACAACCTTTTTCACCGAAAGGTACAGTTAAAGTAGATTTCAGGTGAATGATTGAAAACAGTTGAAATTTTCTCATCAAAAATCCTGCCTCATATCACTGCCTAACGTGTGCTTGTGCAATTTAAGCACAAAGGTAATAGGTGCATCTCTCACGCAATGCACTCAGATTAGCACACATCAAAACTTTTGTTACACTGATGTGTTTCTGCTCTACAAAATATCAGGTTACACGCCGCATGGTGATCTACCAGTATCTGATGTAGACTCATACTAATAAGAATAACAAGCAACCCACCATTTTACCTCCACACGAGATTGACCCAGACAACTCTGCTGCATTAGCCGAGTGCATCAATGCTCACTTCACTTCCATTGGTAGTGACATCAGGCCTTTATCGCTTTCAAGCCTACCTGCATACCTGCCCGCCCCTACTCCAGCTCCAACGATTCGTCCATGGCAAGTGTTTTCAAAGCTTTCGAAAATTAGCTGCAGCAAGGCTTGTGGCCCTGATGGCATCCCAGCTAAGTTAATACGCGAATTCGCGTGTGAATTGAGTTTACCCTTGACTGACATACTTAATGCATCTCTTGAGCAATCGGTAGTTCCTCCTCAGTGGAAGAAAGCAGTCGTCGTCCCAGTACCTAAATCTAATCCTCCTACATGGAATCAACTACGGCCAATCTCACTGACTGATCACTTCGTCAAGGTTGCAGAGGCATTTGTTATTGGATGGCTCTCACAGGATATAGAACGACACATAGACCCCAACCAGTTTGGAGCTAGGAAAGGTCACTCCACTACTCATTACCTGGTCAAGCTTCTCAACAACGTGTTCCAACATGCTGATAAATCAAAGAGCCTTACACGTATAGTGGTCACTGATTTTAGTAAAGCTTTCGACCGAGTGGACCACAATATAGCCATCACTAAATTACTGGACATAGGTACTCGGCCATGTATAGTTTCATGGATCGCCGACTTCCTTTCACATAGACTTCAGTGTGTTAGATATCGTGGCTCTCTCTCTGGCTGGTCAGAACTCCAAGCTGGGGTCCCTCAAGGAACTCTCACAGGCCCTGCCGTATTTCTGATCATGATAAATGATGCAGCGGTGTCCAGTGAGAGTCATCACCTTACCCTGAAGTACGTGGATGACCTGACCCTAATTGAGAACACTGATTATAACAGTAACAGCAACATGCAGCAAGTTCTTGATTATTTCAATTCTTGGGCTTCAAAAAATAATATGTCGATCAACTCATCAAAGTGTTTTTCGATGGACATTACCTTTGCCAAGTTTCCTATATCCTTGGCTCCATTGCAGCTGTCTGGTCAACAACTCCAATCAAGTGATGTTCTCAAAATACTTGGCATCAAAGTAACAAGTAATCTCAAATGGGACGTACATATCAATGACATTATATGTAAAGCCAGTGGACGGTTATTTATGTTAATAACCCTTAAAAGATTTGGCCTTGTGATTAAAGACCTTGTCACCATTTATGTCGGTTTCATTCGACCACTATTAGAGTATGCTGTCCCAGTCTGGCATCCAGGTCTCACAGTCAAACAGCACAACTCATTAGAATGCATACAAAAACGTGCCTGTAAGATTATTTTAGGTACGGAGTATTTGAGTTACCATCATGCCTTGCAATTGTGCAAAATCCAAGACCTTAAACAACGTCGGCAGGAAATATGCTTGAAATTTGCTAAATCCCTGATGAACTCCAAATATTTTCGAAATTGGCTCCCTAAAACCAGAGGAGAGAGTAGTGGCACTGCTCTTCGAAACTCACATTACCTGACTGCTCCAAAAGTGCGTACCCAGAGACATGCTAATAGTGCTATTCCTTATATGGTCAAACTATTGAATGATTGTTCCTTTAATTGTTAAATGTTTTCCTGTGTAATTGTTGCATTAGTGAAGGTCATTCTTTGTTATATTTGAATAATTTTTATTAATATTTTTAATGTAAACTCAATGCAATTTTGCCTTTGGCAACCAAGTTGAAGTTTAATAAACCATGAATAATAATAATAATACTTGTAGTGGGCACAACACACAGATCCAATGTTAAATTGGAGTATCCCGATTGACTTGATAGTTGATACATTGTATTCCTACTTGATTTGAAGTACCATATTACATCAGTTATTAAGAAATTACTGAAGTCCCTGATAGCTAGTATAGTTTTATCTCACCTAAACAATGAAGAGTTGAACATTCACTTACCATCAGTCCTCCTTTCACAGTTCTCCCCATGGTACTCCGGCGAGCAGAGACATGTATAGTAGCCATAATCCTCATCCAAACAGGTACCGCTGTTTTGACAGGGTGAACTTGCACATTCTATAAACACAAAAAAAGGACAAAAATGTTTGCCCACATTGCAACCACTAGACCAATATGTTCTTGAAATAGACACAAGTTGATGGGCAAATTTTAGAGCTGTTTAGCAGAGCTGTTTATTTGCTTTGCAAAAAGGAGTTACCAGCAACATTTGTATGTTGACTTGTGTTCTTAGCAACAGTAGCATCGCCATCTTGTACAATTTTGGCTAGTAATTTTGCTAATAAAGCTGAAAATATTGTTATGGTAGGCCTACACCATGTATTCAGAATTTCTCTCTTTTAGTAGATGTGTGGTTCTGAAAAGAACCGGTTGATTTCTTGATGTTTTGGACAGCGTACGTGCTCTCTCCGTCTTTAGGAGAAGAAAAGAAAGCTGGAGCTGTGTATCTTGTACTTTTATTCACAGGCTTCAGGCGACATATGCAGCACGATTTGTGACAGACGGTACCCCTGCCCCCTAAATTTTGTTTTTTAAAGGGCATGAGTGTTGGTGCGTTAACAAAAGGGAAGAGTATGTTAAGGTATACAGGCAGTAGGGGAGTCCTTCACAATGTGTTGAATATCAGAAATTTGCCGTCTCTTCAGATGTTTAAGACTGCTCTTAAAACTCATTTTTTTAAATGTTCTGATTTGGGGTAAATGTTTCCCTTTTTCCCCGTTATTTTAATGTCATAGGATATTGTAAACGCATTGAGCCTTGTTAAATGCATCATAAGAACTGTTATTATTATTTATTATTATTATTATAGTTGGGGAGCCAATCAATGGCCAGAAGCGACCTGGCCCAGTTTCATGGAACCCGTCAGCACAACAATTTGTTTAGCACAGAATTTCTTTGCTTTATTTTACAAAACTGGGTTGCCAGCCAAAATCGTATGTGATGTGTATTTACTGATATCTTGCTCCTGTTCCTAAAAATACAATTTGACATACAATTTTGGCTGGTAACCCATTTTACAGAGCAAAAAAATTCTGTGCTAAACAAATTTATATGCTAACAGGTTCCATGAAATTGGGCCCTGATTGGCTGCTTGCAATCCAATGTGGAGCTATAGTGTGTACTTTGTGCAGCCAATCAATGGCCAGAAGCGACATGATTGGCTGCTTGCAATCCTATGCGGAGCTGGTGCATTGTGCAGCCTTGCACGGTTGACTGCCTCCAGTGCATGCAGTGCTTGAATGTTGAAGGGGTGAGTTCTTATACTCCGTACCCTCTGGAGACTTGGGTTATTGATCACGTTCAAATGTGTCACTTCCTACAAATCGCCACATGCATCATGATATTGAGCGTATATTTTTTGTGACGCGCATCGGTTGCGCCGTATTTCGAACAAATTTCAGCATGTCCAGCATGTGCGCGCGCATACTTTATGGCGTTTAATACGCAGTAGCATTTTTTTCCTACGAAGATGTCGTCTGTGAACGTGACCAATAGGCCTATAGAACAAAAGGGTTGAAAAGGTCTCCACAAGGAAATATATACATGTAGGCCTATGTAGATGAAAAGGTCTCCACAAGGCCTGGTTCTCACGAAATAGAAATATGGATTTTACTCAAAAAGGTGGAATTTCCAAGGTATACCTATAATATTTCGCAAGATAAAGTGTATAAAATAAGGGACATTCGGTCGAAATGTCAACTCAGGAAAGTAATTCTGGTTTATCGTGGAGGGCCCTGTTTTCGACGGTACGCGTTTTCGACGCTATACCTTTGACGTAACGGCACGCAATGTAAACAACTTCTTTGGACGTGCTCAAACTTTGAATCTTGTCATAGATCTCTGCAGTTGTCAACCACCCAAACATTTTGGAAAAATAAGGCTCTTCCGATAGGTTAGAGTTATAAATTCAAAAAGGTAGTTTATTTGGGCGTATTTTGCTAGATACAAAATTGTAAGATGTTGCTGGGCTCCTATTTTTTCTATTATTAGCCGCCAAAAGTTTCGGTTTGGGTCAATACGAAGCCCCGAGTATGCAGATTCAGAAAATGCCACAAACTTTGTGGCTCCGCACATCGGAAAAATAATACAGAGCTCCTAAAAGAACATGTCGCTTATATTATTTGTTTACTGGTACTAAAAAAGCTGCATAATTTCCTGTTTCATGGGGGTTGTATTTTCCCATTAAAATCTAAGGAAAGACTAATAAATTATTTGTGTAATTTGTCGAGTGTAGTTTTAGGGTAAGTAACAGGCTTTTTTCCTTTTTTTAGTACATAGTTGTATGACCTAACCTGAGTTTTTTTCTCTTTCTTTGACAGGGTTGTCCATAAAGTCTAATCTAACAATTAGGGCAGAGCACAAGAACTATTGTGTCAACACATCTTCCGATGAATAAATTGACGAGAACAGCAAATGTGTGTTATTTGAATGCCACCAACTCCGCCTAGTTAGCTGTATTTATCGGGCCATGTGTATGTTTCAGGGTTGTGAGATGAGGTTGGTTTTGGAGGATTCTGCAGAGTGATATAGGATAGATAGGCCTAATGGAATTTTGTGAATTATTCCCCAAACAAAATTTTAAAAGAGACCAAGCTGTAAAATTGCAATAAATGTTTAATTTAATTAATTGCTCTCCATGGTCCATACTGAATTTTTTTTTGTTAAAAACAAGATTATTTTAAAATAATGTGTTTCGATGATAATTATGATAATAAAGGGAGAAATATACACCATCCATATTCCAATATAGCTGGGGCAAAACAATAGGAATAATACAATCAAAAAGTTTCCAACACGTAATCATTCTTAAGGAAAGATTTGGAGACAGAGTAGAGAAAGGAAGAAAGATGAACCAATAAAAATTCGACACTGGAAGGATTTCGTATTGCCACACAAGAGTTTGGAGTCATTACAGACGTTTATTCTGCACATGGTTTCACTGGGACACCGTACTCAACACGACCGTCGAAAATAGGTCACGATGTTCGCTGTCGGCGCGCTTCGGGCAGCAACAGAAACCAAAGGATTTCGCCGCAAAAACGGCAGCGGAGCTACATTCACCAAATTTAAACCGTAAGGCTATGGACTAAAGAAGCTGACTGATACATTGTTTGGTGTTTTTCTTTCCTTTATTCTGATCAATTTGAAGACAACGCCTTACATCGTCGAAAACCGGTCACGCGAGGATATATATGCCATAGGCAGTGATAGGCATAGGAGCATTAAAAAAAACAAAAATCGACACTCTAACCAATTTGTACACGAGAACAAAGGAATGTCTCCACAATTCTGCAATGCCTACAAATTCCAGAATAATAAGAATTAAGTGTGTGTGTTGATGAGAGCATGGAGGTAGGAAAAGAGCTCGGGTTTACTTGAAGCATGGAGGTAGGAAAAGATGCTTGAAGAAAAAAATTGAACCGACCAGTGCGTCGATTGGCGTGTGCACCGGTGACGCAGGCTATACACTTAAGTTACAGACAACAGGAATGGGAAAAGTCAGCAAATATATAGGCCTAAACAGGCAAAGGAACTCTAGGACAAATCATCATGATCACTCAGCTCAGCTCAGAATATAAAGCGCAATCTATTTTTCCAAACGTCGTCACCAGCGAAAAGTTGAATTTTGGCGCTGTGCGTGCAGCGCAGAATCTCAGATTGGTTTAGGCTCTTGCAAAAATTGATAACCATTTAATGGCCAAACTCCAAATTTAAATTGTTTAAAAAAATGTCTAAAATTCACACTTTTTGTGCACGTAATAATTTAAAATATATTACTGCAATAAAATAAGATGTTAATTTAAAATTAAAAAGGAGAAAATGTAATGTAATCAAATAAATAATCGTTTTTATTGCCAGATTTGACCTTTATGTTTTGGGGTCACTGTGTCGTCTGCAAACGGCTTTCAGTTCACGTTTTGTTGTCATCAAGTCAAGACGTGCACAATGTCTGGTCGCGGAAGACCTTCTGGAATAAACTACACGAGGCCCAGTGAACCAAGCTTCCTGACAAAATTTAAGCAGCAAGCAGGCTACAAAGAGGGGCCAAGTGTTGAAACGAAGGTTTGGCCCAGCCTAAATCATAATCATATTGTCACTGATTGTTGTCATTTGTGGGAATGTGTTTGGTAGTCGTCAGAGTAAAACTAAAAACCTGTTAAATGTTTTTACTCCTAAAAAAAAATCACTTGTTTAAAATATTAATACGTTTTGATGCTTATTAAATGATTAAGGAAAATAAGTGGCGACCAGTAAATCGATCATTGCTAGGTCCAGTACAGCCTTCGCGCATGTGGGACAGGAACAAATTGCCCAACTCTCTCCGGAACTCCTCGTCTTTGGCAATTTTTAAAAGGGACCTGTACCTGAAGACATTATTTAAGCAAGCATATTCTGACTGGTGGTTTTCTCTTTTTTAGTTTATTTCCAGCGCCATGAGTAAATATTTTCATTATAATGTGCGCTTTATAAATCTGTACTGTTGTTATTATTATTATTATTATTAAGTGGTAGAACTCGGCTTAAATCTTGATAGAGCAACAAAGTTATCTCGCCACAAAAATCACACTGGTTTTTGGTTTTCATCTGTTTTAAGATCTTTTCAGAATAATGACGAAGTGCTCGAAGCATTTCGCGTTCACATTCGCGTTTTACGTGCAACTAAATCTTCTATAATGCTCGATGATTTCAATAGTACAAGAGCAGCAAAATGACCTGCAGCCGAAACTTTACGCAATTGCGCAAGTCCACTTAAGGCGCGTTCACACTATCGCGGAAAAATCACACTGTTCCATTGGTTTGTACACAAACTGGTTTGCCGCTTGTGCGCGGCCTATCGCGACGCGCAAAACTTTTGAGCTGGGTCAAAGTTCAAATTTGTTGAACTTTGACCGCGGTGCGCTGACCTTTCCAACGCGCAGCCAATGAGGTATCAGAGAAGCCCTAAGTTACCAGAGTGGAATTTTCTATTTTTGAATAATCGGCGATTGGGAGCTCATGCAATGCGGTGAGCGCAGCGCAAAAGTGTGATTTTTCCGCGATAGTGTGAATCCGCCTTTACGCCATAAGTTATTGCGCAAGTAATGGCGTTAAGGCGCGTTCACACTATCGCGGAAAAATCACACTGTTCCATTGGTTTGTACACAAACTGGTTTGCCGCTTGTGCGCGGCCTATCGCGATGCGCAAAACGTTTTGAGCTGGGTCAAAGTTCAAATTTGTTGAACTTTGACCGCGGTGCGCTGACCTTTCCAACGCGCAGCCAGTGAGGTATCAGAGAAGCCCCAAGTTACCAGAGTGGAATTTTCTATTTTGGAATAATCGGCGATTAGGAACTCATGCAATGCGGTGAGCGCAGCGCGAAAGTGTGAATTTTCCGCGATAGTACTAGTGTGAACGCCCCTTAAGTGGACTTGCGCAATTGCGTAAAGTTTCGTGAAATCGGCTGCTGGCCTTCCATTTTCAAAAATCAATTTCACAACAGAATCTGAAAAACAATTGTTTGCGACCTGCGACGTGTATTGGAGCTTTGCCGTGTCGGAAACGGCCACCCCGCGCGCGCCACCCGGACTACGTTAAGCCCGCCGCACACCTTTGCGATTTACCGGCCCATCGGACACCGGACCATCGGATCCGGAAAAATCAAACAAGTTTGATTTGCTCCGGTCTATAGCGTACGGTCAGACCGGCCCGAATTGTTTCAGCGCACACCTTTCCGGTATGTGGTCCGATGATCCGATTATCCGGTAAATCGCAAAGGTGTGCGGCGGGCTTTACTTGGCCCTTTTTATCTGCATCTATGTTGAATTTAGCATATTGAACACAATGGCGAGCCCAACGCTGAAATAAATCGATTTTCTCTGAAAGGGAATAATTTATGCTGCTATATATTAAAAAAGCCATTCAGACGTAACTTAATGCTCTTTGAACCGTGGCGGTATCGAGGACAATTTGTTCAAGTTCATCTCATGGGGACTATTATGTAGGAATTTTTTTCATGGACGATGTCATGTATTGAGCACCGTAGTTACAGTTGACTTACGACCTGTGTGTCTGAATAAACGACACTGTTGATTCCCGTACACTCGTCTCCGCAGTCAGTACATAACAGACGACAAGAGAAGCCTTTCTGCGACCTATTAGTTTTCAGTTGTTTTTTATAAAAAAGAAATGAGGAATGTTCCCAAATAGCAAAAATTAACCTATTTATACATGAGATTTATAAAGAAAACACAATTACCGTTACTGGCGCCAGTCGTCTGAATTAAGCTAGCGATCAAATGTAGCAAGATAACGGACATCACAAAACACCTCTGTGAACTCCAAATTGACCTGTTGCTCCTAAAAGCGGACGGTGAGGAGAAAACAGGCAGAATGGGGAACATATTCCAAAATGTTACGATCCGATATTTAGCCATGGTGCCCGCTTGAATCGCGCGGATAATGCGGTCTGTGCGTGCTGCATGTTTGGTCAGACGAAAATTCGTTTCCCTCGGGCTGGCGATAAGTCCATCACAACGGGAGTTCTTGAACAAGTGCATTCATTGGTGTCTTAAGTCAGCGACGATGCATCGGCGGTGTTCGAGTTCGACGACGACGACGTTTTATCTGTCAGTAACCACATTTTTATTTGATTCCTCACGTGCCTTCTGATATCTGCCAGTTCCTACAGTTCATCAAACAGACTCGGTATCCTATTGCTCTTTCACCACAAAATGCAAATGTTTTCATGCGACCAAAACCTGAACCTGAAAATAGTCTGGCGATAAAACCACTTCTTAGAATTTCAAGTTAGCAATTTACACTTTCAGTGTTTTATGCGCACACATGCCGTCTCCGAGATGAAAGTGATAAACTGCAATATCTTTCAGCCTCTGGTGTCAAAAATGTACTCGCTTATATCTGCCACTGATTGCCGTAAGTTGTCCTCTCTTGGCTCTCGCATATTCCAGTAGCGATACGGAGAATTGTAGAAACCCAGATGCCAAAAGGTATAAACATCTAAAACATGATGGCCGTTGTTCCCCTCATGGCGTCGCCTATACCATGTTCCTCCCTGGATTTAGTGACGCGGTTGCGTTAAAAAAAAACGCTTGTGGTGTATTGAGCGACGGAGGAGACAACCACGATATTAGTCAGGCTGTTGTACTGTGGTATCGTGTTTGGCAACGCCCTTGCTTCATAGCAACAGGCGACGCTGTGGCTCAAACACGAGCTGCGGCAGTCGGTCGAGACGCTTTCAAGAAAGTGACAGCTGAAAACGAAGGCCTCCATTGCAAACAGTAGGTGCAAAAGAAATACAGTAATGGAAACGTGTCACGGAAATCAAATCAACAGGTGATCCTGCTGTCCTGCATAATGTAGGCCTATACAACATTCAACACCGCCCATTTACAAACCTTGCAGTACATGTATTTCCGGGAATTATTTCTGAGAGATTTTTGTTATTGACATAAATACACGGTTTATTACACACGCATTACTCTACGTATATACTTTCACTCTGGTGAGCAGTGAATATTTAATAAATTATCAACGTAAAATCATTATCCCCGTAAATGCGGGTGCACCCCCTCAGTCTGTAGATGTTCTGGGGGAAAATGACTGCTGGAAGCATTTTTTTCTTGCCGATGGGACCACAAGAGACAGTGGGTTATTTTTTATGCGATATAGTTGCTCTAACGTTGGCATCCCTAACACTGAATTTGAGATGATCTTCAAGATGAAGGTCGACATGGCTGTGGACAATTTTGTGCAATGTGACTAATCTGTTGGTGTGTCGCCTCTGGTGTAGTGGTGGTAATTGAAGTTCTTTATGCATGGCTGTAACTGAACTTTCCCTGCCGTAGTCACAAGTAATGAAGCGGGCTGCTCGTCTCTGGACAGCTTTAACCTTCTGGACGTTGGTTTTTGTACGAAGATCCGATCCCAACACGTATATTCAACATGGGGGCAAACTAGAGTTTTGTATGCCTGGATCTTCACTTTTCGAGGAGCATTAATTATAACTATTCCTGCGAAGAAAGCCGATCATACCGTTTGCCTTCGAAACTGCCTTATCAATGTGTCTATTCCATTTGAGATCCGCTGACAGTGTGACGCCCATGGTACTTGGTGTTTCAGTGATTATATAGAGAATATGACCAGGATAGTTTGGGTTCGATTTGGGATACGTTGGGTGATACGTTTGTGAGGTTTCAGTTTGCACGCTTAGTAATCACGACCTGTAGTATTAGCCAAACACTAAAATCTTTACCTTTCGTTATCGGTTTTCACTATAAGGTGCAAAATATAGGGCCTATACTAGAGGCGCTGACAACAAAGGTACACTTATGGTATTTGTGAAACGTCACAAGTAGGCCTACTCACATATGACGCAAAATACATGACAAGTTCTCGTTTTGCCTTTAAAGCGTGTGCGACCGAATCCATGGCCTACTCGTCGAGTACCAATGTATTGGATTCCATACAGTCATGTACTATATCTCGTTGAGTAAAAGTATTTGCAAAAAAATACTCGAGTACAAGACTTTCATTCTGTAGGCCTATGACCTTTTGAATTCGCTGTACACAAAATCAAGTACATGTACTTACAGACCATTACATAACCTACCATTAACGGCCGAGGTTGTTGTTGTTAAGACGGCCATTAGTAGGACCCACGCAACCAACCGCCACATCGTGCCTCCTCGCCAAACCATCTAACATCCACACTGGAAACACTTTCAAAATGGAGTCCGTCTTTTTTGATGGCTCGTCTGTTCGTAATTCAAATTTTGAATACACTTGTTTAAAACGCCCAATCCTGATATATATTCCCGGGAACGTGTAAGTACGCAACTCTCAGCCTGTCCTACGCAATACTAATACATAGATTTCCGTCAACGGAAAACAGGAATGTTTTAATTCTACGCCCGCAGCCCACTCAGTAAACCCAGCCTGTCCCTTCCCCAAAAGTACATTTCTGTACACGTTGAACAGGTTTGGGGGGGGGGGGGGGGGGGTACAAAGGCTAGGCTAATCAAGCTACTGTGACAAGGTAGTTGAAAAGGATACCTCAAGATCCACCAAGCGTGAACGACACAATACCAACCCGTCCCGTTTCCTTAACACGACCCCACGCTTCGCTAAGCCTCAGGTTTATACAAAACGGCTTTCAGTGAACAGCGATGAGATCATCAGGTTATGTCGGCAATTTTGGTGCACCCTTTTCCCAATCAGGTACGCCAAGCCCACATTTCACAAGGTCATGGACAATTCACAAAAGAACTTTGCCATTTCATGCATCGTTCATTTTGAATCACTTCGAAATGTATTTAAAATTGGTTTCTTGTTAAGTAATTGCTATGAATAACCGAGCAGTTTCAACGGCTTGACGTTGGTATATACATGTACCCGTATTCAACTTGGTGGCCAAACACACACCTAAATCACCCAAACAAAGATTCTAAATCCGCTTACACCCTGTACTCGAGTCTCAAATCATTTCAAGCCAAATCTTGCATGTTAATCGAGTAAAACTTGTTTAAAGGTCATTACATCACTTGCAGATAAAACCTTTTTTTATACGAAATACAGGAACAATATAGTATAACAAGTACAATTTTAGATCACTGCAAATGATGTATGGTGCTTTAAATCCGATATGTAGTGTCAAAGCGTTCCAATAATTATAACCATAACATTTACTTTTAAAACCACACAACACCACAAACATATTGGGGATACTTTAACAGTTTTATTGCACAAGAAAAGGACAATTTCTTCACATTAACATTTTGGCTAAGTACGTGTATTTAAAATAAATATGTACAACCATGGAGGAAGAAACAAACCTCCATGGTACAACTTCCTGTTCAAAAACCATGTTCATTTGTCATTTTTAAAAGACTTACGGGCTAAAACAAAATTTAAAGCGAATGAAACCTGAAAGTGGCGTCCCAATTGTAACCTGAGCGATTCTATAGTAGCTTTCACTTCAAAACAAAATTCTGTTGAAAGCACTTCCCAGAAAGGTAAAATTAACCTCTGATACACGAACCACCGAAATGCGATCTTCAGGTAGTGTCAATAAACAACTAATACTTTGACCCTTTTTTCCCAGCGTGTATCCTTCTGAAGTACATGTATATCCATTACCCATATGAAAGATAAAACAGTTATAAACATGATTTTGTTATTTTTGGCATTATATTTATTATAATGGTTACTGGTGCAGATAAGAAAATTTAAGTTAAATTAAAATGGGTATTTCTAAAATTATAATTTACCCATAACTCTAAAGACTATGTAGAACTACCCTAGCACCGAATGTTTTTAGTCCATGCATTCCAGCTGCATTTTTCTTAACTTCATTTTAGTCGCTAATACAATTCTGCCCTGTCAAATTTTGGCATGGTTGAGAACTTGAGATATCAAATAAGCCAAACCAAATCAACACATACAACCGTGCTTCACTAAAAATCATGATGTTTCCATCATTAAAACAGTGTCAAAAATACATGTATTTAAATCAACAGTTTAACTCCCACACAACTTTGTCAAATAAGCCAGAGGGGCAATGCCGTATGAGGACAGACTGCGTGTATTGAACTGGACAACACTATAAATGCTCGTAGACAAAGGTGTCCTTTGCAGTTAAATGCCTATTTAACTTAGGTGACTGCGAATCAGTTAAGGCCAACACTCGACACCAGGATGTACACTTATTTTTCATCACCATTATGCCAGAACTCAAACTCTCAAACATACACCCAGCCATACATTTCCCCACATTTGGAGTAGCTTACCCTCGCATGTAAGAGATTCTCTGTTGATAGATTGGTTTGCTCATTTTAACAACAGTTTATAAATATTTTTTAATGAACTGTAATTTTGGATCCACAGAGCAACTGAAAAGTCTTTATTTATACCTGCAATGGTCTAGAGTATTTTATTTTGTAATTTATTTTTTTTGTCACATTTTCAAAATCTCATTGCATTTACTGGTGCTTAGAAATTTCATGCCTTTGATAACATTTTTGCAGTTAATATCTCCTTTTGAATTTTTCTCAGTATCATTTTTTTTCGTGTTTTTTTTTTTTTAAGTGTAATTTTTAATCCAGAGCTCCAATTTACAATTTGTCTACAAAGCAACTAAAAGATTTTTTTTCTTTTCATACCTGCATTGGTCGATTGAATCTTATTTTGTAATTTTGTAATTTCTTGTTATAGATTCTGGAGTACATTTTAGTGTCACATTTTCATTACTTATTCTCATTGCATTTACTGGTGATTAGAAATTTCTTACCTTTGAGAACATTTTTGCAGTTTTTTTCCCCTTTTCGATTTTTTCCCAATAGGCCTAGGCCTTCTATATCTTTAAAAAAAATATTAATATATATACATTTTTAAATTGTTTTAAATTGTGTCTTTGTTTCTATGTCTTTGTTTATTCGTAACCTTTCCAAGTTTGGAATGGCAGGCTTTCGAGCCAGTTTTTTAGTATACTTTTGTCTATCCTGGCCTGCTTGGATTGGGTTGTTTTTTGTTAAATGTATTTTTAACACGTGTAATTTATTTGTTTTGGTTAAATTGTATGTTTGTACTGTATTGAGAAAGGCCGAATAAATAATAATAAAATGACAGGCAGGTTGAGGGTATCATTCCCTATCATTTTCACCAGTTTTAAAATCTACTACTTACTACACCAAAATGTTAAGGAATGAAACCTTTTAAAAATACAAATACAACATCCAATAGCTTCAGGGGAAAAGATACAAAGACTGGCCAATGGTGTGTCATAAAGATATATTACAAAATGATAAAATGCTATACAATTTGTCATAAAAAAACTGACTGACCACTTTGCAATCAAATATTACTTGTTGGCATTTCGTCCGTGCTAACTGGCCAAGGCTCTTCCCTCGTGTTGACGTGAGCAACATTGTTTGATCTGTGGTACAAAGAAAGAGAAACTCAAATTAAACATAAAGCTGTCAGACTCGATTTTCATATCATGGTGCGGCCATCTTCCCTTTTCTCCTATTAAAATCAACGTAACCAAAGCAAGGCTTGCAGGAAAAATAGTTTGTCCCCACATTATAATAATCTATTGTGTGCATCTCAATGAAACAAGCGTTGCGCGATCAAGAGAATGCGCGGTGCGGACATTCTCTAAAAACAACAATGGAGGATTACACGCGCGATCGCGCAGACGCACTAATCATGCCCGATACGTACTATATATAACCATAATAATCTTAAAGGTCAATAACAGGGCTGTAAGTGGACTGCCACTTACCCTGCTGGCGGAAGGAGGATGTTGCCCATTTCCATGTTCTGATGTTGCTGGTATTGGATATTATCGTCATAATCAGTCAAGATACGAGACTTGTCCTCTGCATATCTAAAGAGTGAATCCAGATATACGTAAGTGTCTTCCATCAGTTGTAAAATTCACTTGTAGAATTCAGTTGTAAAATTGACAAAATAATATTGTCTCATAACATTTTCAGAAAATAATCCTTTTTTTGTAATGCACTTTACAAAGTTTGAGGCACTGTTAACAAACTTTCAAAGTGAAGGATTTTTGAAACAAAAAAGTATGGAACAAAAATAATGACATAGCATTAAATGGTTTAATTACTGAACGTCATGTGACCTGCTAATCATCCAATCAAATGACAAAGATCAACTTGGCTCAAGTACAAACCGAAACTGGAGTAGACTTGTAACTGACCTGTCATCATATTTCTTCCATGACCTGATGACTATGAAGAGCAGCAGCAATAGCAGGAGTAAACCCATAATGGCAATCAGGATGATCCAGCCTACACCCAGACTATTGCTGTTAGTGGAACCATCGACGTTATTACCAGTCAATGGTGCACTGTTAGGATCTGTAAGTTGGACAGGCAAAAGGCATATTTAGATAATAATAAAAAGAGCTGTTCTTGTATAGCACTTTATATAACCAGAGGATCAAAGCGATGTTGCCATTATTCCTGCTGCCGTCAGGGAATCATCAGAATTATCTCGCTTAATCTAGGCATGCTGCCCGGCCGTTGCGCACTTCCTAACAGCTCCCCAATTATTGCATGGGTCGACGAGGCAATCAGGATTGAGTGTCTTGCCCAAAGACACAAACATGTTGGCCATAGTGGGATTTGAACCTTCCGATTGTGAGCCCCGCTTCATACCCACTAGAAAAGTTGTCCAACTTCAGTTCAACCGAAAACAGTCCACTCTATCCAAAAAGAAAGCAAACTGCTTTAATTTGAAAGCTTTCCTGATCCTGTGGGCCGGTCATGAGTGACTTACCCCTTGCTTCACAGGTCAGACCAGAGTAACCCGTCTGACAAGAGCAGATGAAGAATCCATTAAAATCAATACAGATCCCGTTATTTTGACATGGTCGGCTCTGACATTCATTGACATCTGTGAATGAAGAGAACAAAAAATTATTAGGGTTAATAATCAGACTAATTCTTGGATGGATTTCATCAAGACTTCTGTTGAAAGGCTCATAATGTTTACAAATCTGTGTAATCTGATTAGTACGTCGTCGCTCATGGGGCAAGCTGGGCAGGGGTTTGGGTCGTATCTTAAGTGATCTCAGGGAGGGGTGGTTATCTCATTGAAGGGTTTATCCCTCTGTAGGGCTTGTTAACAATAAGTTAGAGATTTGTGAGGTGTACGCAGGTATTTTATGGAGGGTATGCATTCCGCTTGAATGATTTTGTATATTATTAGACAATTGTATATCTGCATGACAGACACACAAGGGGCGGATCAAGGGGGGCCGTTAGGGGGGTCACCCCCCTCCCCCCCTCCCCCCTTTTCATGTCTGACACACCTTGTCACAGGAATAGGTGAAAACAGTCATTTGAAAAAAATCCAAACTTGAACTTATATGTACAAACTGGTTATGTAAACCAATCAATTTCTTACTTGTTTCGCAGAACTGCCCTTGAAAGCCATTGGGGCAAAGGCAGTTATTAGCTCCAAAACAGATGCCTCCGTTCTGACAAATACAATCCCTCGTTGCTGTCAAAGTAAAGTTTGAAAAAGAAAAGCAAAATTATTTCGTTTTAAATTTAAAATAAAAAGCAATCTGGATTTCCTTGGTGCTGTAAAGTAAAATCTTCATATGTCTCGGGGAAAAGAACAACTTTACAGCCATCTTGGTTTTTATTTCAATTTGTCAACAATAAAAGCAAACATCTAGAACCCTAGGGCCTACAGTTCTGTTCTTCAGAAAATTTACCAGGAAATTCAAAAATGTTTAATTCAACGAATTCCTTGACCTATGACATCACTAACTTATAACAGGTCACTAGACAAAGACCGCCGGAACATCAGTCGGCCAGAAGATGCGTCAATGATTGGATGTAAAACGTTGCCACTCAACAAAACAACGTAAGTCCAGAGGTCTAATCTTTTATCTAACTTGTAGTGCATGTAGTGAGCAGTACCCGACAGTACGACAGGAATTCTCCCATAGACGTTTCATTTTCCAATGGAGTGCCCTTTTTAAACTCCAAAAGACTCCTCCAGGAGCACCGCGCCCACCCAATTAAGAAGCTACATGAAAATATGAGAATGCACGCTCTATCTTTTTCATCGTTTTCTGCGGTCAGTAATTTAAAACTGGGAAAGAATATGTATGAGATATGTGGTACTTTGGGTAGATTGTCGATATTATAGCTCGATATTGAAAGATGACAAACTTAATATTAGCTTACAAATCCTTGCTGAATGTATACGGAGCTGAAATTTCTGGAGACTAGTTCTTCTAGGAATTTGGGCCTTTCAATTATGTATTACTCATGAGAATAGTGACAATACCTGTTTCACAGAAGGTTCCAATATAGCCAGAGAGACAGTTACAGAATACGCTGCCACTAGAGTCATCACACACTGCACCATTAAGACATGGGTTACTACGGCACAGAGTTAACGCTGTAAGACAAACAAAGAAAATATGCACAATTTACTAGAGTTCAATTGGTACATTTCACATTTTTAGTACAAATTTTTCCAACTGAAGTTGACAATGCTTAGTCGAGATTTAACAAAAATTATATCATTAAGCCCTGTGACCAGGGGTAATGATTCGTGCCAGATATAAAAACCCATGACTATGGTGGCCCTGGTATAAACTGGGAACCACCCTTGTGCATGGAGGTATACCGGTACATGCACAGAAATAAACACTATGTGTGTGTGATGAAATCAAGAACAAACCAGTAGTTAACTGTAATTACTTTGCGAAACTGCTTATGGAATATACTCAAACTCTGGCATAACCCAATAACACTCACTCTTAACAAGCAGTGTGCCTTATTATCCCTCAGAGCTTTTTGTGAATGTTGAGTAATGTTCTTTATTTGTCAAGGCCAATAACCAGAGTTATATAATAATAGCCATCTTTACTGGGCACACGATTTGAAAGAGCTAGGATGAGTCAAGCTATGAGTACATGCCAATCAATTAAGGGGGTGTTTGCAGAAACTTGAATTTCACTGAATTGAACATTGCAGAAATACAGGGCGATTTTGGGCACTTTCAGAACTAATGGATTAAATTGTTTTTATCAATAATGGCATAAAGCACATTGGCGTCACTGGATTCAATCACTCACCAGTTTCACAGATTGTCCCTTCATAGTTATCAGGGCAGAGACAAACGTACGTCTGATCAATGAGATGATAGCAGGCTCCGCCATTGAGACATGGATTGCTCTGGCAAGGACTGGTGTTCTGTATAGCTATTGGCAAGAAACAAAACACATCGTTGTAATTGATGAATGTAAAGCCTCTGTTACACTGTGCTGAGTTGGGTGGCGCGACATACTACGAGAAGTTAACTTGCTGTTTGTTGAGGGAATGTCAAACAAACGCTGCCGTATCTCAAAAATATGTTGTGAGGTAGCTACAAGAATCTTAAAGGGTTTAAAATTCCAGCCAACTTTTCCAACTTTTGCAAAACTCACAACTCACCCATACATTGTAACAGGGGCGTAGGCTGGGAAGGGGGAGGGAGGGAGGGAGAGAGGGAGGGAGGGGGGGAGGGGGTGCGCTGATGTTCAGCCCCAACCACAGACCGATCGCGCAACCTCAGCTTCAGGGGGTGCTATGCGGCTTTACGCGCATGCTCTCTTGCTCAAATGTCAGGAGTTGGAGTTCAGCTTTCATGAAAATCGCACTCCTCAGGACCAAACCAGACCACGAGTACAAATGTCGTACCCATGTTTTTGGATGGCAACCCATTTTTGCAATATAAAGCAATTAAATTCTGGGATAAAAGCAAATTTATGTGATAAACAGTGCCATGAAATTGGCCCCTGTTTTCAACAAGCCTTTAACTGACCCAAGCTTTGTTGTAATTTATCTGAGCTGAAGATATCTCAACTTACAATTTTCACAGTTACGGCCTGTATATCCAGAAACACAGCTACATGTATAGGTACCATCGGCAAGCTCAAAGCAGCCACCTCCATTACGACATGGGTTATCACGACATGGATCGGCAGTGGCTAGAAAATAAGTGGGAAAAATGAGATTGTCAAAGGAATGTTGTATTTTATTGATATAACTGAGTATTTTATTTCTGAAATGTGTTGCATGGGCCCTTCAAATGTACCAAAAATTGACAAAAAACTCAAAGTATTGATAGCAATCAGGGATGGAAACTCAGGGAGGCCACGGAGGGCCATTGCCTCTGTTGCCCCTGGTCTTGGCCTTGGTGCCCTTTTGCAATTCTCCCATAGACTTTTCATTTTCCAATGGAAGTGCCCTTTTTAAACTCCAAAAGACTCCTCCAAAAACCCAAATGGCAGTGCCCTTTCAGTGACAAATTTCCTGCCCCGAGCAATAGTATCATCAAACACCAAATTATTTGTTCTCTCCAAAATGGTACCTTCCTAGTTTACTAACATATTCTTCTTTAATAATAATAATAATAATAATAATGAATATTTGTAATGCGCCGGTATCCATCAAAAAGATGCTCAGGGCGCAGCAACAATACTTTGAGTTTTTTGTCAACTTTAGATATGTAATGCTGTTGTTTCAGTAATTAAGTTTCATCTGAAAATCACACAATAAGCCATTTACTCGTTAGCAATTGTATCACATTGTAATATATAGCATTTTATAATGAAGAATAAAAAAAAGCAGTGCTGGGGTGGTTTCAAGCAGGGCAATGTCTAAAGGATTAATGTGATTTTACACTACTCACAATAAGTTAGGGATATTGGTATGTTGTCAATTTTGGATTTCTTCAAATGCCTGTTTTCACCTATTCCTGTGACAAGGTGTGAAGGGGCGGATCCAGGTTTTTGAAAAGTGGGGAGGTGAAATTTGTAAGCATGAAATACTGATGACAATGAAATAGCGAGTGAGTAGCGCGAAGCCCTAACGGCTTCTAGATGGATTCTAGATGCTCTGTGGTGCGATCTGGGGCAATATTTAACCACTTTAAGCAGGAAAAGTGTGCACAAAAAGTGGACTTTTTGATTGTTTAAAAAAATTTTTTTAAAGGGGGGGGGCTGCGTGCGCTCCCCACGACCCCCCCTGGATCCGCCCCTGGTGTGTCTGTCATGCAGATATACAATTGTCTAATCATATACAAAATCATTCAAGCTGAATGCATACCCTCCATAAAATATCTCCCTACACCCCACAATATCCATAACTTATTGTGAGTAGTGTATTTAAACAAAACTGCTAAGAGTTAAAATATTAGCACATTGGTCAGCAGTGGACATACATAGTTCACAGGTGATGCCTCCTCTTCCCGGTGGACATATGCAGATATAGCCATTGATAACATCACGACACTCCCCAGAAAACTGGCACGGCGCACTCTGACACTCATCCACATCTGAGCAATGAAAGAAACAAACCACTGAGAACCCTGCTTTAATTTAACAAATGTAAGGAGTTATTTGGACATTTATATATTTTATAATTAATCTATGTAATTAAGGGGCTAGCCAAAGTTGTCAACATTTTCACGGAACTTTAAAATGTAGGAAGGGGAGGGGGCGAGGGCCGCATAGGACTTTAAATGTACTGCAAAATGTTGACATTTTCAGATAGTGACAACAAAATGTTCAAGTAGTATTTCAGGGGGAGGTCCTTGAAAAAATACTACGCTCTGTAGAACCGTGAAAACATTGACAACTTTGGACGGCCCCTAATATATTTTATAATTAATTATGTTAGGGTTGGAACGTGCATATGAGGACAGTAGTTTTACAGTGTGATATAATTCTTACATGTTGGATGCAAGGACAATTTGTATTAAAGCAAGATATGGATTGTGAATATTAAAACAAACATGATGATTTCTGAAGATGAATCATTGTATACAACAAAAGAAATGCAAAATTTCAGTTTAATCAAAATTTGAATTTTTTTTTTTAATTTAGTTGACACTGAAATATTACATAAAAGCTTCATTATGCATAACTGCATAAAGCTTCTGTGTGCCAAAAATTCCCACTCTCAGATTGACTGCGTTTTTCAATTACAAATTTTGCATTTCTTTTGTTGCTCGCTACACAAGACAGCTTACTTGTTTGACAGTTGTCTCCACTATATCCAGCTGGACAGACACACAACAGTGTGGCAGGGTTGCCTGGCCGCAAGACGCACATGCCTCCGTTGAAACAGAAACCCGCCTGGCACTCAACGGCACCAGGCTGAGTCAACGGCACGTCCTGAACTGTGATTGAAAACCCTTTATCGGTCTGCCAGTAATCTGAGCTGAACATGACCCAGGCCGTTTGGGAGTCCAACAGGAATGGCGGGATAACTCCGGAACCAGACTCTCTCATCACTAGGGATGAGGGATCGGAGGGGTTGGAACCCTGACCGATTTGGACGATGTCGCGATCACATTCCGTCTGTAGATCCTCGACGACAAAGTTGAGTCGACGGTTTGATGATGAGGCTTGCAAGTTGAAGAGACAGAGTAAGTTCTCTGGGTAGTTGTTGGGATAGTTAGGACTGCTGATGCGAACTTGCTGGCCCTCCGCGAGGGTGAAGTCCTCCCCGCAAGCTGTGCCTAAACGTGAAGACAAATCAAGTACAACATAATGGTCTTCTACAGGGGCAAAACTATGTGTTTTTGAAATAATTTCCATGGCTGTTCATTCTAGAGTTGGTGACACACAATGTTTTGTGACTTGAGAATTTTTGGACTTGATTGAATTGCATTTGTTACTTTGCTCAATTGTGCACCCATGTAGCGCCTAGAGAAACATTGGATTTATAGGAGTATACCACTATGGACTATAGACAGAACTTGAGGGAATACACCACTGTGCCTCATAGCTCTGCTGGTAGAGTCTCAGAGGTCCCGGGATTGAATCATAATGATCATACAATTTTCTCTCATCCCATTTTCAGATGCTGGAAGTCTTACTTAATTTGATTTTTCTTGTTGATTTTAAGATTACTTTAGCTCATTCAGTATTTTCATGACTCGTGCGGTATATCCTCATATCACCCTCAAAGCCATCCAATATTATATAATTACTCATCAACTAAGATTAAGCTACAAGGTTTTGTACAATGTAATTGTGGACATTCTACTTTCGACATGCATGTTACTCAAATTTGGTTAGTGCAATGACTACAGTCTTTATAATTCAGGAAATATTTCCGTTTTCCTGGCTTGAGCTGCAGTCAATTTAACTCGACTTTTTTTCTTCTTACTTATTTGGCAGAGACGACCAGAGAATCCCGGCAAGCAGGTGCAGGTATACACAGCGTGGAGTTGATCAAAGAAACAACTGCCTCCATTGGAACATGGTGAAGCACACAGTGTGACTGCAAAGAGAGTATGGCAAACAAAAGGCAGTTAGATGTGTAACAATAATCAACTTTAACTTTAAAATCTCTTCAAGGATGTGAATGCAACTGACGTAAAGGCCGATTTCACAAAGCGCTAAGACGCATCTTAGGAAGGGTCACTCTTATCTTGAGACGTTGGTATAGGAAATAAGATGCATTGAACCCGTCTTAACTTTTGTGAAATTGATCCAAGGAGAAAAGTGTGCCTCAAGTATCATGCATCAAAAGGCATACATCGGGTGTCTTGATGCATATGTAAACCAACAACAGGCTAAAATGGCGTTCTGAAAGCGCTACAAAATACTTCAGATTTCAGACAACAAGCACTCACCCAGAGTAGCACAATTAGTTCCAGTGTAGCCATTAGTACATCTACATCGGTACCCATTAGGCTGTGTGGAATCACTGGAGCAAACTCCGCCATTTAGACATGGATTGACTCTGCAGACATTGGTCACGAGAATCACTGCAGTCAAAATGCAAGGCACAATTAAAGCGTTAAGAAACTCACTGTGAATGTACAGTAATGAATTGTAATAGACCTTTTTCATATTTAAACGATGTGTCAATAGATCCACAAAGTGTCTTCTCATGCATGACACACAGTGACAATGTAACAGCCCCCTGTCATGGCCGCCCATGCAAAGGGTCTATTGGTTTGTGAATTTTTTAAACAATGGGTTCAATTGTCCTTGAGTCTCCTCGGGCATCTTGTAAGTATACAGTGCTCATCACACAGATGCCAACACTGCAATTAAAACAAATTGTAAATGTTTGCATCCGTGTATCACCTTTACTTTTCTCACACGCATCCAATTACTCCTGAGAGGAGAGGGGTAATTTATGGCAAAGTATCTTGCCCAAGGGCACATGCATACACCATGAACACCATAAACAGCCAGTACTACATGGAATCCACAGCTTGGAGCCAATTTCATGAAGCTGTTCAGTAGAAAAATACTATTTAATTTTTTGTTTATGCCGAGAAAAATTAGCAAGTCAACAGCTTTTGCTGAACACAATTTTTCTGTGCTAAGAAGTATTTTCTGCAAAGTGGCTAAATGATATTGTGCCAAAATCTTGTAATTTGACACACTAGTATGCTGGTTATAATGTATCAACTAGGGTAGGGGTGAACAATCATAATACACTCCTGAACATAATTGAAGGGTCAGACTTTTTATAGTTATTTTTCAAAAAGTGGATTATGACCAGAAATCACTGTGTATTCATGTGATTGGTTACCGAGTTGTCAACAAAACACAAACCACATCTATTCCACTGAGCTCAGCATACGCTTCACCAAGTGCTTAAGAGATCACTTGTGCCTGAACATAATCCTTTATGCTACGCTTATACCATGTCCCCGGCAGTCCCGGCGCCCCGGTTTGGCCAAAACGTGGCGTGCCGTGGAACTTTTATTGTCTTTTTATTACTTCGGCTCGACTCGGCCCTAGTTGAGCCGGTGTGGTGCGTTCTACCACGGTGCGCTACGTCCCGGTACGGAAAGCGTGGCGCGCCGTGCCGGTTCCGGAACGCGAGGCGGACGGCGCGCCCCGGAACCGGGACGGCGCGCTACGTTTCAAGCGCCGTTCCACTACGGATGGATCCACGTCCCAGGACGGCCTGCTAAGTTCTGATGCGGTGCCTCACGTCCGTCCCGTTCGTGTCACGGTTGTTGTCCCGGCCCAATACGTTCCCAACAGTGTGCGAGGGTCTGCTGCGGCGCCCTGCGACTGAACGGGGCAGCTGTCACGTTTCACGCCCCGGTGGTCACGCAGTGATCTCCCGGTGAGCCCCGGTGGGTATAAATAGTGCACTCCACACCTTCATTTTCACTTCGTCCTGGAGCGCGACGCAGTGAGGCGTAACTGGCCCTGAGCAACAACCGTCACACACCTTAGCGCACCGCAGCTCACCGGGCCGCATTCACACCATGCTGTGGCCACTACCGTGACGGGCCCTGGCAGACCGTGGGGTGCCGGGCTTCCAAACGTGGTGGAGCGTGAGGCGATCAGAGGTCCCCGGCACCCCACGGTGCCACACCCCGGTGACTCAAGGCACACTGCGGTCCGTCACGCCCTGTGACGGAAGCCCCGTCCCACTGCGGCCCAGGACGATTCTCATTAGTGCCGGGACTCCTGGGGCATAATTTTTGACAGAGCTGCTCACTGGCCGGTCACCGGCCGGTGGCAAGGGTGAGCTACGGTCATTCACGTTTCGCCACCCCGGTCCTCTACGCTCCCCGACGTCCATCCCGGTGCCTCCACGGTGATCCTCTACCGGGGACATTGTATAAACGTAGCATTAATTTGATTGAGTAGTGTATATAGATCTACTGTTGACATTCGAAATTCACGTTGGCCCTTACGCGTTTCACAGAAGACTCCTGTGTGTGTTGGTGGACAGTTGCAGCTCATCCGTATTGGGTTGGCGCTGTTGACTGTACACAGTCCACCATTTCGGCATGGGTTAGTGGCACAAGCAACTAAAACAGAAAACAGAATTGTAAAATTATTAAGAAGTGGACCAAATGAGTTTATGTAAAAACATTTTTAAGATGTCGAATTTGTAACTTGTGACAGCAAAATAAGGAATGTCCTCCAAACGGCCAATACTCATAATCAAAGCATGGTACAGTGTATGTGAAAAATGAAGTAAAAATCAATTTTGAGTTCTTTAGATTTTTAGATAGCCTAGGCACCAAAAATTCACGCCAACATGTTTAGTTTCGCCAAAACAATTTAACAATTCAACAATTTATTTTTATTACTAAGCTGTTACTTTCTTATAACAAAGTGGCATGCCGCACTTGAATATGAAAGAGGGCAAGATTATTAAAATGAACTGCAAAAGGAATTCTTCCGTGTGTGTTTATCATTTGTTGCTTGTAATATTAATTGTACTTGCAAAGGATATTACAGCCCAGAGTCACTCTTCTAATGTTTGGACATTGGTATGGGAATTAGGACGCATTGAACTCGTCTCAACCTTTGTGAAATCGACCCTTGGTTAATCCAAGTCCCTTACCAATCGTCTGGCAGATATTGCCACTGTAGCCAAGAAGACAACTGCAAGTAAACACTCCAATCTCTGCATTGCGGCAAGCGCCACCGTTCAAGCATGGACTGCTGCTACATGGTGTTGTTGTAACTGTAGAAATGACGATAGTTGATGGAAAAGAAGCAGTTTTAGAGTACTGTTGATGTCCACTAACATGAGGCACTTTAATTTTCCTTCTCTCTTGGCATGACAAACATATATTTTACACTCACAGTTAAGGGAAATAAAGCTCTCATACGTACATACATAGTTTGCAGTACTAAAGAGCAAAACGTGCATTATGTTAGGGTACAGCCAGTTTTCCACAAGTAAACTTCTACTGTTTTTGCTGGACTTTATGTTTTTGTCACTTGTATTTACCCAAAATATGTGAATGTCTGTTTTCTGAGGTCAAATAATTATTTATTCAGTTGTAAAAGTCTGAACTGAATATGCTCATGGATTTTGTTCCAATGTGAACAGATTTCCACTGCATTGTTAAAGTTTTATTTTAACAATCACTAGAAAACACCATGTATCTGAAGTGGAGTACACAGCTATGGAAACAATGTTAGATTGTGTTTGTCCCACATAGTTTTGACCATGTCTTGGTATGGATGAAAATGATGCACTTCAGATACATGGTGATTTTTTAAATAAAACTTAAACAATGCACTGGAAATCTGTTCACAAGTTTGTACTCACGAAACTGGCAGTTGTTGCCACTGTACCCTGTTCGACAGTCACAGAAGTATTCGGCTGGACTGTTGAAATTGACCATACAAGTTGCTCCATTTAGGCAAGAGCTGGGATTACAAGCAACTGCAAAGGACACAAGGTCAAGCCATCATCAGGGGGACCACACATTTATCCATTGACACAGATACATGCAGATGAGCAATTGCGCATGTGTGAAACACACATGAGTAGTGTGCAAAAAGATTCCTCAGCGGTCTACTATGCAGACCTCTACATGCAGGCGTGTTCAACAGCACAATACAGTGTCGGTATGCTGCCACCGAAACGGCTTATTGAGCGACTGCATCCCAAAACGTACCATCAAACATGACTACTGTAGGCAACGCAGTTTGCAAAGCACTACGGCTGCAGACTTATTGCAAAGATTCTGACAATTAAACTGCAAATCAAAACTGCTAACTCAACCAGTAGTGGTCTTCCACAGTCGAAGAATAAACACTTTGAAATTCTTCTGGACACGCTGAATGTTGAATTCTTATGAAGCAAAATATTGACTTGAAACCTTGAGGTTGTAGTCACAATTTATCCGTCCGCCATCTTGGTAAGGAAAGCTTACCACGTTCGAGTTGGGATTGTTGGGATGCAATACGTATTGGGAATACCGTGCGTTCGGTTGCGTTCAACGTTTTCGGTATGCAATACCGGCGTACGTATTGTGCTATTGAACGCGCCCCAGAATTATATTGTTTTTGGTGATAAAACGGTCTATGTAGACTGTTCAGTCCACAAAAATAACTGGAGGTTAATAATGCAAAACTGCTGTACCAGACTTGTTGTCGAATCTACTACAATACTAGGCACAATGTTCATGTCTGGTGGTGCTGGTGACGGATAAACTTCAAAATGTACAGTTAATATACTGAATGACCCCTGCTAGTGGTGGATATGCACAGAAGGAGACTATAGATTTGAAAGTGGTCTATAGTATGGACCCAAGACTTACCGATAACACTGCAAGTTGCACCGGTATATCCAGCTGAACACCGACATGTGTATGTAAAGGATCCAGTTACAACGCACGTGGCTCCGTTACGGCACGGATTATTGCTGCATGGTGTTGTAACAGCTGGGAAATACAAAATTATGAGAAAATTCAGATTTGAATCTTAAATTTGTACAATCGCATAGAAGCAGGAATACGGCTGCAATGCACTGTGACATGGGAAAAGGATTGATAATTAGTTATTGGATTTTCGGTAGATTTAAACTTTGGTTTGTCATCACTCGTCATATGTGATACAGAAAAGTGATCCAGAAACTGCTTGTAATAGTCACTTAATACGGGAGTACTAACTGTGATTTTCACAATTTTTCAAGATGTACGGTACTCCTAGTGACTTCTCTATTGCCTATCTCAAGAATGAGGAAGGAATACAGGTTAACAAATCTGATTTAAGTGTACTTATTGTATTGCAAAGGTTTTTGGCAAGCAAAACAAATTGACAAATTTTAAAAGTTACAAAGCCACCAAAACCTTGGGAGAGCGATGTTTTGATGAGGGGATGTAACATTTCAAGTTTTAAATTGTGCAGGACATCTTGAAATGCATGAAGACCATTCAGCAGGAAAAAAATCAGTACTCAGAAAGCTAGCAGAATGACATCAGAAGTAATAGATCGATTACTCACACTGCTGGCATCGGCTGCCAGTATACCCCTGAATACAGGAACATATTGGCACCAGTTTATTGGCCTGGTTGATGGAGCAAGTACCTCCGTTAAGACATGGGTTAGGAGTACACGCCACTAGAAACACAAACAAAAGGCACCATTCGGAGTGAATTATAATGTTCAACTAAACTGCAAAAATAATGTATCACACAAAGCATAGTGTTATTTTGCTTGAAGCGACCAAGGCAAGGTCAATTTCTGTGTGCATATTGAGCTCTTGCTAATGACGTCATTTTGGGAGTCAAATAATGCCGCGTCGTTGTGGAAGCAATGTGCGTGCGCGTTGTGTGTGTCCATAGCGTGCGTAACGCGCAATGCTAAGGCTCCCATTGGTGAATTAAACCGCGTTACGCCCACCAGAGACACACACAACGCGCACGCACATCGCTTCCACAATGACTCAGCATTATTTGACTCCCAAAATGGCGTAATTGCACGTGTTCGAAAGGGGTCAATAGCAGTACTTTCCTCGCCTTCCACCTCTATGGCTAGGGTTCAAATCCTGTAGGTAAAGTTTTCAATCCCTGCCTGATTCTGTGGGTTTTCAATCCCTGCCTGATTCTGTGGGTTTTCAATCCCTGCCTGATTCTGTGGGTTTTTAATCCCTGCCTGATTCTGTGGGTTTTCAATCCCTGCCTGATTCTGTGGGTTTTCAATCCCTGCCTGATTCTGTGGGTTTTCAATCCCTGCTTGATTCTGTGGGTTTTCAATCCCTGCCTGATTCTGTGGGTTTTCAATCCCTGCCTGATTCTGTGGGTTTTCAATCCCTGCTTGATTCTGTGGGTTTTCAATCCCTGCCTGATTCTGTGGGTTTTCAATCCCTGCCTGATTCTGTGGGTTTTCAATCCCTGCCTGATTCTGTGGGTTTTCAATCCCTGCCTGATTCTGTGGGTTTTCAATCCCTGCCTGATTCTGTGGGTTTTCAATCCCTGCCTGATTCTGTGGGTTTTCAATCCCTGCCTGATTCTGTGGGTTTTCAATCCCTGCCTGATTCTGTGGGTTTTCAATCCCTGCTTGATTCTGTGGGTTTTTAATCCCTGCCTGATTCTGTGGGTTTTCAATCCCTGCCTGATTCTGTGGGTTTTTAATCCCTGCTTGATTCTGTGGGTTTTCTCAGGTTTTCCTCCCACCTTTATAACTGAACATTTCTTTATCGTTTTTTCTCAAATACATTTACCAGTCTGTAATTGGCGTTGATAATGTTTTTCATTTCTTAAATTAAATTTAAAAGAAAACACTTCTTATTTTTCATTTCTAAACCCCTTTAATCCGTAATAATATCTAGAAATTAACTGGTCCCATGCGGGTGCGACATTGTTTTTGGCCGAAAAATACTTTCCCCAAAGGCAAGATACATCATCAGAAGCTTGTAAGTAATGCACAAGATTTTCTGTTGCTATCATTTTCAGAAATAGAAACTGATATTTCATAATAATTTGGTTGTTTTGATGTTTGCAAATCTTAAAAACTAAAACTTACTCAACCACTACTGATGACTCCTGCCCGTCATTTATACAATATCTCTGTGATATTTCTTATTTCAACTTCATCATTTTAACACATTCTCTTCAAGACTCTAGCAGTCAATCGCTGCATGTATTCACCTCATCTGGTATCAAGCATATTTCAGAATGGTTTAGCCAATGAAGATATTTACCCATAGTTTCACAGTTTCTGCCCGTGTAGCCGCTGATGCAGTTACAGGAGAAGGTCAGCTCACCGGTGACGAAGCAAGCGCCTTGATTTAAACATGGATTGTTGGAACAAGGCGTAGGTACAACTGGAGGACAAGATAAAACAATGACATTACAATGTCATTTGTTTGCACACTAAAGGCGGATACACACTATCGCGGAAAAATCACACTTTCGCGCTGCACTCACCGCATTGCATGAGCTCCCAATCGCCGATTATACCAAAATAGAAAATTCCACTCTGGTAACTTGGGGCTTCTCTGATACCTCAACAAATTTGAACTTTGACCCAGCTCAAAACGTTTTGCGCATCGCGATAGGCCGCGCACAAGCGGCAAACCAGTTTGTGTACAAACCAATGTAACAGTGTGATTTTTCCGCGATAGTGTAAACTCCCCTTTAAAGTACATTTCAAACATCAGATTTTATGAGTTAAATGACCTGCATGCTGAAACACTAACATTTTTATAGTAAGAGAATCAATGTTGGGCAATCCTAAAGAGTACATTTAAGACTGGCTATAAGGGACTTTGAACCAATTTTACCAGACAGATGTTGGCCAGAAACAGTAACTACATGTACTTGTCTTGAGAAAAGTAAACTGAGAAGGAAAGTTTCCTGGGGTGTCCACATTTGACTTTTTATTGGACGCACTGGTTTGGTACGGTGTACACATGTCTTCAAATACAACTGGGTCATTCCATAAAGTAGGGGTCCATTTTTGTTGTGACCCTTGTTAAAGATAGTATACATGATTGGTAAACTGTTACAAATAGTTTTATCTCCCTGTGTGATTGAAGATATGCATGATTAAAACCAACCTGAGCAAAAACCAGCTCCGTACTTCGTCTAACTTTTGAGAAAACAGTCAAAAAAGGGTTTGTAGTCATTTCGCCCAAAAACCACTTCACCCTGAACCACGGCCTGTACACGAAGTGGTTTTGGGGCGAACTAGCATTTGGGCGCTGTATTGTTTGGACAAAGTGATTTAGGGCGAAATGGCACTCGGGCGAAGTGGTTTGGGAGCGAATTGAATTTTCGTCTCATGAGACGAAAACTAATTGTTTTACTCATTTCTCAAAGACTATTGCACTTTAGACAAAACCATTTCAGGGTAAGTTTTCTACGGTCATGTTTATATTGTGTAAGTTAGGCGTAAATCTGTGAACATTTTTGATTTTCGAGATACCAATCATGTATACTGCCTTTAAATCTAACATCTTTTAGTTTGCAAATTTAGGACAGTCTTTAAATGCCTTCTATCTCAAGGAGTGTTTACGTGAAGTACAACTCATAAAAAATGGTTTGAAGACAAACTTTTGGACTTGTCCAGCCACTCAAACAGCAGCAATGTTAAGGAGTAGGAGTTCTGGTGAGGTTACCTGTTTCACAGTGGTTTCCAGTAAATCCAAATTGACAGATACAGACATAGCGAGTTGTGCTGACTAAGCTGGGGTAGCACATGCCGGAATTTTGACAAGGATCAACTGGCAAGCATACATCTACAATACAGAGAAATTGAACAAAATATGAGCATCTTTCAATACATTTTTAAAATGATGCAGAGCTTAGTGATATGTACGTGTTTCACATTTTTTATGTAAGAATTCCTGACTTACTGTACACCACCTAAAGTGCACAACTTTGAAAATGGTATAATTTATGTGAAACTGTCGCAACATTGTGAGCATCACAATGACGCGTGCAGCGCGATCAAAAAAATGTGCAGCGCAGACAATGATTCTCTTAAAACAACGACAGAAGATTACACACGCTATCTCGGGGTCGCACAGACGCACTGATCGTGCCCGACACGTACAATAGAGTACAGAAGCGATGACGTCACAAAAAACCTTTTTTACATTTCAGCGTTTTGGATACCATGTATCGGTGGAGCATGATGAAAAACATCAACAGCCCAAATTTGGTGGGAATCGGTTCAGTGGGGCCCGAGATATGGCCGCATGAATACATAATTAGCCTCATTGAAATCAGTGTAAATTGGCCTGGTTCCAAAAGTTACGATCCAGGCCAATTTACACTGATTTCAATGGGGATAATTAGGTATTCATGCGGCCATATCTCGGGCCACCATGAACTAATTCATGTCAAATTTGATGTGTGAGGGTTTTTCATCATGTTCTACCGAAATATGGTCATGAAAATGCTGAAATGCAAAAAAGAAAATTTGATGACGTCACACTTCGGCTGTCTATAGGGAACAACACAAAGATGGCCGCACCGTCAATTGCAAAACATTTTGTGAAACTGGCTACAGCACCTACCAATATTCTGGCATGTTGGTCCTGAGTAACCCGAAGGGCAGATGCAGTTGAAGTTAGCTCCAGTTAGGTAACAAGTTCCTCCATTTGCACATGGGTTTTCAGTGCACTGTGTTCGTATAGCTGCATGATGATTGAACATGAAAATGAACAAGAAAATGGTTTTTAATGGGTTTAATGAACTTCAAATCGTAGCCCTAGGCTGAATTGCATATGAAGCTTACAAGTATGTTCCACCTAAACATCGAGATACACGGGTGGGTGGCGCCATAGGCAGCCAGAATTGACAAGACAAAATAGAAAAGGGCAATATTTTACTAAAAATCATGGTCCAGTGGGGTATCATGGCCGAGTGGTGTGGTGAGGTCAAACACAAGACCTTAGTCATTCTTCAGGTTGTAGGTTTAAATCCAGGCCACACCCCTTGATGTGTGACCCTAGGCAAGCCACTTTGCCATAAACTGTCTCGCTCCACCCAGGAGTAAATTGGTACCTGGGAGAGTAGTGAAGGTGTTGTGTTTGATTAGCTCATGGGTGCCTCATAGACAGCTGGGGGCTACATGCATATACTCCCTAGGCAGATGAGTTAACTTAGGGAATGCTATTAGGAGCTCAATGACCAGGGGTAATAGAACCATGATATACATGATGTGCACTATATGGCTCCGACTAGATTTTTCCAGAACTCTTTGGTCAAATTTAAAAAAATGAATGAGTTATTACTTACGCATTTCACACACTGTTCCAATGTAAGTTGGCAGACACTGGCATGAAAACTGGCTATTGGAAACCCTGATGCACGTACCACCATTGCGACAAGGCTGAGTTACACAAAGGTCTGAAAATGTTAAGAAAATGATATTACTTCACGATTTTACTTCACGAGTTGACAAGAGAAAACCAACTCGAAATGTTGATAGCAATGGTAACAAACACCATACGATTCTTTTCTGTGTAAAATGGAACCTTTGTGTGAGAAATTGCTAACTAATTAAAGGTGGGTTTTACCATTCATTCACACACAAAAACATACACATATTTTTTAGGGTTAAGTAAATTACTGCATACATATGGATGAAATTTCTATAAAGCCGTTTTCTCGACGGAGGCTTTTAATTATGAGTGGAAACAATGCCGTTTTAAAACGTGTAGTAATAATGTACTCCATCTTTAATACAAGTCTTACTAGTAGGAGGCACTGTGCAGAGAGTTCCTGTATAACCAGCTGTACATCGACACAGGAAGATTAGAATCGCGCCATTCAGCTGGGATGTGCACACTCCGCCATTCTGACATGGGATGGATGTGCAGGGATTATCTAGCAATGCATGGATAAAACGAAGAATTAACTTTCATGCCTGGGACAGAACCCTATTTGGCTGATTAAAAGAAAACAGTGCAACTTGGCAACTGATGATGAAGTCAATTAGAGCAAAAAGAGCAAATATCGGACGATTCAAATTTGACATCTTCAAGAGCAAATCTTGAATCAAATTTGAAGTCTTTAAGAGAAAGTCTGAATTCAAGTCACAAGTCTCAAGTCAAGTGGCAAGTCTCAAGTCAAGTGGCAAGTCTCAAGTCAAGTCGCAAGTCTCAATTCAAGTCGCAAGTCTTTAAGACCAAGTCTCAATTCAAGTCTCAATTCAAGTCTCAATTCAAGTTCTCAAATCATTGCATGAACACTGAAGTAACGTACATGTACATGAATACCATACAAGTAAAGTGCTTACAATTACTGTCCTGACAACAAACCCCTTGTAGCTTTAGAGTGTCAGTCATTTAAATTTTAGGTGTCTTGATGAGCATCAAAACTTCTTGTCATTGGCCACACATTGAAAGGAACTCCAATACCACAACATTTCACAATTAATATTGCCTAGTCTTACTTGTAGACTGGCAGCGTTCGCCAAAGTTGTTGGGTCCACAGGTGCATATAAACAAACTGGAGTCCAATGGACTGACTGAACACTGTCCCCCATTCAAGCAAGGCTGGCTTCCACATGGATCTACAAAGGGTCAAAATATTCAGTTATATTTTAAAATCGCGGGAAAAAATGGCCATTGGTTTGTACAGGAGCTGGTTTGCCGCTTGTGCGCGGCCTCTCGCGACGTGGCAAAACATTTCAAGCTGGGTCAAAGTTCAAATTTTTTGAACTTTGACCGCAGTGCACTGACCATTCTAACGGGCAGCCAATGAGGTATCAAAGAAGCCCCAAGTTACCGGGGTTGAATTTTCCATTTTGGAAAGATCAACGATTGGGACCTCAGTGTGATTTTTCCGCAATAGTGTGAATGCCATGTCATATACAATATCTTTGAGTCTAAAAGGTTGCATTCAGCCTGAATTTCAAAAAGTGCCTGTTTTTCATGAACATTGTCCTATCGCTAAAATGTGTCAAGTAGCCTTACCAAAGAAAGTGAGTAGGAGAATAAAGTCACTGCGTGTAAAATTAAACAATTTTGTATACAATTTCCAGCTTTGATGTTCAACATTCAGTTTTATATGAAAACGTCATCAGCACTAAATGCGTCTCTAGGAAGGCAGGTCTTGCAATGGCAGTTCTAATTACAACCTTAATGGACCGTGTTGCCACACATTTTAGCAGTCAAACTGTCACGGCCCACATCGTAAGACAACTTTTGGTTATCCAATATTTTGTCCAAGTGTGGATTCCCACTGAGCCTTTTCACACGTAAATGCGACATACGTCGCTTTGAAAAAAAGAGATGTGGAGGGAATTTGGAGTAAAACAACGTACTGAAAATCACAGAATTACAAAAATACTTGGAGTCCAAGTTATTCTGTGGTTTTCAGTTCATCGTTTCACTCTAAATTCCCTCTACGCCGCTTTTTTTAAAAAGCGACTTGCTTCGCATTTGATTTAAGCCTAATGAAGTCAGGCCCGTAACCAGGGGGATCTGGTCGATCGGACGATCCCCCCGCGGAACAGGGAGTTCCGCTTTACAAAATAAAAATTCAATAATTTGAATAATTCAATTTTTCGTCGCACAATATAGCCAGTTGGATATTGAGAATAAATCTACTTATCCATGCATTCTTCGTTATGTATGCAATGTTGTGTATAGCCGGCATTTTACTGTTTCAAAACTAGTGCCTCACGGCACTATTCGATTCCCCCCGCAAAACTCGCTGGTTACGGGCATGGAAGTAGCTTGATTGCGTAACTTACTCGGTGGTGCAATTTGACACTGGTTCCCGGAGTAGCCCTGCAGACATCTACATATGTAGATGGTCCCCGATCCCTGGTTCACACTGGAGCATGTACCACCATTGATACATGGGTTGGAGGCACAAGGATTGGCTGTGAATATTACATCAAAGTGTGAGACATCACGGAAAATCTACACACTAAATTCAGGTTCACTTTGTGGATGTATTATCACATTAAATTAGAAAACATGCCCTTAACATGGCCACCGGCGCAAAAGGTCTATACAGAGAGAACAGAATTAAAAACACGTGACAAAAGAAAACATACATGTAACGTCATTTCACCATAACCCAACTTTGTTCAAATTGTGCTGGCATTATGTGAAATTAACACTTTTAGCACACGTACCAGTTTCACAGTTGGTTCCTGAGAAGTTGTTGATGCAGTTGCAAAAATATCCAAATATATTGCCTGGTAACAAGGAGCAGCCTCCCCCATTGAGACAGGGGTTGGAAATGCATGGACCTGAAATGGAATTAATATTATACTTGGTAATAAGTGAATTAACCAAAGTTGGGGTGAGAGAAAAATCGTAAGGGCCTTATCGGGACTTGAACCAGGCAGATGCTCTACCAGCCGAGCTATAAGGCACATTGGTATACTCCCTTAGGTTTTTTCCTATAAACCCAATTTTTCTCTCACTGTTGCATGGTAGCGCAACTGGGCAAAGTAACAAACGCAATATCTGGTATGGTGCCTAATCACCCTTCTAGATATTGTGTTGGTAATCAGTGGTGCTACCAAATATTGGTTTTGGAAAGAGTACAAATGGGGCTATGAGGATAGGTTGAAACACCCCCACAGAAACAAAATAGAAGGCTGTAGACAGGGCAATAAAATAAAATAACTAGAATATCCAGTGGCAGATCTGGAGGGGCGGTTGAGTGGATTGCAAACCACCCAACCCCCCCCCCCCCCCCCCCCCCCCCCACCCCCCCCACCTCCCCCCACCAGTGGGGAACTAGAAATAAATAAAATATTCCATTACAAATCCTTTACTGAAACCTTTAAAAAAGCCCCTAAAGTGCCTTACATTGCAGGAGTATGCACCTAAATTTCCAAATTTTACTGACCCCCTACCAGGGCGTGTTTTCGGCACACAGTAGGAACTATAACCCACCCTTAACCAAAAGCCACATCCGTCCCTAATATCTGTTAACTCACTTGGTCTTGTCTGGCAGTTCATGCCAGTGTAGCCATTGAAACATGTGCAGAAGTAGAATACAACCGAACCGCTGTTACCACGACTACATCGTCCTCCGTTCAGACATGGATTGGAGTTACATGGATCTAGGGAACAATGCAGAACAAGTTTATTGGAATTATGTAACAGCCTGTTTGGTCAATTTAAATCAATTGTTTAAAGAGTGTTAGGTTGGGTTGTAAAAATGTTAAATTTTAAGGAAAAACATCACACGAATATGACCCAAGAGCCCTAAATTGATGTAGGCTGAAAGAATTATTATCTTGCTCTTTGAAGTGCCAATAAAAACAATTTTAAATTCTATTAGAAATTAAGAGTACAGATTATACATCTTCAAAAAAATGGATTTCAATTTATCACTTGAAAATTAATGGTATTTTTGTTTATTTTAGGAGCCATCAAATCAAAATTTTGTTTTGCAAATTGATCTCAAATTGGTCAAACATAATGCATTTTACACATTTTATTAGCAAAAAATGGCCAAAGACAGCCCTTCATCCGGGGCTACTTTGGGCCAAAAATATATCACAAAGGTTAAATCAGTCTCAACCAAGTGTTAAAAACAAAGTGGAAAAATTATTGATATGCAAAATTCACTAGTACCAGATATTACAAGTAAAAATTGCAGCTCTAAACTTACCAACCACAATGAGCGTTTGACAGTTGGAGCCCGTATACTCCGAGCGGCAGGCACAGAAATACCTAGTGAAGTCAATAGGGATACAAGTCCCATCATTCTGGCATGGTGTAGACCCACACGGTGAGGGCGGTGCTGTTTGTGGTTAACCAAGAACAAATGAATAAAGTCAGTGACTTTTGTCAAATATTTGTTAATGACTCATAGCACAACAACAGGCTAACTTCATTCCACTTTTGGATGATGCCACTTTTGAACAACTCCACTTTAAACGACACCAGTTTTGGACAACACCACTGTTCAATTTTTTTGTTTAAATATCATAAAAATCACAAAAGCAACAAAAATATATTGATCATTAGCAGACAACTCAACATAATTTAATTTCTTGACCGTATTGCGGAATTTCAGATTTCAACGAAAACAAGGGTCTCATACAGTGCTTTCTTTCGTGATAAAATTAACAAATGAAAGGACGTGCAACTTAATACAATGGCTAAAGAACCAAACGATGCTGCCAGTGTCAATTTGACATTTGTCAATACATTTTATACCATTGTAAATCCATTTCAAATTTGCTGGTGATACGCATATAGACAGGTCTTACACCAGTTTCTTGTGCATGATGTTTGGTTACATTATTTTCTGCGAGTAATTGTCAAATAACTCACATATCTGGCACGTCATTCCGAGGAAGCCTTGCTGGCATGTACAAGTGTATGCGTTTTGGGTCACACTCACAACAGAACAGACTCCAGAGTTCTGGCATGGATTGGGCTGACAAGGAGTGACTGTTGAGAAACAAATTAACTCAGAGGTCAACTTACACTACTCACAATAAGTTAGGGATATTGTGGGGTGTATGCAGATATTTCATTGAGGGTATGCATTCCGCTTGAATGATTTTGTATATGATTAGACAATTGTATCTGCATGACAGACACACCTTGTCACAGGAACAGGTGAAAACAGTCATTAAAAAAACACAACATACCAATATCCCTAACTTAGTAGTGTAAACCAAAATTACATTGTGCAAAATACATTGTGCTAAAAAAAGTGTAAACAAATAGCAGTTTGGACGATTTTAATGGACGAATTGACAGTCAGCAATACTCAGTTTTACTACAATGCAAATGGTGTCAATAGTGAACTTACAGAGTCGTGTCTCACACTGATTCCCTGTGAACTGTGAAGTACATGTGCAGAAAAATCGGTTGATCTGATCAGTGCAAACTCCACCATTCCTGCATGGCTGGGTGGCACATTCATCTATTCATGAAGATTATACAAGTAAAATCCATTAGCAACAAGTTACTCACAATGGCATGCATGGTAAGGTAAAGTTGTATCACAAACCAAGTGGTTTATTACAGCCAATACTCACGGTTGTAACTACCCAAGTAAATTACAGCCGACTGTTTTAACAGAAACTTGGTTAAAGCAGTCAATTTTTTTATTTTTTAGTTTTTATTAACCTGGCAGGCAGTTACATGTGTAGGTATTGATTCCAATCACATTGATTATTTAATGATGTATTGATTACTTACTGATATTTGTCTCACAGATTCTGCCTGTGAAACCTGGCAGGCAGTTACATGTGTAGGTATTGATTCCAATCACATTGATTATTTAATGATGTATTGATTACTTACTGATATTTGTCTCACAGATTCTGCCTGTGAAACCTGGCAGGCAGTTACATGTGTAGGTATTGATTCCAACCACATTGATTATTTAATGATGTATTGATTACTTACTGATATTTATCTCACAGATTCTGCCTGTGAAACCTGGCAGGCAGTTACATGTGTAGGTATTGATTCCAATCACATTGATTATTTAATGATGTATTGATTACTTACTGATATTTGTCTCACAGATTCTGCCTGTGAAACCTGGCAGGCAGTTACATGTGTAGGTATTGATTCCAACCACATTGATTATTTAATGATGTATTGATTACTTACTGATATTTATCTCACAGATTCTGCCTGTGAAACCTGGCAGGCAGTTACATGTGTAGGTATTGATTCCAATCACATTGATTATTTAATGATGTATTGATTACTTACTGATATTTGTCTCACAGATTCTGCCTGTGAAACCTGGCAGGCAGTTACATGTGTAGGTATTGATTCCAACCACATTGATTATTTAATGATGTATTGATTACTTACTGATATTTGTCTCACAGATTCTGCCTGTGAAACCTGGCAGGCAGTTACATGTGTAGGTATTGATTCCAACCACATTGATTATTTACTGATGTATTGATTACTTACTGATATTTGTCTCACAGATTCTGCCTGTGAAACCTGGGAGGCAGTTACATGTGTAGGTATTAATTCCATCCACACACGTTCCTGAGTTGGCACAAGGATTCTGGGCACAGTCATTTCCATCTACAAAACAAGAACAGACAAAGACTTAAACCTGCATTTTCTTCTCGCAGATGGTTTGTTCTGGAATTTGGTTGGTGTAGTGGTACTTTCCCCACTCTTACTAAGCACAAATCTTACTGAGTGCCTCAAGGAAATTATAATAGATCGTATCGAATAGCTGCCATCTTGTGGGGCAACTTTTAACATTTAAATTGGTCAACAATGTAAGCACAAAATGTGCAGCCATGCATGTCATCAAGGAACAAAGAAACTGCAAATTCTGGGATGAAGCAAAAAAGTGAAAAGTGAAACCTCTTGCACACTTACCGATAAGTGTTTCACAGAACAGGCCAGTGTGTGTTGGAAAACAGACACAGATGTATCCTAAGCCACTGGGTGCATTTGTTGAGATAGAACATTGGCCTCCATTGCGACACTGATTATTATTGCATGGGCTGATAGTACATCGCGATCCACTGAAGCCGGGTTGGCATATACACAGGAATGAGTTGATGTTATTCACACAGTTGCCTCCGTTTGCACAAGGGTTGCTGGCACACTCATCAATGTTGGTTTCGCAGAAAATACCAGTGAACCCTTGGATACATTGGCATGTGAACCGATTCTGTCCATTAAGGCACGTGGCGCTGTTACGACACGGATTACTAAGGCACTCATTGACGTCGATCGTGACTTCACAGTTTAGGCCTGTAGATCCAGCCTGGCATATGCATAAGTACTGATTGACCTGCTCAATGCACACGCCGTTATTCTGACAAGGATTACTGTTGCATTCTGGGTTATCTATCTGGCAACGGTCGCCAATGAAACCAGGAATGCACCGACACGTGTAGGTGTTTATTCCATCAAGGCACACTGCGCCGTTCAAACACAGGTTTGGTGTCAGGCAATCGTCAATGTTTGATGCGCATGTGTTCCCCGTGTAGCCTGGTGGACATATGCAAGTAGCCACGTTGATGCCATCCCGACATTGTCCGCCGTTCAAACATGGATTTGGTGTGCAATTGTCAATGTTGTTCTCACAGTTTAGGCCACCGAAACCAATTGCGCATTCACACCTATACGTGGTTGTGCCAGATATGCATTGCCCGCCATTCAAGCACACCACACCCTGGCAGAAATCGCGTTGCACTTGACAACGTGGACCGTCAAAGCCGGGCAAACAATCGCAGGAAATACTTGCGACGTTTTCACGGCACGTGCCACCATTTATACAGTAACCGATGATGCATCTGTTCGTTCGAGTCTCACAGTTTGTTCCTTCAAACCCGTCCGCACAGAAACAGCTATAAATGAAGGAAATAAACATGGATTACAAGTGAATAACATGACAAACTCTGCTATCAGATTTTTAAAAATCATTTTTGAAAAATCTGCAAGGATTACACATGACACAACACATGGTAAATCACTTAAATGCAACTAAAAAGGACTGTTTTCTGCCAAAACAGAGATGGAAAACGTAACTTGCATTTTCTGTCTATTTTCAAAACTGAAAACGATTCAAATTTCCACACAGAATGAAATAAAAGGTATCAATATGCATATGAAATAACCAAACATGTGATGGGAGAAACATCACATGGTTCTCATCAAGATTCAAACCCTAAACCTCGGACAATCTCTTGATGAAAAAAAGAGACTAAAATGGACAGTTTTTTTTACACTTCTTTGCCATTTTCTTTTGAACTACCCAAAAATTAAAGTATTCATTCGCACAATAGCATAATCTTACGTCAGAAATGTGCCGTTAATTTGAGGTAAACAGAGTTGTGAGGTACATGTATCTGGTTTTGACTTTATGAGACTGTATTCACAAATGTAGCAGACAAACAACTGCACAGAGACAATATTATGTACGTTGTTACAGGAAAAGAATTCTGCCAAAATAAGCATGTGCAGAAGAGCTACTTCTGTATAACCGTCCCCTGAAACATGGGGCAGATGGTGTATTAGCTGAGCTATGTAGTACGGTATCGGGTAATCTATCATTAGGGAGATTTCGCACCGTCACGGATACGGATACGTCATGACTATGCGCTTCTCGTGACGCGTAACCGTAGTACACAGTTTTTATACGCGTGAATAACGGTTATCGGCCTCCATACGCGTAGCATAAAAACGGATACCGGTTATGCAGATTTTTCACTTTTTCCATGATGGATTAATAAGTTGTGTGCATTTTGTTTCTTTTTTATGTATCTTTCACAAAAACCCATCAAATTTAATGAGTCATGCCCACGTGAAAGTGAGCAAAATCAGCGGAAAACAAAGTCAAGCGCAGAGCAGATTTAGCAGATCGTATTCAGACACCCAGTTCAGTGTGCGCATCAACGTGAACGGTATTCGTAACCGTATTTGTCACCTTGCGAAACCTCCCTATTAGCATTATCACCTTACCTGAATGATCCAATAGAGTTAACACAACTGCCCCCATTCAAGCAGATGGCCTGCGTCACAGTACACTCATTAATATCTGTTTCGCAGTTGGTCCCTGTATATCCAGCAGCACAAAGACACCTAAAGGCACTAAACAGCTCCAGGCAGGTGCCTCCATTAAAACATGGCTGACTGGCGCATTCCTGGCCGTCTAAGGGCTGTTCACAGTTCTGCCCGGTCCATGATGGTTGACAGTAGCAGTAGTACTGGGCCGTATTGGACAGACAGAAGCTATTGACGCATGGGTTGCTGTTGCAAGGGCTCATGTCTGGCAAAACAAAGAGTAAATCAGAAACAGACATTCAATTACACATTGGCCACATTTTAAACATGCACCATTGAAGTTATTTTGGCATTTTATTTCTCAAGCCTGGTGACAAGGAAAAAAAATGTAAAGAAATGAATAAAAAATAACCACCTTTTATATTGTTGTGATCAGTAAACAATGCAAACTTGAGGAATATAAGAATCTAACCACATAAAAAAACAGAAAAAGAAGTTATTTTTTCCTAAGATAAGCTAGGTGCAAGATAAATTTGGTATCATGAATCCTAAAACTTACCTGTCTGACAGTTGTTGCCCGTGAAGCTGTTGAAACAGATACAATCATAGCCATTGACTCGGTCCAAACATGCACCGTTGCTCCCGCATGGATTTGACATGCACTCTTGGATATCTGTTGGTTTCCACAATTGTTTTCGTATGTGATCAATATACACACAACCACAGAGAAGCCAGATAACATAAAATAGGGCTGCAGCTACAGAGAAATTGCTGTAAAATTTCATAGAGCTGCTTAAACACAAAACATCTTGTTGACTACATCAAGTAACAATGTACTAGTAAAATCATAGTGATAGAAATTGTGTGAGACTGGAAATAGAGGCCAGTTTGCTTAGCATAGAAATTGCATGGATGTTTGGCTAGTTACTTCATTTTACTGAGCTTTATTAATTAACATTCAGTCCCCCGATGCAAGCCAAATCAATTTCTGATCAATTGCAATCCCCGTTGCAAAATTATTCAACACCAGCTAGCTCGGTGGTGGAGTGGTTAAGATGTCTGCCTTGTTTGCGGGAGGTCGTAGGTTTGAGTCCCACCCGAGCACGCTATGAAGTTTTTCACAGTGTCTCGAGAAAGCACCGAGTATACAGTGTTAATAATTACGTCGGGTAGGGGCAAAACAAACACTAACATTAACATTTTTGTGCTCAAGCACCTCAATGAAATTGGCCCCTAAAATTAACTGATTTGTTGAACAGGAGTAAAGACTATCAAATTTATACGAATGAAATTACAGCAGTAAACAGAACAAACAGATAACTCACTGATATCACAAATATCGCCTTGATATCCCGCTGCACAGTCACATCGATACAGCCCACCTACAAGGTCGACACAGGTGCCTCCATTAAGACAAGGACGATTCTCGCATGGACTGACAGCTGTTAGACCCAAGAAAAAAACAGATTGAAAATGTTAAAACCACAACAAGGGAGTGTTTGTTTATTACAATTTCTTAATAGATTGGGTTGCTAATTCTTTTTACAACAACTTTATACAGTTGAACCTCATTAATAAAAGGTCCTTGTGACTTTACCGGCTACCTTGTTATTATAATAAATAAAAAAAGCAATAAAAAGTAAGAATTTAAACCTACAATTTTCGTCTTTATAAGCAGAATGTTGATGGTGCTATAAAGATAAACTATGCCCAAGACTTGGCAATGAAAAACTTCCCAGTAGCAACTAGATTTTGATAACATATGGGTCTACCCTGGTTACCCACTTGACACTGGAGGACGTGTAAACATTCTGGCAATGTATAGTCACAGGGGCAGTTGACTGACTGTTGCAAAGTATGATCTTTTGGTGAGAAGATTCATACAACTCGATATAGAAATGACTCTCAAGAGTCAGTATTTGTGATGCTTGACCAGGGCCCTATTGCATAAAACTTTAGGAATATTCCTAAATTGGATTTAGGAACATTTATCATTCCTAAATCCAAATTGTTCCTAACTTTACGAACATTCCTAAAGTTCTATTTCATAAAGCAATTTAGGTAAAAAATCGTTCCTATCTTGGTTCAAATTGTTCCTAACTTTAGGACTGATCATAATCAGACCTAAAGTTAGGTATCACATGACAATTTGGCGGGAAAATTAAACACTGCTTCAGTTTGCTTGCTTGTCAACTGTGTACATGTCAATTTTGCTATGTTTATGGCTCTAGGCCTACTTGATAGGGAAAATAGGCGCGCTAGACGGAGAGAAAGAGTGTTCAAACTTGGTCATACAATGTGTAGTCTGTATAGTTTTTGCATTGTTCCTAACTTAGAATTGTTCCTAACTTAGGATAATTAATCATGCCTAAGTTGGGAATTTTCCCAAATAAATTGTTCCTAAATGATTTAGGAACAATTAATTAGGAATGTTCCTAAATAGTTTTATGAAATAGGGCCCTGGTCTTAACTTTTGGCCAGTCATATTTGCCTTTTTTAAAAACTGGTATGCCGGCATCAACTGGTTGAATAAGATGGAATACTTTTATCAATAAATTAAGTTTTAATCAGATCAAACAAACATTAAAAACAAATTATCGTTAAGCAATGATCCTACCTTCTTGGCAGTTGGCGCCCTGCCATCGTGGCTGGCAGATACAGCTATAGCTATTGGTTTGTGCAATGCATGCTCCTGCATTCAGGCATGGTGTCGAGTCACATGCATTGGGAGCTGTTAAACAATGGTACAATAAATGTTACGTCCTGTTTGGTTTACACTCAATAATGGTAAATGTTTCTAAAAGGAGACCTGAGACAGATAGCCAAAAGCAGTCTAAGACTAATCTTTATTCTAAGCAGGCTATAACTATTGGTTTGTGCAATGCATGCACCTCCATTTAGGCATGGTGTCGAGTCACATGCATTGGGAGCTGTTAAACAATGATACAATAAATGTTATTACATTATGTAATAGCTAATATTTCTGAAAGGAGACCTGCAAGGACAGATTGCCAAAAGCAGTGTGAGACCGGTCTATAGCATATAGCTATATTCTCTAATGCAGGATCCGCTAAGACCAGTCTATAACTATAGCCTGATTGCAATGCAGTGGTCTTTAAATCAGACCTTTCTTCAAATTTAAGCCTATGGGGAGCAGGCTATAATCGGTCTTAATTTGTGTAGACATGGCACTACATTTTGTGGTTAGGGCCGTCCAAAGTTGTCAACCGAGTGCAAGATCCCGTCCCTCCCCAAAATACTACTTATTAACATTTCTTGGCACTGCCGTGAAAAGTCAACATTTTACAGTGCATGTAAAGTCGTACGCGGCCCTTGACACCCTCACCCCCTTCCTATGCTTTTTAGTTCCGTGAAAATGTTGACAACTTTGGATGGCCCCTTATTGATGACATGTTGCAAAGAGAGCGCATATTACGTCCGTTTGTAGCATTTCATACATTAAGCCCTTTGTAAGCCCTCAAGTGGTTTTGTGAGGACATTGTTTGGTGTGGATTACTTTGTTTTATTGCGACAATCAAACAGGAAATGAAACTCATTCAAATGACCTGTAAGCAGAACTACATACTAACCAATTTCACATCGTGTGCCACTGTAGCCGGGTGGGCATGTACACTGGAATGAGTTAGGCAGATCTCGACATTGACCACCATTCGAGCAAGGAGTGCTGGCACAGTTATCAAAATCTGTGAGGAAAATAAAACCATACAAATTTAAAAGTACCGAGTAGGAAGTTATATAAATATTTGTATAATGAGCAAATACCGAAAATATTAGCATGTTCTTACTGGGCACGATTACTGTTTTTGAAAAGCTTCAGTACCGTTATCCATCCACTAGAAACACTAGCCTTCAATGGTTAGTTGCAGATATACACAACAGTAATATAAATTCTTATTGAAGGTTTTGCCAATGCACACATTGATATTTTGTAAAGTGGTGTACTCTCCGAGTTTTTCTGTACAACCTAACTTTTTTCTTGCTGCTGAATGGATGCTATAAATTGATCACGTTCACAGACGCCATCTTCATAGGAAGTAATGCTACTGCGTATTAAACGCTATCAACTACGCGTACGCACACGCTGTACGTGTTCCAAACACGCGCGCGTGTTGCTCTAAATTTGTTCGAAATACGGCACAGCCGATGCGCGTCACAAAAAAAATACGCTCACAATTCTGATGCACGTGGCGATTTGTAGGAAGTGACGTCATTTGAACGTGATCAATTGAGCAAAGTTATTAAAACAATATTTATTTGGTATAGTGCATAATTACCAAATATGGGATGTGATATACTCCCTCAGGAGTATACCACTGTGCCAACTGGCAGAGCATCTGCCTGGAGAGTCAGAGGAGTCAAGTTCGAATCCCAATGAAGACAATATTTTTTTTCTTTCATCTTATATTTGGTTATTTCATTTTTCTGGTAATTAGGCACCACACTAAAAATTGCGTTTGTTCATGCAGGTTCCTTTAATACAAATTTCAGATACCTGTTTCACACCGTGTCCCAAAGAAACCAACAGGGCAATTGCAGAAAAAACGGTTGACTTGATCCTCACATACGCCACTGTTGCGACAAGGGGAGCTTGCACATTCATTGATATCTGCACAATGTAAAAGCACATCGTAAAAACCACAACTTAAAGATGTTATGCCGTGGAGAGAGGTGTTTACCAAAATTACACATTAAACCATTAAATACATCTAATTATGCCAGTAAAACTGTTCAGAAAAAAATTTGGCTGTGCGAATGTTTTTTTACAATAGCAGTTTTTAGCCCACTTTTTAGCCCAAACTCGAAGCAAAATCTGAACAACAGCCGTCGGGCCTAAAAGTTTGACATTGGAAAATCAACGGAATCGTGACGTCATTTTACGGACGCGTCCGGCCGACGGCTGTTTCTTGTTATTCCACAACGTGGCGTTTTGGAACAACATGTTGACAATTGACTCCAGTGTTGACGTTTTTTCCGATGGAGATAGCGATGTTTTTTCTTGCTCATCGCATTCATTTCATGACGACAGCGATGAAGAATCATCCAGTGAATTTCCTACGGTTGAACCGTATCAGTTTGAGCCAGAATTAACCAAGGAATAAATCCGAGAACAACACGAGTCCGGTGTTCGAATCGACGACCGAAGTCGACAACAGGAAACTGGAACGGTACTGCCTCGGCTTTCTCTTTCTTTCTCAACTTTTTCTCAACCCTTTTTCGTCAATAATTCTTTTGTCCCTGGAAGTTTTTATGGTAAATGTACCATGTTTGTTTGAGCCGATTGCCTAAATTTTTAGACCATGTAAATGTGGAATTTATATTCATCGTAAAACTTACCATGAACGTACGTTGTTGAGACGAAAATCAAACCCTAAAATATCCGTTTGATGTAAAAACTTAGACCTGTTCTTTCCTCTTCATTTGATACTTGTGTATGTTAAATTTAATCCCAACACTACAACATTTATCCAGCAGTGTTTTGGGGGCGTCTTGTGATGTGACTGTGTCAATAAGGCAATGTAACAAGTTTACGAGAATGTTCAGCGCGCACTCGCTGAAACCATACCGGCTGGCGGGCCGTTCGTTCGGCGTGTACTTCACAAAGCACTTGATCACGCACGCACGCGGGCGAGCATACCGACCATAGCGGCGGGATCAAGACCAAACACAGGTTTCTTCTTACACAATGTGTGCGGCACCAGACTATTGTATTGGCGCGGAGTGATATCGTGGGCGAGCCTTTCTTGGCTAAAAACGTCTCCGTAAAATGACATCACGAATTTGGCCAAATCTGTTTGCTGCCCGCAGCGGCGGGATTTCGACAGTTTCCAGAAAAGAGGAAAATCATGGGTTGGAATTAAGCCTAAATTTTCCCTTTTTTTATTAATATAAAATGTAAAACGAGATATAAAATCGATAACTAATATATCAAAGAATAGAAACATGCAAAAATAATTATAATTCCTCTCTCCACGGCATAACACCTTTAAGAAAAATATTTTCACACTTTTTGCCCAAAATAGTGCTTTTCTGTAAAAAAATTAATTAACAACAAGAGAGGATGTCTTTAGCTTTTATTTGACACAAAAGCAATCTATGTACCGTTTAATCCTGTGTATAAGGTTTTTACGGTATTTTAAAGGTTTCTTTAACCATTGTTGCATTATATTTGTACAGCTTAAATTTCTGCAGGCCAATTCACCAACATTCTTACATGCTGGGGCCAATTTCATAGAGCTGCTTAACAGCCTGTTTTCTCGAGCGTCAGGCTATTTCATAAACATCGTTAACGATAAGCAACTGAAAACGTGCCTTAACTGCAGAGCCAAACTTTGCTGAAGACAGTGACGCAATAATAGGCGTAAGCACACCGATGCCATAAAATAGCGCTTAACTCATCTGCTACAGTAAGCACGCCTTTTCAGTTCTTCAAGGAATTCACAAAATGATATGTGCCTGTAAGAAATGTTTCGTAATAGAGTTTTATACTCTCACGTTGACTATGTGGACTGCAACGTGATGACGTCGATGTTGAGGCTTTGCACATGTGTCACTTCATCTCTCGAGTCCACTGCTACAATTGATAATGCAGCGACTGTGGTTCTGTGACAGTGGACGAGAGAGACGACTTGACGCAGGCCTCAACGTTGACGTCATCACATTGCAGTCCACAGAGTCAACGTGACAATCTACAAGGTTGAAAGGATAGACTTACTTTCTTGACAGTTGACACCCCGGAATCCTTGAGGACAGGTGCACTGGTATCGGTTGATATCATCCTGGCAGAGACCGCCGTTTGTACAAGGACCACTGGCACACTCGTTGATGTCTTGAAACACAAAGCCAAAAACAATCAAAAACTAGAGGTATGACGTTTGTTGTTACAAACGCCAGGTGATCGGGCTAAATGAACATTTTGTGATGAATTTCAGACGTTGTTATCACCTGTGGAATGGCAAAAATGGAAGTTCAGCAGCCGATTTCACGAAACTTTACGCAATTGCGCAAGTCCACTTACGCCATATACTTGCGCAATAACTTATGGCGTAAGTGGACTTGCGCAATTGCGTAAAGTTTCGTGAAATCGGCTGCTGTATACACTAATCCGGTAACTAATATCTCCTCCCTGCATATCCGCCATAGCTGGGGGGTTGATAGCTTGCACCGTTTTGAGATATGAATTGTTGAAATAATAACCTTTGAAATCTTGTAATGTGACACCTGTGACGACATCATGACGTCACAATTTTGTGCACAAATTGTTAAACAATATGTTGAACATCAAGTTCTTAAATGTGGCGAAGGAATCATACCAATATCTGTTGTAGTTTTCAAGATACAGCATTTTAAAACATCTTAGCTCCAAATTTGCGTAATTTGACACCACATTACGTAACCACCGTCCATGTAATGACGTCACCAATGGTATAGTCAAAAGGTCCACATGTGTGGAAACATTTCGTTCCGTAGAAATATGGTCAAATTCACTACCACTTTGAATCTATTTGCATTCAAAATGCTAAAAAAATTGCACATTTTCGAACAACTTCCGGTTTGGACCGGAAGTAGGCGTCACACAAGGGTCATCACATTGTATGATTTGTTCAGTTTATTTAGACTTATCATGTTGTGAAAGAATTGTTCAAGTATCTATTACGGTTCTTGAGATATGAATTTTGAAAATAATAACCTTTGAATTTTTTGTAATTTGACACCTGATGACGTCATGATTACGTCACACTTGATGCCATCATGATACTATACATGCTGGTGAAAGTCTGCCGTAGGGCCTATGTCTGTATCTAATTTACTAACGATTCAGCTTGGTTTGATGGGCATTGTTACTGGTAAGTGTAAAAAATGAGATTTTCGTTTTCGTTGAACTTTGACCTCAGATTGACCCCAGAAGGAAGGGTCAGATGAAAATGCCCACACGAAGAAAATTGTAGGCCATGATCTGATATATAAGCCTGTCTAATACGAAGATCATGGGTCACGTGGTTTTCCAGACGGAAGCATTTTAAAACATGCATATTTTGGTCATTTTTGGGTTGTAATTTGATACCCGATGACGTCACAGTGACGTCACACTTGTATGCACACCTTCACATTGGGGTTGATGTTCCTACCAAGTTTCAAATTGATAGCTTGAACCGTTTTGAAGAAAAGCTCTGGAAACGTTTAAGTGGAAAAAGAAATAGAAAAAGAAAAAAAAGAAAAAAAAAGACAAAGAAATCGTACGAGAGTAATAGGTGATCGGGCTGTTGGCCCGATCACCTAATGAGAAATGTGTTTCACCAAATCACTACAAGGCTCTGTAAGTCCCAACAACAGAGATAAGTATAATAATTTATCCAGATGTTGTCTGGTTAAAATTAGTTTAATAAAATGGATGCACAAGTACACGACGTTGACACTATTATGTACACGACGTTGACACTATTATGTACACGACGTTGACACTATGAAGTACACGACGTTGACACTATGAAGTACACGACGTTGACACTATGAAGTACACGACGTTGACACTATGAAGTACACGACGTTGACACTATGAAGTACACGACATTGACACTATGTGTACTATTTTTCATACTTAAACTGGCTGACAATCCTAAAGAAAACATCTATACTAGGCCCTGATGTCCACAGTAAAACCACCAGGAATTGATCAAGTGCACTTCTTAAAATTAAAATTATGTCCACCAGGAATTAACGGAGTGTGCATGTCTTACTTGTTTCACAGCGAGTGCCTGTGTAGCCAGGTGCACAGATGCACGTGAATGAATTGACGGCGTCCCTGCATTGTCCCTGGTTCAGACAGGGTCCTACGGCACACTCATCAATCTCTGAAAGGGGGTAAAAAAGAAGTGAAAATTAGCCAGATTCTGTCTATCGTCTAGTACGACTCTAGGACAATTGAAACTTTTAAAAAAATTTGAACCGGTCTGAGCACAGACAATAAATTGAAGTAAAGGCTCTATGGTGACCAGCTCGAATTTGGCTGGGGAAAAAATTGTAGAAGTATCTTCCTAAGGGCGTGTTTGTTGCACGACAGATCCGAATCCAGATCCCGAGTTATTTTACGCGCAGAAACAAACGTAACTGCTCTCGACTAGGAATTCAAGTCACGTGAATTGGATCTGCGCAGATCTGAATCTGGATCCGTCCGAAACAAACACGCCCTAAGAGTTTCTGAGATATGCCCAATGTTTACACTTGGGCATATCTCAAACAGTAATTCACAAACACTAATTCAAAAATACCTAAGACAGTTTATGCATTTGCATTATTTGAGAGCAAATTAACTGAATCGTCAACACCAATTAATGATTGGTATTTCAGAGAAGGTGAGGAAGAAAAGTTCAGTTTTTAGAGGTGGGATGATATTGAGAGATCATCAATATCTTTCAAATGAATTAAACATTTGTGATGAAATATACTACCTAGGGTAATATGGCACCAAGCTTTCATACATCTGTGAAAACGATGAGAAAACAATCTTCAATAAATAATTAATTATTACGTATGTGGCAGTTTGTGCCTGTGTATCCAGCAGCACAGTTACATGTGAAGCCTCCTACTCCATCAATGCATGCACCGCCGTTCAAACATGGTTGAGCTGCACAATTGTTGACATCTGAGAATCAAAACAGAAAAATTTTAAAAAACACATTTCTTTATCAAAATGATTCTTTACCAAAAAACATTGCAGAGGATGGAAAACAGGTTCCATGAGAAGAAAAAATGACAAAAAGTAGGATTTTGAAAAAACTGAGACATTTGTATTTGTAATTCAGTAGAAAGTTAGAGGTTTCTAGTAGCATGTTCATTTGGGTACAGCACTCACAGTGAAATTAAAGTTGTCAACCTAAATTTAATCAAACCTACAAATCTTTCTTGCTTATTTCTCCAGGATATCACCAGCATAGCAAAGTTTGTTTTTCAAACTGTATCCCTCTTGGCCATTTGAAAAATCACTTCATTGAAGTCGCCATGTTTTGCTTTGCCCAAGGGCAGACATTCCATGGAAGCAGCCGAGATTAAAACCTCATTATAAGCAAACAAGATCTTGAGTTATTTTGTCAAATTGCTTGGCCCAATCTATACAAACTTTTTCGTTCACTTGGGTACTTTGTGTTAGACTTGTTGTGGACCTGCAATTTTGGTAGCATTGTGAGAGCACTAGTACCAGCTCAGAATCTCAATTACTTTGTTCCAATAGTATAAATGGTGATGAATCTTCCCCATCTAATACCCACCTCCAGCACACAAGTTTCCAGAGAAACCCGGTGGACAGTTACATCTGTAGAACAGGATCTGAGTATTGTCAGGAACGCAGGTGCCACCGTTTTGACAAGTTATCAAGGAGCAAACATCTGCAACAACAAACAAAACATATATATTTATGTTACAGTTGGTCCATGCCTACATAACACAAACCAAATTGAATTTATAGTACATTTTCCTCAAAGACGCAACACGTACCAAACATGTTTTTACAGACGCTTGCTGCATATACACGAACCCATATCCGCCGTACCTGCGGTGCTTCTAGTGCTCAAACTGCACGTTATATATGGATTACACATTGTACCATTGTGTCGTCACAGCTGCGCATGTTATTTGTGTCCACCAACAGTAGTGCCTGTTGTGATTGCAAACATAACACGTGTGTCTGTTTGCGGTGACGATGCAGTGCTACAGTGAGGAATACGTACAAAAGAGCAGTTTATGCATTAGCACTGCAGTTATGGTGACCTCCGTAAAAGAAAAAAAATGGATTCGTGTATATGTTGTAAATTGAAGCCACTGCCTGACATATGAGTGCTATGTGAGCCAACATACCTGTTGTAGTGACATCACGCTGCCCCAGATTGAGATTAGTAGGCTCACCACCCATGAGAACCGACAGGAAAGCAGTGTACTTGGTAGAAGGAGTCAGACTAACAAATGCTTGCTCAATTAAGCCGTTAGTGGCTTGGTTGGGCCTTAGGGTTAAGGTGACCTCCTGGCCAGTGGAATCCTCACGGAGTGTTAGGAAGTAGAGCTGTGCTGTGGGGTCGTTCAGGGGTGGGAAGGATAGCTGGGCCTCGGTGGCGGTGGTGCTGGTTACGATTAGGATGTTGTTTATAGCTTTAAACAGGAAAAAACAGTATGACATTATTATAAAGGGCGAGTCAAACGGACATTTATTTTTAAAAACTATTACGTTTGATTCACCGGTGAATTGCTTATTAAAATGACCATGTATTCTCACACATCCAAAAGAATCATTGAAAGATCCGTGCTGTCAGAAGTTATGCCTAAAATAAAAATTGTTTCAAGCTATCAAGTTGAGAGAGCACCAGAGATTACGCTCAGGCATTGAAATTTATATGAGAATAAGACTGGTTTGTATGTTGGTGTATGCACATGAATGCCCTATCAAACATGAAGGACATAATATGACAAAGTAGAAATCACATTAACTAAACAGATACTATATTTGCTTTTTAAATGTTTGCAACAAGCGCATACAAACATTTTAATTCCAAGCCTATAATCAACTGATCAACTGGCCTCAGATCTTTAGACTAATCAAACATATGTTCTCACCAACTTGGCAGTGCAGTCCCTGATACCCAGCCACGCACTCGCAGGTGTAGCCCTGAAATCGCTCATTGCATCGCCCGCCATTCTGACAAGGCCCACTAGCACACTCCAAAACATCTGCAACGGTGAAAAGAAAGGCATTCATTTGTACAAAATATTTACACATATTTATGGCACTAGGGAATTTTCATCTTATCACATTGACTGTATGGGTTGAGAAGTAATGAGACAACACCAAAACCAAAGTATATGCCTTTTCAAGTGGACATGAGAGACGACATGACACATGCGCAACGCCTCAACGTCACTGTGACAAACAAAAAGTCCCTACTGTTGTGACACGGAAATTCATTGATCAAGGTACGAGTGTTTAAGACCGAGTCCTCGAGTCTTCCCCAAGTTTGCTTTGAAGTTTTTAACAGTTTGCAGGAAAAGTAAGTGGAATAATGATGAACTACCCCAGGAAAGGACAGGCAATTTTCAATTCGTATTTACACATACTGATGAATAAACATCACACCAGGGTCGCAGTAGAATTAATTCAGTAAGGGGCCGTCCAAAGTTGTCAACATTTTCACGAGTCTACAGATCAGTGTAGGAAGGAGTGGGGAAGGGGGTCGAAGGTCGCGTACGATTTTACATGCACTGTAAAATGTTGACATTTCACAGTACTGACAACAAACAATGATAAGTAGTATTTTGGGTTAGGGAGCGGGGTCTTAAAAAATACTACACTCTGTAGAACCGTGAAAATGTTTACAACTTTGGATAGCCCCTTAAGGGGCATAAATCCTCCCCATGGGTCATGGTACGGAGCACAGTAGTCCATGTATAGATGGGTTAGAACAATCTTATTACCTTGGTCACAGTTGATCCCCGTCCATCCATCTGGGCACAGACATCGATATCCTGCTAGCAATGCGGGATCAGTAAGGCAGAATCCCTGGTTCTGACACGGCCTCAAGTTGGTACATACACCTGGACAAGGGCATCAGCAACATAAAGGTTAGCTGGGAAAAACACAACTTGACACTACAATGGAGAATGATCCAAGTTCTTGAGTATCCCTGGTTCCCGACAAATGTTTGCAAATGTTTACGAGAAGTAGGCAACTTGTTCCAAAAAACATTTTCACGGCTTTTGAGGTTGTTGAAAAGACAAATTTGTATTCATGCATAATTCACAACAAATAGTTCCATAAATGGATGGTCTAATATACAAATATTGACTGCAATTCGGGGCATGGTTAAGATTATAGGCCCAAGGTGATCTCGAAGCCATGACTATGCCCCGAGGCGGAAGCCGAGGGGCATAGTCATGGCTTCGAGATCACCGAGGGCCTATAATCTTAACCATGACCCGAATAAACAGCAGTCAATATTTGTTTTATATACCGAATGTGTAGATTTTGTCATCTGGTTGGTTAAAAGTAACGATACATCATACAGTCATGACAGTGGTCGTTCGCGTTTCGATTTCGGAAGCTGATCTACGGCGGAAAAGTTGTATATATTTACAGCAAACATTTGTAGCATAATCACCTGGCACTTAATAAGTAGCACATTTCACCTGACACAGTTTTCACTGTAGGCCAGTACTTCTCTTACTTTCTTAAGGACTATCATCTACGACAGACGACAAAATGACGTCGAGATTCCGCCATTACCGTCCTGATGAATGTTTACGTGAAGCGCACAGCTGCATAGTTGGTGCACAGCTATAGCTATGCTAACACATGTAATGCGCGCGTCCGGAACCCGCTAAATGACTATGTCCAGCTGCATAGTTGGTGCACAACTAGCTATGTGCTAACACATGTAATGCGCGCGTCCGGAACCCGCTAAATGACTATGCCCGGGGCATGGCAAAGACTATTGACCAGTTGGAATACGCGCCGGGTCTAGCCGATTCAATGCCCTCACTTTTAACCAATCAGATGACAGGAATCTACGCATGAGGTATATAAATAGCAATTATGATACCTTTGTCTAGATCTGTAGTCATCCAATTGCTGCAATGCAATGTATTTTGAGTCAAAAAGGGAAACAATCTTTATATATCTGTAGTCATCTAAATGCATTTTGAGTCTAAACAAATATATATTTATTAATATCTTGACTTACTTCTGGTAGTAGGCACTTGCGTCCCAACCACGTATTCCGTTCCATCCGCTACAACAATCAGCCTGACCTGGTACTGAGTCGACGGCTGCAGATCAGTGATTAACTGACGGTAGATATAGTTAGGGTCAGCATTGGGAACCGGGTTAATGACCTGTTGATCCATGACCCCACTGGGGTCAGTCACTTCAAGTCGGTAGACGAGGTTGGTGCCTGCGATTGGAACGCTCGGCCATCTGACTTCTACTGAATTGGTTGTGATGTCACCCAATACAAACTGGTTGGAAGAGGCTGTGGGACAGAGGAGTTTGAAAACATTTGATACAAATGTGAACAAATGTCCATGAGTTTGGGAAATCTGGATGCATGAAAAGCAACTTGGCTCCACCGGGATTCGAACCACGGACCTTCTGCTTAACATGCAGATGCCCTAGCCAATTGGTGGTCTCGAATCACGGTAGTGCAGTTGTTCCTCACTGATTGGGATAGGCCATCACGTGAAGGATAAACCCTTCAATGAGATAACCACCCCTCCCAGAGATCACTTAAGCTTTTCTTATGTGGGCCTTTCCATAAAAACATGAGCCAAAGTGCTTAGAGACTATACTACAAGTCTGCTTCGCAATATTACTGAATCAAACAAAAGAGAGCACTCTTTCCATTCTCAGGGAAAAAAGGGCCCATCGGTAGGAAAAAGAGGAAAGAAAATCTGGCACAATGCATAGTTCCGACCTGTCAATCAACCGAACCCGCCGACCAATCACAACAGAGCTAGCAGATATCACCGACATAGGTCAAAGTGCACTGTCAAACAACAACATGATCACGCGATATGTTCTGCCGGCCCCATACAATTTGTACAGTGTTGTATTCGATGATCCGGGTGAATTTTTGGTTTCAAGGCCGGTCGTTTCGTTGTTCAAAGGTACGAAAGCACGTATGTCATGATATGACATCCCTGTATTACTGGCCCTTTTACTCTGTGTGTTCTAAGATAACTGTCGACCCTGAAACATGAATGCCTTTGAGTTTTCTCCAATGAATCTGCGCTTTCCGTTGAAAGTCCCATTGCTTTGTGCGTCGCCATTTTGACGATAGCGTGTGAGCCATAGCAACAATATCCACGGGGGCGGGGCTAACTAGGCAAACTCGGAACTTATGCATTGTGAAAACTCTTGGAGCATACTTACGTATGTTGCAGAGAATCCCCATCCAGCCTATAGTGCAGACGCATGAGAACGCGTTGATTGCATTCACACATTGGGCATTGTTCCTACATGGAGTGCTTTGACATTCGTTGATATCTGGAAATTGATAAATATTATCAATGAGTCACTATGTTAGTCATTGGTCTTGAAAGCTATCAATTAGGGTTTGTTTTGCCCAACCTGACGTAACTTGATTAGCACTGTATACTATGAGACACTATGAGAAAAACTTCATTGTGTGTTCGGATGGGAATCGGTCTTTATAAAGCTGCCCTCAGGTCAACCTTGCGATGACACAGAACAGTCAGCAACTGGCTTTTTAGGACCAAGCTGCACCTGATACGAGCTATGCCTGTTAGCAACAAATTAATCAGTGATTCTTTTGCGTGCTGAGACTAGCTTTGCTTATATCAGCAAGCTACCATTTTAGGGCCCAGAAAAATACACGGCTGCAGCCACTTTACTATGTAAACCTACATGTATGCACAAATGTGTTTGCTCCACCATACATCATAAAAAACAGAAAACTTCTTACCCTAGTAACCCCTTAAATTTGCCCCTTTTGACACAAAATCAATACCAAAAGGGACAAATCACATAAAATCAATATAAAATTGTTCATACGTTATTTCAAATTAGCACCGGCTGCCTCGTGTTCAGATGCAAATTTTATCACAAAAGAAAACACTGAGACCTCATTGTTTATAACAATTTGAAGATCCTCAATTGTTTATCTTTTTTTCAGATAATGGTCTAAAGAGAAACACACCTTAAATGACCCAATTTTGTTTTCATGAGTTGACAAGAAAAACCTTACTCAAAGTGTTGATAGCAATGGTAACAAACACCACATGAATTTATATCCGTCCAAAGTGGTATTTCAATTGACAACGAAGGTGGTTTTCTAAAATATTTATCATTCACTTGTACACAAAATCCATATATAGATTTTCCAGGTTTTCTGAAGCATTGATGCATCTATGTAGCTAACATTTCTTCATGCTAGTTTACCAACATTCTTCCTTAGATATGTTACACTCTTATTCCATGAATCTGTAAAAAGTTTCATCTTGCAAATGATACATAGGGCCTTTAAGACAACAACATTATCTTCACATAAGTGTGATAACAACTTGGCACTTCAGAAATGTTGTTTGCTGAGCTAAAACTCACCAAGTTGACAATTGGCTCCTTCATAGCCAGGTATACAGATGCAGCGATAGCCAAGGGGTGTGCCTGCAGCATCGAAGCAGGTCCCCCCATTCTCACAAGGACCGGTTGTGCAAATTGCTGCAATGCAATGCAGATCAATATATTAGAACCCTTAGGAGAAAGTACATGTATCGAATCAATAATATTCACAATAACCCATAAGTAAATGTATTAGATTACAAGAAGAATCAATAAAAGCAATAGACCATGGGCGACCATGACAGGGAACAGTCACATTGGCCCCTGTCATGGCCGCCGGTGCAATGGGTCTATAAAAGCAGATTCCTAGGGTGGTTTAGAGTAGTTTGAGGCAGTATGGGGAGTACCATAGGAAGGTGATTTAGGGTAGTGGAGTGACTAACAGTCTTTTAACCCTGATATTACCCGGGCAACAGAAACATTTCACAAGATTATCCAGGTAAAGCACTCGTTTCCTACGGCAAATTACAAATTACCCAGGTTAACTGGCCAAAAATACCACTTAACCCAGATTAACAATTTTGTCTGCTTAAATAGCACGTTTAGCAAACACGATGTCAAATAAACACCAAACTCTAAAAGATGAATAAAACAAGACGTATCTCACTCACTTCCAGAGCTTGTACTAAGTGTTGCCAATGGTAACCGTGTCCCATCATCCATGAGTGCATATAGTCTAGATATGTAGTTGGTTCCCGGCCGTGGGGCATGAAACGTGAAGTCCAACATTCCGTTAACAGCATCAGTGGAAGGGACAGTAGCAGTGGTCAAAACACCGCCCCCAATGTTCTCTAATGTCACTACATAGTTTGGCACACTGGTTCCCGTCGGCTGGTTCCAGACGACTTGCACTGATTCCGTGGTTGATTCGCCGGCGACAAAATTAACGATTGTGGCTGTATAACAAGAATACATGCAATAAAGAAAATCAGCATTCTGTTGAACAACATGCAAGGCCGTCAACGGGCCGATCTTGCAAAGACACAGTAGTAGAGTTGGCAACTGACTTTTCTGGCCCAAGCTGTGCGACAATTGGCAACAAATTAGTTTGTTTTATTTTATTTTTTTTTTTTTGCAACCCGAATGTAGCTGCAAAGATTTTGATTAGCAACAGTAAGAGTGGTATTTTCATGGTTCTTAATGTGTTGATCAGCACATTACAATATACCGAGGAACAAAAGAAATAAAACATTGTCTCAACTTTTTGATTGAAAAAAGCAGTCATTCCGAAAGTGGAAATTTTCAGCACACAGAAGCTGTTATGTGAATATTTCAATGTTAACTTAATTACCAAAGAAATTGTTAAATTTTGATTAAACTGAAAATTTGCATTTCTTTTGTTGCTCGGTATAAATCACACACAGAACAATAAAAAGACCACTTATTAGCAACTACATTTCCTTGGCCCCATATTAAACACTGTCCCTCACATTGCTTTGTATATTGTGGGAGATTAATACTTACGGACATTACACAATGGGCCAGTCCATGTACCAACACAATCACATCGAAACTGGGCTTGAAGGTTCTGACAAGCCGCGTTATTGTGACATGGTGTACTCTGACACTCATTGACATCTGATGGGAAGAAAAAACATGCAAAAGTATCATCATTTAGGACAACTGTACGTTAATCACGTGTCATTAATTACATACAATTTTAATACAGTTAAAGGAGGCCAATAAGGGGCTGTCCAAAGTTGTCAACATTTTCACAGTTCTACAGAGAGTAATTTTCAAGACCACCTCCCTCCACCTGAAATACCTCTTATCAACATTTTTTGTCACTACGGTGAATTGTCAACATTTTACAGTGCATATAAAGTCGTACGCGGCACGCGGCCCTCGACCCCCCTCCTTCCCTTCTTACGCTTTGTAGTTCCGTGAAACTGTTGATAATTTTGGACGGCCCCTAAGTTAACGTAACATTAGCATTATCTCTAATTACCAATGGTAATTCTCCAAACATTTGTAAATTGTATAGGTGATGACCTTATTTGGTAAAGGTGCATGGTTTAAACATGATGGATCTTTTTTGAAGACGTGTGGTTCTGAAAAGAACCAGCGAGTGTGAACTCGACAATTCAAACAGTGTATTCTATCCTGAAGGTGAACAGAGCAAAGTGTGGTGCAACTGTAGATAGAAAAATGCCACCTTTCTAACTTCACTCACCCGTTTCACATGTTGCACCCATAAAGCCACTAACACAATCGCAGACATATCCTGGCGCAGTGGCTACCTCACGACATGTTCCACCATTGGTACATATGTTGGTGTTGCAGATAGCTAGTACAAAAGGAACACAAACCAACTTTAACCCTTTAAACGTCAATGGTACAAAACTGTACGAGGGGAACATACATTTTTTAAAATATGGACTAGCAAATTTTTATATATAAATTTTTATACATAACTTACACAATATAAACACGAGGACGGTAAAAAACTTCCCCTGAAATGGTCTTTGAGAAATAAGACAGACAATTAATTTTCGTCTCATGAGATGAAAATTCACTTCGCCCCAAAACCACTTTGCCCAAAAGCCACTTTGCCCCAAAAACCACTTCGTTTTTGACTGTTTTCTCAAAAGTTAGACGAAGTACGAAGCTGACTTTTACTCAGGTTGGCTTTAATCATGCATATCTTCAATCACCGGGGTACCGTGGCCAAGCGGTTTAGGTCATTGACTCAAAATCATAGGTGAAAACTTGGGGTTGCAGGTTCGAACCTCCCCACGGCTACGGTACCTGTGCCCTTGGGCAAGGCACTCAACCACACTTGCTCCATCCTTCGGAAGGGATGTAAAGCCGTTGGTCCAGTGTGTTAGGTAATGGAAACGCACTCTAAAGATCCCAGAGCATTCTTTCGTGAAGAGCAAGGGGGATCATCCCCGGTGTCTCTGGCCATTTCTAATTCTTCATGGGTTTCCTCACGCTTGCGAGTGACAGTGCAATGAGCACTATTGAGGAATCCTTGGTATGAATACCAGAAAGAAATAATAATAATAATAATAACAGGGAGATAAAACTATTTGTAATGGTTTACCAATCATGTGTTTTGCCTTTAATTCACCCCAGCGGTCCCTGGGTCATTCTCCCTAAAAATTTCACCTATTCAATAATAACAATAATTTAGTTTACATTGTTTAACCCCAGATTGTCAAAGTAATCTAAAAAAACACCTTTCCAAGACTAAAAAAAAAAAAAAACACACAAAACACACACACACACAAAACCCAAAACCAGCAAATGTGTATAGTGCTTACTGTAGCAGAAAAGTTGTGCTAACGTTACTGCTATTTCACGACCGCGGATTGCTTAAGTATGCGCAGGCATTGTTGTATAACTACTGTTTAGCAAATTCTGCCTCTGAAACTAGCAAACGTTTGGCAGTGCTTGAGGTTACGGTCTCCATGAAATAGTCGGAGGCTCCATTACCACAAAATCGGCTGCTAAACAGCGCCATGAAATTGGCCCCTAGTTTCTCATTATTTTTTGGGAAAATCATTTAAAAACTTACTGGTTGTTCGAGTGGACACCGAGTCAAGCACACTGAATGTGCCATCTGGCCTGACCATCCTGAGATTAACAGTGTAGTCAGTACCAGCCCTCAGGTTGGCAAAATCAAAATTAACAGCTCCATTAACGACATCGGTACTGGAGTAGGACTTGGTCTGCACAGATTGACCCTGCGAGTCCATGAGAATCACTTCGTACTTGTCTAGTGGGCTGGTTAGTATGTCCATGAAGGTGCCTCGGATGCGGTTTGGATCTGTGTTTGTTATCATAACCTGCGAGGATTGTTGAACAGCTGGGGAAGATATGGACACGAAATGGAACATTGAAAAAGCTGTATAGAGGAGAGTATATTCTTTCAGTGCTCAAAGAAACATGAGATATTGTGCATTTAATTTGGCAGTTTAATGAAAGTTGAAAGTCTTCAGAAATCTTCACAGAATTCTTTAAATTACTGATTTTACAAGTCGCGGATAGAAATAACACCGTTTTTAACAGTTTACCAATCATGTACTACCAAATCAAAAAGGACCTTACGTGTTGAGCAATCCACGCCCATGAACGCTGCAGTGCACTCGCATCGGTAGAAGTTGGTCATATCGATGCATCTGCCGTTGTTCTTGCATGGGGTGCTGAAACACTCATTCGTATCTGGGATTCAAACAAGAATTTTACATTTAAACTCTGGCAAAAGCAATAACATTTTAATAATAAATAATAAGAATAAGAATAAATATGGCATTTATAGCCTTTATTTATTTACAGAGCCTAAAATGTAACACAAATGTCCGTCCAGAGGAAATTTGTACACAGGGCTTTTAGAAAGGCATGTTGTCACACTATTTGTATCCCTTTTTGGGCCTAAGTTATCTCTTCAGAACAACTGAAACTTATTTGTTTTATTTTGAGACCAGAAAAAGGTATTTCCTAAAAAATATGGTCTGTGTTGCCAAAATTCCCCCTTTACTGTGGAAAGCGTCCCAAGCACCACACTAAAGGGTCTATCTTGAGTTAAACCAAAACTGAACCGCAAAAGAAACGTTGTTTTTTTTCTAATGTTAATAAAACCTCAACAGAAATAATATTTCCTTTCTTCTTGAGTGCATTTTTAGTGTGCTTACTTTGACATGTTGTACCATGACACTGAAAGTTCACCCAAATGCCCAGATGAATAGGCTATTTTCAACATTTCAAAATGAAGCGGCTATTTTCAAGATTCAAGCGATGTTTCTTTTGCGGTTCACTATAAATAAACCAGTTTCTATTGACTGGTATTGGACTGACCTTTTGTGCTAAGAATTATCTACATCGACTGTTCAGACACAAAGTTAGACTGCTCTTGATACAGTGTTTTTGATTAGCACATGAATCCATTTCAACTCAAACAAGGCAAGATGAGTACTTACTAGTCTCGCATGTAACTCCTTGATAACCGGGGACACATCTACAGTCAAAGCGGTTATCACCATCCATACAAAAGCCGTTATCACCACACGGATTGCTGGCACACTGATTGTCATCTGTTGTATGATTGTCACATAATGCAAAGTGTTAACTGATGAAAAGATCTGATCAATATAGCTTAGAATCAAATACACAAGTCTCACAAATATGAACAGGATTATTACAAAATTTGTTAATATGTGTATTCAATTGCAATTCAAGGACAGTTCAGTTACAGTCCAAATCAGGGTTGCGATAATTCTTCCTCTGCTCAAATCTGAAGTCAAATTTCTACCACGTGAGTCGTGTCCAAGTTAAGGTCGAGGTTCGAGACAATAACATTTAGTCAGTACTTGAGTCCCAAGTCTCAAGTCTGAATTGGCGCTGTTGCTATTATTACCGCTGCCATCAGGGAATCACTAGAACCATTTCTCTTCAACAAGGTGGCTACCTGGCCTAGGCACACAAACCTATCAGCAACCAACAGCTCCCCAAATATCGCTTGGGTTGACAGGGACCACGATCACGAGAATGACTAGGCAACACAGGCTCTTCAGGCTGATTTTCAACTTACTGCGTTCACACCTATCCCCTGAGAAGAATTGAGGACAGATGCATGTGTAGCCATTAACTCCATCCTGACAAGTCCCTCCATTCTCACATTTAAGGACGGTTGGCTTGAGGGCGCACTCATCGATATCTGCAGTAAGGAAAACAAAGATTTCCCGTACTGATTCCCAAAACCAAGTTTACACAAATTTGTTACACATCGTATCGTATTGTCATGATAAGACAATACGATAAGCCAGATTGCAAACAAAATCTGCATTTTACAGCAACTTATTCATAGCTCAAAATAGCATGAAAATACCATTAAAATGTCATTGTTTAGTGCACCTTAAATTTACCACAATTTTCTGGAGATCTTGCCTAATTTCTCTGTTTTTATAGCAGGGGCATAGAAGTGTTACACATATGCTGATTTGTTGATTTGAAGTGTTTGACTTCAGTGGACAACCAAGATATGCTTAAATCTTTTGTGAATAGAAGTTAAAGTGTTCCACTGTGTGCTCATCCTTAACCGTTTCCAAATCATCAAATTTGTAAAAGAAAATTCCATAGGAACAAGGGGTTAGGGAAGAGAACGAATCAATCGTCCTTTCCCACAGGCTCCTAATCAATTTTAAACTTAGAAAGATTTGAATAATTGGCTGGCAATCATGTACTTACTGACTGAGCACGTTGGGCCAGTAAATCCAGCCAGACAGCTGCACCGATACGCATTGACCAAGTCCACACAGTTGCCGTTATTTTCACATGGTCTGGAGGCACATTCATTTGTATCTAAAGGGAACAATTTAACATAACAAGTAAAATGATTATTGGCACTTCCATTGTCAATAATGTTTGTTATGGTGACTTTCCAGTGTATTATTGTTGGTTGGTATAAACTTGCAAAATGCTCTGAGGAGTTTAAGTCAAAAGGTGCTTCAGCATGTCTTTGTCTTTACTCAGATTTTCCAATTTTGCAGAACAAACATCTCTTCAGATTGTATTCCTCAGTTAAGTATTAAGGTTTCAGACCTGGTTTACACGGGTCAATTTGGAGAAGCAACTTAAACGTGGCCTATTCACCACTTGCACAGTCGCCTTCATAATGAGGCTTTCCTGGCATACCCTTATATTTTACATTGTACAAAAGTCAACGTCACAGCAACCAACATGCTAACAACATGATGGAGTCATTGTTCATGTAAGTTAGCCTCGCTGTTTTGCCAATATGGCGGTTCTGTGCAAGTGGTAAATAACGATCACAACTTTTTTTTCAATCGTAACAAAACAATACCACCATTGCAGGGAACTGCCTAAACTGCCGTTCTTCAGGAATTTCTTCTGGTCATTTTGGTATAATGAAGCATCACATTGACTTAGAACTAGGTTTCCTGGATGAGGCGTGTTGTGTGGATGTTTAAAATATCGATATCTGGAAAATATCCCCAAAACCACCCTTCTCCTAACTTTTAAGCTGCACATCATGCCTAACTTTAAGGTTGAGATATTAAACTACCCAATGATGTATGGTGTTGCTTTGTGTAGGGTGGGGACTTTAACTCGCCCAAAATGTCAACTTTGCCGCTCGCCTATTTTACCAGCCCTACCTATTTCACAGTTGTCTCCAGAGTAGCCAGCGACACATCTACATGTGTGTCTTATAAGCAGACAAGTAAAAAGCAAACAACACAGCCAGCTTTTTACACTTCATCAAGTAGGTTTACGCAGTGTGTAAGGTTTCGTGAAATCAGCTGCAAGGATTTACTGTAAAAGCTTAAATATTCGCGGTGGTTTTATTTTCGCGCATTTCGCGCACCAGACAAAGCCCGCGAAAATAACACCCCGAGAAAATATGTAATTTTAATGAAGCAATTCTGTGAATATAATTTCCATCCGCGAAAATTACAACTCGCGAAAATGTCAGTGATGTTGAAATGCGCAAAAATACAGTATTTGTATTTTTCCCAGCCTCACCTATTTCACAGTTGTCTCCAGAGTAACCGGTGACACAGCTACATGTGTGTCTTAACACTCCATCATTGCAGGTAGCACCATTCTGGCACAGGTTGGGGATGCAGTTATTGATTCCTATGTAAAGAGGTTCAGCAAATAAATACGACAACATTACTGGTGAGCAGTTCACAAAGTACTAGTGAGTAGTTAGAGGAATTCCGAAAAGAGGAGAAAACAACATCCAATATTTTATCTGCTACTCTATTTAGGATATATGTAAGCTATTTTCTTACAACAACTTAGAGTCATGTTTTTAAAATCATTTGTAGGGAAATATCTCGATTATGTACTTCTTGACCATGAAAAGACCCAATAATTTTGTAACACAATGAGTCGTAACTGAGACGCCATTTTGTTTTTATTTCTAATTTTAGGAATGACCCAACTACAAATGTATACAGCTATGCAGGGAATTGTATAACGTACGAGTTTCACAGTTAGCTCCGGTGAAATCAGTTCCATCACAGATGCATGTGTAGGTGTTGATGCCGTCCAGACAATTACCATTTACACACGGACCACTCAAACACTGGTCTGGATCTGGTAAACAAACAAAGAAAACAAGTTTGACAATTCCGATTAGTATTTATATAGATGGGTTTAACTTTATATCCCCTAACATAGTGCACTTTAATTCAACAAACTCACTGAAAATCCATTGACAATGCAAGAAATTCCGTGAGTATAATATTCAAATTGGTTCTTCACAGATTAATTGAGAATGGTGTGCCCTCCAAAAAACAGTAATTGACATATTTTGGCAAAGTAATAATGACAAAAAAAATGCAAAAACTGCCTGACTGTACCCTAACATGGCACATTGAGAGTGGTCTAGAGTTGCTGATATGTCTGGGCTAAATCACCCGAAATATAAAAACTAAACTCCTTACGGATCCCTCGCTATTGACGTCACTGCCTACCGATTGTCACGTGAATCAGGATTTTTGTGAAGCGCATCAGTTGCGCCGCATTTTTAACAAATAATGAGCCACACACCTTCGTGCTTTTATCATTTGCGCATGGTGCTTAATATGCAATTGTATTTTGCCTCCCGAGATGGCGGTCTGTGAAAGGGAATTATAGATTTGTGGAAGGGCTTTGCGTTCACTTGGAGGGGACTTTTGTCAGTATAAATTTCATGTTTTCATCCCATGAATAGCATTTTGGGAAGGTATTTTATATGATTGTTAGGTTCAAACGAAATCAATTTTCTGGACAAATCTGAACACACTCCTTTGAAATGAAACAGGCAAACTTGGGATGAGAGACTAACCATTAGTGCAGAACGATCCCGAGTACCCTGGCAGACATTGGCATGAGTAAACCCGAGGTGTGGTCCCATCGACACAGGTGCCTCCATTCTGACATGGGTTCGGTGTTGGGCAATCGTTGATACCTATAGGTACCAAAACACAGGTTACATAATGCTGTTAGTGAAAGTTACAAATTTGAATGTGAATTTACGTGAAACAAATTTCCCTTCACATTCCTACTCACATTGTAGGCCTTTTCCCACAACACTTTAACCGAGAGATTATGATGGATAATTTAAAGAAAACAAACTTTAAACCCAATATTTCTGTAACTTGATACCTTTTGAAGACTTTTTCCCATTTAACGACGTCTTGGAAAGTTCTAGGTAAAAATACCGTACATGTTCGCCACTAATTCTTCCTAATATGACATGATAACGCCACAGAAAGTGTTAATTTGGTTAGGAAAACACTTTGGATTTTTATGTCATGCTCCATACACTTAGTGCAGGAAGTCTCGACTGGCGAACGTGTATGGTACTTTTTCCAAGTTCTAAACACTGCTGCATACCACTATATATGCTGCTTTAATGTGGAACATTCATGATGGAGGATTCATCAATGTTTGAAGGTTATTATAATTATTGTGAACCTGGAGACTTTCTGAAGAAGCAAGAATAAATAATACTCACGGTTCTGACACAGGTTTCCTGAAAAGTCTGTCCCAGTGCAGTCACATGTGAACGATAAGAACCCGTCCACACATCGACCATTTGTGCAGGGACTGCTTATACATGCATCAATGCCTTCAAATAAAAAACCAGAACAACAAATGTCATTTGTAAATAACTGAAAGATGAATGAGATAGCAATTTACGATTACAATACGCATTACTATTGGTTGAGAACACAACACGTCGATGGTTTTAAACGGATGATAAAGACCAGCTTTAAACACTTTAAATTGATTCTTCAAAAAAGGCATGTATTTATTTTATTTATTTATTCACCACATCCAACAGCGGAGGGACCGCCAATTACAGGAATGGGAGCAAGTTGCTCAAGGGCACAGGTGCCACAACCCGTCGCGGCCCGGAATCGAACCTACATTCTAGTACTAGCACAGGAACTTAAGTTTGACGCACTAGACCGCTCAGCTATAACACCCCACAATCGTAATATATAGATAACACAGTCCAACTAAGCCTCACCTTACTGAAGTCACAACTGCCCTCTCCCAATTCCAAAATCATTTAGCCACCACTGTCTTGAAGTAAAAGCAAGATTGAATTCAAACACTCAACTCATAAACTCCTTGATCTCATAAACTCAACTCACGGTTTTGACACAGAAGCCCCTGGAAGTCTGTTCCGTCACAGTTGCATGTGAATGACAACACTCCATCGACACATGCACCATTGCTGCATGGGCTCGGGCTGCAATTGTTAATCCCTATAGCATCAAACACAGAGAAATATTACACTGGAAACTGTCAAAACAACAAAACAGTTTATTTGCAAAAACAGATAAGTGCCTTCCAGATATCTAATGTAACTCAAGATTTTCTGTTGTGCCTTTCAAAAAATACCCTTCAAAATGCAGCTCTGAGCCATTCAATTAGTAGAAGTGACCTGATTTTATTATTTTAATACCTTTCTTTTATATTTTGCTTGGTATGTTTTGGTTTGTTGTGATGTCAAAGGGCACGTCGTCTATAAATTACACTTACGTGTTTCACATCTACTGCCTGTAAAATCCGTCCCAGCACAGTTACAAGTGAACGTCAGTTGTCCATCAACACACATACCATTGATGCATGGGCTGTTTGCACAGCCATCAATACCTGCAACACAGCATGGCAGGGATTGGTTCAACTTTAAACATTATCAAATTATGCATCCATTAAGAAAATACTGCTAAGAATAGAAAAACTGTGCTTAGTCACAATGGGTTACAAGCTATTAAAGATCTCACACCATCTGTATCCGGTTAGTAAGTAACAACATATGGGTGTGGCCTATACTGGCCACGCCCAGCCTGCACATGAAGGCAATTTGGAACCAAAAGTAAAACAAACCATCAAATTAGCTAATGAATGCTGGGAATCATTCAGGTGCATGCATGTGTGCCCTGTAGACACGTACAAACCAGATTATGTTTGATTGGTTTGAGAAATGGTTCTTGCAATGACATCCTCCCTCCCAAATTGCCTTAAGCCCGCCGCACACCTTTGCGATTTACCGGCCCATCAGACACCAAACCATCGGATCCGGAAAAATTAAACAAGTTTGATTAGCTCCGGTCTATAACGTACGGTCAGACCGGCCCGAATTGTTTCAGCGCACACCTTTCCTGTATGTGGTCCGAAGATCCTATTATCCGGTAAATCGCAAAGGCGGGCTTTACTGTGGCACTATGTCACTACCAAAATGGATGAACTTACGTGTTTCGCATCTTGTCCCAGTAAAATCCGTGCCAGCGCAGTTACAGGTGTATGACCTCACTCCGTCTACACAGGCACCATTGACACAAGGACTGCTGGCACAGTCATTTATAGCTGTAAAATAATGGAGAAAAATTACCAAGAAACTGAAAAGGTTGAAATGCCTTGCTCAAGGGCACAGGTACCACGATCAGGTATCGAACCTACAACACCAAGTTTGCACCTGAATGTTGTGAGTCAATGACCTGAACTACTCGGCCACGGTATCCCACACACTATACGGTAACCCACATCAAAATTGACATGAGAGAAGCTCTGTTTAACTCTTTAACCGTTATATTTTGTTCTAATGCATAGCTTTAAGGTACACATTTGTATGATTGATGGTTTAAGGGTTAAGTACCATCCCTGCTGGCCTATTTTAGGCTACAGTATTACACTTTCAAAATCAAAATCAAGGTTTCTTAACCTTTCACCTATAAACACAACCTAACAAATTGACTTACATGTTTCGCATCTTGCCCCAGTAAAGTCTGTGGCAGCGCAGTTACACGTGTATGACCTCACTCCATCTACACAGGCACCATTGACACAAGGACTGCTGGCACAGTCATTTATAGCTGTCGGGTAATTGAGACAATAATGATAGATTCCTAAAATTAGTAGCCATGTTAAGACACTTTTTCTACAGGGACGGATCTGGCTTTTGGTCAAGGGTAGGGTTGTGGATCCTACTGTGTGCCGAAAACACGCCCTGGTAAGGGGGTCCGGAAAATGTTGAAATTTAGGTGCTTTCCTCCTGCAATCTAAGGCACTTTAGGGGCTTTTTAAAGGGTTTCAGGAGAGGATTTTTACTGCAAACTCTCATTATAGCGCTCTTCAAGGGACCGAAATAATTTGAGCTTTATATCCAGACAGCGCTATAAACAGTGCATACACAATGTGAAAAATAATGGCTGGGACTTTTAAAGTTTGTTTGTATTAAGGGAGTGTTATAACGAAAGTTTACTATATTGTATTTATTTCTTTATTAAACATTAGTTCGCTGCTCAAGAGTGGGGTTGCAACCACCTCAACCCCCTCCCCCCTCCCCCTCCCTCCGTCCGTATCCGCCACTGTTCTACATCAGAACATGAAAACACTGATGTACCACAAGATGTTTCATGAAATAACACTGATCTGACAGTAAATAAGGCATAATGTTATGTCAAATTAGTGTCACCACTGCAATACTTACAAGTTTGGCAGTTGTTTCCAGTATAATCAACTAATAAGCAGTTGCATGTATAGCTGTTAACACCATCAACGCACCGGCCATTATTCTGACATGGATTTGAAGCACAATCATTCGGATCTAAGAAAATATAAAAAACAGAAATCCTGAAAAATAAACTCAAACGCTTCAGGAGAAGAGAGCCATTATATATTTAGGTACACCTAGGATTGAGAATTTGAACACCATAAAAACCCATGTATAAGGTACACTTTTTTCACTGCAGTAAAAAACAAAGTTAGGGGTGCATCTTATACACAGGTATGCCCAATTGAGCTGTATACAAACCACCGCACAAGTGTGCTGACTGCCATTTTGGGAGTCTAAATTAAGGCATCTCATTGGTGTTTTAAAAAGGCACGTACAACACGCGCTTAACTCTTTTACTATGGAGTTTCTTCAAGGTCTGTAACGTAATTAATTAAAGGTCTCTGTTTCTCGATGTGTAAAGGCAATGGCTGGAAGTGGACATTTCTCGAGCCGCTGTGAGTGGCGCACTGTAGTGAAGTTAATGCATTGTCACATGGTTTCATTCGACTCCCAAAACAACAGTGTAGTGGTCTGCACAAGCTCATTACACAAAATGTCCATAAATTCTTGTGTATAAGGTGTACAGTTGGGGGTGCACCTTATACACAGAATTTTCAGGTGATTCGATTTCTGACAGATGCAATAAACTTACTGTTATCACAGAGTGTTCCAGAGAAACCTGGTAGGCATGTGCATGTAAATAGAGGAGTGATTCCATCCACACATGCACCACCATTCTGACATGGGTTCACTGCTGGACAATCATTGACACCTGCAATGAATGTATACACAAAATGGCATCACTGAAGGCTCATTCAATATCAATACAGCCAATATAGACCGAATCAAATAGCTGCCATCTTGAGGGGCAACTTTTGACATTTAAATTGGTGAACAATGTAAGCACACAATCTGTAACCATGCATGTCCTCAAGGAACAAAGAATGTGCTCTACAAGATGGCGGCTATTCAATACGGTCTACTGAGATGCCCTGTATATGTCACCTCTCAGAATTTTTGTAACTTTGTTCAAAAACACCTTATGGTACCATACGAAGGAATCCCATCTTTAAAAGGCACAGGCTCGTCAGCAATGCGCGCGCACACCGAATTATGCAGCTCCATAGCAAAGGCACGGAGCTGCGTATTTCGTGGCACGAATTTGGCGCGCGCATTGCTGACAAGCCTGTGCCTTTAACTGTTTTTGTACTATAGGGCACTGCTTTGAAAGTTGGGTGTCACTCTCTTTTTGACAAACGTGAATTGCTCAATGCAGTTCATAGCCTCATACATGTACTTCTGTTCAAACAGAGATAGTGAACTAAAATGTTTTCTTGAAGACCTCTGCCCAGATTTCAGGATGTTGCAGTCAAATCCCGAGGTCTCAGTTCAATTAGTTTTCCTGGTGGAAATGTATACTAAAATAACTCACAATATTGTGAATACTCACGGTTTTGACACATGTTCCCATTGAAGTCTGTGCCAGCACAGTTACATGTGAAGGAGCGCAGTCCGTCAACACATTGACCTCCATTCATACAAGGGTTGTTTGCGCAGTTGTTAACGACTAGAAGAAAAATGTAAATAATCACGGTACATGTTTTAGGTTGGTGTAATGGTACTTTCCTTTATGACTCTGGTTCGAATCCTATCAGGATCATTGTGAGGATTGGGTTTTTAGTCTTAGCTCGATTCTGTAAGTTTCCCTTCTGTAAGTGGACGTCCTGATTTATAGATCGTCCTGATTTATAGAAGATTGATAGATCATTTGTAATTAGTATTTGCAATCTATGACGTGGTACTTACGAGTTTGGCAGATAGTTCCTTCATAATCAATCAGTGAGCAATCGCATGTAAAAGTGTTGACACCGTCTATACATCGGCCGTTATTTAGACACGAATTTGGTGCACAATTATCAGGATCTAAAGTATACGGAAAACACATGAAAGCATGAAAACACATGAAAGCATTCAAAGACAGAAATTAACTTGATGTTGTAATTGGACTGTGTTTCAATGCAAACTGTTCATGTTTTCATCCTCAAAAATGAGGTTTTGAATAATTTGAATTTATACAAATGTGGGCAAATGTGAGTTTGAGAAGTCTGGATTTTAAACAGACTTACTGTTATCACAGAGTGTTCCAGAGAAACCTGGTAGGCATGTGCATGTAAATAGAGGAGTGATTCCATCCACACATGCACCACCATTCTGACAGGGGTTCACTGCTGGACAATCGTTGATACCTGCACAAAAGTATAAGCCAACAAAAAAATGTGGGAGAACACAAACATACATAGACTTGGGGAATGTTTTAAACACTTCAGTCAGAGCTGCCAACCCTCCCTGATTTTAGAGAAGAAAACAGGGAAAATAGGTACATTTCCTGACTTCAGACACGTCTCAAAATCTCTGAGATTGTTAATTGACAATCCAGGAGGGTTTTTAATTTTTCAGGAGTCACAAGTACTTTGTCACACCATTGCCATATTTGTCTTGTTCCCAATGTGTTAGGCATAATTGATGCATCGGCACGATTACGTGCCACAATCTCCTAATCTATTGTAAGCAAATAAACCGTTTGCTCAAACTATGTGCACATTTGCTTGATCGTGCTTTATGCGTGAGTGAAGAGGCCAATGTATTTTTCATTTCTGCCTTGAGTTTGCTTGACACAAGCGATTTGGTGACACCAACATGTGTTAAAAGTGTCCTCCATTAATTTAGTGCAAGCCTAATTCTCTTTTAAGGGTAAAAGGTTTCTAAATTTTTGTTGTTTTTTAAAGCAATGTACAAAACTCTCAAGTTCTTCGAATGTATTAATATATACTCACGGGTTTGACACAAGTTCCCATTGAAGTCTATGCCAGCACAGTTACATGTGAAGGAGCGTAGTCCATCAACACATTGACCTCCATTCACACAAGGGTTGTTTGCGCAGTTGTTAATGACTAGAGGAAATGTTGTAAAACATTCAAGATAATCTCAGTACATGTTTAGCATCAATGAATAACAAAATTTTGCTATTATACTTTTGATCAGTCCCAAATCAGTTTGTACATCATCAACTGAAGGTAGAACCTTGATATTGTGGCTCCTGTCTAAGCAGGCCATTGGCCAGGGCACTAGGGCAGGTGCGAATCCAGAGGGGGGGGTGGGGAGGGGGGGGGGGGGGAGGGGGGGGCGGTGGGGGAGGGGGGGGGGTGAGTGTCCAAACCCCCCTGTTCTGACTCAAAATATTAAAAATTTTAAAAATTGCATTTTTTGTGACTCCACCTATCTGCAACAAGCCGATATAAAAATGACCGGCAAATTGGGGGTTGGGGTATTTTCTTTAGCACACTCTTCACTGTTGTACTTACGAGTTTGGCAGTTTGTTCCTTCATAATCAATCAGTGAGCAATCGCAAGTGAAGGTGTTAACACCGTCTATACATCGGCCGTTATTCACACATGGATTTGGTGCACAATTATCAGGATCTGAAGGAATCAAACACATGAAAAGTCCTCAATAATAAAGGACAAATGTGTCTAATTTTTCCATATTGTACTCCCATTAATAGTTACTAAAATAAGCAACACTAATAACACCATAACAGTTAAAGTGAGTCTGAAAATGTTGACACATATCAGTCAAAAGTTCGAGCACATCAGCTGAAAACAATAGTTTTTAATAGTTGACTTTGCAACTTTTACTCCATTTAAGTTTCTCTAAACACTTCAAAAATACAAATCAACACGTGAAACATGTGAAAGTCATGACAAAAACATAGACATTGAAACTTACTGTTATCACAGAGTGTTCCAGAGAAACCTAGTAGGCATGTGCATGAAAATAGAGGAGTGATTCCATCTACACAGGCACCACCATTCTGACATGGGTTCACTGCTGGACAATCGTCGATACCTGCACATAAAGGAACAGAAAATACTCTCATAGAAAGGGTAACTCAGCCTCAATAGACCGTATTAAATAGCAGCCATTCCGTAGGGCAGTTTCTTTGTTTCTTGAGGACATGCATGGTTGCACATATTGTGCTTCCATTGTTAAACGGTTAAGTAACAAAAGGTGCCCCACAAAATGGCGGCTATTCAATACGGTCTATACCTTATTAGAGGTCCTTGAGACTTATTACAGACACATTAATGTACTATCAGGAATGAAAACAATAAAGAATAAGGAATGCATAGGTCCGACCTGTCAATCAACCGAACACGCGGACCAATCACAACAGAGCCAGCAGACATCACCCACATAGGTCAAAGTGCACTGTCTCACAACGTAACATGATCACGCGATATGTTCTGCCGGCACCATATAATTTGTACAGCGTTGTATGCGATGATCCGGGTGAATTTTTAGTTTCAAGGCCAGTCGTTTCGTTGTTCAAAGGTACGAAAGCACGTATGTCATGATATGACATCCCTGTATTACTGCCGACCCTGAAACATGAATACCTTTGAGTTTTCTCCAATGAATATGTGCTTTCCGTTGAAAGTCCTACTGCTTTGTGCGTTGTGTGTGGACATTTTGACGATAGCGTGTGAGCCATAGCAACAATATCCAAGGGGGCGGGGCTAACTAGGCAAACTCGGAACTATGCATTGCGTGGTACCTATAATTTTGCTTGCTAACCTGCAAAGTTTCCTTTGCATATAACGTCTGTCTTAATCAATTCCCAAAAAGACTACCTTATGTAAAGAGGAGTCACAGTAAACTAATCCCAAGAAATTTCATCTCCAAAGATGCAGTAACTAGCTGAAAATTCATGCATGCTTGCAATGTACAGGAACATATATTACAGGAAAATGAATAGGCTTTTAAAGATAACCCACAGATTTCTTTTCATACTTTAAACTTTAACCCTGAAAATCAATTACCCGGGTTGTCTCTTTGACAGGACGTGTATTGTGGCATTGTACATGTAGATTACCCGGGTTGTCTCTTTGACAGGACATGTATTGTGGCATAGTACATGTAGATTACCCGGGTTGCCTCTTTGACAGGACGTGTATTGTGGCATAGTACATGTAGATTACCCGGGTTGCCTCTTTGACAGGACATGTATTGTGGCATAGTACATGTAGATTACCCGGGTTGCCTCTTTGACAGGACATGTATTGTGGCATAGTACATGTAGATTACCCGGGTTGTCTCTTTGACAGGACGTGTTTTGTGGCATAGTACATGTAGATTACCCGGGTTGTCTCTTTGACAGGACGTGTATTGTGGCATAGTACATGTAGATTACCCGGGTTGTCTCTTTGACAGGACATGTATTGTGGCATAGTACATGTAGATTACCCGGGTTGTCTCTTTGACAGGACGTGTATTGTGGCATAGTACATGTAGATTACCCGGGTTGTCTCTTTGACAGGACGTGTATTGTGGCATAGTACATGTAGATTACCCGGGTTGTCTCTTTGACAGGACGTGTATTGTGGCATTGTACATGTAGATTACCCGGGTTGTCTCTTTGACAGGACATGTATTGTGGCATAGTACATGTAGATTACCCGGGTTGCCTCTTTGACAGGACGTGTATTGTGGCATTGTACATGTAGATTTGTAGCCCAAATTTGAGCACTCATTCGTGAAGATTAAGGGGATTCCGCGGTGTCTCTGGCCGTCGGCTGCCAATGGCGCCACCCACCTATGTATTATTATTATTATTATTATTATTTCTTTCTGGTATTCATGCCAGGATTCCTCAATAGTACTCATTGCACTGTCACTCGCAAGCGTGAGGAAACCCATGAAGAATTCTAATTAGAATTAGAAATGGCCAGAGACACCGGGGATGATCCCCCTTGCTCTTTACGAAAGAATGCTCTGGGATCTTTAGAGTGCGTTTCCATTACCTAACACACTGGACCAACGGCTTTACATCCCTTCCGAAGGATGGAGCAAGTGTGGTTGAGTGCCTTGCCCAAGGGCACAGGTACCATAGCCGTGGGGAGGTTCGAACCTGCAACCCCAAGTTATCACCTATGATTGCGAGTCAATGACCTAAACCGCTCGGCCACAGTACCCCACATGTTTAGGGGGAGTATTAGCTGCATAAAACGCATTATAAGGTGCAGCGCATGTGAACATGTCCATATGGAATGTGCGCTATATAAATGTAGTAATAATACTAATAATAATACTTACGAGTTTGGCAATTTGTTCCTCGATAATCAGTCAGTGAGCAATCGCATGTAAAAGTGTTGACACCGTCTATACATCGGCCGTTATTCACACATTGATTTGGTGCACAATTATCCAGATCTGAAATACACGGAAAACAATCACATGAAAGCATTCAAAATATATCAAGAGGGAAATCACTACTTCTAACGATACTTTACTCCTACAGGATGATGTGAATAAGCTTTTGTCTTGGTCTTCGGATTGGCATCTACCTTTAAACATTAGCAAATGTAGTGTACTCTCTTTAACTCTTAAAAGGAAGCCAGTAATATATAACTATCACATAAACAATAACTTTCTCAGCAGAGTTACTGTGCAGAAAGATCTTGGTATTTTGATAGACTCTCGGCTTAGTTTTATTCCCCATGTAAATCACATTATTAAGAAGGCTAATCGCATGTCAGGGTTAATATGGCGTAATTTTAGATCAATCAAGAACGAACACACACTCCGAACTTTGTACTGTGCACTCATTAGGCCTCATTTAGAATATTGTACCGTTACTTTTAACTCTATCTCCACATACCAGGAAAACAGGATCGAAAGGTATCAGAGACGATTTCTTCATTTCATGTATAAGACTCTCAACAGCAACAACAGTAACATTCCTGATTATCTAGAACTTTACGATTCGTATAAACTTTCTCCACTGTCTGTTAGGCGTACCGTCAATGACTGTTTATTTCTGTATAAACACTTTCACAACCATTTTAGCTTGACCGATGCCAACCCGTTCAGTTTGTATGCGCCCGTGCGACGGACAAGGCTTGCCAACGAACACATCTTACATGTCCCACGGAGTCGCGTTGAGGTCACAAAGCGTGGATTTGTTTCCAGAATTTCTTCCACCTACAACGGACTCCATGGGAGATGTGATGTGTTCGGTGTCGTAAGCCTTGGAAGTTTCCGGAACCGGATTTACCGTGCGATTGCAGCTAATACAGTTTAATGTGCTTTGTGATTGTTTGCCATTTTTCTTGTACATAGTCCCAGTTCTTGTATTTATATTATTTATTATATTTTCAATTATTGAATTTGCTTTTTTTCTGCAGACTATGTAAACATTTATTTATATGATTGTTATATTGCAACATGGTTTATTTAATTTAATTTAATTATATACATGTAATTTATTTACACCAACCTGTAATTGGCGACTTGATCGCTGTTGGATTTGGTTAATAAATAAATAAAAAATAAATAAAATGTACTTGATGTAATTGGACTGTGTTGTAAGGCACACTTTTCATGTTTTCGTCCACAAAAATGAGGTTATGAATAATTAGATTTTATACAAAAGTGGACAAATGTCCATGAGTTTGGGAAATCTAGATGCAATGAAAAACAACTCATAAAAGATTTTAAACAGATTTAGATTTTAAAAAGACTTACTGTTATCACAGAGTGTTCCAGAGAAACCTAGTAGGCATGTGCATGTAAATAGAGGAGTGATTCCATCCACACATGCACCACCATTCTGACATGGGTTCACTGCTGGACAATCGTTGATACCTGCACACAGGCAAACCAAAGACAAGATCAGTGAGTATAAACTTAACTTTAACAAAATCAGGAAGTGTTCCTACGACTACCTATGAAAACTTGAAGACAAACATACAAGAGACTTTAATTTTCTTTAAAGAGTGAGAGGTTTCTACCATTTAAAAAAATTTGTTAAAGCAATGTTAGAACACTAAACATCTTTAAATGTATTCATGAATACTCACGGTTTTGACACAAGTTCCCATTGAAGTCTATGCCAGCACAGTTACATGTGAAGGAGCGTAGTCCATCAACACATTGACCTCCATTCACACAAGGGTTGTTTGCGCAGTTGTTAATGACTAGAGGAAACGTTGTAAAACATTCAAGATAATCTCAGTACATGTTTACCATCAATGAATAACAAAATTTTGCTATTATATTTTTAAGCCCTGAGCAACTTCACACACTGTACGGTCAAACCTTTGTAAAGATACCACCTTTGTAAAACAACCCCGCTGCCAAAAATTGCTACATTTGATCTTTCCCAAATCAGTTTGTACATCATCAACTGAAGGTAGAACCTTGATATTATGGCTCCTGTCTGAGCAGGCCATTGGCCAGGGCACTAGGACAGGCCCAGATCCAGAGAGAGAGGGGCGAGGGGAGGTTTGGGTGTCAAAACCCCCCTGTTCTGACTCAATTTTCTTTTTTTTATTTACAATTTCAAAAATGTAACGCATTTTTTGTGTATCCGCCTGTCTGCAACAAGCTGATATAAAAATGACCGTCAAATTGGGGGTTGGGGGAGGCCACCCCCCGCCCCCTAACCCAACCCCCTATTCCCACTTTGTCAGCACTCGCACCGGCAAAACCCCTCTCTGGAAACATTCCCGGATCCGCCCCTGCATGGGTCTTTGTGTTGAGCATGAATAATATGGCCACACACAGTCAATTGCCAGAATGAACCAAGCTACTGCTAAAATAAATAAAGAAAGCTATGCAGTTTTGGTCCCCTTAAAATAGGCTACGTTAGCAGAAAATTGGCTGCAGAAAATTTCCAGTTGGTATTTTCCTTAGCACACTCTTCACTGTTGTACTTACGAGTTTGGCAGTTTGTTCCTTCATAATCAATCAGTGAGCAATCGCAAGTGAAGGTGTTAACACCGTCTATACATCTGCCGTTATTCACACATGGATTTGGTGCACAATTATCAGGATCTAAATAAATCAAATGCAAGAAAAGTCCTCATTAATAAAGGACAAATGTGTAATTATAGGAAGCCCGTTTTCTCCATTGTGTACCCCCATTAAAAAATTCCCATGCTTAAACATTTCTCAGTAGTTACTGAAATAAGCAACACTATAATAACACCAGGTCATTGACTCGCAATCATAGGTGAAAACTTGGGGTTGCAGGTTCGAACCTCCCCACAGCGACGGTACCTGTGCCCTTGGGCAAGGCACTCAACCACACTTGCTCCATCCTTCGGAAGGGATGTAAAGCCGTTGGTCCAGTGTGTTAGGTAATGAAAACGCACTCTAAAGATCCCAGAGCATTCTTTCGTGAAGAGCAAGGGGATCATCCCCGGTGTCTCTGGCCATTTCTAATTCTAATTCTAATTCTTCATGGGTTTCCTCACGCTTGCGAGTGACAGTGCAATGAGCACTATTGAGGAATCCTTGGTATGAATGCCAGAAAGAAATAATAATAATAATAATAATAATAATAATAATAATAATAATAATAATAACAAGAACGCTGAATGACGCAATAGGGCGACATTTCGGGAAGACTCTCGCCGGAGACCACCGAAATTTTGGCAAGAGTCACTCAAAATGACACCTTATTTTTTTACCCAAAGCTTCCAAAAATGGTCGCAGACCAAAGAGAAACAGCTCCAATCCCAATAAAAATGGTTCTCGACCTAAAAAAAATGGTTTTTGACCTAAAAAAATTAATTTTAAACTCAAAAATATTAGGGCGACACCAAAATGTCGCCCTATTGAGCAGGTCGCCCTAATATACCTTTTTTACACACGATTTGTCGCCCTAACCTACAATTCATAGTTTTAACAGTTAAATTGAGTCTGAAAATGTTGACACATATCAGTCAAAATTGTGAGCACATCTGCTGAAAACAATAGTTTTTAATAGTTGACCATGCAAGTTCTACTCCATTTAAGTTTCTCTAAGCACTTCAAAAGTACAAATCAACACATACACATTGTATCTGTGCTTATTTGCATAAACAAAAAACAATATGCATCTGAAAAATATCCTTCTTATAGGAAATGGTATTAAATATTTTTAAGCTATAGTGAAAAAATATGAAGCATAGGTTACTTCAGTACAGTTTTGAGGTATTGTCCCCTAGCAGCAAATGCAACAAGAGTGCTCATATTTGAAGTAAGGAATTATTGTGTCGGTCCAAAGTACTTTGCCCATTGACGACGTGGTATGCACTATATACTAAGTGCATTTCCCCAGGACACGCAAAAACTCAATGTGCTCTGGCAGGACTCGAACCCACAACACCGGCCTGCATACTACGCAGGCGTCTTGACCACTCGACCACAGAGAATGTCAAGAGTGTTCATACATGTGGGGAGTTCTTCCTTTGTCAAGTGAGGCTGGACTCGAAGTGGACTGGTGTTTTTGAGAGTCATGACAAGGACATAGACACTGGAACTTACTGTTATCGCAGAGTGTTCCAGAGAAACCTGGTAGGCATGTGCATGAAAATAGAGGAGTGATTCCATCCACACATGCACCACCATTCTGACATGGGTTCACTGCTGGACAATCATTGATACCTGCACACACAAAAAAAAAAAATACTCTCATAGAAAGTGTAACTCACTCACCCTCAGTACCTTGTTATTAAGAGGTTCTTGAGACGTTGCTAGTTACCTTCTTATAACAGGAACCATGTACTATCAGGAATGTAAACATTAAAGAACAAGGAATTGGGACAAACATTGTGCTTGCCAACCCATGTTAAGAGCCCAATGTATGCTTTGTAGATGTGTTTTTAATCAGTTCCCACAACAACGGCCTTATGTAAAAGGGAGTGACAGTAAACTAATCCCTAGAAATTACAGCTCGATACACACAGAGATGCCAACATCTACGATTTAGGCGTAGTTTGCACAATTGTTTCAGCCAATGACGATCAGTATTGTGACATAATTCCAGAATACATAGCTTCAAATATGGATGTAAGTTATATAATTTCGTGTCCAAAGTGGGTACTCCAAACTATGCAAACTATGCTTCTTCAAATTGCAATGTTGGCATCTCGGTACACAGGAACATATTACATGAAAATGAATAGGGTTTTAAAGATAACCCAGAGACTTCTTTTCATATTTTAACCCTGAGAACCAATGCATAGTTCCGACCTGTCAATCAAGCCGAACCCGCCGACCAATCACAACCATTCACAACAGAGCTAGCAGACAGCACCCACATAGGTCAAGGTGCATTGCCTCACAAACAATCATGCGATATTCTGCCACATACAGTTTGTACATGTTGTATGCGGAGATCCGGGTGAATTTTGGTTTCAACGTCGGGAGATTTGCTGTTCAAAGGTAGGAAAGCGCATTTTTATGAATATATGGCATCCCTGCATTACTAGCCCTTTGCTCAGTGTGTGCTACGGTACCTGTCGACCCTAAAACATAAATACAAAACACAACGAATCTGTGCTTTCAATGCCGAGTCCCGTTGCTTTGTACGTTGTGTTGTGTTATTTTTTGTGATGGCTTGTGAGCACATAACAACAGTATCTAAGGGGCGGGGTTAACTGGGCAATCTCGGAACTATGCATTACCCGGGTTGTGTCTTTGACAGGACCTGCAGCCAATTTCACAAAACCTGACGCACTGTGTAAGATAACTTGCACAATTTTTTATCGCATAAGTTGCACAACATTCCTTCGATAATTACACGCAAGCTATAGGGCCTACGCCATTTTAAAAGTTTGCGCAAGCTAAAATTTGAGTTTTACACTGCAGAACTCAAAGCTTCACATGGTTTAGCAATTACCAGGAGGTGCACTTACGCGTCTCACAGCGTGCTCCAGTAAAATCAGTGCCAGCACAGTTGCATGTGAATGAGTTGACTCCATCCACACAGATTCCATTGTTGATGCAAAGGTTGGGCAAGCAGTCATTCCCATCTGAAAAGTGGCAATATGAAATCAAATAAGTTGTTCACATCATGCCAACTGACGAAACTGCTGAATCATTTGTTCAAAACAATCAAACCTTAAGAGGCTCTTTTGCAGATTACCTTGTTATAACAGGAAGCTTCTATTATCAGGAATAAAAACAATGAAAAACATGGCTTTGGGAACTGAAAAAATCCTTGTTATAAGAAGATACAGGAGATATCTTGAATGGCGCCCTTATCTGTTTTTACAAATGAACTCTTCATATAACACACAGCATATCATTTAATATTGGGTAGTAATAGGTAAGATGATCTATGATCTATGTAAACATGTTTTTAGAGTCAAGACGATTTGTAGACTCCAATTCTAAAGAAATAAGTTCAAATTAGTTAGTTTCCGATGACAAAGCTCCTGCAAGTAATACTTTATCAATGTTTCCACCACGGCGCACTGCACACAGCGGCTTGAGAAACATCTACTTTCAGCCAGAAAGAAGATCACCTGCTATGTACACATAAAAAAGGGGTGTTACGGCCGAGCGGTCTAGTGCGTCGAACTTAAGTTCCTGTGCTAGTACTAGAATGTAGGTTCGATTCTGGGCCACGACGGGTTGTGGCACCTGTGCCCTTGAGCAAGGCACTCAACCACACTTGCTCCCATTCCTGTAATTGGCGGTCCCTCCGCTGTTGGATGTGGTGAATAAATAAATAAATAAATAAATAAATAAACAAGGAGGAAAAAATATTTCCCAAATTATGCAAATATAAAGTTTTCATTAAAACACGTATTTAAAAGTTGTGTACATTTAAGTTTGTGTATTGCCATAGGAATTCCACAAAGGTCTCCTATGCAAAAAATCACTCTTCAACTAGTTTTCAGACAAAATGCCGTTCGCATCCACTTTTTAGTGATTCTTGTTTAAAATAAATCCTAGTGCAGACACAGTGGGAAAGATTAGCCACAGAAATGTGCTCTAATATCCAAGTAAAATCTGTCTGACAAACATGAAATGTGGACATGGCCTTAAACAGGATAAACGGCAGACTTTACATCCATTTAACAAAGCAATGACGTGGTCCAACTTACTGATTTCACACATGTCTCCAATGTAGCCATCAACACACTGACACATGAAGAATAACCCCAGAACATCCGTGCATGTGCCATTATTTTGACAAGGCTGGCTGGCACATGTATTGACGACTACAAAATCAACAAAGGCTTATAATTATGTTATTTATCAATTACCGATAGCCAATGATAGAGCAGGCGTCATGCGTGCATGTGACTGTATAGTAAATATGAACTAATAAACTGAAAACTGTAACTGTGAGAGTGATCATGCATACATACAATTAAGGTGGTTAAAATGCCGCTAGGCATATAGTACTTTCAATGCAAGGCTACAAATTTGTCATAAAAGGCCGGGGGCATGGCAAAAATAGAAAAAGATAATTCTCCAGGGTGCATGTGAGACAACATAAAGATTTTGGAGCATTGGTATAATGCAAGTAATATTTACAGGTAATGTATACTCAATAAGTGCTATATCTATTGGTACTAGAGAGCTATTGTACATAAATGTGCAATGGTGATGTATTAATAATGTGCCAATGCTAACTACAGTGCTTATTACTCACATGCTAAGAGTGCTAGACCTATGAGTTATAATGTCAGCATCTCTTCTAGTTGCAAGTCCAGTCACAATTCAAGACACAAATCCATGACTCCATAGGTCCAACACAATTAATTTCCTCAAGTCCCTCCCAAAAACGTCCATGCAGTCACAGGTCCAGTTACATTGAGCAACAAAAGATTAACACCCACAAAGGAAGGCATTTGTTGCCATTCATTGGAAATTTTGAATAACTTGTAACAGACTCAAGAGGCCTTTTCCCACTAGACAAAATCTCGGGGGTGGCCCCAGGGCGACGCCGGGGTGAAAATAAGCCCTGATTCCCACTTGAGAGTCTCACCCCCGCACAACCCCTGAGCCATCCCCGGGATTGCTCATTCCCCGGGGCGAGTTCAACCCTGCTCGGACCAGGGTTGAACAATTTGGCCCCGGAGTGAGACACTTTACCCGAAAATGGTAGTGGGAAAAAGGGGAGGGGAGAGTTCTAACTTGTTCAAGTGAGGGATGAGGTGCCGATCTCCAGGGTGAGTTTGCCCAGGGGTGAGATTCAGAACAACAAGTGTGAATCGACGCAGGGTTGAACTCAGGGGGTGAGTCACCCCGGAGAGGGTTCGCCCCGGGTTTGATGTTCTAGTGGGAAAAGGCCAATTGACTAGTAGTGAATTTGTGATGGGTCCGAGTACTAGTACAGTCCTAGATGCTGTTTCAAAGTTTAAACAAATAACAGCAATTGGCCACTTAGCACCAGCATGAATCTGGCCTCTTTGTCAGTTGCAGTACCTACTGCTAAATGATTTGAACCATCTATACAACATTGTCCAGCTCGGTGGTCAAGTAGTTACGACATCTTCCTAGTATACAAGATGTTGTGGGTTAGAGCCCCACCCAAGCACACTATGAATGTTTCCTCAGTGTCTTGGGGAAGCACTCAGTATACAGTACTACTAACCAAGTTACATCGGGTAGGGCAAAACAAGGTGTACAGCATGCAAGGTGCATGTCTTCAGAAGAAGAAAACAAATCAAAGTGCTTTATGTGCAAAGTTGTGGAACATGCTGAAAACTGTGTGATATACCACCTACTCTGTTCACATGTCTGGCCCATGAAACCATCAGGGCACTGGCAGCTGAATGAGTTATTGACAATCAGACAGGTACCACCATTCATACATGGGTTGGGCTCGCAGTCATTCAGAACTAACAAACAAAACAGTCATTCAAATACTTATGTCAGCTGCCTCGTTAATATGATGTGATGGAGTCATCTATACATTCAACAAATTATAAGTTTAATTATTATAAATGGCTTGTTTAATAAGTACATTATTCACTTGCAGATGACAAGCAAAATATAAAGTTTTGACAATAGGCACAGACAGAGTGGTGTCAGTCAATCAAAAGGGCTTAATTGTAACCTGTTCACTTCCAAGTGAATACAATTGGGAACAAGACGAGGTAATTATATGGAGTTCCTGGATGCCTGCACCTGCTATACAAATAAACTTAACAATTACTTGAAATCAATAAAAAATCATTTTAAAAATGCTTTTGAAAAATCATACTTTTGGACTGCAAAAATTACGCTCCAAATAATGTTTGAATTGCATCAACATTAATCTACTACGGTTGCGTAATTGTGGTCTTTCCTAGGTAGGTACAAAAGTGGCCTCTAACAAAATCTATAATTTTGTTTTTAAATTTAAAAATGAGATAAAATGTGCACCAGATGTCTTGGCCCAACGGCCTTGTAACCTGTCTATGCACACTTGTTTACTGCTCTCAATATTGATCTGTATTTATTGTTTGCATTGGGTGGAGTGCCAACTTGTGTCAGTGCTTTTAAGCAACAGGTGTTTTTCAGACAATGGAATTGGTTGGCCCAGTAATATTTTGTAACACACGTTGCTACTGTTTTATTTTTGAGGCTACCTAGCCTAATGATCAGTGGGACTAGGTAAAAGAAATTTAACCATGGCAGTATAAAAGCTGAATTTGTGGGGTACCGTGGCCGAGTGGTTAGGGCCATTGACTCGCAATCATGGGTGAAAACTTGGGGTTGCGGGTTTGAATCCGGCTGCGGTACCTGTGCCCTTGGGCAAGGCACTCAACCACACTTGCTCCATCCTTCGGAAGGGATGTAAAGCCGTTGGTCCAGTGTGTTAGGTAATGGTAACGCACTCTAAAGATCCAAGAGCATTCTTTCGTAAAGAGCAAGGGGATTCCCCGGTGTCTCTGGCCATTTCTAATTCTAATTCTTCAAGGGTTTCCTCATGCTTACGAGTGACAGTGCAAAGAGCACTATTGAGGAATCCTTGGTATGAATACCAGAAAGAAATAATAATAATAATAAATAATAATAAATAATATGAGAAATGGCTGGGTGCATTTTTACTTCATTTAAATGAATAAACTTTGGTTAAACTCTTCCTCCATGGTTAAACTCAACTCGAGCCTCTGTTTAATAATGTACATTACCAGTTTTCTTATTCTGGGAACTCAATTAAAGGAAAATTGCTTTCGTGTGAATAAGAGGTGCATTATTATTAGATTATTATAAAACAATTTGTGTGCCAGTATATGCACATTTCCTTAGTATTTTCACCGGCAGCCGGTGAAAATATCTATTATTTTTCACCTGGCGTGCGAATTGCAAGCATACAGCAACCCATGAAAAAGAACTGCGCGCACTAAACTTGTGGCGATAAAAAAAGAGTCTGCGCTCTAAACTTGTGGTGTATTCACTTTTTAGCGAATGATGGTGGGAACAAGACGACACAACTGAGAGTTTGCAGGCGCCCGCCCTCACCCATATAGTAGATATATGATCCTCTAGTAATCTTTGTATAATGTCTGGGGGAAAACTAAATCTACATTTAACAAAGAATGGGTAAACCTCAATGCTCACTAACACGTCTCACAGTGAAGTCCTGCATAGCCCTCTGCACACAAACAGACATATCTGTTGTCTACGGTTACCGAGAAGCACAGAGCACCGTTCAAACATGGTTGACTCGCGCAGGGGTCTGGTACGGTTGAAGCAGCATTAACAAATAATATAGTTATGAACATTTATACCAAATATAACAAAGCAAAAAGCAAAAAGCAGTTGAAGTGAATATAGAAGTATTTGTTTTCTTTTCAATAGGACAGATGAGGAAACAAAATAGAGGAAATCAGCTGAAAAGTTGCATGCCTAGAATCAAGATTGTTGATTTGACTTCAGTCAGTCTCAAGTCTGACCTGATCAATCCTTTATTTTTTACTCAAGACTTATCGTTTTAATTTAAGACTTGAGACTCGAGACAACTTTGAAAAAAGAATTACTTGAGAAAACAAAATCACTTTGTTACAACTCTATCTGGTGTTGCTCTAAGTATGGGTATATTGCGACTTACACAGTTTTGTCTTTGTAAAAAAGAAATTTGTTTTCTCTCAACGTGAACAATTTGAAAGAAACAAGAGATATAGAATGGAGGGTAGGGAAACACAAAATGACTGGAAACTACTGACTTAATGATGACAAAAAAACAATAAAACACACATAAAATATGAAAATCATCCAAAATAAGGAGCACAATCCCAGTAATGAATGTAAGTAACAGCAGGGTACAACCAAGGAAAGAGACACAAAGTATATTATCATTTTGTGCAAAACATTGTGCAACGCAACAAAATAAAACCAGAACAAAATCCAAAAAAATGAGAGAACAAATTCTGTAGTCCATGCCTACAGATCAACACAGTCGACCAAAATTAGCAGGTCATTATGCATGCAAAATGTGTTTTGCATAGGTCACAGGTCAAATCACACTAGAAATTATGTGATGTCATTGCTAAACCAAATTTATGCAAACCAAGATGGCATGCATATCAACAGGGAATTTTCAACAAAGGGTGAAGTTGTTACATGTGTAAAAGAGTCGTACATAGAAACAGTGAATCATTTTCAATACATAGTTCCGACCTGTCAATCAAGCCGAACCCGACGACCAATCACTGCAGAGCCCACATAGGTCAAAGTGCATTGCCTCACAACAACACAACAACACACAATTTGTACAGTGTTGTATGCGGTGATCCGGGTGAATATTTGGTTTCAAGGCCAGTCGTTTCATTGTTCAAAGGTAAGAAAGCACGTATTTCATGATATGACATCCCTGTATTACTGGACCTTTACTCAGTGTGTTCTAAGATAACTGTCGACCCTTAAACATCAATACCTTTGAGTTTTCTCAAATGAATCTGTGCTTTCCGTTGAAAGTCCCATTGCTTTGTGCGTTGTGTGTCGCCATTTTGACGATAGCGTGTGAGGCATAGCAACAATATCCAAGGGGGCGGTGTTAACTGGGCAATCTCGGAACCATGCATTTCCTAACAAAAACATCAAGTGCACTGTGCATATTACTCTACCTAGTGGAGTGTGGTGTTCATGCTGTGTGTGCCATAATCATGCATTCTCAATTTAACCCACCGATTGGCGTTTCACAATTTCTACCCAACCAGCCATCTTGGCATGTACACTGATAACTGGCTATTTGATCCACACAAAACCCGCCGTTCATACACGGGTTACTGGCACACTCGTTGATGTCTATATGGATAGGTGGGAAAAAGCAAAGTTAGTAATGTCGGCATGTGAACAAATCAAGCTTGAAATGCTCATAGAAAAAATAGAACTGCGGCAGCAATTTCAGCAATTTTAATAGAGTAGTCACCAAACAAGAGTTTCAACTTTGTATACAATTCTTTTCAGTGAAATCTTGGCATTGTTGATGTGCCCTAACGTGATGTATATATTCTTTAATTTTCCTACTCTCTAGGCATAATGAACAATCTGAAATAAAACTCTGGAGTAACTTTGTAAATTCCATGAGAGAAATCATTGATTTACTTCAAGTTACGTCAGGTTGACAGAACATTATACATGATACCCTGTAATGGGCATTGCACCTGAATAAAATCAAGCGTAGTGCAATTGTGTTCTGTATCACCGTGTATTTATCCAAATGGTCATCATAGGCCACTGTCAAGAGGGCCACAAGGAGAAGTCAGAGAGTTTTCCTTGAGTTTTGCAGTACATTAATTGTAGTTTTGCCATTTGTATCTGGCCAAAATAATATGTGAATGGAAATTTTTCTTTTCTTCTTTAATTCCACATTAATCTGTAAAAGTCTTAACTGAATATGCTCCTGGATTTTACAACAATGAGAAACAATCTTTACTGACTTATTATAGTTGTATTTGAGACACATTCTTTTCAATCAGATTCTGTTCAGTACAGCTTCAAAACCAGATCTAAGAAAATCAAGTAAATTATAAGACAGCAAATAGGACCTGTTTGGCAGTTGATGCCGCTGTAGCCTGGTGTACAATCACAGCGGTAGGAGCCATCTTGGAGCTCAATGCAGACAGCATTATTCAGACACGGTGTACTCACGCATGGGCCTATTGTGCCAACTAATTCAATAAATTGATTGTTAGTACAAGGACTGATTGCAAAAATTAATATCAATCACTGGTTATTGAGAGATGAATTGCAAAGAAGAAAACAAATGGAAATACAGTAGAAACTTACAGTAGAAAAGAAACAGGGGGGCGGGGGCGTGGTCAAGGGCCGCGTAGGACTTTACATACACTGTAATATGTTGACATTTCATGTAGTGCTGTAACAAAGTCCGCAAGTTCAGCTTCGGTTCAGCAAAATTTCACAAATTTCTTGCTGAACATTTGTACGGTTTGAGTTCGGCAAGTATTACCGGTGGTTAAAATACAGTTAAAATACGTAAGATGTGAAATCCAAAGTGAAATATTCAGTTCATAAGAGTGAAATTTTCAGTTCGGTCCAGTCGGTTCGCAAGTGCCAAGTTCGGTAAAATCTCGTTCGGTTCGTCTGTTCGGTTACAGCATAAATTTCATGGTAGTCACAAAAAATGTTAACAACTTTGGACGGCCCCTTACAAAGATGCTCTTGAGACAACAAATGATGAAGATAGATTAGGGCAACTTACCTATTAGAGTTTGACAGGTTTGTCCCGTGTACAAAGCTGTGCAAGTACACACAAAGCCAACATTCGGCACTATAGCGCATGTACCACTATTCTGACAGGGGTTCACTGCGCAATCTGTACAATTGAAAGAATCGGAAAAGTTTTACAAAATAGTTAACTCCATGTGTAATTAAGGATGTGCATGATAAAAACCAGCATTAGTACCAGCATTCTAGGAACACCCTGTTTACACTGGGTCGAACACCGAGCTCGGGATCAGCCCGGATCACAAACTGAGTGTAAACGCTCTCGGGACCAAATTGGCTCCGGATCAGACCCTGAGATTTTGGTCTCGCGTTGGCGGAGGGTAAGCAATTCATCTTGACCGCATCCTGCCACACTCGCTCCACAGCCATAGCGGGGGAAAGCCTGCAAAATTCAAGTGGCTTCGTACACTGTACATGCACAACCCATGATGCAGTACTTCAGAAAAATGAAAAATCCAAGTACCTAGAGGCGATCTTTGGAGATTCAAATAGTTTTGTAATTTTTCTCATGAATGAGGGCAATTTAGACAAAATAATTTCACAGGATGATTACTACCATTACCATCGAACGCGTTTCCGCGCTATACGCGCATTTGAGTTTATCGAAGGTTTTCTTTGCATTCTGTGTATTTTGTATATATTCAGTCTTACCTGACGAGGAGCGGGTTACGCTCGAAAATTTGTAAGAAATAAAACTATCACACAGGATGATGGCTTTCAGAAGAATATTCAATTTATCTTGATAACAAGTAAGCTTAAAGATAATAATTCAAATTTTATTTTTGGAGGGCAATTACCAAACAAGTAGACTACCTGTAAAGGCAGAGGCTCGTCAATGCCCACGTGAGGCCAAATTCGTGCCACGAAATACGCAGTTCCATAGCAAAGGCATGAAGTTGCGTATTTCATGGCACGCATTTGGCCTCACGCGTGCATTGACGAGCCTCTGCCTTTCAATGCACACTTTTCAAATGTTGTTAACATTTAAAGTAGCGTACGTGTCTAGATCACATGGGTGTTGAGATTTTGACCCCCTATCATTTGTCATATTACCATTCTGAAATTTCGCGCTCTCAATCCGTATATTTTCTAGGCTATCGTCAAAAACCATCGATGTTTTGTAAACTAATTTATCCATTCCATAAAGCAGTGCAGCAATCTTTTTGCTTCCATATCCAAATTGGGTTTTTTTCCCCATGAATAGTATTTTGGGGAAGTGTTTTAAGTGATTGTTAGATTAAAACAAAATCAATTTTCTGGAAAAGAATCTGGACAAGCTCCTTCAACCCTTCAACCCTTACCTGGATTAATGACCACTGAAAACCCTCCAGACGGGGTGATGGTTCCAGGCACGCTCACTAACTCCCGATTGGGTCCAACCGTTGAGAATATCTGCACCATGTGCTGCTGATTTTGGTCAAGCACAGGCAGCTTGTAGGTAAACACGTTAGGGGGTAACACCACCTCCTGCGGCGTGGTGGTGCCGTATGGACCGTAGCGTATGACAAAGTTCTCAGCGGCGCCCGGGGTGGGTGGGAACCAGTTGAGGTTAACTGTCATATCAGGTGCCTGTTCCATTAAGGTGAGGCCTGGGGGTCCCGGATCTGTAGGGAAAGAAATTATCGGGTTTACATTAATGTGCTGCAAAAGATCTAAACGAGAGCACATACATTAGACAATATTAGTTATTCCACAAGCGCAAGTGGAATATTATTAGTTATCCCACGAGCTCGAGTAGAATACGGCATTATGTAGTGCGTGTGCATCCCATATCCCACGAGGCCGGGATATGGGACGCAGACGCACTACATTATGCCGTATTTCCACGAGCGCGAGTGGGATAACTAATTTATCTTTAAGCAAACTTGACGCACTAATAACACGTGCACTCTGCCCGAGATTAAAGTACTACTCCGCGTATATGCGTAGGGACGCTGTTATTTTGGAACACCATGGCGCATTACGCAGAGTGCAATATGAGAATTGAAAGAGTATTATGAAACATTATCACACTGTCGGTTGCCATGGATCCACCAATCAAAACCACGGATTCAAGTTTGCTTGAAGATAAGACATAATAAGTCTCTGCCGAAGGCTGTCTGTTTCCCTTATACCACGGAGTGAAAAGGCAGAGTGGTATATTACATTTATTTGGTTATTACTTTTGTTTTGGCTCAGCACATAGCTCAAGCTAAGAACTTGTGCCTAACAAGTACAACTCGTACATTATTGTAATGCAAAGACCAAGAAATATTACCCGTTGAAAAGCGAATACGAATTTCACAAAGAATGGCAATTTTAGCGATGCGTCACACTAAGGGCACTGCCATTTTGTCAAAATACTGTCCAAATTTTGAATACAAGTCCTATGTGCATTCCTACGGCAGTACATGAAACAGTTACTCTCAAACATACTGTCGACCACTGGCAACCACCGTGGGCTGGCCACTAGGAGGCACTCCAGAGACTTCTACTGAATATTCATTGCCTGGGACTAGGCCCGTTACCACCATTATAAATATCCATTATTATTATGCGGTTACTCACAAACATACTGTCGACCACCGTGGGCTGGCCACTAGGAGGCACTCCAGAGACTTCTACTGAATATTCATTGCCTGGGACTAGGCCTGTTACCACCATTATAAATATCCATTATTATTATGCGGTTACTCACAAACATACTGTCGACCACCGTGGGCTGGCCACTAGGAGGCACTCCAGAGACTTCTACTGAATATTCATTGCCTGGGACTAGGCCCGTTACCACCATTATAAATATCCATTATTATTATGCGGTTACTCACAAACATACTGTCGACCACCGTGGGCTGGCCACTAGGAGGCACTCCAGAGACTTCTACTGAATATTCATTGCCTGGGACTAGGCCCGTTACCACCATTATAAATATCCATTATTATTATGCGGTTACTCACAAACATACTGTCGACCACCGTGGGCTGGCCACTAGGAGGCACTCCAGAGACTTCTACTGAATATTCATTGCCTGGGACTAGGCCCGTTACCACCATTATAAATATCCATTATTATTATGCGGTTACTCACAAACATACTGGCAACCACCGTGGGCTGGCCACTAGGAGGCACTCCAGAGACTTCTACTGAATATTCATTGCCTGGGACTAGGCCTGTTACCACCATTATAAATATCCATTATTATTATGCGGTTACTCACAAACATACTGTCGACCACTGGCAACCACCGTGGGCTGGCCACTAGGAGGCACTCCAGAGACTTCTACTGAATATTCATTGCCTGGGACTAGGCCTGTTACCACCATTATAAATATCCATTATTATTATGCGGTTACTCACAAACATACTGTCGACCACTGGCAACCACCGTGGGCTGGCCACTAGGAGGCACTCCAGAGACTTCTACTGAATATTCATTGCCTGGGACTAGGCCTGTTACCACCATTATAAATATCCATTATTATTATGCGGTTACTCACAAACATACTGTCGACCACCGTGGGCTGGCCACTAGGAGGCACTCCAGAGACTTCTACTGAATATTCATTGCCTGGGACTAGGCCTGTTACCACCATTATAAATATCCATTATTATTATGCGGTTACTCACAAACATACCGTCGACCACTGGCAACCACCGTGGGCTGGCCACTAGGAGGCACTCCAGAGACTTCTACTGAATATTCATTGCCTGGGACTAGGCCTGTTACCACCATTATAAATATCCATTATTATTATGCGGTTACTCACAAACATACTGTCGACCACTGGCAACCACCGTGGGCTGGCCACCAGGAGGCACTCCAGAGACTTCTACTGAATATTCATTGCCTGGGACTAGGCCTGTTACAACCATTCCAGGGTTAACTCCTGCTGGTACAGTGAAGGTCTGCATGACAAAATCACAAAGCAACTTATGAACATCACCGACGGATCTAGAATTTTACTGTACATGATGAGGTGACAAAAAAACAGGGGTTTCAAAAATGTGTTTATTGTTACATTTTCTGCTGGCACAGTGAAGGTCTAAGTCACAGAGCAACGTTTTACTTTACAGGAGGTCACAGAAAATAGGTCTCAAACCTTTGTTCAATACATCACTATCTTTGAACAAAAATGCTGTTAAGGTAAACAGCTGTTCTATTAACTTTTTAATAACAAAATAATAATGGATCTAGAATTTCACTTTAAAAGGGGTAATCAAAAATAGGGCTGCCGAGTCTCAAACCTCTGTTTAAGTATGTTCCCATGCAAGCAAATACTGCGAGATATTCACCTGCTAGCGTAGTGATTATCTGCATGGCAAAGTCAGAAATCAACATATTAAGTTCACCGATGGATCTACAATTTTATTTTAGAGGGGCTGACGAAAAACAGGAGTTGCAAGTCTCAAATTTGGAGTGCTAAGTGCTTTAGCAGAAAACAGGTTTTTACGAAATAACATGGCTTTTTTAGTGTGCCTCTAAAGCAGCAAATGTGTGTTTACAGGTTTGATGAAAAGTCGCCCAGATCTGGGTCTGATCTGGGTCTGATCTGGGTCTGATCTGGGTCTGATCTGGGTCTGATCTGGGTCTGATCTGGGTCTGATCTGGGTCTGATCTGGGTCTGATCTGGGTCTGATCTGGGTCTGATCTGGGTCTGATCTGGGTCTGATCTGGGTCTGATCTGGGTCTGATCTGGGTCTGATCTGGATCTGATCTGGGTCTGATCTGCCTTTTTCTTGATTCAATGCAGCTTTATCCTTCTTTTTTCCCTTCCCCAAAAAAGCTGAATCAGAATTGTGTGTAAACAAGCTACAAAATGCTTCACATAATTAAAAAGAGCTACCTACCTGCCGGGAGTTGTCAGTTATGCCAGTGACTGTCAGTTGGTAATTCTGAAATCCTGCAGTTGGGTTGTGTTGCCATGTTACATCGAGTCTTGTTGTGTCAATAGGAGTGTTGATCAGCATGTAATCAAAGACTGTGGCTGCAGCTGAAACACACAGATATCGGAGGATTTAATAGAATGTTAAAACGGGACTCACACGGAGCCTTTTCCCACGTAAATGTATGATAATTATAATATGGACTTACACCTCGCACTCCATAACCATTTCAGCTCTCTGTATACAGCCCTGGCTGCCTATTAGGTGCTCAATGGCTAATCAAACGCATCAACATTCGCTACCCTCTTAGGTACCCATTTTGCTCCTGGGTGGAGAGAAGCAATGCGTGGCAAAGTACCTTGCTCAAGGGTACACACACAATGGATGGGCCGGACTGGGATTCGAACCCACTACCTTTGGAACTAACCCAGGTTTTTAATACGATCCACTAGACCGCTCCGCCTCAGCAATTCACTTCACTAAATGAATTTGGAAATAGCACAATCACAAAAACATTTTTTTGTCCAAATTAATTCTGTGATTTTCAGTGCGTCGTTTCACTCCAAATTCTCTTCACTCCATTTCTTTCTCAAAGCGATGTGCGTCAATCAATGTGCCTCACATTTACGCATGAAAAGTCTTGGTGTGCATCCAGCCTTACATAAAACTTCAAAAGAAATTTTCGGAGTAAAAAAAGGCATGGTTTTTATCAAATGTAACTAAAAATAGCACACACAGACTGTAAAAGAACCTTGACGTTTGACAACATGAGAGGCAGCATACAAATACAACATGATTTGAGGGAAAAATAGTAAAAATAGGCACTAACATTTGATTGTCAATTGAGCTCTCGATCATGAATATGTATAAAGTATGAATATGCATGAGTATGAATATGCATGAGCATGAATATGTATGAAGCAACTGAACTTACTGGTTCGTCCTGTGTCAGTACCAAGCTGGAAGGTATTGATGCCATCTTGTTCAATAGCTGTCACTACAGCAGTGTAGTCAGAGCTGGGCTGAAGATTGTTGAATACGTGGGACACTGTATTAGGATCAGTAACAATTGCTTGGTCTTGAATGCTCCCGTCACTTCGTACCAGCAGAATACGGTAGCCCAAACCGGCATAACGATCGTAGTTAACACGTAGAGAGTTTGAGGTGGCGCCGTCCACGTTTACATTATCTGGTGGTGTGAAAGAGGCAAATTATGACTGGATTAAATTTTAGTCGGTACTGATAAATCACATTGAGTGGAGGTGGTGGAATGATGTTTGGGGAGCATTTTATTTGTTTTTCCAATATAAGGCTCCCCATCACATATGGGGCCAAATATGGCAGAAAAAAATATTCAATTGTAAATCATGACGAGGCATTCTACTTTTCTTTTAAAGGCCCTATGTATCATTCGCAAGATACAACTTTTTGCATATTCGTGGAATAAGAGTGTAACATATCTAAGGAAGAATGTTGGTAAACTAGCCTGAAGAAATTTTAGCTACATAGATGCATCAGTGCTTCAGAAAACCTTGAAAAACTATATATGGATTTTGTGTACAAGTTTCTTTTTTAGAAACCCAACTTCGGTTGTTAAGTTCCAACATGAAATACCATTTTTGATGGAAACAAATTCATGTGGTGTTTGTTACCATTGCTATGAACACTTTGAGTAAGGTTTTTCTTGTAAACTCATGAACAACAAAATGGGGTCATTGCAAATGATACAATGGGCCTTTAAATAGAAATTATTCCTTGAGGCCATCCAAAGTTGTCAATATTTTAACTGAGAGTACTATCTCAAGACCCCCTCACTTCCCCCAAAATACTACTTATCAATATTTTACAGTGCATGTAAAGTCCTATCATGGTCCTATACAGCCCTCAACACCCCCACCCCCCACCACCACCATCACCATTCTTCTATGCTTTGCAGAACTGTGAACATGTTGACTTTAAACATGTTAACTTTAAACAGCCCCTTACATGGTAAGTTACATGCACTAAAATAAATATTAATGCTCGTCTTCCTGAAACGATTACCATTTTAATCACCAGTGAATTACATGGTAACTCTTCCACTGTGGCATGCCACTCACAGAAACTTTAGAAATGTACATCTTGAAAGCTGTTGCCTGTAAACGAAAAAACCTGGCCTTCATTTAATTTTTTTTTTTTTAAAGTAAAAATAAATCACTTACAGTTAACCACTGGATACCCGGGCTGGCTAACTTGATGGGCACTCGTTGAAAAGACGAATATATTCTGCCCGTTATCAACCACCGGCACGGTGAACTGAGTTTGTCCAACGGCCAGATCTTGGGATACTGCTTGTCCATCTGCTTGCACATAACCGATGCGATAACCTTCGTAGATATTGGCTGGAGTGTTCGTTGGCGGACTCCATGTAACAAGGGTGTTGGTTGCAGTAGGAGCCACTTGGATGTTTGTTGGTGGTAATGGGACTAGGATGGAGGAAATTTAGTTAATAATATTCAAGATTTGAAGACAGATTACATGATTGAAAAACTTTTTTTTATTTCAAAGAGTTATTTTTAATATATCTGAAATATATCTGATATTTTAACTTGCGTCGGGGAGACTGAATGTTAATTAGGGTTTGTTTTGCCCTTTTATAGCATCTTGGGAAAGCACTGAGTATACAGTGTTAATAATTACGTCGAGAAAGGGCAAAGCAAACCACAATTAAAATTGCATGATAATCACCACCGTTTATATGTCCTTTTAGTGTTATGTACAGACAAACACACAAAGTTAGGTGAGATTTTTCCAGTAATTTCCAATGCAATCCAAACTTTGCAACACCATCTTTCTAAATTTTTCTGACTGTACACATTCCATGTACCGTAATTTTCGGAATATAAGCCGCCCGGGGTATAAGCCGCGACGCCCGAAAATTCCAGAAACAAGATTCACCGTCGGCGTATAAGCCGCCCAGCTTATTAGCCGCACCATTTTGTCGGCAACAGATCGATCACAAAGAACTGCCGCCGTAAGTGCCTCACCGCGGGCCACGTGCGCGCGACCACGCACTGCAGTTGTCACACTCTCTGTCGGCGCGGCATGTCGCCTCAAAGAGAGCTTTGTGGTCCAGGTTGTTTTGATGACAGCACACTCAAGAGAAAACCTTATTGAAATCAAGAAGTGGCTTTATCGGGAAAGGCGTTACATGTTTATAATAAGTTATAGCAAGGTGCAATGCACTCAAAGTAGGCTAATCTTGTTTCAGTTTGTTTTGTAAATATATAAAGTACATGTAACTTGACATATTTTTAAAATGCCTTGGAATGTGCATAATGAGAAATCTCCAAAAAATAAAGGAGAGTATAGAAGACATCGATGACGCAAGCCATCAAGATATTCGCTGGATTCTCAGACGGCGGCCGCACGGCATGCAGTGCACCAGGCCGGTAGGCCATGCACAAACACGGTAAGTGAAAGCAGGGCTTCGTTCCAAATACGCACACAAAAACGTTTGCAACGTTTGCCAAATACCCAGCTTGTACGCATATGCACAAGATCAAAGAGCACTGTAACCAGAGGCGAACGTTGCCAACGTTCGCATTAGTGGAACGCAGCCCACGTGTACAAATTGTACACTGCTTTCGCCCGGGCCCGACGCATATGCTATGCATGTACGATAATAGCCGGCCGAGTCTCTCCATTACGCGCACCGCGATTGGTTATTTTCAATGCACATGGTGACTTGGCGATTTTGATCTCACCGGCCAAAATAAAATATGCCAAACGTTTTATGTTTGATTGCTTCCGTATTGTACTGCCACTACATTGCATTTGTCATGCGTTTGGGTCCATCACGATTAAACTAAAAACGCAAAGGACAGTGACAAAGAATTAGACATTGTACTGGACCAGATGGACGGGGGTTTAGACCGAAGCTGCAGCAATAATTGGACGGTTCATGGGGCATCTCCATTTTTGCAAAAAGAGTTTATAAATAAGAAAACCAGCTTCACGGTGGTTCTTGCCTGCACGGCCAGCGGCAAAAACCTGAAGCCGATGGTCATCAATGGGCGTCTTGAGCGGAGTATACCAAGGCTGTGCAAACGCTAAGCCTTCTTTTTTTCCGAATTCGGTTATCTCAATAGATCATTCTATGTTGATTGCAACCGACATAAAGGGGCTTCATGGGGATTAGGTGATTGATATTAATATTTGTAATTCAGCGGAAAAAGAATGCTACATAGATCTATCGTCTTTTGCTTGGTCCGGGTATTCCCGATGATTTCTCGCATTTGCGTCCGCCCCATATTTTTGTGCACGACGCCGCTATAGTTCATTCACCCCCATTGTATCAATGACGGTGAATGAACTATGGCGGCGTCGTGTTCCGAATTTACCTTTGACCTTGCCACGTGCATGCACCGCGCGCGAGATACCGAAAAGGCTTATTTAAATAGGGGACCGTTTGCCTGCCTTTGCCTGCGGACGTACGTACACGTATGCCGCTTGGGCGAAATAGCTTTTGGGCGAAGGGGCTCAAAGTGACTGTACATTGTTGGAAAAACATCGTTAATTAAAATTACTTGTAATGATTTTCCATCTAAAACACACATTTCCACAGATAATGACAAACACAGAACTCTTTGGATTTTAAAACAACGCCGACTAAAAGTAAAGAATTGAAGAAAACACGGAAGGAACAGACGCACCAAACGATTTGTTCGGCGTTGGACGAGTACTCACGACCGATGGCATGGTCCGATGGCGAACTGGTTGCCTGCGCTTGTGCAGTGTCACATCGATGTATTCGTGCGCGTGCGACGGCCTTCAACATCGTTTTTTGACAATAAAAAATTCCCATAAAAGATTGATAGAATTATTTCAGGAACCACATTACATAATGTACATGAGCATATCATGATTTTTATCTTTAGAGCTCGGCGTATAGGCCGCCCGGTTTATAAGCTGCCGGGAACTTTTTTTTTGGCAAAATCAACGTATAAGCCGCGGCTTATATTCCGAAAATTACGGTACATATGCTGTGTGTGATGACCAGCAAAATGTTGAGTTTGTCGGGAAAATCTGAGGGAGTACACCACTGTGCCTTATAGCTCAGCTGGTAGAGCATCTGGCTGTGAGTAAGAGGTCTCGGGTTTAAATCCCAATTATTTTTCTTTGGTGATTTCACTTCAATGTTGCAATGGTGATTAGGCACCACACCAAATATATGTAAACACCCACCCCACTGAGCCTTGTCATGCATTAACACGCGTTAATTTGACACGGGTCGCTTTGAGAAAATGCAGCGTGGAGGGAACTTGATGTGAACCAATTCACTGAAAACCAAATGTCAAATTTACAGGCGTTAATACATGAAAAGGTTCAGTGTGAATCCAGCCTGAAGAGTGATCATAAAACTCACTTGTCGTCTCAGCGACCAAACCACCTGAGATGCTAACACCATCGACCATAGCAGTCAGGCCAATTGTGTAGTGTTGACCGGGGGTAAGCCCTGTGAATACATGACCAGTGGTCTGAGAGTTAGGAACAGTGAACCGTTGCGTCGTTCCATCGCCTAGGTTGGTCAGGACGAGATCGTAAGTAGCTCCGGCGATTTGCTCCCAGGCTGTTTCAATCAGATTGGAAGTGACTACCTGGGTACGGATTGAAGTACCTGGATAATAAATGAAAGGAAAAAAAACAGTTGAATTTTATTACTTCACTGCAATTACGACTGGTGTTTGCAAAATAAAACCCTTTATAAAATGTCTGTTGCATGATTATTAAATCTATGAAATGCAATTTCTGGTGACATAGTTGTGTTGAATAGTGTAAATGGCTCTCTTGGATTACAATTAATGCAATTTTGACCGAGTGTACATCTGCCGAATATGTACTGTTTTGAAAATGCAAATAAAAACTGGTTTTAAATCAATAACAAAAGTCTTTCAAAAAGCACATCTTTCAAACTTTACAGTTTTAAACTCCAAATTTCAGAAATGACCGATTTATATTAGGGAGCCTTTCACATCCTTTAAAAAAAGTGTGTACAAAATTTTAGTGAGGAAAAAGAAAGTTCCATTTCTTACTTGCATTGACTGGATTTGCCAAAGCGCCAACTTCAAATCTGACGTTGTCGACGACTGCACCTACACCGACTTCGTAACTGAGTCCCGCCGGTAAGTTAGTAATCACATAAGGTGCATTAGCAGCAGCTGGGGGGACGGGGATGAAGTTGGTATAGGAACCGTCTGTACTGATAACGCTAATCAAATAGCCCTGAGCAGATTGGAAGAGGGTTGGATTCCAGTCAATGGTCGCGGTGTGAGCTGTTGATCCTGTCAGTTGCACATTCTGTGGTCGTTCTGCAAATTGAAAGTACAAGCAATGTCAATTCAAGACAAATTGCATGATCGGAAAACTTTTCAAAACAGAAACAACAGCACTAACAAAAATGATGATAAACTGCCTTGTAGAAATTTCAGCGTCTGTGCAGTGTTCTCCACTGGTCCATATTTTGTTCGGGCGCGCCGATGTCGCTCAGCGGGGGCGTGGGGGGAAGGGGGCGTGGGGGGGGAGGGGGCGTGGGGGGGAGGGGGCGTGGGGGGGGAGGGAGCATGGGGGGGGTGTGTGGGAGGGATGGGGAGGGATGGGGGGTGTGTGTGGGGGGGGTGTGTGTGGGAGGGGTGGAGGGGCATGTACGCGCTCGCAACGATCCACCCGTACCTTGCTACGCCACTGCACTGAGCATGCAGCGCCATCGAGAGATGAACACATTAATAATAATAATAATAATTTTGGAATGACTTGGCTGTACTTTCACAATGTTTTAGAGGGGAAAATTCATTATTTTTGTCCGGGCGGCCGAGTTTTTTGTCTGGGCGGCAAATTTTTGTCAGGGTGCTAACGGTACCTGTGATGATGTGGAGATCACTGCTGTGATATTGGTCAACTTGGCCAGCATGCCCTATACTCGCTATAACTTGTACACATTTGGAATCAAGTTGTCCCTAACATCAAGTTGTAACTTACTTGTCTTTCCCGTAACAGACCCAGCATACTGACTAACACCTCCCACCACTTCATCCACAACCAGCTGGTAGTCCATCCCTTCAGCCAGCCCCACCAGAGTGAATGAAGTTTGTGTTGGTGGTATGTTAGCTATAATAGATTGACCATTGGTGTTTAGGGCCGACACCCTGTAGCCCTGTAGGCCAGCTGTCTGGCTTGCAGTCCATGTTAGGTGCATTCCGTGGTCTGTGATGGCTCCAAGCGTTGGGGTCAGAGATACTGCAGCTGTATATACATACACACATCAGATGATATTAAAGAAGCGTGCTCAGATTTGTCCAGAAAAAACAAAGAATCATATTAAATACCTCCCAAAAATACTATCCATGGGAAGAAAAATTTGCGATCTCTAATTTGGATGTGGAAGTAAAAAGGGTGGTGTAATTACTGCACTCCTTTAACCCTAACTTCCTTGGGTGTATGCAAAATCATATTGATTTTGGAGGATTGATGAGTGTTAAGGTTATGGAACGAGGTGTTTTTTGACAATATCCTTGAAAATATACGGATTGAGAGCGCGAAATTTTAGAATGGTAAAGAGAAAAATATGACAAATTATTTGGTATCAAAATCTCAATACCCATGAGAAAATTGGGGTGTAAAAAGTGTGATCTGGATACGCTCCTTTTATAAATATCCATTAGTCTGTTATAATCTTCCCAAAACTGCTCTGTCATTATTTACTCAAAGTACTCCCAAATCAAACTGCATTTCTTAACTTTCCCATTTTCTGGTCCCCTATTCACAAAATAACTTAAATCAATAAATTTAAAGGAGGAGTATACACAAGAAACAAACAATTTTTTGTGTATTGCCATAGGAATAGACAAAGGACTTGTACGCATAAACGTAATTCTTTTGCCAGTTCACGGACAGAATGGCAACGCCTGTAGTACATCGCTGCAATTGTCGCTCTTTGAGAAATGAGTCGTATTTCTTGTATAATAATAAGTTATAAATTGTTTTAGTTTGCGTCGGGGAGACTAAATGTTAATTAGGGTGCTTTGCAATCCTCCTTGCGAAATGATTTGAACCGGCCATTCAACACCGGCTAGCTCGGTGGTCGAGTGGTCAAGACGTCTGGCTTGTTTGCAGGAGGTCGTTGGTTCGAGTCCCACCCGAGCACACTATGAAATTTTTCATAGTGTCTCGGGAAAGCACCAAATATACAGTGTTAATAATTACATCGGGTAAGGGCAAAACACTGTAATTAACGTATAAGTTATACTTGTTCAATACGATGTCTTTTGTTTCTTGAGTACCCAGTATGCTTCTCCTTTAAATGTGCCAAATATTAATCAAATCTCGTGTTGCATTCTGTTAAATATCGGAAAAACACCAAAAGAATTAAAATAAAAACAGTATGCATACATGTACATACCTTGCTGTACAAGAGTCAGATCCGCCGAGTCACTCTCATATCGTCTGATTTGTGAATTTGACACAGTCTTGAGCGAGTATCTATACACAATACCATTCTGTAGATTAGTCAGCATGTAGCTGTTAGTCCCCGATGGTAGCTTAATAACTTGCGGCTGGCCTCCTTGTGGCGTAATCGTCACCTCGTAGTACTCAAATGGTTGCTGTGCTTCAGTCCATGTCAAAGTTCCTGTGGTTTCACTAGTTCGATGCAATATGCCGTTTGATGGAGGGTATGTCACTGGTACATTTTAAACAATACAAAAACAAAAACCATTGTTATACCCCGTCTTGGAATACTGCAGTTTCATTGGTCCAGAACGGTCACATGTCCATGTGATAAAAACTCATATCACCCTGCCGTAATAATGCGAATTTAACTTCATATCACCCGACCGTACTGTGCGTGTTCTTGCCCCTGTCCATAGCACGCGTAACGCGCTGTATGATGCTCCATTAGTTAAAGAAACTGCGTGTTACGCCCGCTAGAGGCGCACAATGCGCACACACTGTGCGCGTGCTACTTTTGCAATGTTACACACGCACAGGTAGTAGTCCGAAGACTAGTGAAAGTGCAGAGACGAATTGTTTTTACAATTTCAACATTCCAAATAATAGAAACGATATTATTATGCTGTACGGAGACCATGAGATGGGATATAACAAAACAATTGTTGAATTGAGGGTTTTAACACCCTCAGGAGTTCATAACACCCTCGGCGTTGCCTCGGGTGCTATGAGCTCCCTTGGGTGTTAAAACGCCATATCCCACACCACACCAGTCAACAATTTATATTGCTACTGACAAATTTCAAATTGACACCGGCAGCCTCGTTTCAGATGCTGAGCCATTGTATTACGTCATGCGTCTTTTCATTTGCAAATTTTATCACAAAAGAAAGCACTGAGATCCTCGTTTTCAATGACAATTTGAAATTCCTCAATAGCCTGCAGTAAATTCAGATGCAGAAATCTTTTTAAAATCTTTTTAAAAATCCCCAGCTTATCTGGTTTTCATTTTTGGGAAATTTATGGTTGGAAGATGAAAACCTAAATCAACTTTTTAAACAAGAACTGCACAGTGCCAGGCGGTAATGTTTGGAAACACAATGAGAGATCTCCCCAGGTGACACTTTTTTAACAATTGCATATCGAAAGAAGAATGTTGGTAAACAAACCAACAGAGGTCTCAGCTGCACATTCAGCAAAGCTTTAAAACGTTTAAAATCCATACATTTATTTGGTATCAAGTGCTCATAAACAAAATGAACACTCATAATTTAAAACCACTTTTAGTTGTTAAATTTCTGTTTTCAGTTTATGTGAAAATGCGTGTGAAGCCATAATGCAGTTTGGAAAAGCAGAATGGATCCAAACAAAAAACAAGCTTGTTTTATTGTGTGTGTCCATTCTGCTTTTATTGATTTCATCCTACAAAACATTAATGATATTGAACTGCTACTCACGATCAAAGCAGCATTAGGGGCCATTTATAAAGTATGTATGAACGGAGGGGGGAGGGGGAGGGGGTGTTGGAGCCAATGCGTACACCCAAAACATATGGGCGACATCACGAAATATGCCTACATGCTTTATGGACGGCTCCTTACTTTATTTTTTATAATGTTTCGATCACAATTTCAAACTTCTGGAAGGTAGGTAATATTTACTGCACCTGTGATTAATTAATTGATGCTTTACACGTGGGATAAAATTTGAGAAATTGAAGGGTGGAATATTACGTTTTTAAGAAACCGAATGAGATGTTTTATTTTCCCAACACTAATTCATTAAACTAACCTGTCCACGTTTCAGCGAGGGCATTAACTTCCACCGGTAAGATTTCACCACCAATCAAGAGTTCAGCATTAACCCGTACTGTGTACTCCATCCCTGGGGTGAGACCCTGGAAGGTGTGCGAAGCCCCCGCCACTGCATCGGCAGTTGCCTGGTTAATGACAGTGCCAGGGGGCTGTTCAAGAGTGATTATGTACTTGGCCACGTTATCGCTTGGGTTGGGTGCAGTGGGCCAACTGATGCTCACTGAATTGGGCGTTCTTATTGCTAGTTCGGCATCGGGTAGCTCTGTAAGGGAAAATACAGTGTTACAATGCAGTGTTACATGAGGTAGCTTTCTCTGCTCTGGATTACAAAGTCACAACCAGATAAAGGATGACAATTAGGTAAACGATAAAACCTGGTAAACGATAAATCTTGGTAAACGATAAAACTTGGTAAACGATAAAATTATCAAAACAAATCAAATTGGCCAAAGAAAATCAAGAACCCTCTGGCAACAAGATAACCCTCAAAAAGAGTTTCTGACAATTTAACATAAAAACATGTGATTAAAGCAACTTGAAACTTTGATGAATCTGCCTGGTATAATTTTGGAGATTGCAATGGGGCAACAGACAAGTAAACATCTCGCATTTCCTGCTGGTTATCAATGCATGCACAAGACTCTGATCACCAGAACAACAATAAAACAAGTATACAGTCTTATACTCACAATAAGTTAGGGATAATGTTGTGGTTAAATTTTGAAACTTTTTTCTTCTTCAAATTACTGTTTTTACCTATTCCTGTTACAAGGTGCGTCTATTATGCAGATACAATTGTCTAATCATATTCTGTCGGTCACACATCCTGGCACTTTTGTGACCTGGTGTCATATGCCTTTATAAATGTATTCGAGCATACATGTAACACTGTGACTGAAGTGAAAACAAATTTGTTCATGCTTACATGTAGATATGTGTACGTGTGGCGTAGACAACAGCTTTGTTCCTTCACTTGTCACCATGGGAACACCGTTGTTTTCACTCTAACCCTACCGGATGTGCATTGCACCGACCGACAGAATACAAAAATCATTGTGGCCGAGTAGTTTGGGTCACTGACTCGCAATCACAGGTGAAAACTTGGGGTTGCGGGTTCGAAACTCGGTACCTGTGCCCTTGAGCAAGGCCCTTAATCACACTTGCTCCATCCTTCGGAAGGGATGAAAAGCGTGTGTTAGTGTGTTAGGTATCAGTAATGCACTGTAAAGATCCCAGAGCATTCTTTCGTAAAGAGCTGTTTCTAATTCATCATGGGTTTCCTCACGCTTGCGAGCGACAGTGCAGTTGATACTTTTGAGGAATCCTTCAGTACCAGAAAGAAATAATAATAATCATTGAAGCAGAATGCATACCGTCATATCTGTGTTACACCCCACAATATCCCTAACTTATAGAGTAGTTATCTACTTACGAATGTTGTAGGTAACGCTCGGTAGGGCCACCAAGTCAGCTGTAGCACTTCTTGCAGTGCCTTTCATCGTGTGGAATGTGTACCCCTGCACATTAGGATAGGTACCCACTCTGTATCGGTATGACGTCGCAGATTTGGGGATTTCATCACTACCTATTTCAGCGTTGGCATCACCGTAAAAAACAGCCAGGTAGGTATCAAAGTCACCCACTGTGGCCTGCCATTTATACTCGATGATTAACGATCCCAAAAACTGGATTGTGACTCCCTGTGGCTGCGGTGGCACTGTTGGTCAATCGAAATAAAAACATTTTGATATATTCACCAGAAAGTTTTAGAAGGGAAAACTTTTCTTCTTCCTGTTCCTTAAAGTTAGAACACATGATTGGTATGGCGAAAATCAGAAATGTTCACAGATTTACACATAACTTACACAATATAAACATGATAACGGTGGAAAAATTCCCCTGAAATGGTTTTATGCAATAGTCTTTGAGAAATGAGTGAAACAATTAATTTTCATCTCATGAGACAAAAATTCACTTTACCCAAATGCCACTTCGCCCAAAAACCACTTGTGCATGCCATGGTTCAGGGCAAAGTGGTTTTTGGGCAAAGTGCATAATAACGAAAGTTACATTGACTGTTTTCTCAAAGGTTAGACGAAGTAAGGAGCTGATTTTTGCTCAGGTTGGTTTTAATCATGCATACCTTCAATCACACAGGGGGATAAAACTATCTGTAGCGGTTTACCAATCATGTAGATTACTTTTAAAGGAGTGTAACCACATATTGTTACAAAAAATGGATTTCGTTGTAACTTAACAATCATATAAAATACCTTCCCAAAATACCGAGCAACAAAAGACAGTATGTGTATGGGTTTACGGTAGCACCATGTGAATCTCTTTTGTATATGTGTGGTTTTGAAAAGAACCGGTGAGTGTGAACTCAACGTTTCGAACAGCGTGCTCTGTTCGTCTTCAGGAGTAATGCCGGACTCGTGATGATGCAGGGCTATAAGTACTGGTTGAGGGGTTTCAGTGTACAATGTGTGCACTAAAGCGGCTTGGCTTGGGTGGAGGAGGCGTGGTTGTGCTAGGATCCTAATCCTGAGGTTGGCTGTGGTGTGCTCACTGGTACATGGTGCATGTCATTGTGGCAGTGATTTCCACCATGCATAGCTTTAAAGGCACAGGCTCGTCAGCAATGCGCGCCCGCCAAATGTGTGCCACGCAATACGCAGCTCCATAGCAAAGGCATGGAGCTGCGTGTTTCGAGCACGAATTTGGCGGGCACGCATTGCTGACGAGCCTGTGCCTTTAAGTCTTACCTAACAAAAGACAGCAGGCAAACAAATTCTCAAATTTTTGATTGAAAAAGCAGTCTTTCTGAGTGTGGGAATTGCCGTTTTGTGAATATCTCGATGTCAACATATAATTACTGATGGTACAAACAAAATTTTCAAATTTTAACTAAATTAAAAATTTGTATTTCTTTTGTTGCTTCTCCATGAGAAGAAAACAACTGGAAATTTGCAATCTAAAAGTAATGATATCTGCACTTTTAATGGGACCGGATAAATCAGTTTAGGCCTACCATGGCAGTAGGCCTACCGGTACCATGGCAGTAGGCCTACCATGGCAGTAGGCCTACCATGGCAGTAGGCCTACTAAACTTGTTGACAATATCCCTGGTGGAAATACCGGTATACGGATTGAGAATGTGAAATTTCAGAATGGTAATGGAAAAATATGGCACGCGATATGGTATTGAAATCTCAATACCCATAGAAATAATGGGTGGGCATAAAAAATGTGATCTAGTCATTAAATGTAAATTTATGCATGGGACTCTTCTTTGCTGCTGTCAAGGGAATCCCCAATGATTTTCCCATTTTTGGCATTTGCCACCTTTCTGTTTGGGAACAGTTTGCTTTCAAAGAACAAATGCCCAAAGATTATTTTCTAGTAAGATAATCATGCTAAGTTTTGTGAAAATGAGTGAATGAGTTGCCAGGTATGAATACTGTACACCTTCGATCGCCACAATGACATGATAATTATTATTACATAAAATGAAGCTTTTGGTTAGGCCAAGTTTTTTTTTCCGATAAAAAAAATAGGATCGCAGCCTAAAAATAGGGTCGGTCGGGAAACCGGAAGCAGAACTATTATTTTTTTTGGCCTTAGGGCCATTGACCCGCAATCATGAGTGAAGGCTTGGGGTTGCGGGTTCGAATCCGGCCGCGGTACCTGTGCCCTTGGGCAAGGCACTCAACCACACTTGCTCCATCCTTCGGAAGGGATGAAAAGCCGTTGGTCCAGTGTGTTAGGTAATGGTAACGCACTCTAAAGATCCCAGAGCATTCTTTCGTAAAGAGCAAGGGGATATTCCCCGGTGTCTCTGGTCATTTCTAACTGGAATTCTTCATGGGTTTCCTCACGCTTGCGAGTGACAGTGCAATGAGCACTATTGAGGAATCCTTGGTATGAATACCAGAAAGAAATAATAATAATAATAATAATACCGTGCGTTTCTGTATTGTGCAGCACAGAGCCCCAATCTGATGTGCATACACGCTAGGCGCACCCAAACATGTGCGTACACACTGCATCGAGTGAAATGGATTGCGTGTGTGTGTGTGCTACGCGTGCGTGAGTACATTAACAAAAGCAGTTGCAAATGTTGCAAATGAACTGAAGTTTTCAACACCAAACAGACAAAAATCTTGCGGAAATCTTACAAAACAAAGAAGTTACAATAAGCTTCATTTTATATAACATTAATAATATTGGATGTCTTTTCGAGTAATATGAGCTAGAATATTCCGCACTCGCCATAAAAATACTGAACTCGCCTTCGGCTCGTTCGGTATTTTCATGACTTGTGCGGTATAATCTCATATCACCCTCAAAGCCATCCAATATTATATAATTATCTTTATTCGCTTAGTTTCCTGGCAGAATACCCAAAAAAACCTAGAAATTTAAGGGAAAACAAATTAAGGATAGGCCCATGTCAAAAACAAAAAAGCACCATGCAGAAAATTATTTTTAAAAACTAGTTTAACACATCCATGATAACACGGAGATGTCCCTGTTATATTCATAATGCCCCAGAAAATGTAAATTTGGTTAGGAAACATGATTTTAGCAATAAGAAAATATTTTTAAAAAATTTGGAAAACATTATGTCACGCTCCATCCATATGCTTTTAATAGTGCATATAGAGTCTCACTGGCCTGGCGAATCATGCCGAATGTGTATGCAGTACGGTATGGTTTTCCGAGTAGACCTTACGCGTAGCGGCCATGATAGAGGACAGGTTTTTATATTTCAATGATGTGACAATAGATCCATAATGTGCCTGTACTTGTACTCGTGCATGACGCACTGTGACAATGTGACTGCCCCATAGAGTTGTATAAATACAACTCTATGGACTGCCCTCTACCATCATCATTAGCCTTTTAGAAGTATGGCGGAACAAAAGGAGAGGGCGCAATTTCATTTGGGTATGATTTTTTTTATCAATTGTATTTCTTTCCAAAAACTTGATTTACATGTTGTAATTATAATACATAGACAGAATTATAAATAAAATTAATAAGTGTAAAGTGAAAAACTGAGTTATTTTGCATTTTAGTCGATTTTATACCCACTGCAAAGTGCGCCCTCTTATTGTGTCCGCCATACTTCAAAAAGGCTAATGGCCGCAAAGCAGATAAAGTCTGTTGCCGAGTTGGCAGCCTCATACATCATGACATGTCATACTATCTTTATATAGGTTTACTCACATTTTGCTTAAATGTTTAGGAAAAATACCATACACGTTTTTCCGTTGAGTCTCCATGCACTATAATTGAGTATAAAGGCGTAAAATCAGTCCAAACACATGATTTAACACCACAAAATCAAAGAAAACCTCAACGCCACGCGTGCTCTGTCACGTACACGGCCGCCATTTTGTTGTACGTAACGCATGATGACGTCTTCTCAGCAACCTTACTACATTAACCAATCAAACGCTCAATAATTCTATCAATCATTTCACCAACCAATCAAAATGTTCTATGTACAAACTTTTGGCCTATCAGAAGAAAAGACGGACCAAACCCACCTTAAAGGAGTCTGTTCAGATTTGGATTTTAAAAATGTATTTTGTTTTAACCAAACAGTCATGTAAAATCCTTCCCCAAAATACTATCCAAAATACTATTCCCTTTTGACAGGGAATTTGTAATCTCCAATTTGGATGTGGAAGCAAACACGTTTGGTGTATTTACTGCACTAATTTACAGAAGCAGACATATTACTATTAGTTTACATGATACTTGACGGCATCCTTGAAAATAAACTGATTGAGAACGCAACATTTCAGAATGGTAATGGGAAAAATATGAAAAATGATACTAGCCTATGGTATCAAAATCTCAACAAGCATGGGAAAAATGGGGGTGCTAAAAAATGTGATCTGGACACGCTTTATATTAACCCCTGCCTATATCGAAGCAATGATGATTTTCAATAATGCCTACCTTGCGCTGATGCCGAATGTAGCGTGGATAAGAACACGATAACCGCTACGAGTGCAGTTCCTGAAGCCTGACGACTTGTAAAATATTCCATTTTGAGTTTCATTTATGCTCACGTTAGTTGACACGATCTCGGCTGTTGTTAAAATCACTGCCACGTATCGTAAAAGCCAATTCTCTTTCCTCAAAATGTAGGCCTACCCAGAATATACCAACATGAGTTGGTATAAACTAATATGCAATGTCTTTGTTTTCAGTAATCTTTCGCAATTTTTCTTTGCCAAATAGTGTTTCGTTTCACGTGGTAGTATAGGATACCGTGAATTGTATCAAATCTCCGTAGACAATGCTGTTGCAGCAGATGTCGTTAATTGAAGGACGACTCGAGCTTTACATCACAGTGTTGTTTATGTTCCACTTTTTACGTGACCCAAATTATTATGATCCACCATTCTGTAGTTTATCCCCGAGAATCGTTGCAACAAAGATTATTCTGTAACAGAAGAAAAAAGGAAAGCATTTATCAATAAAAATTCAAATCATATGGAATAGCTGATTAGAAAAACCGTTTGATTTTAAAAAAATAATAAATAAAAGATTGAACACGAAGTTGCCGGGGATTGCCTGCTCAATTAATGTAAAAACATCGTTTAAATTTAGTTAAATTTAAACAACGCCGGATGCCGCAATAGGGCGAAATTTCGGCAAGACTCTCACCGGAGACCACCGACATTTCGGCAAGAGTCACTCAAAATGACACCTTAATTTTTTACCCAAAGCTTCCAAAAATGGTTGCAGACCGAAGAGAAACAGCTCCAGTCCAAATAAAAATGGTTCTCGACCTAACAAAAATGGTTTTTGACCTAAAAAAAAAAGATTTTTAAACTCAAAAATATTAGGGCGACACCAAAATGTCGCCCTATTGAGCAGGTCGCCCTAATATACCTTTTTTACAGACGATTTGTCGCCCTATTCTAGCATTGATAGTAATTTATTATACCATTTGTATAATAATAATAATTATTATAATAATATATATTATGGGTCGCTATAGGAAAACCTATCCATAGACTCGTGCAATATCAAGCCATCGGGGGCGACGTTGAATAGATTGTTTGCATGATCAAAGAGTGAACGGCAGTGGCGGATCTGGATAGGGGAAGGAGTTATGTTTAATGAAGAAATAAATAAAATATTGCATTAAAAATCTTTTCCTGAAACCTTAAAAAAAAGCCCCTAAAGTGCCGTAAATTGCAGGAGAAAGCACCTAAATTTCAAAATGTTCCAGGCTCCCCCTAGCAGGGCGTGTTTTCGGCACACAGTATATAGGAGCCACAACCCAACCTTAACCAAAAGCCAGATCCGTCCTTGGTCATCGAAATAAAACAAATACCTATAATGTTTATGCCTCAAAAGAAGGGGAAAAATAACTCACCAAATCCACAGCAATTAACTAAATCCAGGATGCTCGCTGGCCTAACTAAATTGTAAATGTGTCGAAAGCAGATTTACCCTGCAGCCGAAATCGTTTATTTTAATCGATTGCACTGCAGGCGTGGCGTTCGCGTGATTCAAAAGAATGTCTTTTAATCCGTGCTCGATCATATCTAATATCGATCGCTCTATTGTTACACAAACAATTTATTGGGCGTTATCAATTTTTGTAGTGAGTCAATTGTTTTTGTGACAGATTGGACAAGGTCAAACGTGGGAACGTGCAAAATTACGGTCATGACGTCTTTCGTTTTCCTTTGTTCTATTTTAGCAGTTGCAACTGCTAAAATTATATTACTATTATCAAAATACACATTACCATGGAAAACACTTAGAGGTCCTGTAGATTTAGCTTTTCACTTTAATCCAACAGAACAATTGATTAAAGCCACGGAATGGTTTTCATGCATTCCGTAAAGGCCCAATATATATCATGTAAAACATTTTACTGACTCTTGGAAGGAGGGAATATATCAGCAACATCTGGCACTCACTGTTAACCAACCAGACCGATGGGTCACCTATACTCTAGGTCCTCTCCCCAAGACAGCCACGGCAACACTCACACGGTTCACTAAGCACACCTACAGCCACCACAGGATTATAGATCTGAAGCCATTCCGCTTCAGTGCACACATTGTACACTGAATCCCTTCCACGAGTCCGGCACTTATGCTGAAGACGAACAGCATACTGTTCGAAACGTCGAGATCACACTCACCGGTTCTTTTCAGAACCACACATATTCAAAAGAGATTGATACATGGTGCCACCGCAAACCCAACCATAATTGAGGGCATATATCTAAAGAAGAATACATTTGTCTTTTGTTTGGTAATACCCGGCCTCATTCGAGGGATTCTATAGTCAAACTATAATCATTTACAGTAATTTTTACAGTATCTTACTGTAATCAGACTGGCACTCTCCGTCTTGACTCGTTTGATGAGTATCTGCAGGTCCTTTTTGTTCCCTGCAATTAGCGTGGTGTCATCAGCATACCGCAGGTTAGACGTTATACCTCTCCTTCCACTCTGACACCTATATTGGTCTCATCCAGACCATGCAGCTTGCCGCATGATGTTTTCAGCGTACCTGCAGGTTGAAGAGATGGAACACTGTCAAACCCCCTGTCCGATTGTAAACCAATCCGTTGGACCAAACGCTGTTTGGACTGTTGCTTCCTGTTCTGCATACAGCTCTTTTATTAGGAAGATAAGATGCTCCGGCACGCCCATTGCTTGAAGTGCATGCCACAAATGGTTATGCTCAACACAGTCGAAAGCTTTGCTGTAATCGATAAAACAAAGATAGAGGTCTTGTTGATATTCTCGACATACTTCCATGATTCTACGGATATTGGAGATGTGGTCGCGTGTGCCTCGGTTTCGTCTAAAGCCTGCTTGTTCACGTGGCAGTTCTCGCTCCATGTAGGGCTCAAGTCTTCTCTGAATAATTTTGAGGAGGACCTTGCTGGCGTGGGAGATGAGGGCTATAGTGCGATTATTAGAACAAAGTCTGGTGTCCCCTTTCTTGGGAAGTGGGATAAAAATTGAGCGCTTCCAGTCAGTTGGCCATTTTCCGGAAGCCCAAACTCTTTGACAAAGTGTTGTGATAATCTTGATGCCCTCATCACCGGTTTCCTGAAGCAGCTCTGCTGGAATGCCATCATCGCCTGGGGCCTTACTGCCCGGCAAGACTGATAGAGCCCACCGAACTTCTGACTCAGTGGCTGTGGGTTCCTGCTCGAAGACCACATTGTCATACCTGATGCAGTGAGACTCTTTGGATCTGTACAGGTCTAGTGACTGTGTACTCTCGCCACCTACAAACTTTGACATCTTTCTCCTCAGTGAGAACTTTCCCCGAGTTGTCTTTCACAGCGGTAAGCCTAGTTGAGAATTTTCCCGTCAGATCCCGAACGATTTTGTAGAAGTCCCTGCTCTTGCCGGTTTTATGGGCCTCCTCCGCCTTGACGCATCTCCTTTTGATGTGTTCCACTTTGTCCTTGCGAGCGCTCCGTTGAAACTCTCTGTTCAATTCTGTATATTTTGGGGTATCTCCCATCTTCTTAGCCATTTTCCTAGATCGGGCAACTTCTATGGTGCTGGGGGTAAGCCATGGTGATTTGTGATGCGGTTTGACAGTCGGCAAGCAGTCTTTGGCCACGTCCAAGATGATCTCTTTGGTGTTCTGCCAAAGTGCCTCGGGTTCTATGTTCTCCAGTGCCAGCGCAGAGAATCTGTTGCTTACTTTTACATTGAAAGTCTCTGGTATGGATTTGAAGTCGAGTTGTTGTGATACAGGACGCTTCTTTAGTCTTTTGAGTTTCAGCTGGACTTTGGCTATGAGGAGCTGGTGATCTGTTCCACAGTCCGCCCCTGGTAAAGTATTGGCTGAGAGGATTGAGCTTCGCCATCTAGATCTGACTGTGATGTAGTCAATTTGATTTCTTACTTTTGCATTTGGTGATGTCCAGGTGTACAGGCGCCGTGCAGGCTGTTTAAAGTTAATGTGGGCTACGAACATAGAGTTCTCCTGACAGAACTGTATCATCCTGTCTCCCTGTATCGTTACGGGTACCAAGACCATGGAGACCAGTTACACCAAGCACCTTCCCTTCGCCTAACTTAGCATCCCAGTCACCAATAACAAATAAGACGTCTGCTTTTGGAATTAAATCGATCGTTTCTTGAAGGCGGTTGTAAAAGTTCCTCAGTGGTAGCTTCACTGGTGGGTGCATATATCTGGATGAAACTAAAGTTGACTGGGGAGGCTTGGATCCTCACGGGGTTAAAGCCTAACACAGATCTTAAAGTTGGCTTGGCAACAATGACAGCCACCCCATTCCTCTTCTGTGAGTCATTTCCGGAAAAATACACATGGTGATGACCAAAACGGAATTGACCTTTACCTGTCTATTTCAGCTCGCTAATGCCTACAATGTCAAGGCCAGTTTCTTCTATTTCCTTAGTGACGATTTCCAGTTTCCCCGAATGCATATAGTATACGAACATTCCAAGTCCCAATTCTCCTCATTGCAGTAGAGCGGTTTACCTCTTGTTCAATCCAGCTTCATCGGCAATCCAGCTTCATCGGCAGTCCAGCTTCCACGGTGTGGGTTTGGCTGAGCCACGTCATTGTGCTGGGTCATATTAAAGTTAGTATTCCGCACCTCCCCAGTAATATTTGACATGCCGTCTGACCTGGGGGACTCGTCTTCCGGCGCCATCTTGGTTCTGTTAGAGTTCTTGTCCATGAGTTTTCTTGGCATAAGTTCGGAAGTGGTTTGCCATTGCCTTCTTCCTATAGCCATAGCCTCGTTAGCCAGGTCTCTCACGAGACCAGTTTCCAGGGTGTACCACGTGGAGGTGAGGTTGGTTTAGGAGATGTGCGGGTCCTCAGCAGGCTACTAATTTTCGCTCTTCGCCGCTAGGCTAGCTGAGCCAGATTCCGATCAAAGTCATTACTGGCGCGCAACCCCCCTATATAAATATATGTTTGCATAAAAAACGGTTGACGTTTTGCAGTACTTTCTCTGTTCCTTTAAAAATTACAGCAATTTACCTTATAGGTGATTCTGCAGTAGTTGGCTACTACTGTAAACTTTACAATAAATTACTGGCAGCTGAGTTGCCAGTAATTTACTGTTCTGGCGTCTGCAAAGGCGTAGGGAAACGTTAGCCTAGCTATGTTCAACCAGACACTCTAAAAACAACTTAGTCAAAATTAACTGATTTTCAGTTGCACCCAGCGGACCCTTATTGTCTAGTCAATTTGACTAGATTTTCTAATCAGGATGACTAAACTCTTTGTAACGTCAAACAGATATCTAGTTAAAACAACTACCAGGCGGAGTCAGATTCACTGGTGTAACTATATTTCTATAGTCATTTATCAGTAGTTAGGTTTTCACAGTGAAGTTTGTCAACCGAAGAAGTGTTTTCTAGATCCACCCCAGTCCCACAGTCATTTCATTGTTCTGTCGTCTGCAAAGGCGTAGATTCAGGGAAACGTTAATAGCCTGTAGGTTCAACCAGAGTGGGTCAACCGTGGAATAAAGTTCATTTGGAAACCGCAGCGCTGTCCTACGGCCATTTCGAACCTAGGCTAACGTTTCCCTGAATCTACGCCTTTGCAGACGCCAGAACATTTACTGTATAAATTTTCTTTTACAGTACTAATGTAATTTACAGTAAATTGCTGGCAACTCAGCTGCCAGTATATTACTGTAAAAATTAGTGTATAGCGTGTTCGTTTTAACCTATACCAAGTATAAAAAATACCCCCTCAAAATACTATCCATAGGAAGAAAACAGGAAATTTGCAATCTCCAATTTGGATGTGCATGGAAGCAAAAAGATTGGTGTAATTATATTACATTGGTTTTTTGACGAAATCTTCGAAAATGTACGGATTGAGAAAGCGAAATTTCAGAATGGTATATATAATATACCATTCCATATATATGACAAATGATATGGTATAAACATCTCAGCAGAGTCAGCACCGCATGGGGATTTTAAAAATGTGATCTGGTCACGCTCCCTTAATGATAAGCATCTTACAAACCGAAGAAATGAATTATGGCACACAAATTCCAGAGATTTCAAGACAGAATTACTTTTATTTCCCCCCTTGTGGTCGATATACCCGAGCCTATTAGCCACTGTACAAATCAGACTCAATCCAGACACCATTTTATATACGCAATACAACTCGACGTTTTGTGAAACTGGTGGTATTATCAACCCGTATGGCTAAAAAAAAAAAAATCCCCTCTTCCCTTAACGAAACTTTACAAAAATAACATCGTACAAAATCAATTATAAAGCAGACTATCAAATAAAACAACTGCTGACGAAGCGCGTGTTTTTGTTACTTAATTTGCCACAGAAACGTAACCATCCCTAGATCATTTTAATAATGACGGTTCGTGTTTCGTTTGTTTGCTGTCTTCTCTGTCCACGTGATCTACAAGTATAAAAGGATACTGCATGCACCAAATTATTAAGAAATATGTTTTCATGAATTGTTTAAGCCATCCTGTGAAAACTCGCTAAATGATGTGCTATCATTTTAAAATATTGTGAAATTTATATGTGGAGTAAAACAAAAATGCTTTCGAGTATGCCTTTACGAACGCGCAGAGATCAAGACATAAAACTATGGCCAACACACAAAAATCTCTAAATGTATCTATGTTCCCAATACCCAATTTTAACGCGGATCTTATCTAAACAAAAATAATAAAGCAAAATAAACTACATGAGTTGAAATACCTGCAGAAAGTTTTCCTGGGAAAAACAATTAAGATTTTCCCCGCCAGTCACGAGTATTTAACTTATCACAAAAATTTGTCAAATATACCATTATAGGCAACACTTATGCAATGCTTCATAAAAGCTATTTACAAAGTGTACATCGGCTAAAATTATATCTTTTTTTAATTTTATTATTTGCTTAATAAATCATGCAGTGTATGTACAGGTTTGTTTACAAGGAGTTTTAGGTATAGCTGGTTCCTCATTGCATGCTGTGCGCGTACAAGACTATAGTTTAGCTTCTGAGGTACAGTGAAATCACAAAAAGCCAAACCTACTACAGTTGATAGGATTTCAATTCCGAGCTAAGCACATTTTTGAGTTACTTGAAGAAGCTTGTCCAGATTTTTCCAGAAAATTGATTCCGTTCTAACCTATAACAATCATATAAAATACCTCCCCAAAATACTATCCATGAGAAGCAAACAGGAAATTTACAATTTGTATGTGGAAGCAAAACGGTTGGTGTAATCACTGCACTGCTTTATGGAATGGTTAAATTAGTTTACAAATGATCGGTGGTTTTTTTTTTTACTATATCCTTAAAGATATACGGATTGGGAGCGCAGAATTAAAGAATGGTAATAAGAAAAATACGACAAATGATTGTGTATCAAAATCTCAACACCCATGGTAAAAATGGGGTAGGGGTAGGGTGGGGGCTCAAAAATGGACACGCGCTCCTTTAAAGGTAGTATACTTGTTTGGAGATGCCTCAGCTGTAGAATGCAGGAGGTTATGGGTTCAAGTCCCACCCGAGCACGCTTTGAAGATTTTTACAATGCAGTTCTGATATAAAATGACATTGGGTAATAGAGCAACGATTCCCATTTAAAGGTAATATACATGTTTGGTAAGCTGTTAAAAACCAATGGAAGGGGGATGGGTACTCTCCGTCACATACCGTGGTGCATATGTACATCGCATTGCCTCCATAAAATAACGACGGCGGTATAGACCATGTTCATATGACATCACATCAGTAGACAAAGCTTTGCCTCATTGAGTCAGGCATTTACGTCCATTTTAGTGCTTGCTCATGAGTAAATTGAAATGGCAAAACTTGCCTACTAAGATGGCAGCTACGATAGTGGTCCATACTTCAACTATTCATAAAGTCAGGTATCACGACATTCACACTGATTGGCGAGGCAAAAACCAGGATCCTACATGTTCTACAAAAAGAGGCGGAATCACACTTTTCTCCAAAGCTACTGAAAACCTCAAATAGATCCTTGACACGGGCAGCCATGACAGGGGGCAGTCACATTGTCGCCGTGCATCATGCCCGAATTTAAATATAAAAACCTGCCATTGTCATGACTGCTGGTGCAGTGAATGATTGCTAATTGTTTGTACATTTGTTCAAGGTGCGGTGGTTACTCTGTGATAACACTGTTATTTGTTTTACCTTTAAAACTGTGTGGAAACCCTACATTACATCTTGTTAGAAGACAGCATTTTCCGTTGAAAATCTGCACGGCGTTTAGAAGACGCGGATTTAAGGGGGTCTCGATTTTTTACAATCTTTATCAATTTAATAATTTCTTGAGATACACCACACACCAACATTGAAACATTATGGGCCGAAGCAGTAAGTACCTTATTTTATATCATTTTTCAAGTTTCAGTGAAGAATGCAGATCGTTAAGACCGCATAGAGTATAGTTTTATTTGTCCAAGATAAATTAGTCATTGTTGTTCTCAAAATGTACATCAAAATGTCTTAACAACATTGCAATTTATTTCACAAAGCTTTTCAATTTGACTTAATCTTTTTAAATAACCATTTATTACAAACAGGGCATCAGAAAAGGGCAAGAATAATCCCATGATCGTTTCAGTTTTCTAAATAATTCAATGTTATCAATATGACTTTTTGTGATTCGAAAAGAAAGCTCCTTACTAAACTAATAATTTTCCTTCCTTTTTCTCATTTTTGTTTCTCATGAACTAAACTATCATTCAGATTACATGTCCAGCTATACTGGGATCATGTAAGAAAAAAAAGAGAGTAATACAGATGTAAGATCTTATCAACAAGCGTCAACTAATGCCAAGAAAACTAATTACGATAAAATAATGTTTTCGATCATCATAATACAAAACTAAATAATGACATTTTTATCAACAACTTTGCTATCATACATTTTTCCAAATGATTTGATCATACCCAATGACCAGTAATGCATAAAACGTACCTTTTCCTCAAATAAAAAAAAAAATTCCCATCACGACCTCAAAATAGGCAGCTCTCCAGCTGCACATTTAAAAAAATATTTAAAATCAAGCCCCGTTAAACTATTTAAAAGAAAATTGTACAAAAGTTGATCAAACAATACAACGTAAGTAAAACTAATAAAGCCCGATTCAGTACGCACTTGGCCCCAATAATACATTTTTTTTCTTTTTTACAAATAAAGATTCAGACTACTTTCTTTATATTTCTGAAGATATTTCACTACATCTAAACTACTACGATGAGCACCACTGTCACAAACGTCTGGCTATGAACAATTCCTGTGGAGCCCATTATATATAGTGGCTTTATATGAATATGTTCAAACTCCTTAACAGTTTATGTAGCCAATACTCCTAAACTACATCAACTATGCAAGCCTAATATGGGGCGAATAAATTACTTTATTGTACCAAATGTTTTAGCAGCAGAATAAGTACGCTTTGTCCTTTCTGTTTTTATTTATAATACTGTGTGTTTTGTTGGAAACAAAGTACAGGGCCCAATTTCATGTTATTTTTCACGCATTAGCGGAAAAGATGTGTTTAGGCCTTGTCCCACTAGAACAACAATCCCCGGGTCGAACTCGTCCCGGGGTTATTCCTTCTTCTTCACTCCCCCCTCCCTCCCCTCCCCCTCCAACCCCCCACACACACTTGTTCTGAATCGAACTCACCACGGAGATCGGCACCTCATGCCCCCTTTTCCACTACCATTCTCACCCCGGGGAAAGTGTCTCGTCCCTGGGCCAAAATGTTTAACCCTGGTCTAGTGGGAAAAGGCCTTTTACTAGTTTACCGTTAAGCAGTGGCATGAAATTGGGCCCAGGTATTTTGACCGTGGCTGCAAAATTCACACATAACTTATCATGTGTACTTTGCTGCCCTCCCCACCAAACATCATCAATAAATGACTTGGTAGAAATAACCAAGTCATTTCTGTTAAAGACAGAACCTCATAATAGCTTCACCTAGTATCACATTAACTCCAACTGTGTCAGTTTCTGAGGAAACGTATACACTTAAATTGAGAAAAGAAAATTTGACCACATTGAGAATTCAGGCGTTTCACAATAAAGGCGCCACCAAGCATTTGATGCCTAAAGGCTACATTCGATGTGCGTGCGCGTGCATCTGGTTGACACGATTATTTCTAGACGTGTTGTTTATTCTCAAATAACCTTGTTTAAATAATCTAGGCTTCCTAAATAAAGGTATTCGTTTTTAAATCAAATCCGATATGTTTGTGCAGTAAACGAACACACCGATGTTGACCACTGTCAATAAAATGCCCTCTCCGACAGAAACGCTTGGTAGCACTCTTATTGTGAAATGCCCAAATTGAACCGGAATCTCTGGTTTAGCTAACCAGTGCTCTACCACCTGAGCCATTCACCTTTACATTAGAGGTGAAAGCCTGGGGTGTGCCAGCCTTAAGCCCATAGGCCTATTTCGTGAAGCGCTATGATCCTTCGTAGCACCAATTGCAATGGGTAAACCACCGTAATGTGAAATCGACCCCGGGATTGCCAGTAACCGGGGATCACACCCAATATGGCCTGCACGACAACTGTCAGGATCACGCACAAGACACGCCAAGTTGCACACAAAGCATTTAATTGATGTCATATTATTTAGCCAACAGGTGATCTGATGGAAGGAATTCAGCCATTTTAGACTGGTCCATGCTTCAGTCATTTTGACCATAGATATTAATAACCAGCTGCTTCAAACAATCCTCTATTTGAAAGACACTAACAATAGACATTAAAATATGAGCCATGTCTTCAATTTTACAGAACCAGGCAGAACACTGCTCTAAGAGGTAGTCTGAAGACCAGTTTTATGTAAGCAACCGGTGGAATGGTCAGAGGCCTCCATTTAAGGGTTGTGTGACTTCCTCTGAGAGCTGTTTCCAATTTGGGAAAAACATCTGCAGTTCTTAAGGACTACTTAGTGAAGAGTAACTACCTTTAAAATGAGCACGTATTGTGATCACTGCATGCCCAGATATACTGATGTAACAATTTCATTCAAATGCAGTTAAATTGAATGAAACATTATCGGGACTATAAAACTAGTCACCTTTTAGTAACTGCCAGACTGCCCACATCGTGGTATGATCCTCAGGAATCTTGATGTCCATCTATTTTGCTTCGTTTGTTGGCGCTTTCCTCCAGGGGCTCCTCCGCGATTCCTTCCATGAGTCGTTTCGTCGGTGCCACGCCGCTCGTTGGAGACTGTGCTGCGGACGTTGCTAGCATGACCAGCGGCGAGCTAACCACCGCGGTGGCGTTGTTAGCGCTCATAGCAGCAGGCGGCCGATAGAAGACGCTTGTCGGTGGCTGGTACGTGCCCGAGACCGTCACAACGTGTGGGCCGCCCTCGGATGGCTGTGTGGAGTTAATGATTCCTTTAGGTGGTGTCGGAGCTGGGTGCTGCTGCTGCTGTTGCTGCTGCTGTTGCTGCTGCTGTTGCTGCTGCTGCTGTAGCTGCATATGAAGCTGCTGGTGAATGCTGCCATTGTTAGTGGCAGCGTTGCTTAGTGCTACTAAAGGTTTCTTGACATCTAAAATGAAAACGGCATTATTTCCACTCGTAATTAACTGTTTTAACCTATATATCTCGATATTTAGGTAGGAGACACTTAGCTTAATAAATTACCATTATAATGTGTAGTGCATGTGAACATAAAAGTAATAATAATAACTAAAAATTCCCCCGAGTCCCTATTTTGGGAACATACCTTCAAGATAGCCCTCTTTATCATGTTGCTGCTGCTGCTGCTGCTGCTGCTGCTGCTGCTGCTGCTTCAAGCTAGCCTCATCAGTGGAAGTAACTTCCTCCCTAGAGGAAGCTTGTTGGCTCTGATGGCCGTTACTAATCCCTGGTACCATGGGCACCAGCACTGGGGACGAGGCTGTTGTAGAAGCGGCTGGATAACCCTGGAGGTTCACACATTAACATATTAGGATTAAGACAGTAATACTCTGTAGTCACTGCAAAAATGTCATGTCTCAAAGGCTTGTTGGCTCTGATGGCCGTTACTGATCCCTGGTACCATACGCACCAGCACTGGGGACGAGGCTGTTGTAGAAGCGGCTGTAGTCACTGCAAAAATGTTAGGGGCCGTTTAAAGTTGTCAACATTTTCACGGTTCTACACAGCGTAGGAAGGGGGTGAGGGGTCAAGGGCCACATACAACTTTACATGCACTGTAAAATGTTGACATTTCAAGTAATACGCTCTGTAGAACTGTGAAAATGTTGAGAACTTTGAACGGCCCCTAACCCCACAAAAGCTGATTGGCTCGGGTGGCCATTACTGATCCCTGATACTATGAGCATGAGCACTAATTTTACAGCGAAGATATAAAGGTGCCAAACGTATGTGCTTGCCAAGCCAGCCTTCAATAACTAGATCAAAGAGACAATACTTATTTTGTGGGTAGAGTCTTGATCTTGGTTCTGAACTTCTAAGAGGATCAGCGCAATGAGTGATGCACTTGTCAATATGTTGATTTAGAGCTCGAATGTGCAGGATAAGATTTGCAAAATCAGAGGATCAAACATTCAATTTGCGAGAATCTGAATGTTTGGTTTTGCAGCCTTACGTACCTTTGTTGATGTTATCACCGATGCAGCATGTGGAGGCAAACGGTGCAGTGCCAAGCCAAACGGTGCACTCTGCAGGACCTGGTTGTTAGCAGGAGGGGGGAGGGTGATGGGGGTCGACCCTGTAGGCATCTGGAAGGAGGGTGGAGGGTGCACTGGGGAGCCTGGACTAGAGATGCTTCGTTTGACTTGCTGTGGGGGTCAGACAATGGACATGATAAACAGTAACATCAACTGCCTAATGTGTTAACGTACATTATGTGACCTTCTGTAACAGTTCAGCACCGTGATCATCACTAACATGAACCACTTGTATCAGATGCACAATATTCAACCGAGGCCACCAAGGCCAATGGCCTCATGCCCTGCTGAGTTGGCCCAATGCCTTTTCAAGTTATACATTTTCTGAGGCCAATTTGGCCAGCTCAAATTGCATGAGGCTTGTACTGGCTTGAATTGAGTACACATTTTAAACAAACGGTTTTCAGGACTATGGTGCCTCTGTTTAGAGATTGTGGGGGTCTGAAAACCACTTCAGACCAACTGACCCTTTCCGACCCCCGCATTCAGACCCCCAGATGACCACAGGGGCACTTGATGATGGTGATGAGATTTTTACCATGTGTGACGTGCTATCTGCTAAACAACCAATAGACAAATCCATTAAGCCCCACCCACATATAAACACGTCCAGCAACTTCAAAGTGCGCACAATCATTAGATTGTTTGGATCACCAAAAGACCACGTGGATCACCAATGTCCTTCAAAATGATTGATTGGTGGAAATTTCAGGGGTGGGGCTTAAACCTTTCTGGATCGGTCTATTGAATGATTCTAATTCTAACTCTCGAGAGAGCATGATGAACCCACCTCTTGCATAGCCTGAGTAAACCTTTGATGATCCAGCACCGCATGGTCTCCAGAGTCTGTGGGTATCAGGGCTGGTGACCCCTCCCTGGAGAGACTGTCAGGGGTGAACACGCCACTGATATACTGCACCGTGTGAGAAGGGCTAGCTGGGGCGGACCTGTACGATGACGGAAAAACGATGCAGTGAACAATTTCAACACGGGACCAAACTATTTTTCCTGCAAGCCTCAATTTGGTTACGTTCATTATAAAAGGGGAAAAGGAAAGATGGCCGTACTGTGATAAAGGTCTATAGACTCGTCAAGAAACCCACCTTGAGGACACTCCACCAAAAGGCGTCCTGAAACACGGCACTCCGCGCTGCCTCCTCCTACGGTAGGCTTGTTCCATCAACTTGGCCTCGGAGCTGGGGTCTAAACGCCAGAATGAACCCTTGCCTGGTTCTTCCTGCGATCGAGGCACCTTGATGAAGTACCGATTGAGGGAGAGGTTGTGCCGAATGGAATTCTGCAGTGGAGATCATTCAGAAACGAAGATGTAATATAGTTCACTCAAAATGTACTCATTAAAAAAGAAACAGCAGTTTTATTTTTTATTTTATTAAAAAGAATATTCCAGATGAATATCGATATGTAACGCAGTGTGGTTGCACCTGATTTCATCGCCCAGATTTCTGACAAAATTAATAGCATCATCTACACTACAAGGCATTCTTTATGAAGTTCCTATCCACTTTTAGAGTGGGTCTTATTTGTTGTTCTTTGTATTACACTAATGTACAGTTTGCACTTGTTTAACACAGTAGACCTTTATCACGGTGTGGCCATGTTCCTCTTTACTCTATTCAAATGAATGTAACCAAAGGGAAGCTTGCAGGAAAAACAGTTTGGCACCGTGTTGAAATTATTAATTGTGTGCATCACAATGACACATGCGCAGCGCGATCAAGAAAACGCACAACGTGGACAGTGATTCTCTCAAAACAACAACGGAAGATTACATGATCACATGCGCGGTCGCGCAGACGCACTGATTATGCCTGACACGTACTATGGGGAACAAGACAAAGATGGATGCACCGTGATAAAGGTTTATGTCTTTTGTTAGTACACTCCTGTTTTAAATGCACCATTGAGTTACATGTTAATTATCAGTGAATTCATTTTTTTTCTTATCTGACACACAGTAATCTATCCTACAGCTATTCACCTGAAATTCAAATGACTGATAGACAACAGTTACCAACCTGCCAGCCCTTATCAGCTGATCTGTAGTAGGGGTATGCCTTGGTGATGTATGCATAAATACCACTCAGTGTTAGCTGCTTGTCATTAGAAGACATGATGGCCTGCACAATCAGCTGCCAAGACAAAATACCAAAAACATCTATGTAAATTTAAGCAAAATTATGAATTTATGTAAATTTATGCAAATGACTATACATTTATTCAAATGACTTCATGGTGCTGTTTAGAATAAAAAAGCTTTTTGTGCTTGGCAAAACATTTGCAGAGTATCTGGCAAAGTAATAAAAGTTAAAGGGTTGCCACAATGGCAGACTTTTGAGACGCTTGTTGTCTGCATTGTGACTCAAGCCATGAGAGTCAATGGGCTTTCTAAGTATCCATTAACTCCCATGTAGGCCCCATTACCTTACCCAGTGTTCAAATTATCACTGGTCCGTTGGACAAATGACAGTGTTGAAATTGACTAGGGCCAGTTGGGAAACCTCCCCAAATGGTCCATTTGAAATAAAACAGACCCACTCCGTAACTCACACATTATGTTGTCTTACCCTGCTAAAAAGTGCTACAAATATACGCATTAGGTGGGGTATTATCATACAGTACCTCCTTTTGGAGAAAACTGCAGAGAAAATCTTGAATTTAGGATTAGGCCACTTAAAATGACAACGGGTAAGTGAAGACTGAAATCAACTAGCTCTGTTGGCCAGTTTGGAAAAGGGCAAACGTTGCTGTACCTGTGCGTAGGAGTACGGCGGTTTAGACTCCTCCTTGAGACTACCGATGTCATTCCCAGATGAGTGACCACCTTCCTTATCATCAGATGAAGCAGCGGCCTGAGCCGCGAGAGCTGCAGCCTGCAGGTCAGGGGGGATGTTTCTCCTGGAGATGGCACCTGTATCGCCGCGGGGACTTGTTGGGCATGAATTCACCGCACTGTAACATTTCAAATAGCATCAACTGTTTAAAACATTTATTCCAAAATTTATCTTTTAATAATTTTTGTAATGCATTCTTAAAGGCCCATTACATGTTTTTACGAATTCCAGGATTTTTTCCTTCCTTTTTGTTTTTTTAAAAGGAATTCAGAGTGAGCCAATCTGTCTTGCCTTATAGTGCCAGTCGGTGATGGGTAAGGGGAGCCAAACGTGGCCTCAGCTGAAGGGATGTCTATCTTGAGTGGCGGCATCATCTTGCGTTTGATTGGCAATGGTTCAGGTGCTGTATTAAGGACTAGTGGTGGGCTCTGCTCACTGACCAATGCCTGGAACATGATCTTAATGTTGGTGCTTGGGAACCTCAACAGACACCTGCAACAACAACAAGAAGTTTATTATTGATTGGAGGGCAGTTTCAGGGCTTAAAATAAATGACATATCATAACAATATAATTTCGTATCAGAAAGCTTAATTTTCAAGGGCAAATGTAGTATTTATTTTAACTGAAAATAACTAATTTAAACTGTTGCAAGTTTACTGGGAATGCGAGTATACTGGGAACCTCAACAGAAACCTTCAAACCTCAACAAGATTTTTATTATTGATTGAAGGGCAGTTAAAATAAATGATACATAATGTCGGTGTAATTTCATATCAACGAGCCTTAATTTATCTGTCCATGTATGTGGTACTTTCAATTTAAAAAGAGTAATTTAATGACTTGCATTGTGTTGCACATCTATACTCTGTAAATATAGCATTCATTTCCAAATAAAGCATTTTGACAACAGGAAATACATGTACTTCACTCTGGTTGGAGTAAAATGCTGGAAATTACTTTTTCTTCAAATAAATTTTCTCTTCCAAAACAACATTCTTCATCTTGTATGCAGTGTCAAAACACATTGAAACCCAACACCACACATGGCATTTGAGTACCTATTCCCATGGCCTCACACACTTACTACAAAGAGAAGACAATTACCTTTCCATCCCCAAAGTGCAATACAGTCCAAACTAAACCGAAAACAACTTGACTTTTTCTTTAAATGGAAACTGCTAGAATATGAGAAAAGGGACAGAAGAGTGTCTGCCAGAAAAAACAAACATCATGCCCTGGGCGAGGGGGCGAGGGGGAGGGGGAAGGTGATTGTGCTTTTTGTTACTCAATGTCTCAGTACAGATTTCCAATATACTCTCGTAACCGGGACGGAGACTTGTGTTACGCTTTAGGCCGTCCCGGTTACGAGCGTATATTGGAAATTTGTACACAGCGTTTTTAGAAAGGCATGTTGTCACACTATTTGTAACCCTTTTTGGGCCTAAGTTATCTCTTCAGAACAACTGGTATTTTCTGGAAAATATGGTCTGTGTTGCCAAAATGCCCTCTTAACTGTGGAAAGACTCAAACAGAGCTCTCATTACCAAAGTTCGTAGACACTAGATGAACAAAAAAGAGCCTCATTCAGAGAAAAAAAACCTTACATGTATTTGCCCGATTAGCGAGTATTCCTCCCATCCACCTCATCCACACAATTCTATTTGTGTGTATTCCCTCTGGATATCGACAGCTACTGTATAGTCCTAAATGCCCTGCAAGAAACCCGGGATTTTACCCCCGATTCTTAGCTGTATCTGACATTTCCATCCTGGCTGCCTGAGCACTATGCATTATAAACACACCTGCTTAGAGGCAAGGGGTGTTCAGGTTCTGATATATCCATGTAGATTACACAAACAAGGCATATCCAGGGACTCTATGAAGAAGAGTCAGAATCATGGCCATTCAAATATTACGCTGTGTTTCTTTGTTTTAAAAAAAACTGACATTGACATGAATAGACCTATATTAATGGAATGTACAATGCACCATTGGCATTAACCACACTAAATAGCAAGCAGATCATCGCACTGTACTCATTTTTTGCTCGTGCAAATTGTTAAATAATTAGAGGATAAAGCAGGGGAGGGAAAGAAATTCAAGTAGAAATCTGGACTTATTTTCACCCCACATTGTCCCGGGGCCACCTCCGAGATTTGGTCTAGTGGAAAAAGGCCTTAAAAACTCTAACAAACAAAACAGTCATTAACATAGCAAATGTTTAAGAATACATTCACTGTGTACATGTACAAAATGTACATGTAGGCTTTTACAAAGAACACTACTGTCATGACTGTACAAACAAACTGCATTAAAAAAATATGCCACAAAGAGATGTCCAAATTCCAGGTGTATTTATTTACACTGAGACCTGTGGGAACTAAAATAGGTCATTGTGTATCACGTAATTTATATATGGTGTCACGTCCGTTTACGGGTACACAGCCCTTTTATTTTAGTGGAGTACAAACACACAAATTGCACATTTATGTAAAAGTACACTGTAATAATGGCAGTTTGAGGTGTTGTCAGAACACTTTGCAGACATCATATTTTAAATACACCAAAGGTTCTCAAATCTTCCCAAACCATGTATTTTAGGACTATTATTAGTTATCCCACGAATGCAAGTGGAATACGGCATAATGTACGTGTAGTGCGTCTGCGTCCCATATCCCACGAGGCTGAAGGCTGAGTGGATATGGGATGCAGACGCACTACATTATGCCGTATTCCATGAGCGCGAGTGGGATAACGAATTTATCTTCAAGCAAAGTGGACTATCCCTTATCTTCAAGGGAGTGGACTATGCAAAACATCAGCTTTCATTTCCCTCACAGGTAGTACATGTACGTGTATTTCCTCCTGGATGGAGAGAGGCTCAGGCAATTTATTACAAAGTGCCTTGCCCAAGGGCACATGCATCATGGACACAGGCAGGTCTGGGGCCAATTTCACAAACCGCTATGACACGTCTTAGAAAGGGTTACTCTTCTTAACTTGGGACGTTGGTATGAGAATTAAGATGCATTGAACCCGTCTTAACTTTTGTGAAATTGATCCCAGGATTCAAACTCACGACCTTCAGAATGTCTTGAGTTCCATTAACAAGACTGCTCGGCCATGAACTAGCCCAGTGTTGTTTTCACTGTGGCCATTCCACAGAGCAGTGTTTCCTTTGCACCCTAATGCAGACTGTCACTTACAGTGCAACAAAACAGAATACTTGACAAACAAATAAATTACACAGGATGATCTAATCTTAGATACACCGATGACACACATGCATGTTAATAAGATTCTCAACGAGGCATTGAGGTGACAAGGACCTTTTCTAGTGACTAAGCCTTGTTATTAAGGATATTATGAATAATGTTTTGTTTACATGCATGTATGAACAGTGTGGGTTCAAGGCCATTTGCATATAGCAGTCTTTAATGATGAATGCATGGCCAATCATGCTACACCTGTCTTCTGATTTCCTTTTGGCATGAAGTGTAATGTATCTCAGAATTTCAACAGATCCTAACTGCAATGCCTACACTCGCACTTACTGAATGGGGAAAATGTATAGCATAATCTGCCTCAATCTACACAGAGGCATACACTACTGTACATCATGTAGACCACAGGGCTACATAATCACGATGGCATAATTAAAAGCAAAACCCACCGAGCCCAAACCATTTGCTACATTGCCCTTTCTTTTTAACAACCACGGTGACATGAATTTGCGATTTTTTAAATTGCAATATTGCCCCAACCCTATTGTTAAGTCGTTAAGTTATTTTACATTCATCACTCTGAAAAAAGTATGATTGTATGGTTTTGACATCCTCCTTAAAAATACATCATGAGACTGGGCAATAAACTTGTGCCAACAGCCATTTTGTTTCCAACATTGTGATACTGAAGAAAATATAGGCCCTACATGTATACCAAAATCCTAGTTGGTCACACTGTGAGCATAACAAAGGGAAGCTGTATTTCAAAATTAGAAACAGATTACCAAATTTGAAAAGAAATGTTACTCTTGGGGTTTATGTGCGTGCAAGTTGTAAAGAGCTACTTTTAGCATTTCACATTTCAGTGTACAGTTACGTTAAACATATAATAAATTTGAGTTGACACAAAATAAATTTCAGCAAAGTTCATCAAAGGAATGTATACGATTACTCTTGCAATTCATGCCCAACATTTGGGACTTGACATAAATTAAGGCTTTAACACACTTGGACAGTTTGTTTCAATGTTATGCTGGTACTCATCCAATGTTTAAAAAAAAATGAAGCCCAAATACTGCATAAAACGTTCATGCACATTAAAATAAATGTGTGTCTAGTATGGTACTGGAATTGGATTACAAACAAGTAACAGTACGCCTTGTTATTTATGAATAGCATACATCTGGTATCGTTGGATACAGCATGTTAATTCTGCTTAAAACACTGGTTGGACTGTCCAACTTTTTGGCCAATAATACTGGTGGTGCTGACATTACATTTTCAACATTGACAAAAAAGTACTGTATGCATACACATGTCCATCGATGTTGGTTGATGGGAGAAGACAAACAACAACCTTCTGATCACTCAATCAAAGTACATTTGATCTTCCTAATGACATTATTTGCTAAATTTCAACTTTCAGGGGAAATCATGTACCTGTACCTGCTTATACTAGCTGGACAAATTTATGTACACACATTCTAAGAAAGCAAATGCTCACGTAGCGTAGAAACAAGCTTAACATGATTATTTCCTGGGGCTTAAGCTGAGCGAAGCAATCTCGCTAAGATTATACTCTATTTTCAGATGCGACGTATTTCTCGAGTGTTCACAGTTACATGTACAATGTCATTGGAATGGAAACGACGGGTACACTTTTGGGATTCTATTTCAGGAAAAGTCCCATGGAAGAGTGTGGATTACGGTTTGTGGCCCAGCTTCACAACAACATCTCATGAATGTACGATTTGGCGGTTTGTTTTCAACTCTCAAGTAATGCATGTACATGTAGTATGTTTCCTTACAATGTGATTCCATATGTACTTTCTGCACTTTATTTTACGACCATGATGAAATATCCTTGTTGTGAAGGCCTGCTGCAAAAAATAATCACGATAATCAGCAAATATTAAAAACATTGGAAAATAATCAAATAATATAATATCAAAGAGTGGGAAAACAGAACAGTTGATAATTATTACTAGGCCTTAGCATTTTCGAACAATTTACTATTCGAAAATTTTGAATATTCGATATATTCGATATATGAAATTGTGTCACCCATTAAGTTTTTGCAAAAATTAATCTCGGTTCAAACTACAGACTAAGTTGTACCTTGCATAATGGTCTCTCGCCCAAAGAGTTTTTGCAAAAATTATCGTCGGCTCTAACCGTAGACTTTGTGTTTAATGTGTTGTATCCTGTACAACTTGTTTTCTGTCGCAACTTGGCTGACTTTTGCTGCGATGTTTGCTGAAACTTTTGCTTTTTTGATGACAACAAAAGGGGTACAAGTTGTCTTGGGTACGAGTTGTCCCGGGTACGAGTTGACCCGGGCACGAGTTGTCTCGGGTGCGAGTTCTCCAGCATTCTTCTAATTAACATTTAAGGCCGACAGAATTAAAAATCCGGTTTACCGTCCACCGCCCGCATGCTGTCGTGGTCCCCGCCCCAAAAAGTCATTATTTTTAAAAAAATCATTACTTTAAAAAATAAAAAATTATTTGGAAAAATACTACCTCACTCAAAGATAGACAAAGCACGCGTGTACTTAGACTAAAATAGCAATTGTCAGATGTGTTTTGACAAGTTGGGGGAGGGGCTTCGGAAGTTTAAATGCCACTTTTGACGTCATATCATGCCCAGTGCGTCGAAATTGAGTCGACGACATCAAACCGAACATTCCTGAAAGTGAGTCTCCACGTTTTTTTATCATGTGATTTGATTGGCTTACAGGAATCGGGACTATTAAAGTGATTCATTTCTTGGACTTGCATCTATCTAGGAATAATAGGCCGAGCTTCTGCTTCACTTGTCTAAAGCTGACTGTGCATCAGCCTGTAGTGTGTAGTGTATAATGAAATAATGAATAATGAAAAATGAAAAAAAGCCTCATCATTTTTCAAAATCCCTAGGACGGTAAACCGGATTTTTCATTCTCGTGGCCTAAAATTTATAAAAAGTAAAATAAATAGTAACCTGTCCTGATAACTTACCTTTTGGGGAGTGGTAGAGGTTGTGCTCCCCTTCTTTGAAACACTCCGTCGACAAAAACCCCATTCTTTCCATTGCAATTAAGAAAGAAGTTCCGGTTTTCATAGATGATCTCGAGGTGTTTACGTGAGATAAAACTCGAGTGGCCCATGTTTACATCCACCTCGCCTTGCTTGCTGTTCCGGCCGATCGTGATGCGAGGTTTGCGGATCAAAAACTCAAAGTCCCGGCCCTCCAGACGAGCAATAATGCTCCCTTTGTCGCTATCATCCATCCAAGGAATTCTGCTTGGGCTGGCAGGGGCAGATTTGAGCGCTAGCAGTGCCCAAGCATCGTTATCCGAGGCCTGTCGGAACGTGGCCATCCCGCAGTCAATTTCGTTTGCGACAAAATGGCCGACACGTATGAAAACATCGCTTTACCTTATCCCTCCCGTTAGCTCTTTACTTCCCGTCGTGCATTGCGAAGACCATAGCAAACACAGCGCCATGTGCTGGCCATGTGCTAGACAGCACTGATCATGGTAAAGTGTTTTGCTATTTTGTATTTGTTTATCAACAAACTTGGGAAATTCTGGGACTAGACTGCGCAACAACAACGTACGGCCGCATGCTAATATACCGCATGCCGCGCGCAATGAACTTTGAAACAAAACATCACAAAATGTTTTTCAATGGATCCTTTTCATTGTATTAAACCTTTGAAACGTTACATTTATTTCAACACTGGGTCATCCCTAAGAAACCATTCATTAATACTTGGAGGGGTGGTTATATCTCCGGCCGTGAAGGGTTTATCCCTCAGTAGGGCTTGCTAAGCTCACGTACGTGATGGCCAATCCCAATCAGTGAGGAACAACAGAATACTGCAATAGTGTATTTCGAGATTCGAGACCACCAGTTGGCTTCATCTGCACGTTATGAGCAGAATGTCCGCGGTTCGAATCCCGGTGGAGCCAAATTGTTTTTCACTATTTCCCAAACTCAAGGACATTCAGATCATCCACTTTTTGTATCGATGTATTTCAAAACGTTGCAAAATAATTTGGAATATACTATGGAATTCCATATGTGCCAATCAATCGGCGTCTCCTTTTTTTTCCCGTCGCATTTTTTTTTTGCGTCGAATTTGTTTTCCCGCGCGAATTATGGGATGACGTAATTATTATGCAAAAAGTATAAATTAGGCCCAGGATTTTGCATAATGTTATCCCATAATTCCTTGTTCATCACAAAACCGATACACCAAACCATGGGTGCTGGGACGACCTCAAATGACCCTCTTGCCAACCACGAAGGGCGTTAAGGTATAGCTTTCGACAGAATCAACACTCATTTGAATTTCTCCAGAAGGGTGAGCCTGCCTGTAAGTCTGGCTCGCCTAAAAAATAAAATTAAAAAAACAGAACAAAATTCACTCAGAACCACACCGGAAACTAAGTATAAAACGCAAAACCTACTCAGTAATCAGTGACAACTTTGGCAAATGTCAACCGCTATCCACTACAAAATCCTTTTTCTTTTTGACACCAAGAAACATGGAGTTGATATTTCGCACCCATTTCGCCCGTGTCGGAACAGCCAATAATAACCACGTGACCGGGCAGAATTCTGCCCCGATCATGGCTGCCCTTAGACTGGTTCCCTTGTCCACATATTTACTTCCCCTCCGTCGTATATGAGGACAGGTACACGCCGCCATGTTTGGCATAAATATCCAGGAATTCCTGGATGTTTATGCAAATTAAAAGGACTGTGTCACGGTTTGCGCAAGCGCCAAGCAGGCGCCCAGAATACAGCGTGTTGCGCGCCTTCGTTCGATTTGGCATCACGCGCGCTACGCAATCAATGTCTGGGAAAATTACAGCGGCGGCAGCAGCGGTATATTTTTGCATCGACAGCAGAAGATATGCCTATAAAATTGCTGTCAGAACCAAATAAACATACTGGTTTCGGTGGGAATCAAGGTTGAACAAATAGCTCTATATCCAACCATTTCATTCATATCATTCGATGGGGTTTCTGTCATGTTTTGTCGATCATTTTTTTTATGCGATGACAAACTTTTTTTGAACAACGGCCGCACTGTGATATTGATGTTTGGCGGCTTAAAAATTAAAAATACGGCAAACAGCGCCATTTCAAGTAAAAAGTAATGTATCAGGACAAACCTGGGCGTTGACGAGTACACCACTGCCAAAATTACTAAATAATAGGGTCGTTGTGTAATTTCGTTCACTTTTTTTGGAGATTAGATAAACTATACATTTTTGAAAACTCCAAAGAATAACAAACCAGAAAACATATGTTTCCATTTGCCCGAAAGCCTGTATGGCAGCCATCTTGGATTTTTAAAAAGAGCGTCTTTCAGGTGGGATTTTTTGTAGTATTTCAGCACTTAAATTATACAGAATTATAATTTTTGTGGCTAAACCTATATATTTTGGTACAAGGAATCAAGTCATGCTAATTACCAAATGGTACCAGACTGTCAACGACACTGCTCCGTCCTTCGGACGGGATGTAAGCACTTTTAAGTGTCCCAGAGCATTCATTCGCACATAGAAGGAGATTCTCCCCGGTGTTTCTGGCTTGGCTTGGATTTAGGCCTACATGGATTCTGTGAAGTCTGTCACCATGACCAATTATGCACAAAAATTGCACCTGGGTATGATCATGGATTATCTTGTGGCTATGGATTTAAGCACTACAATCGAAACCTATGTAGGTTAACAAGAAGCTGAGGTTCTGATCTTAATCTTGATGAGTACATGGGTGGTCTCAGTGCCATCAGTTGTAAAAGTCATTCTGTAGTGGATCAAGGAACTCCTGCTGAGCACTGGCAGCCTGTCCCCACACTCTGATCTGGACCCTAAGGACTCATAATTCCCATCGTCTCGGCAGAGATCACGGCGTCATCGGCGAAGTCCAGATCGGTGATCTGAACATCTCCGAACGACACTCCACAGTCGGTTCCTCCCACCATCAGTCCCATAATCCAGTCCATGCAAGTGTTGAAACGTGACAGGGCCAGTACGCATCCCTGCCTCACTCCAGTATTAACTGGAAAGAAGTCAGAGATGCCACTGCCGCACTTCACATCACTTTCTGTTCCGGAGTACAGGGAGGCGATGAGATGCACCAACCGAGGAGGGATCCCAAAGGGCATCCTTATTGACTGAGTCGAACGCCTTTTTGATGTCGATGTAGGCTGCCATCAGCCTACATGTACGATTGAACTCACAAAAGCGCTCAGTGAAGATTCGGAGGGCCAAAATGCGGTCTACAGTGGACCTCTTCAGAGTGAACCCGGACTGCTCAGGGCGCTGGTGATCCAGCAGCTGCTGGTGCACCCGATTGAGGAGCACACGCGCAAAGACGTTGCCCGGAACTGAGAAGAGGGTTACGCCCCTGTAGTTGTTACACTCCAAAATGCCACTCTTCCCCTTCCAGATTGGGACAATAACGCCCTTTCTCCAGTCGGATGGGATGACACCCGAGTTCCAGACTGAACAAATGTGCAACCACAGGAGAGATGCCTCGCCGCCCGCCTAAAGCATCTCCGTGTAGATGCCGCAAACACCTGGTGCCTTGCCGTCCTTAATCTGCCCAGAGCCTTTCGAACTTCTTCGAGGCTCGGTGGGTCGCAGGTCACTGTCGGTTCGGCAGTCAGGGGCTCGACGCCTTCCGCAGAGAATTTGCAGTCAGGCGGGTCAGCACTATATAACTTCTCAAAGTACCCAGCCCAACTTTCCTAACGGAGCGCCCCTCGGTCAGGTTCTCGCCGTCAGCCGCACGAATCGTCGGGCTTCTCACAGGGGCACCCAAAGAGCGCAATTTCCGGATTGCCCTGTAGGCCGGCCGGAAGTCACTTGTGCTTAGGTGGCCCTCGACCGTCTCGCAGAGGTCCCGGACTCTGGCCTCCCGGTCCCCAGGCATCGCCCGAAGCGCTTCGCACCGCAGCTCCCTGTGCTGCACAGCATTGCAGTTTCCCTGGAGATCACGCGGTCTTGCCTTCTCGGCTTCTCCGGAATGCACTCACCGGCAGCCTCCAAGATTAAGACGTGGGTTCTGAAGGCCGACCATATCATCTCCGGATGCATATCAGCAGCCATACCCCCAAGCGCTTCCTCCAGCCTGCCAGGCATAGACCCGAGCTACGTGCTGGTCCTGCAGGGGGCCGACGTCCAGCCTTTGGCCCGTCGTCGCCTGTCTCGGACACTTCAGACGCAGCTTCGGAGTTGATACCAGCACCCTGTGGTCAGTGCTGGAGAACTGGGCACTCGTGTACACCCGGCAGTTCTCGATCAGCCTCCAGCGCCATCAACAAGTACATGGTCGATCTCCTTCCTGGTGACGCCGTTGTTGGAATACCAAGTCCAGCGCCGCCAATCCGGTCTCCGGAACCACGATCCAGATATCCTCAACCTGCGACTTACTGCAAAGTCAAGCAACATTGAGGAGCTTTCATCACGTGGTCCAGAGCCGTGAGGACCGATACATGGCTCGTATCCGTCTCTGGATGTGCCAGCGGTAGCATTGAAGTCCCCGAGAAGGACTAGCGTATCCCCCTTGGGTGCCGCATCCACCACCGTACGGAGTTGGGCATAAAATGCCTCCTTCGTGGAGCGGTCACAATCCCTGGTCGGAGCCTACACTGCAACAAATAAGACTACGCCCACAGTATGGACAAGTCTCAGTCGCATCATACGCTCCGAGACTGACGTAACCTCCCTTACCAGCGAAGCGAGCCGGTCAGCAACCTCAACTGCCACGCCCTGTCGGCTGCACCGAAGTATGTATAACCACCTCCTCCAATCTCACCCGAGCGTGGCGTCCTCGCCTCAGACAAGGCAGCAACGGCTATGTCGAGCCGGGCGAGCTGAAGGGAGAGGATGTTTCAGGCGCCAAGCCGGACCAAGCCGGACCGGTTGAGCCGAGGGGGGCGAGGTCCAGTGAATGGCGCCTCAGCACCACCGCGCCGACTTGTTTGCATGATTACGGTCAGCAGAGTCGACCACGTATGTGCCACCTCCGGAAGCAGAGGTAAGGCTACCATGCACCTGAGTTACAGGCTGGCTTGTGGACATCAGTAAGTTGTAGCCTGCCCAGCCAGTATGGGATTTTGCTGGAATCCTGGTCCCTCTTTAGTCTAGATGTTACAAAAGCAAAAAGCCAGACCAGGTGTTTCAGCTGACACTTTCCATGGATACCCTACTTGTTGACCGGAAATGTATTTGTCCTTTTACTTGTTTGTGGTATGGTGTGACTGAAAGACTTTTTGCATCCCCAATGGTCAGCATTGGAGCAATTGTTTCTCCCGCAGCATCAGCTTTCTGGTACGCATACAGCCACAATTGTTCCACGAGTCGTACCCTTTCCATCAGCAGTGTCTTCCGCAAAATCGGTGTTGCCAGCAGCGGAATAGGGGTACATAGAAGCCTTGAAACTGCTTAATGTTTTCCACCACGGCATTGGCAAGAGTAGTTTCTAGATGCGGCTATGCAGGATGCAATAACCCAGTGCATTGAGAAGCTTCATCGGCGCTTTGTTTCTTGTGTTAAAATGAACACTCAGAGCCAGTCCCAGGACTTGTGGATTTTCTCTTTCCCAGCTTACACCAAATGCGGTTTGGGGCATATCTTAGGTGATCTCAGGGAGGGGTGGTTTATCTCATTGAAGGGTTTATCCCTCTGTAGGGCTTGCTAAGCTCACGTGGTAGCCAATCACAATCACTGCACTACCGTGATTCAAAACCACCAGTTGGCTTCATAGCGCAATTGGTAGGGCGTCTGCACGTTGAGCAGAAAGTCCGCGGTTCGAATCCCGGTTGACACAAGTTGCTTTTCACTGCATCCAGATTGCCCAAACTCATGGACATCTGTCCAAATTTGTATTTAAAATATATTTATGCTTTGTAATGTAATTAATATAACCAACAATGGATTGCTTGTACATGGAGTGTGGTCTAGTGCGGGAATCACAGGTTGAGGTTTCAAGACTCACTATGTCCAACATGTTTGTGTCCCTGGGCAAGACACCTAATCCAATATGCCTCGCCAATACATGTGCCTTTGACAATTTGTACCCTTTTGCTATTAACATAATTGCAAAACTGTAAGCTAATTGGTCGCAAAAAAAAATGTGATTCTTGGTAACCTGGCAGTTAAAATAGAGCGAAATCCCGACTTTCAGGTGGCAATTTTGGACAATCCAAGATGGCCGCCTTACAGGCCTTTGGGGAAATGGAAACATGTGTTTTCTGATTGGTTGGTCCATGGAGTTTTCAAAAATGTATAGTTTACCTAATCTCCAAAAAAAGTGAACGAACTAAAATAAATGGACATAGTGAACCGGACTATATAAGGGATGGCAAAGATTGAATAGGATATACAAAACCCAGCGACAAAGTTAACGATTGCGAAATTCACTCGTTGTTGAGCAAACTCTAAAAATAGATCATGCATATATTTAATACAACGACCAATCACGCGTGGTAATACAACGGCCAATCACCCATGGTTATTGCTCGGCGTGTGCCTGTCCTTGTATAGCGAGAGCAGCGTAGTGCACATGGACAGGGGACCAGTCTAGGCTGCCCTTAGGGCGTGTTTGTTTCGGACGAATCCGCCGATCCCGAGATCTGCGCAGATGGTTCAGCTAGATCCAACTGTGCATAGCGCTGAACCATCTGCGCAGATCGGGGTCGGCCGAAACAAACACGCCCTTGGATTGGTACCTGATCCCGATAGATTGGTTCGCTTATTGCGAAAATATAGGGATTGGTAAAGGCAGCCATGATCGGGCAGAATTCTGCCCGGTCACGTGGTTATTATTATTTATTTTTTTAGTAAGTGCGCAAATTTTGCAGTGACATTTGTAACCCGGCCGTGCGTGTCGAACATATCCAATTATGTAAATAAACTACATTGCTTAAAGTTGCATTGCCCGTGTTTCGGTGAAAGGATTAAAAAAATGAATTTACACAAGCGAACGAATTTAGAAAGCTTACGTGTCTCTGTGACAAAAAATATCAAAAACTTAAATTTCCGACGTCGGGAATTGGAGATACAAGCCTTTTTCTTGAAACGTGCTTTACATGTTGTACATGTGCGCGTACGCTCATATGTACATAGTATGTGTACAATGTACACATGTACGCGCACATGTACATTTACGTCATAACCCTGTCGATTAATTGATCTGCCAGCCTTTTAATCATTTCTTGTTTTTAATCGACTGGCATTAATCCTTGACGGATTTTTACGTTCGTGGTACCAAATGAAAGCTGATAACTTTTTCTATTCTAGAAAAATACCTATTTAACTTTAAAAAACAAATTTGACGCCCAAATCGGCCCAAACACGGGCAGTGCAACTTTAAAGCAAAGGGCTTCGCCAATTTTAAAATATATAACACACAATGCGCACGCGCAAAAACGACCAATCACAGACCAAGATGAAGCGCTCTTTACCTGTCCCTAAATTCTCCTATGTGGAATATGTGGACGGGAACCAGTCTAGTGTACACTCTTGTTCGGCTAGGTTCTGCGCATGTGCGAAATTTTAACGACCTGCAGCTATGAGGCCGAGGCTAGACTGCGTTCCACTTTTTACACACGAACGTTCCCAACGTTCGCCACTGGTTACAGTGGTTTTGTGCCCGCGTCAATGGAAAGCCGGGTACCTGTTGTTGGCGAACGTTGCAAACGTCTGCAATGTTCGCGTATTTTGAACGCAGCCCTGTATTTCATTCTTGGCGCGAAAACGTATGGGTGTAAACCTGCGCAATGTTTAGCAAAAATGTGGACAATGACGTTAGATGACCTACTTCAAATAAATTCAAGGCGCAAACATGCCTTTAAAAAATTAAACCGGTATTAGAATACGGACTCCCAGCATGGTGCCCCTACACTTCCACCCCCAAGTTGGAGAGTGTACAGCGACGAGCCAGCCGTTTATGCCTAAGCAGCAAAAGGGGCTATGCCGTACACCGAACGACTGACAAAACTGAATTGGATGACTCTGAGTGACAGAAGGCATAAAAACACCATTGTTTTCACAATTAAATGCTTATATGGCTTAAAGGCACAGCTCGTCAGCAATGCGCGCGCGCCAAATTCGTGCCACGAAATACGCAGCTCCATAGCAAAGGCATGGAGCTGCGTATTTCGTGGCACGAATTTGGCGCGCGCTACAGTAAATTCCCGTCATCTGGACACCCTCCTATTCCACCACCACTATGCCAGAACTTTAGCTCTAAAGCACTCTCCTATTCACGTTTTCCCAAGAATCATCTGTCCCGATTGACATTAAAGACTTAGCCGTTTTTGGGAAAATTTGAACACCACCATTTGCCCACTATTTGACCTCAAATCAACCCAATAAAGCAACAAAACAAAATCAATTTTAGCACGAAAATCCTACCGGAGCCATTTTCGAGACATACCATACCACACTATTACCCAGGGAAGCTATTCGAACGCTACCACTAGAAAAAAAAAAGCTTTCTGAATGGGGGCGCCCTGTAACTTCACCGCACGTGCAACTTGAACCCTGAACGCACATATACATGTGGCCTTTTTCCAAATCTCGACTTGGGCTCAGACTCAGGCTTCGGCTCCATGTAAACCCTATGGAGACGGAGACGGAGACGAAGCCGAGATTTGGAAAAGCCCCCTGAACGTACGTGTTGAACTTGAAGGTGCATGCAGTAAGCGCGCGCGCGAGCGACAGCGTCATGATCTCTCGAAGTTGCAGCGGTTAGAAGCGGAGTTAAGAAGGAGCTGTTTTTGACTCGAAGCAGACAGACCATTGGCCTAGTTGGACTTGAAAGATTAACGTAGACGGAGTAAGTACATCACCATATTTTCACTGCAAAAGCTTGACGTTTTTCCTGTTCGTTGTTTTTTTTCTAAACATAGTCATCAGCCAACATCGTCCGATTATGGACGTCTCAAATTTCTCTTCGCAACGACGCGACGTGAGTTTATTAAATAATTTAGTTTCATTCATTTGAATTGACCTGGTGCATCATGTGCATGTAATTCCCGAATTGAGAAGTTTACCATTACTATTTTTGGAAAAAATACCGTACCCTCGCCAGTTGACACAATGGTTTAGAATAGACTCCATGCACTACATGTTATAGCATGGCCATGGAGGAAGTTTGTTTCTTCCTCCATGATGTAAGTCTATGGTCTTCTTTGAAGTGTCTTCAATGGAATTTTCTCACTGCTAAATTCATGTTTCCTCACCATCTTTACACTTTCTGGGTTGTTATTACCCCTAGAACTATGGGGGATACTTATCCCCCATAGGTCATGTGTTTTTTTTCCAATATGGCGGCGCCTGAAGTTTAAGATCGGACAGAAACTTTTCTGGCTAGCGCAATAATCCGCTGCCTAATCGCCACCAAACTCCGTCTGATAGTTCTTGAGACACTCACCTTGCGTGTATCTACAGAATTTCTGTACTATTTGTCCATTAAATCAACGGGTACATGTGCGATCATCCACATGTGCGTGGTTCAGACGCAAGGTGAGTGTCTTAAGAACTATCAGACAAAGTTTGGTGGCGATTGGGCAGCGGATTATTGCGCTAGCAAGAAAAGTTTCTGTCCGATCTTAAACTTCAGGCGCCGCCATATTGGAAAAAAACCACATGACCTATGGGGGATAAGTATCCCCCATAGTTCTAGGGGTAGGTTGTTATCATGTCATATTATGAAGAAATAGTGGCGAGGGTGTATGGTATTTATACCGTGAAGGTTTTCATCAGCAAAACACGTAAAAATATGTTTTGTTGTTTTTACTAACTTATTTATTTCCGATGAATCTAGAAACACGAGAAAATTGCAGTGCCTTGACTTGGATTCGAACCCAGGTCCTTGGCATACATGGCCATGCAACTGCTTTACCAACTGAGCTATCTGGGCATCCCGCCGGAGCACCACAACAATATCGTGCTTGCCTCTCTCTTACGACCTCTCTTCACGATAGGCCACCAGTGTAGCGAAATTGGTTGGCATGGATTTGCCCCACTGCATTGTTGGAAAAAGAGAGGCAAGCACGAGATTGTTTAGTCAGTGAGCTTTCCTTTCATAAAGTGGATTGTTGTAATTTTGCCTCGAAATTAGAATCACACCCAACAATTTCCTCCTAGTTGTGTCCTGCAGTGTAAATAAGGTACAGTTGCGCACTTGGAACTGTACCTTATTTACACACGTCCAGAATTAATTAAACTGCAACGACAAAAACTACTGTTGAGTTTGAACTTGGAAGAACATTTTGGCTTCAAAAACGGTGTTGTAAGTATTTCTTTCCAATTATTGTCCAATCATGGACATCTCAAACCACTGCAGGACACAACTAGGAGGAAATTTTTGGGTGTGATTCTAATTTCGAGGCAAAATTACAACAATCCACTTTATGAAAGGGGTTCCTTCTGTCCCTACGGGAAATCCCGTAGGGACAGAATCATTCTGTCTAGCATCTAGAGATTGTTGTGATGCTCCGGAGGGATACCCAGATAGCTCAGTTGGTAGAGCAGTTGGCCATGTATGCCAAGAACCTGGGTTCGAAGCCAAGTCGGGGCACTGTAATTTTCTTGTGTTTCTAAATTCATCTCCAATTGTCAATCATATATACCTTCAATTATTCATTTCTGTAACTGTACATGTAACCACCAACTCCTATTCATTCTTACAAAATATGGTTTTCCTGAGGGTTGCAATGACTTGGATTCAAGACTTGTCTTTTGGTTTAGTAACTTTCTAACTTTCCTGCAAATTGCCATACTGAAGTGAAGGAGTATCCATGGAGCTATGGAGTAGGTCTGTAGAAACCACAGGAATGCTTCAGGTGGAGCAGGTGATTGTATTATCTCTTACTGGAGGACTTGTAAATGTACCAGGAGAAATAACATCCTGAAATTTGAAGTAAACTAAAAACAGCTGTATTCTTAAAAGAGAAAAAAAAAGCCTAATGTAATTTTGATATCTTTATCTTGTTTTTGATAGGGAATGCTACTTTCTGATGCACAGTATCAAGGTAAGATGAATTATTAACACCTTTACACAGATTTACTCCAGTTGTTTTCAGTATTTTGTAATTTTGAAGATGTGTACAATATTGATTGTACTTTGTCAAAAATCTTTTAATTGGCAAATTGCAGAAAACTGCTGATATTTTGAAATGTTGTCTGAACACAAATTATTACTGCTAATTTATTGACTGTGATAATGTAAAATATGCTTAGAAGACGAAATTGGCTTTTCCCAAGACTTCATTGTTGTGACTACTAGTACTAGTAGGTATGCTAAACAGGCTGTTTGCAATCAAATATATGTGGAATTGTAAATAAGCAGCAGTAATTTGTTTTTGGCTTGGAGCAAATTCCTTCTGTAACAAGATACGGTTGTTGGGACCAGGATTAGGAAACAAGAGGGTAAGATTAGCAGTTAAAATGGGAAGAATTGAGTATCATGGCTTCAGCATACATTGTACAAAACATATGAGACAGAATTGAATGTACCTTAGTCTGTGTTATAATCGAGTCACCAATATCAAGTCCGAGTCCGAGTCTCGAGTCATAAGCCTAGAGTCCAACCAAGTCCGAGTCACTTTCCACGAGTCCGATTCCAAATCATGATCGAGTCACTTGAATCTACTATATTTCGTTCACACAATATGTGAAATGCTGACGTGCTTGTGTGCTCATTGCCGGCCTAGTGGGACATTAAGCGCGTGAATATTTTTAATTTTTTAAAAGTATATGTGACTCGTGAATCACGAGTCACCGAGTCATCATGGTCGAGTCCGAGTCATTTTTCAATGTGACTCGAGTCGAGTCCGAGTCACGAAAATTGTGACTCAAGTTGGACTCGAGTCCTACAACACTGACCTTAGTTCATATTCTAGGTTTCTGTTGGTCATTGTCCTCTGCTTGTGGTAAGCATAAACCCAGCTTTGTGTATGCAATCAAGTCAACAGGAACTGATTTAGGGTTTTAGTTCTTACAGGAAAACATCCATGCTTTATGTTTCGAGGCCTGTGAAACTCTTTAAAAATATAGCTGTGGTTCAACCTATCATTGTTGAAACCTTAGAAAAAGTCCAGTGCAGACAATTGAAGGAGCTTGTTCAGATTTCTCCAGAAAAAAAATGATTCTGTTCTAACCTAACAATCATAATAAAATACCTCCCTAAAATACTATCCATGGGAAGAAAACAAATTGGAAAACAGGAGGGGAAGCAGATTGATGTGATCGCTTCACTGCTTTATGGAACAGATAAATTAGTTTACAAAACATCAGTGTTTTTTTTTATGATATCCTTGAAAAATATACAGATTGAGATCGCAAAATTTCAAAATGGTAATGGGAAAAATATGACAAATGAAATGGTATCAATTTATTAAAATTTCAACACCCACAGGAAAAATTGGCTACTCAAAAATATGATCTGGACATATGCTCCCTTAGATTGTTGCAAATACATGTACCTTGCCAGCATAACCTTTCCACTGTGCCATTCAAAGCAAGGACTTTAGGCCAAAACCAAGTTGAAAATTCTCTAATGATACCCACAGTAAACTTTCTATTCTAACCTACACCTTTAAACAAACCATTCCCTTGTATCTGTGTAATGGACTGCTGAGTGATTGTGGAATTGTAATGTGGCTGTTAAAATCTGAACCTTTTTGTGGTCGGCACAAAGCTTGTCCATTTCAGTTGAACCACAGATTGTGGAGGAGAAAGTGTGATTATTCATACTCTGTTTAAATCCCTAATGACTAATGTCAGTAACATTATACAATGTACATGCAGGTCATTATACACAATTGGAAAACGACCTACATAATCTCCTGTGGTGTAGCCATAATTTCTGCCAAATCCTAAACCTCAGTGTTCCTGTTTGTCCTCAAATAAAGTACATGTTTTAGGCTGCTTGTTAGCTGCAGTGGATATTTGTGCTGTGTAGGTGTACAAAAAGGTGGGTCTTTTTAGGGGAAGAACAACAAAAAGGGTGGTGAAACTATGAATGGCAGTTTTGATTATGGTTTTTAATTAACACATGTAGTTGATTGAACGGTTCACACCAAACACATCTCGGCCTGAATTGAAATCAACAATTAAGGTCAACCGTACAGTGAAGTGAACCAAAGTTTTGGAGAATTCTTAAATTGATAAATTTACTTTATTCCATTAATAAATTCTGATGTAATGATAAGTAGTTTCATTGGGCTCTGCCACAAAAATATGACTGATGGGTAGGAATTTGGAGTGAAACTTGCCAGCATCTGGCTTTTAAAAGCAAACAACAGGTTCTCTTTGCATGAACGGTGATGAACTGTCATTGTTAGAGGTGTTGTCAGAATCCTGTTGTGGGAAGCTGTGATTTCACACAGCTCCATAGGCCATTTTCTTTCCACTTCATTGGCGATGTATGGAGTTTCAACTCCTTGTAAATCCCGGGGATTGCAAGATTGTAAATGCTTCATTCAATAAGTCGGGCAGGCTAGGTCAAGTTTTCGTGACCATACGGAGAAATATACGGCAGATACACGCTCATTAAAATACAAAAACACAATGGAAATTCCCTGGCGGTGTCCAGACTGCCTAGAATGTCTGTGTTCCGCCTGGAATTTCCTTTGTGTTTTTGTATTTTAATGAGCGTGGATCTACCTGCGTGATTTATGAGCCTTTTTTGCAAAGCCTTTTTTTGCAGAGTGTCACATTTGTGACATAGCCAAAGTGAAAGAAATGTCAAGAGGAGACATTACACTTTGTGCCAAGTGAAAATTCAACTATAATTTTTGTTAATGAGACCTTAATCGTCAATGTACTGTTTTTTGTCTGATGGCTGACTAAATAATAATAATAATGCAATTTAGAAAGTTTCCAATTTCTTAAAATGTACCTCTTTACCAATTATAATAATTGCAGCATGTCTTGTATCACGGGTGCTGCAATTTTGTCCAAAAAAATGGGCAAAAAACATGTTTGCATACATTTTTCACATGTTAGTTATAAAATAAGCCTACCACCTTGTATTGTGGATATGAATTACAACTGCCATTTGTCAAATACTGTGATTCCCCCTGACCCTTAGTTCCTAACCCTGACCTTATAGAAATGGTTGAAATGGGAAATGTCTAAAGTAATCAGCACTCAAGTTGTGCAGAATAGAAACTGGTACATATCAAGGCACTCAAGTAAATAGACTTGAGTGCTCTAGATTTCATTGGGCCATTTTGATTCTATTCAATTAAGAGAAGAATTGCAATTTATGAACAGGGTACCGGTATATGTCCTGTACAGAACTTTATGCTTGATTGGCCATGTATGTCATTGTGTGACTTTTCCTGTTCAAATAAGATTTCCTGCTTTTATTCTATACACATTTTGAAAGTATGCAGGCAGTTTGATTCCAGAAGTTTACAAACATGCAGCAATTTTCGATGACAGTTTTCCAGAAGGAACATAAAGGCGATACCGAAGGCAGTTGACACGTTAATGGGTTCTATTTATATTGTAGTGTACAATTTTGGCAAGACCAGTGTCCATGAACTTGCACCTTGGAGCAAAAATCACTGGGCAGTGAGGCCTGAGGGTGTTGTAAAAGTCAACTTTTAGGTGAGAAATATTGGCCAGGTAAACTATAGGCCTGCACAGCAAAAGTTTACTGCAAGGTCACTGTAGCTTTCCGCATGGGCACTGAAAGCAATTGCAAATGGGAGCACATAGGAACCCAGGTAACATTCCCACATGGGGCCCATATTGGTCCCATATGGGCAAGTATAAGGGTCCCGTATGGGCTGCACCCAATCCCATGTGGGGCCCATATGGCTATGGGTCAACCATTGTTCTCCTGCCCAGATCATTCCCGCCCAGATCATTCCCACATGGGACCCATGTGGGAATGATCTGGGCAGGAGAACAATGGTTGACCCATATAGGTCCCACATGGGCGTTGGGTGCAGCCCATACGGGACCGATATGGGGCCCATATACTTGCCCATATGGGGCCAATATGGGCCCCATGTGGGAATGTTACCTGGGTTAAGATTACACCAAGGAATGTTACTGAAGGTCGCGGTAACTTTCGCAAGGCAGCGGGAAAAAGAAAGTCCAATGGAAACATCTTTTCTCCTTGTTCCAAACTTCCTGTCTTTTCCTGTTTCTGTGCTGATATTTAGCAGCTAGCCACACACCCTCCCCCCCCCCCCCCCCCTCCCCCCACCATCAACCACCTTTACATATTTTCAACAGGAACTGGCTACCTTGTTTACATGAAATAGATGTATATGACACCATTTCAGCACACTCATGAGCCAACAATAGTGTCACATTTCTGTCACTTACACCAAACATCACCTTGTTAGTGTGTTGTGGGCAGCTTATGTTTCAAGCACTGCTTAGTTTCAGAAGTGGGTACATATGGTGATCTGATTGATCCTGGTGATTACATGTGACAGATTTCCATTGTAAAGGTTGATTCACACTGATCCTTTTTGTGTGCAATTGTGATGCGTATGTCGCTTTGAGAAAAAGCAGTGTGGAGGGAATTTAGAGTGAAACGATGCACTGACGACCACAAAATCCCCAAAACGTTTTCCACCCAAGTCGATTCTGTGGTTTTCAGGGTTGTCATTTTACTCCAAATTCTCTCAACATCGCTCTTTCTCAAAGCGACGCGTGTCGCATTTACGCGCGGAAAGGCTCAGTGTTAATCCATGCACCCTCGGCCAGATAAGCATCGAGTGTGGTATTGAATGTCGTACCGTACCATCATATCCGTTTGTGGTCGGTTTGATTCACGTGCATGTGTAGCACATTTTGAGTTATAACATGTGCGTTCGTCAAAAACATTCAGAAAGTGCGCATGCTTGAAGTGTCGTATGCCTTTTAATGTGAAATACCAAAAAGCCATGCAAATGAGGTGCCCAAAATGATGCAAATGAGGTGCCCAAAACTATGCAAATGAGGTGCTCAAAATCATTCAAATGAAGTGCCCAAAACTATGCAAATGGTGCCAAAACCCATTCAAATTATGTGCCCAATATGCTAATGAGAAGGCGCGGTTATCTCATCCAGACTAGTATTGGATTCTACCTTATAACGGAGCTCTGTTAAATGTACAGCAAAACGATGACAGTAATGCTTGTGGCAAGGTTTTGCTGGCTATGTGGGTGGCAAGCAAAGGGCCTGCTTACTATGACCCTTTACTGCTGCAGGGCATTAAGGCCAGAAGGTTACAATCCCTCTCTTAATGCACTTGAACCTACATGTAAGCCTTCCTCTTCTTGACATCTCTGACATATCAATTAACATTTTGAGGGTCTTAAGCCCAACTCTTTCCACCCTCCACCACCCCTAAATCACTGGACTAACCTTTAAAGCCATGATGATGGCCAAACTTCATTTCATTCCAAAAACAACTTGTTTCTGTGTAGTTTATACATGGTTTATGTAGGCCTGTAGACTTGTACATATTTTAAGCACCAAAAACAGGCTCCTCAAAAATTCTGGCCAGGTTACATACATTGACCATCCAGGAAGGGCGGTAACTTGCAATTTATTTGAATTAGTGGAAGTCAGAGGGAAGCACTACTATGACCTCTAATAGATTGTTTTTGGTCTAACCTGCAGTTGGAAAGAAATCTCAAATCATCTTCCAGTAGACCTACTTCAAAAGCCGCACATTTTACACGTACAATCTCCATTTCCTTCTCTGTGTCTCAAAAGAGTTTATCCTTCAGGCTGAAGGTTGTACATGTGTATCCTGTTTGATTCTAAACCATCTTCCACCTTGGATACATTGTCTGTACCTAAAGTTGGTGTTACTTTGTGCTAATTGGCTGATCAATTTAATTCCCAAATAATATATTTTGCAAGATGAAGTGGAAGTTCTAAAGTTTCAAAACTTGTTTACAATTATTGATCAGACCATTTTCATCATTAATTAAATGGGCATTTAATTTTTAAGTGTATACTAGCTTTGAGAGTGTGCTCAGTTTTGCAAAGCACATGTATACAATGCAAATTGTTCTTCCTTGATCAATGAATGTCTTAATAATATTTAATTTGGAGATTTTGGTGCTGTACGTTTATGCAGTAGATGTGTAGTACAGTCATTGTCAGCTGTGTACTGTTGATAACAAAATTATAATTTTTTGAAAGACTTGAGTTTCAGGAAAATGTCTTGACTTCGTTCACCTTAACCTGTAGGGCCTATATTTGTGCCAGTACTTCCCAGTCCCCGCCCACATTTTCTTGTGCTGTGGATAAACTATCCAGGAAGTGAATGGTTCATGCCAAAGCTGGCGTTTCCGGCCTGAAATTTATCACAGCACCATTCCAGACGGGACACATCATATACATGTACACTGTGTACTGATGCTATTGATGTGGGCCATCCCATAGTAGTGGCTGCAGAAACATTGCACACCAGGTACATGTATATGAAGATGTTAAATGTAACATCAATCGGAACAAGTTCATTGCCTCTCTGTGCTGTCAAGGGTTCTTTAGCTAAAATTGATTTGACCCTAGGTTCAGTCTAGTTAAAGGAATCGGTGCAGCACTGGTAAGACTACATACATTGTGTACTTGAGACATTCAGCCTTGTGTTAATTTTTTCTCATTTCCTGTACTTTCATCTGATTAGTTAATAGTGTTAAGTAACGATAAATTCATGCTAAAGCACTTTTGCAAGTCGAAAAGTGCTTTAGCATGAATTTGTCGTTACTTAATACTATTTTCCGATTTTGCAGTACCGGCCAAACACTTATTCATTTGATTAGTTCTACCCTTATTTATAAAGCCTGTTTACACCTGAATTGGCAAAGCCGAATCGAATGCCACATTTGCCGCAAAGTCGAGTTGAAGCAGGGTACGCGCTAAGTGTAAACACACAAGGTGGATTGAAAAGGTGGATCAGATCCCGGTGTCAATTTGCCTTTTTCAAGTCAGCTTTTGGGTTGAACCTCAAAATTGCCGGGTTGAAAGATTTTGTGAATTGAGAAAAGGAAAGCAGTAAATAAAGCCTTTGTCTGTTTCCACTCGATGTTGACCATTTACAAATGAACATTGAAATGCAACAATTTCCTGAACACTATTAGTATACTTGTGTTATTCTTGTTTACACCTACATGTATAATGAGTTCGATGAGAAATTGTCACGGATGTGCAAGTGAAAAGACTCACTGATGTTGTTCATTTTGCAAAGCTGTAAATCCTCGAATCGTAAATTCCCCGTCACTTGTCGAAATTTGCGATGACTCATTGACTAATGTTGGCTATGTTCGGCACAGATACGTGTACAAATGTGAGGCCTACTTATGTAACAACTGACTATAGGGTATTATTATTATTATTATTTCTTTCTGGTATTCATACCAAGGATTCCTCAATAGTGCTCATTGCACTGTCACTCGCAAGCGTGAGGAAACCCATGAAGAATTCGAATTAGAAATGACCAGAGGCACCGGGGAATATCCCCTTGCTCTTTACGAAAGAATGCTCTGGGATCTTTAGAGTGCGTTACCATTACCTAACACACTGGACCAACGGCTTTTCATCCCTTCCGAAGGATGTAGTATAGGGTCTTCATTCAACAGATGCTGTAGGAGTTGGTCACATTCTATCGTGTGTAAAAAGGTATTATTTGCTCGGGTTTATTTCTGGTGTGTTTCCACAGAGCTGAAATACCAAACTTACCCGGAAAGAACTACCTCTGGAGACAGGTACAAGAATCGGATTTTAGGTACTATCGGTTAATTAAAAATCCGTGTTTCCACAGACCGCTTTTCAGGTTTTTTTTTTTCAAGCTGACCCGGAAACACGCCGAATGAGTTTTGGTCTAAATGTCCTGCTTATATCATGTATCCGTATGGATTTGTCCTGTGATGTCATCACTTTGTGTGTTCTATCATATGTGATGATAAACTTCAGGTGCTGAGGAAACTATAGACGAATCCGGTTGCTAAGGACTCCTTCCCTGCACGTCCGCCATTACAATTACTGGGGGCCATCCACTTCCATGAACTTGGCGCTCTGTGTTGTTAAGTCAAACAGCGCACATAACGCGCACCCTTCGTGTACACGGGCTTCGCAAGCTAATTACAATAGACGTGCAAAATTGTTCGAAGTGACAACATAATGAAACGGCTTATTATCAACACAAAACGCACAGCTCATGGCACTGGATGCCCCCAGTTATGGCGGACATACAGAGAAGAGGACTTTAGCTGTGGGATTGGTGTATATGCAGTGGCCACTTATAGTGGGACTGGTAGATGAATTTTCACAGCTTATCTTTGTGTCAAGATGGTGCTTCTGATAAAACGTATTTAAACATGTTTTTATATTATTTTTGGTTACTATTGCAACTATTTTATTGATAAATCCATTCATGTGTAATCTAATGTGTCAAATATCATTGACACTTTGGTACATTGAATGATCGTGATATGGTCATTATCTACCGGTATTGCCTTGTACTAGGTATGGTGATGCATATTACGGTACTGCATTGTTTGGTTAACTACCGGTATGATAACTTTAATGGCCACCAATCTAGGTTCCTCTCAGAGTTCAAAGATCAATTTGTTTTCCAGTATCGAGCATCAGAATAAACAAATGTTTCCTATGATATTGATTACTAGCGCTCTTCAATTGTAGACATTTGATCATAACTTGGTACAGTAGGTTTATTCATGTATAATTCTGCATGGGTAATCATACATACTTATGTACACGTGTATATTGGCCATTAAATCATACACTCGGCTATTTTTTTTCCGGTTGGCCAGCTGTAAGCATGATTTTCTAGTTCAAGTGTAAACCTCTGTCATTTAATGTTGTCCCGTCTTCCTGTTTAGTTCATGCATAAACTACATCGGTGCAAAGAGTTTTCCCTGGATTTTAGTGAAATTGATAATGAAACGGTGAAACTGTAAACCTTTTACTTTTGTTTTTGTTTTGTCTTTTTTGTTTAGTTTTTGGTGTAAATATATCTTTTACATACTTTTCATCATTGTATAGCTACATGTAGTGTCAGTTTCATGTTTTGTATGCTTTAGCATTTCATACTAGTTTCACTCATACATGAACACACACACCCCACTCATGCAAAATACAATCTGAATGGTCTTTCAAGGGGGAACATTTTTTGTTCTGTTAGGCCTATATTTAAAGGAGTGTGACCAGATCACTTTTTTTTACCCATAACTCCCCGGGACTTACCTTATGGGTCATGAGATTTTTATATCATAACATCCGTTATATTTTTCTGATTACGAAACTGAAACTCCTGCGCTTCTAGGCCGCATATTTCCGAGGATATCGTCGAAAATTCACCGATTATTTGTAAACTAATTTTCCAGTATCAACGTTTATCCGCTGAAAGCCGACTCGATAGTTTTGTTTAATTTTTTACTGGAAATTGGGAATTTTTTCGGGTTTTTGGGACATGGGAGGTGTGTATGGGAGTTACTTGATAATATTGGTAAGTTACATCGAAAACTATTTTCCAGAAACTCTGGTCACGCTCCTTTAACCAATGAGAGATAGGTTAGACTAGGCCGACTTGTTTAGTGATAAATTAAAAGTGATTTACCTTGCGCCAGTCTTTCCCTCAACAGTTGGGGAGATTGAATGTTAATTAGCGTTTGTTTTTCAACACCGGGTAGCTCGGTGATCATGTGGTTAAGACGTCTGCCTTGTTTGCAGGAGGTTGTGGGTTCGAGTCCCATCCGCGCACGCTATTATTATTATTATTATTAACATTTCTGGTATTCATACCAAGGATTCCTCAATAGTGCTCGATGCTCTGTCACTCGGAAGCGTGAGGAAACCCATGAAGAATTAGAATTAGAAATGGCCAGATACACCGGGGAATCCCCTTGCTCTTCACGAAAGAATGCTCTGGGATCTTTAAAGTGCGTTACCTAACACACTGGACCAACGGCTTTACATCCCTTCCGAAGGACGGAACAAGTGTGATTAAGTGCCTTGCTCAAGAGCACAAGTGCCACAACCTGTCACGGCCCGGAATCGAACCCACATTCTAGTACTGGCACAGGAACTTGAGTTTGACACGCTAGACTGCTCGGCCATAACACCCATAACACACTTTTCATAGTGTCTTGTGGAAAGCACTGAGTATACAGTGTTACCGGTAATAATTACGTCAGGTAAGGCAAAACAAACCCTAATTAAAATTAAAAGTGGTCTGATGCAACTTTTTTTTTCAAACATGTACACCATGCTACCGGTACATGTTGCACAGAAATGACTTTAACTGGTGTTTTCAAAAACAAATTTGATGCGGTAACGATGCCAAGTTGCCACCACATCTTCGTCAATGTTTTCGTTTCCTTTGGCCTCTTGACAATTTATGACACATCGTCATTCCGGTTTGTGAGCTCGCTGCATTTTTGTTTGTGGACTCACCAGCGTGCTTGGAAGCCAGTTATGTCCTTGCCTGACCCTAAATGATGAATGATCTCAGAATGTTCATACCATGGTCTTGGTTTATGTTTGAAACTGCGTAGTGAAGCAGTTGTATCATGCCCCTTAAATTTTCTATTCTCTCACTTTTGGTTCATTCACAAAATGACATTTTATTTTTACTCTGAAATATACATGTATGAAGAATATGCCCAGTTTGTTATTCTTTGTTTACCATTGTATATTTATCGGGAAATATGGCATTTCATTGGTCCCACTCCACAAGCTCCGCCTTCCTTGCATCTACTTCCCTGTGTCGTCTCCAGCTACATATAAAAGGCATATAATGAAATGGGAAATTCATACATGTGCATTGGACTCGGAGGACTTGCAAGAAATCTTGCTAGCAAAGACACAAAAAAGCTGCAATAAAAAAAAAAGTGCAATAAAAAGTAAGCAAAAGACATTTCTGTTGTGAAACACTTGAAGAACGATACAAAAATGAAGGAACTGAAAAAAAGGGGTTATTTGGGGATAGTAGTACAATGTACTGTTCCCCAAGGCATTGGATAAATACGTGTACATGTAGGTCCTCTCTCCAGACAAACCACTGTGTGTTTGCTCTATGGCTAATGAAAACCTGTAAAATCCAGTTGCATTTTTGGGTTAAATTAGATTGACGTGAATGCACAATTTGTTCAACTTTGTGTACACAGTGTTTCTATGAATGAGTACCACTGTGAAAGTGTGAGCTCTAGTGGACAATATAATTGTGAAGTTATTCGGATGGGAACAATATGAGTGATTAAAAATGGTTATGGTTACTGCTTGTATTTTGTCAATTTGTTTTACCCAGAGTATATGGTTGTGCAGTTTGCGGCTTTCCGTTTCCCTGACATGCAACTTCCTTGTCAGATTGTTATCAAAATCATTGACCTTTTGTGGGATTTATCAAACCACATCCCTTCAAAGTGGATCGACATCCTGCCTTGCTATGAATAACCCAACAACACACTCTACATACTGGATTATCTTCAAATCTTCAGGCATTCATTTGTGCAATTTATCATTGGTCCACAGCCTTACAGTCTGCATTCCACGAGGTGGACCAGGAGAAACAAGGTGTGATAGACTCATCCCTGGTACCTGGCCTAGTTGGTAAACTGCTTGGCGGTCAAGTCGCAAGGAACAACAACTTGTTCTTCTATAACACAACCCAGAACGGTGAGTGGACTTTTGCAACATAACTTAACATTTAAAAAAAAACTTTTAAGGTCATAGTCGCCAAAACAGACCCTAGTGCTGAAGGTTCATCTTGGTAAGAATTTCCTGTGTGCAGTATACACATATGTAGACTATATGACCCAAATTACTTGTAAGCATGTACCGTACTGATAAAGCAGTCTACTTTCAATAGATATTACCTAAAATTTTACCACAAACATTTTTTCGTCTTAAAGGTGCGGCCCATTTTTCCCATGTGTCAAGATTTTAATATACATGTAATATCATTTGTCATATAGTTCTCATTACCATTCGGAAATTTCATTCTCAAGGATATCATCAAAACCAGCAATGTTTTGTAAACTAATTTATCCGGTTACATAAAGCAGTGCAGTGATAACACTAACTGTTTTGCTTCCACTTCCAAATCGGGGTTTGCAAATTTCCTGTTTTCTGTAAATCTGGTCACACTCTTTTAATGTATTTTTTTGGAAAAGACGTCCAGTCCTACACAGCTTATGAGGGAATCCTTATCATGATACCTTTGGCTTGTACTGTGATCCACACCTCCTAATGAATTCCATCCATTGACATCACTCTCCCATCGAAAAGGGAAGGTTTGAGTTATGTCTTCATAATATTTTCTTACTGGCCCCCTGGAAGCCTGTATTTATATATATAACTCCTGGACTTTGCAGATGTTAGAAATCTCTTGACATTGACATTGGGGACATGGTGAGCTCCCAGTGGTCTTTATAGCCTAGATATTCCATTACCTCAATCCCAAACAGCAGGGACTTGACCAAAATGCCATGCCACTGTCCATCAGCTGCTTGGCTTGCAGCAGGGAGGGATCATGTGTGGTCATTCCTGCATTTAAAGAGATGAAAAAGATTTTCTAAAAATGCTTTTCAGACTATCAGCTAATTGGCCGTCAAAAGTTGTCAATATTTTTACGGTTCTACAAAGCGTAGGAAGGGGAGGGGGGAGGGGGGAGGGGGGGGGGGGGGGGGGGGGGAGGGGAGGGGGTGGGGGTGGTCAAGGGCCATTTAGGACTTTACATGCACTGTAAAATGTTGACACTTCATGGTAGTGACGAAATTCGCAGCTAAAATGTGGGCAAAACTAGGTCACAGCCAATATAGATTAGTCACTAGTGAGTTAAACAATCACTGTCTCTAAACAGGGTCTTTATATGCTAACTGTAGCATTGGATGGTGGAATCACTCGAACATCTTTGTAAGTAAAATTGTTTTATAGTTTAAAAGGTCAATTTTATGCAGAAACATTTAACGTTGTAATCACAGTTCCCCTGGCACTCCGTGCACTATAATTCTTTGAGAAGCAAGCCTAACCATACCACATGTGACTAAGCTAATTGTCAGCCTATTTTTAGAGATTTATAAAGCACTCAAGTTCATTGTTCATTTGCTGAAAGTTCCATCTTAATAATAATATTACACTTTGTTCAAACTTTTCTGGACAGGGTTTTAAACTTAAACTTTTTTATTTTAAATCTCCAATTTCAGCTACATGTACATGTAACTAATCACTATTTTCTCACTAAAAACTAACATGAAATAAATAAGCATTAGCTTTTTATTTAGAAAAAAAATTAAAATATTATCTCATGCCCGATTTTGGGTTATATTTCAAAATCTCTTGTAGCTCTGTTGTATCATCCAAGTGTAATGTTTCAGTTGTGCATTTATTTGTTTGACTCAGTTTATTTAATTTTTTTAAATGTTGATTTGAGTCGTTCACCATACTGTACGGTATGTGAAATAATGCTGCACAAATTGAGTTTGCAGCAGCTGCTTTTTGTTACGTGAATAGTTTTCCTTATGTGAATATTTATATCTGTCTTTGTTTTTGGCGTTTAGTTTTCTTCACTTTTCCAGTCATGATTTCATTCAGTATTACTCAGCCACTCTTACAGAGGCTGGTGCAGTCAGCCTAATTGCCACAAGAGGTGTCCATAGGATACACATTGCTGACCAAATATTACATCTCTCACTAGCAGGGGTCCAAATTAACCTGAATTTCATGCTGGTCAGAAGGACCAGTAGATTAGAGAACTCTTCTGGTCCACCAGTGCTTTTCAAATTGCCACTGAGATACTGCAATACTTTCTGGTTTAAGGTAATTGAGTGCAGGATGTTTGGGATTGCTTTTTGATACAGCATTGGGGCATGGAGAGTTCGGAGAAAGAAATGTAGTTTTCTAAAAATGTCTAAAGCGAGCAGGAATAGTTTGAGGTAACCAGGAATTCTTCGCATTGAGTAAGAAATGTTTACTGTGGATTAGGCATCAGGGAATGTTTCCATGAGTCAGTCTTTGACAGATCTAGTTTTTGACTGGTCTCGGACAACAGGACCAGTGTTAATTCGACCCCTGTTTCAGGCTCCTTTATCTTTTAAAAAAAAATCGTAGTCATGTATATTTTCAAAAATAACAGCCAAAGCTAATCCTGAAATTACCATGTGTATATTTGTATGTTTAGTCTGGCAGAACGATTAACTGATTCCCATGGATGTCCACCGACTGTTTATAATAGTCAGATTTCACACACACTTGGTTAGCTTTAAAGGTAGAACACATTGGTAAACTGTTAAAGGTGGCATTATTTCCACACTCTTTATAAAACTGCCCTGAAGAAATTTTAGCTACAGTACATAGGTGCAGTAATACTTCTGAAAACTTGAAAAATCCATGCATGGTTTTTGTGTTGAGTTGAATGGTTAAAAAGTCTTTTGCAAAAGATTTTCAGTTATTTTCTCACACAAAATACCATTTTGGACTGAAATAAAATCATGTGGTGTTTGCAACCATTGTTATTACCGGGTACATGTAACACCTTTAGTAAGATTTTTCTTGTCGCCCCGTGAAAAAAATAAAAATTGGGGTCACTGCAAATGATGTGTTCTACCTTTATTTAAACCTGTCCATTTTCTGCCTTTGCCCGTAGGTGTTGTGAAATTTTGTGAGTTTGTATCAATTATGTCAGAGGCCATGGCGGAGAATACTACCTGGGGTAAACTACAGACCGAGGTCAAAGGTTATGTGGGAATTGACACCATACAGGAACAGATCAGGAAAAAGGCTCTCAAGAGGGGATTTGAGTTCAATATCATGGTTGTAGGTGAGTACAGCTGTCTTCAAGTTGCTAAATCTCCGTCCCTTCTTTGTTAGGAAGGCGAGACTTTTTTTTGAAAAGCCTTTTCACACAATGCCATAGGCTTCAGTATCGTTAATTGAGACGTCTTGCAGAGAGCAGTGACTGTCTACACCTATATATATATAGGTGCAAGGTATAATATTTGCAAGGTTTTCAAATAAAACATGTAGAAGATCTATACTTTCATCTGGAATGGTGTCGGGGAACTTGGCAACAAAGCACCACGTCTTTTTTCTTTGTTTTATTCTTCTATGGCTGCATCCGAATTTGTGGCTTTGGCTGTTGCTATGCTGTTTCTAAGGACTTTCATTGTCCGCCCGTAGCAACAGCCATAGCCACAGCCAAAGCCACTAATTCGGTTTCATCCTATCTTTCTTTCTTTCTGCAACCCTTAGGTTCCAGTGGTCTTGGCAAGTCTACATTAGTCAATACACTGTTCAAAGCCAAGGTCAGTCGAAGATCCTGCTTGACCACCGAGAAGGATCTAGCACTCATCATTCCAAAGACTGTGGAAGTCCAGTCAATAAGCCATGGTAAGGAAAGATGAAATAAAGTCATCAACTTTAAACTTGTGCGACATAATTTCAAAATGAAGTCGAATGGGGACACGTGGAGTACTAACTGTCAAGTTACCTCGACCATCATGTAAACTTGACAGGTCGAGAGAGGTCACAGAAACTTTACATCCATGGTAGATTTACAGGGCCGTATTTAGTTCAGTTGAATACGTTTTGCCCTGTAAAAATAATATGGTCCTGCAGTAAACTATATATGAGATTGCACAGGGTAAGTTTACAGTGGAGTCATGGCTTTTTGCACAGAAAAAAATTGTTATTTGGGAACACTTGGTATTTATAAGAATACACAAAGGATTTTACCGCTCGCTGTACCGTAGTAATCTTTACTGAGATAGTGGAAGAACATTTCTAGTTGGAATTCAGCTTTAAATTAGATGTGACTTTGCACGCTGAGAATTCTTTGGAACTGTATGAAATTGTAAAGTAACTCTCCCTTGTGGATCTCAAAGCTGAGCTAGCTGGAAGAACATCTGCCCAGTGTGTTAAGGGTCTTGGGTAAATCCCAATGAGGACCACATTTTATTTCCTTATTTGGTAGAAATGATCCCTGATAATGAAAAAAACACTTGTCTTCGTTGCAACGTGTCCCTAATGGAACAAGTTTCAACAACTTTCAATTTGTGTGAGATTTCTTGCACTGGGGAAAGAAATGGTTGTATGTGGGAACATGGAAGACCATAAAAGAGATATTATTTCATTTCATTTATTTTGTATCAAGAATAACAAAACAAATACAAATACAGAACAAAATACAATTTACAAAAAAACCTTGAGATGGGATAACCAAAACGCTAAATAAGTTCACTTTTAAGTGGTTTCTCCAAAAAAATATACATACATAAAGCACGCTATACATGCTATAAAACAGTTAAAAACCCGAAAGGGACAATGGAATGAATGTTGCAGTAAATGATAAAGACATGAACTGAGCATTCTGTGGAGAATTTAACCAGAAACTTGGACTGTTTTGGACTCAACTTGGGGAAAAACTGATTTAATACAGCATTTAAAGAATGTGACTCAGTATTATCGTGACTCAGCACTAAGGATAATAGTCTTTTCCAAGACTGCATGATGAGTAATTCTTGAGGTTATAGGAGGTTTTCTTGGTGATGTCATGTTTTTCCGGTCAAGCCATGTGACCTGAAAGATAACCATAAACTTTCTTGAGGTGCTTCCTGCTCTAAACACCCCCGCCCCAATCCCAAACCCCCCAAAAAAGCGTAAGCTGTTTGAAACTGTGTTGAAAATATGCTTAACAGTGATCACAGTCATAAGGCCATCGCATATACCCAGGAAGTTTTACTAAGACAGAATGTTTACAATAGACGATTTACTGCACTAAAATGTGACCAACATTTATCATCTTTGATGATATATTTTTTTTATTTTTGAAGTTACTTTTCAGTAATTAATAAGTAGTTAAAGTGGTTAATTTCCCCCTTTTAATCTCTTCTCTACAGTAATTGAAGAAAATGGAGTACGGCTGAAATTAACTGTGACTGACACACCAGGCTTTGGGGACCACATCAACAATGAAAATTGGTGAGACATTTCGTAAACGTAATACACATTCATTATTTTATAGTTTATGGTTTGCACCATAAATCTGCATGTCTGATATGACATCATGACATGACATGACGGGGTGGTGATTTTCAACAGCCAGTAGAATTTACAGAAAGGACTTTCAAGGGGCTTTTTGTGCCAATTTAATGTATGCTAAAACAAGTTTCATATCATTGCAAGTGGTTGTCAACCACATGGATTTTCCATTGTTCATAATAGTAAGGGGCCGTCCAAAGTTGTCAATATTTTCACAGTTCTACAGAGCGTAGTATTTTTCAAGACCCCCTCCCTCCCCCAGAAATATCACATATCAACATGAACATTTGTTGTCACTACCATGAAATGTCAACATTTTACAGTGCATGTAAAGTCATATGCTGCCCTTAACTCCTCCCCCCCCCCCCCCCCCCCCCCCTCCCCCTTACTACCCTTTGTAGAACCTTAAAGATGTTTTTCTGATTTGTCTTTCAGTTGGTAAGAGAAAAACATGTATGTACCGTATTCAGTGATTACATAGCGTATGTCTAATTCCACGTTTACTTGTTTTTCAGTTGGTTGCCCATCCTAGAGTATATCAACGAGCAATATGAGAAGTATCTGTCAGAGGAAATCAGCGTCAGCAGGAAAAAGCAGATTCCCGACTCCAGGGTGCACGTGTGTCTCTATTTCATTGCACCAACGGGCCATAGGTGAGGTGGGATCTAGGTATTAAATACAGCATAGTGTTAGCAGGATGAAGCAGATTCCCAACTCACTTTGCCATTAATTGCCTCTCTCAACCTAGGTGTATAAATGGGTACCAGCATCATGGTGGGAAGGTAAACAGACTCACTGTGTGGGGGGAGTGGCAAACCGTCACAGCAAAACTCAAAAGAGGAGTCCAGTGTTGTAGTCGAGTCACCAATATCGAGTCCGAGTCAGAGTCCAGTCTGGCCCCCTTGCTAATAAAAGAGAGACAGGCACTCCGGCTTGTAATTGCAAGCTCGACCTTTACCTTTGCCTTACGGTACAAATTTGTAGGTTTGATGGTTAAAAGGTGAATGGAATTTAGCCCAGTGACCAGGGATAGCAGCTCCCTTCAGTACCTTGATTCATTTGGTGGATTTATATGATATTGAATGGCTTTGAGGGTTATATGAGAATATACTGCACAAGTCATGAAAATACTGCACGAGACGAAGGCAAAGGCGAGATTGATTATAAGACATGTATGTGGCCTGCATGTATAACTGCGGCATACCTGTGTTATAATACATTGTGTGAATTTGCGATCTTGTTCAAAACATTTTGCTAGACTCGCATTTGTCCGGATTTGTCACACCTAGGTTAATGCTTTTTTGAGAAGCATGAACTGTACATTTTGCCTAATTACAGCTTGTGGTTTTGTTTTGAAGCTTGAAACCTCTGGACATTGAGTTTATGAAGAGACTAGACAAAGTGGTCAACATTGTGCCAATCATAGCCAAGGCAGACTCACTCACGATAGAGGAGAGAGAACACTTTAAAGGAAGGGTAAGATTGATGGTCATGTAGTTGACCACTATACAAAGTGGTCAACATTGTGCCAATCATAGCCAAGGCAGACTCACTCACGATAGAGGAGAGAGAACACTTTAAAGGAAGGGTAAGATTGATGGTCATGTAGTTGACCACTATACAAAGTGGTCAACATTGTGCCAATCATAGCCAAGGCAGACTCACTCACGATAGAGGAGAGAGAACACTTTAAAGGAAGGGTAAGATTGATGGTCGTGTAGTTGACCACTATACAAAGTGGTCAACATTGTGCCAATCATAGCCAAGGTAGACTCACTCACGATAGAGGAGAGAGAACACTTTAAAGGAAGGGTAAGATTGATGGTCGTGTAGTTGACCACTATACAAAGTGGTCAACATTGTGCCAATCATAGCCAAGGCAGACTCACTCACGATAGAGGAGAGAGAACACTTTAAAGGAAGGGTAAGATTGATGGTCGTGTAGTTGACCACTATACAAAGTGGTCAACATTGTGCCAATCATAGCCAAGGCAGACTCACTCACGATAGAGGAGAGAGAACACTTTAAAGGAAGGGTAAGATTGATGGTCGTGTAGTTGACCACTAGACAAAGTGGTCAACATTGTGCCAATCATAGCCAAGGCAGACTCACTCACGATAGAGGAGAGAGAACACTTTAAAGGAAGGGTAAGATTGATGGTCGTGTAGTTGACCACTATACAAAGTGGTCAACATTGTGCCAATCATAGCCAAGGCAGACTCACTCACGATAGAGGAGAGAGAACACTTTAAAGGAAGGGTAAGATTGATGGTCGTGTAGTTGACCACTAGACAAAGTGGTCAACATTGTGCCAATCATAGCCAAGGCAGACTCACTCACGATAGAGGAGAGAGAACACTTTAAAGGAAGGGTAAGATTGATGGTCATGTAGTTGACCACTATACAAAGTGGTCAACATTGTGCCAATCATAGCCAAGGCAGACTCACTCACGATAGAGGAGAGAGAACACTTTAAAGGAAGGGTAAGATTGATGGTCGTGTAGTTGACCACTATACAAAGTGGTCAACATTGTGCCAATCATAGCCAAGGTAGACTCACTCACGATAGAGGAGAGAGAACACTTTAAAGGAAGGGTAAGATTGATGGTCATGTAGTTGACCACTAGACAAAGTGGTCAACATTGTGCCAATCATAGCCAAGGCAGACTCACTCACAATAGAGGAGAGAGAACACTTTAAAGGAAGGGTAAGATTGATGGTCATGTAGTTGACCACTAGACAAAGTGGTCAACATTGTGCCAATCATAGCCAAGGTAGACTCACTCACAATAGAGGAGAGAGAACACTTTAAAGGAAGGGTAAGATTGATGGTCATGTAGTTGACCACTAGACAAAGTGGTCAACATTGTGCCAATCATAGCCAAGGCAGACTCACTCACGATAGAGGAGAGAGAACACTTTAAAGGAAGGGTAAGATTGATGGTCGTGTAGTTGACCACTAGACAAAGTGGTCAACATTGTGCCAATCATAGCCAAGGCAGACTCACTCACGATAGAGGAGAGAGAACACTTTAAAGGAAGGGTAAGATTGATGGTCGTGTAGTTGACCACTAGACAAAGTGGTCAACATTGTGCCAATCATAGCCAAGGCAGACTCACTCACGATAGAGGAGAGAGAACACTTTAAAGGAAGGGTAAGATTGATGGTCATGTAGTTGACCACTAGACAAAGTGGTCAACATTGTGCCAATCATAGCCAAGGCAGACTCACTCACAATAGAGGAGAGAGAACACTTTAAAGGAAGGGTAAGATTGATGGTCATGTAGTTGACCACTAGACAAAGTGGTCAACATTGTGCCAATCATAGCCAAGGTAGACTCACTCACGATAGAGGAGAGAGAACACTTTAAAGGAAGGGTAAGATTGATGGTCATGTAGTTGACCACTAGACAAAGTGGTCAACATTGTGCCAATCATAGCCAAGGCAGACTCACTCACGATAGAGGAGAGAGAACACTTTAAAGGAAGGGTAAGATTGATGGTCGTGTAGTTGACCACTATACAAAGTGGTCAACATTGTGCCAATCATAGCCAAGGTAGACTCACTCACGATAGAAGAGAGAGAACACTTTAAAGGAAGGGTAAGATTGATGGTCGTGTAGTTGACCACTAGACAAAGTGGTCAACATTGTGCCAATCATAGCCAAGGTAGACTCACTCACGATAGAGGAGAGAGAACACTTTAAAGGAAGGGTAAGATTGATGGTCATGTAGTTGACCACTAGACAAAGTGGTCAACATTGTGCCAATCATAGCCAAGGCAGACTCACTCACAATAGAGGAACGAGAACACTTTAAAGGAAGGGTAAGAAGTACAAAGAGTTAAGGCCGGTTCGTACTTCCCGCGAAAGTGAACGCAAACCGCGAATGTATGTGTTTGACTTTTGCCCCAACTTAACTTGGAGTAGGATTGGTTTCAACTCAAGCCAATAGCTGCGTATTGAATAGCCGCCATCTTGTAGGGCAGTTTCTTTGTTCTTTGAAGACGTGCATGGTTGCACATTTTGTGGTTACATTGTTGACCAATTTAAATATAAACAGCTGCCCTACAAGATGGCAGTTATTCAATACGGTTTATACCAATCTTAAAGTTGCTCGGGGGTTGGTATAGGGTTGGCACATAGCTGAAAATTGTCGGGTGTAAAAAAAATCACCTGTTTTCAACACAACGCCTACCCCACATCAACCCTTATGAACAATTTAGAGGGAAACGATTTTTGAATAACGATACCAAGTGCTGCAAATCTTTGCTAATTTGTTTTTTAGATCAGGCAAGCTCTGAACGAAGCCAATATCTCAACATATCCCATGCAAGACTTAGAAACGGATGATGAAGACGAAGGCATCAACACGTGTATTAGGGTAAGATCTGATTCCAAAAATCATGTGGTGTTTGTTAATATTGCTATCGACACTTTTAGTCAAGTTCTTCTTGTCAACTCATGAAGTAAAACTTTAACTCACTGCAAATGATGTATGGGGCTTTAAGCAGATTTGGCTGTGAAAATAGCACACGTTTAAAGCTTGATACTTTTTTCTTTTTTTTTTTCCACTTAGTCTGGTCCTCTCTTGTTTAACTCATATGCTACTTCATACAGTTTTCTGTATTCCCTTGATTGTAAGTTTGTTTTGATTGTCTTGTTTTGGCTGAATAAATAATAATAATAATAATAATAATAATAAATAAGCCAGGGGCTCTTTCATCAAAAATTGCCTTTGAACCACTTGACAATTTTGAACCACTCGACAAATAAAAAGGCAAATGAACTTGTGATTGGCTAAAAGTTAAGATCGGGGGCGCGTTCAATAGCGCAATACATATGCATACCGACAATACCTTCAACGGTGAAGGTATATGAAAATACCCAATACCGGCGTACGTATTGTGTTATTGAACGCGCCTCAGGTCAAGCACTACAAATATCGACTCTTGTGAGTCATTTCTACATTCATAGGCCGCGCGCAAGCGGCAAACCAGTTTCTGTACAACCCTACAATCTATGACATTGTCCTGGGCCACCATATAATCCATTGAATGTTTCTATTTACATTGCTAATCATCATCATCAGGACCAGATGCCATTTGCAGTTGTTGGCAGTGACAAGTCACATCAAGTGGATGGTAAGGAGGTGCTAGGAAGACTGACCAACTGGGGGCTTATTGAAGGTAAGTTTGGGTCGAGGAGAGTGTTAAACGAAGTCCAGATTTCTTTTTGTGGTAAACTCACCGAGCAGGAAGTGTTATCCATCTACATCAAAGATAAATATGGTAAACCTTTTTTTTTTTTTAAATGAAAATGCTGGCAATTGGGAGTCTACGCCAATTGGGAGTCTACGCCAATGCATACGTGTGGAAGCCAAAAACTACTTACAAAATAAAATCATTGTAAATTGTCTAATCCGCTTAACTGGGATCGCTATTTTTTCTTCAGTACCATCACTATCCAGCATCAATTACTTTGTTACAACACCCCCTGATATAAAGATATTTCATATATAAAGCTCCCTGTTCTAAGTCCCAGCTGTTATGTGAAAGGGCTTGATTGAAATATGCATTTAACATAGGTCAAATTACTGTTGCTTTTTCTTAAATTTATGTTTTTATATATTGTGCAGCGCACGTGAACATACATACATGGAATGTGCGCTATAAAAATGTATTTATTATTATTAATTAACTCAAAGACTTAGGTATTATACAGTTAGTGGTTGTTCTTTCTTTATTGTTTTTAAACACAGACTTCCCCTTTCGTTGACCTTGCCTACTGTTTTCCCACAACTCGTTTGATTTGTCTTTCTGTTCTGCAGTTGAAAACCACAACCACTGTGAATTCGCCAACCTACGTGACATGTTGATCAGAACCCACATGCAAGATCTGAAGGACGTAACACACGGCATTCACTATGAGAACTTCCGCTTTGAAAGGCTGAATGCACGTAAGACGCACGACAAGGCCGACAACTCCGAGAGCAGATGCTGATGATTTGGGTTTCGTTTTTTTACTGTGGATGTGTAGATTATTGTCATATCAGTCGTAAGCCTGGTTCATACTTCACATGAACACAAATGTGACATCACACAGCTGATTCCCAGAAAGTTAAACAAGTTTACGTGAATGTTCGTCACGAATTGTTTGACCTCAGATTTATGTTTATCGAGGCAGTCCATAAGGTACGTACGCCGGAAATGCTGGCTTTTTAGACCCACCCCCTTGTACACAAAATTTGTCAATTTGTGACGTCATCCATTTACTTTAACATTGGCTTGCACATTAGTTCTGACATTAGCTCTGTGCATACGTACTTTATGGCCTCATATTGACATTCACAATCACTTTGTGTAAAGTGTGAACCGTGCTACATGTATATACACCTTTAGGTCAATTCAGCAATATCAGAATACCATTTAACCAAGTTAGTATATCTGTGTTGAAATGCCATATTCGAGGTGGGTGATATGGCATGTGAGGGTGGGATTGTGGTGTTAATCACTGAGAGAGCTCGATGTCAGAATAAAGTACGGTAATGTGTAAATAATGTGGGCAAATGACAATACTATTTCTATTTACAAATAATGAATGCCTAATGTTAGAACACATCATTGGTAATCTCAAAAATCAGAAATGTTCACAGATTTACACATAATTTACACAATATAAACATGATGATGGTAGTAAACTTCCCCTGAAATGGTTTTGACTCAAGTGCTATAGTTTTTGAGAAATTAGTAAAACAATTATTTTTCGTCTCATGAGACGAAAATTCAGTGGTTCGGGGCGGAATGGTTTTGGGGCGAAGTGACCGTAAAGCCTTTTTTTACTGTTTTCTCAAAAGTTAGACAAAGTACGGAGCTGGTTTTTGCTCAGGTTGGTTTTAATCATGCATATCTTCAATCACACAGCTCATGTGTTCTGCCTTTAGTATTGATGCAATAGCACAAATAATTTCATGAGGTGATGGGTTGAATGTTCTATGCCACGAGGCAAATCTGTCACCGAATGAAATTATTCCTTCTACTGCACAAATTATAAACTTTCCTTGTTTGTTTTATAAAACACCAGAATAAAATCGCATCATCTGAACCTACACTACTCGCAGTAAGTTAGGGATATTGGTATATTGTAACAAGGACTTTCCTAGTTGTTAATTGAATCCTCGACACACAAATTAAGGAACACAGGAACTCTCATTCAGACTCAAACTCTTTCCGTTTATTTCACACACGTCTTTCTGCCACAACAACTCAGCCAAAGATGGCGCGGGGACGCGCTCCCCACGCGGAACGGGTGTCCCGATCCTCCAGCAGGGGATCACGCCACACGACTCCGTGGTGTCGTGATAGCGCCCTCAGCACGTCGGGCGGACCCACCGTGAAACGGTGCTGGCGCCCTCAACTGGAGAATCGGGATGGCCGTTACACCGCCCCCTCCGAGGACCCTGCTTGTCCCCAAAGCAGGCGGCGACGCCCACGTTCCGCCGGAGAGACGATCCCCTACGATAAATAAAACAACACAAGGTTACATTAGAACAACAAAACAAGGAAGGGGGGGGGGGGGAACAATCCCAACAGTTTATAAAGAGTCAATTATGGGGGAGGTGGCCGTCGTTGTGCTGTCGTGCGATGGAACAGTTGCTCCCAATAGGCGCGGGGCACGTCCTCTGGGTCGGTCTGGGTGCCGCGTTCTGTACGCTCGTGGCTCCCGGGTGGCGGCTGTCTGTGTAGGTGCGGGGGAGATCGGGTCCAGGACCGGCCCCGTTCCTCAGGCCGATGTCGTGGCGGGGGCGATGTCGGCGTTCGCGGAGCGTGTTCCTCCCGGGGACGACGGCCGAGGGAGGGTGGGGCCGGTGGAGGTGCCGCCACGACTGGGGGTGGCTCCCGGGTGGTGCGACGCCCCCCACGAACTGGTGGTTCCGGCCGGGTGGACTCCGGGTGGTGTCCCGTAGCGCCTGGGGGCCGTTCCGATTGGTCATTGGCTCCCCGCCGCTCCCGGTCCTTACCATCCAGCTCGTCGTCGCTGGCGTACACCTCTAATTCGTCGCCGAGCGTCATCGTCGCCACCCTTCCTGGGCTTCGGGCGCAATACTGCAGGTGTCGCTGTCGGATGTCGTCCCTATAAAACGCACTCCCGCATCCGAGGGGGCACTCGAAGGGGCGCTCCGGGTGCAGAGCCACGCAGGCCGTCGCCTGGTGCCGCCTAAGGTTTCCCAATCGGTTAAACCGCTTGTCGCAGTGCCGGCATCGGAAGCGGCCCATCTTACGGATGTTGGCGATGGTCCCCTGCTCTGGTTGGAGCGCTTCCCGGCCTCCGGCTTTCGCGTCCTCTTCTGGGTTTTCCTGTGGCGGCCGCGTCTCCTGGTCCAGTAGGTCTCTCTCCGTCTCGGCGGCCTCCTCTTCGCGGGGAGCCGCTGCGTCGGGCTGACAACATCTTCTCCACCCCGTCGCCGCCTCGCTTAGGTACACAGTCCCAACCCCTATCACTGACTTCTCAGAAACATGAACTCTTGCCACCGATGGGTGCTGTTCGTAGCCTCCTAAAGCCGCGGGCTTTCCATTGATCAACACTGTGTTGTCCCCCCACCGCCACTGACAACGGTATGTCGACAGGAAGTCTATCCCCAGGATGACATCCGGCTCAATTTTAGCCACAATGCAGGAGTGGCTCAAGACCTGATCTCCGATTTGGAGTTCAAAGGTAGCCCTCCCCCGGACCTGCATGGGGCTCCCATCCGCTTGCCTCAGAGTCTGGGGCGGGGGCTGGAGGTTTGGCTTCCTGGGTCCGTAAAGTTCGTCATAGATGCGTTCCGAAAGTAAGCTTACCGAAGCTCCCGTGTCCAGCAAGAAGCAGACAGGCTTCGACACAACTTTCCCCGCAATGTAGTTTTCCCCCAGCGGCACATTAGGTGTCGTCCGGTCATGTCCTGGTGGTCTTCCCCCGGCTGTCCACTGGGTCGGCTTAGACTCGCTCTGTCCTCTCCTCGCATTGTTATCGAATCCTTGTCTCCTACGCGGACAATCACGCCGGAAGTGCCCGAATTCGTGGCACCCGAAGCACTCCACCATCGATCGGTCGAACGGTCTCCGCGCGTAGCCTGTGCTCCCGGTGTTCGAGTCCGGCTCGGATTGCGCTGGTTGTACCACTGACCGGACGTCCCTGGCTCCCAGTTTCCACTTCCTGGCCTGCAGTTGCGATGTCAAGAACGCCTCCATCTCCGTTGCAAGAGTGACCGCCTCGGTCAAGGTCGTTGCTTTCCTGGAGAACACATGGCGTTGCAATTGGTCGTCGCCTAGTGCATTCCTAAAAGCCTCCACCGCCAAGTCCTCTCGAGCTTGTGTGGGTAGGCTCGGGTAGCTCTGTGAAACCAACCGCCGTATTGACTGGCCCAGGTTGCAAATAGGTTCGTCTCGTCCCCTAGTGCGCATCGAAAGCTGGGCCCGATGCAGTGGAACTTGGGCCGTGACTCCGAAACGCTGTTCGAAGTACTCTAGGATACGGGGGTAATCCGTCCGGGCCTCCGGTGCCATATCAGCCAGAGCTTCCCGTGCCGAGCCCTTCAGATGGGAGCCCAGGAACATTGCCTTCTCGGACGCGCTCCACTGGTTGACTCTGGCCACGATCTCAAAATGGATCAGGTAATCCGACCACGAGGAAACCCCATCAAACTTATCTGGAAGCATCATCGGTCTTCGACCTCCCCCGGGGGGCTCCTGCTTTCCTGGCCCTGTTGTCGTCGGTTGCGAGGCTGGCGGGTTGCTCACGTCTGCATCCTGGTTCCCGCTCCGCGGTGGCACCCCAAAGGTTTGTGCAGCGCGGAGCTGATTCCCTTGCTCCGCACCATAGGGTTGTGCAGTGCGGAGCACGTCTCCATTGCGTTGTGCAGTGCGGAGCAGATTCTCTTGCTCCGCACCATAGGGTTGTGCAGTGCGGAGCAGATTCCCTTGCTCCGCACCATAGGCTTGTGCAGCGCGGAGCAGGCTTCCATTGAGTTGTGCAGTGCGGAGCAGATTCTCTTGCTCCGCACCATAGGGTTGTGCAGTGCGGAGCAGATTCTCTTGCTCCGCACCATAGGGTTGTGCAGTGCGGAGTAAATTCATTTGCTCCGCACCATAGGGTTGTGCAGTGCGGAGCAAATTCCCGTGCTCCGCACCATAGACTTGTGCAGCGCGGAGCAGGCTTCCATTGAGTTGTGCAGTGCGGAGCAGATTCTCTTGCTCCGCACCATAGGGTTGTGCAGTGCGGAGTAAATTCCTTTGCTCCGCACCATAGGGTTGTGCAGTGCGGAGCAAGTCTCCATTGCATTGTGCAGTGCGGAGCAAATCCTCTTGATTCTCGTGCTCCGCACCATAGGGTTGTGCAGTGCGGAGTAAATTCATTTGCTCCGCACCATAGGGTTGTGCAGTGCGGAGTAAATTCCTTTGCTCCGCACCATAGGGTTGTGCAGTGCGGAGTAAATTCCTTTGCTCCGCACCATAGGGTTGTGCAGTGCGGAGCAAGTCTCCATTGCATTGTGCAGTGCGGAGCAAATCCTCTTGATTCTCGTGCTCCGCACCATAGGGTTGTGCAGTGCGGAGTAAATTCATCTGCTCCGCACCATAGGGTTGTGCAGTGCGGAGTAAATTCATCTGCTCCGCACCATAGGGTTGTGCAGTGCGGAGTAAATTCATCTGCTCCGCACCATAGGGTTGTGCAGTGCGGAGTAAATTCATTTGCTCCGCACCATAGGGTTGTGCAGTGCGGAGTAAATTCATCTGCTCCGCACCATAGGGTTGTGCAGTGCGGAGTAAATTCCTTTGCTCCGCACCATAGGGTTGTGCAGTGCGGAGCAAGTCTCCATTGCATTGTGCAGTGCGGAGCAAATCCTCTTGATTCTCGTGCTCCGCACCATAGGGTTGTGCAGTGCGGAGTAAATTCATCTGCTCCGCACCATAGGGTTGTGCAGTGCGGAGTAAATTCATCTGCTCCGCACCATAGGGTTGTGCAGTGCGGAGTAAATTCATCTGCTCCGCACCATAGGGTTGTGCAGTGCGGAGTAAATTCATTTGCTCCGCACCATAGGGTTGTGCAGTGCGGAGTAAATTCATCTGCTCCGCACCATAGGGTTGTGCAGTGCGGAGTAAATTCCTTTGCTCCGCACCATAGGGTTGTGCAGTGCGGAGTAAATTCATTTGCTCCGCACCATAGGGTTGTGCAGTGCGGAGTAAATTCCTTTGCTCCGCACCATAGGGTTGTGCAGTGCGGAGCAAGTCTCCATTGCATTGTGCAGTGCGGAGCTCCCAACGGGGCGGCGCCACGTGGTCGTGTACGATGCGGAGTCGATCCGGAGGTTCCGCGCCGTAGTCTGGTAGCGTGCGGGGCTCCAAGCGGAGCGGTTCTTCATGGTCGAGTGTACTTCGGAATCGATCCGGGGATTCCGCGCCGTAGTCTGGTAGCGTGCGGGGCTCCAAGCGGAGCTGTTCTGCATGGTCGAGTGTACTTCGGAATCGATCCGGGGATTCCGCACCGCAAGACCGTGGCGTGCGGGGCTCCGAACGGAGTGGTGCCACGTGGTTGTATACGGTGCGGGGTGGATCCCCCGGAACCCGCCGGAACTTTCCCGGCTCAAAATGCACCGGGGTCGAACTGAGGTCCGTCCCCCTACAAAAACTACTCGGATTGGCAGGGTCAGGCCTCCCCTCTACAATCTCAGGTTCCAACATTGTTTCCGAAACCTCCCGTCGCCCGGAGTTTTCTCTCGGGCTTTCTCCAAAAGACGAGAAGAGTTCGTCCACCGTTACGAACATTTTACTATGGGCCTTGTCAGTCTGGCCTCCGTACTGGTACTCATAACTTTCTGGCATGTCCCCGCCCCGTGGCGAGTCTGATGCCAGACCTCCCTGGTCTCGTGAATTCATTGTCTCAAAAACTCGAGTTTCACCTGTATTTCCTTCGGTGTGCCGTCCCACCGCTGCCTCCAGTGTAACAAGGACTTTCCTAGTTGTTAATTGAATCCTCGACACACAAATTAAGGAACACAGGAACTCTCATTCAGACTCAAACTCTTTCCGTTTATTTCACACACGTCTTTCTGCCACAACAACTCAGCCAAAGATGGCGCGGGGACGCGCTCCCCACGCGGAACGGGTGTCCCGATCCTCCAGCAGGGGATCACGCCACACGACTCCGTGGTGTCGTGATAGCGCCCTCAGCACGTCGGGCGGACCCACCGTGAAACGGTGCTGGCGCCCTCAACTGGAGAATCGGGATGGCCGTTACAATATATTGTCAATTTTTTTCTGCCTTTTTTACACCTATTCCTGTGACGAGGTGTGCCTGTCATGCAACAATTGTCTAATCATATACAAAATCATTCAAGCGGAATGCATCCCCTTAATAAAATATCTGTGTACACCCCACAATATCCCTGACTTATTGTGAGTAGTGTACAAACTCGCGTTGTATTGCCCCCATTGTACCCAGTACATCAAGTGGTCGAAAAAATGGACAATGTTGAACCATAATTTCATTCTGTAGTACAGAAATAACCCCCACTTACAGCTGGTGCTATACTTAACAAATTACCAATTTATGTACAGATAACAAAGAACATAATGAGAATTAATGACAGAATTTATCACGTAACCTTTTCTACAAATGCTATGCAACATTTTATTTTTTAGATTCTAATCACGCATGGGAAAATTACCCATCTTATTTAAATAACCCACCGTGTATCGATTAATATTACATTTATTTTGCATTTATTTATTATGTTTAGGAAAACTATTTGAAGGGAAAAATCAATGCCCCACAATGTTGCCAAAATATACCGAGCAACAAAAGAAATGCACATTTTCAGTTTAATCAAAATTTGACAATTTCTCTTGAAATTAAGTTGACATTGAAATATTTACATGGCTGCATAAAGCTTCTGTGTGCTGAAAATTCCCACTCTCAGATTGACTGCTTTTTGAAATAAAAAAATGGAGACAATTTTTGCATTTCTTCTGTTGTTCGGTATAGTTCCATATGTTGCCAAAATGTTTCCACGGACAAATGTGGCTGAGCAAATTGTGGTAAATGACACGTTAATAATCGTAGTATACATGTAGGTAGAAATTAACCTTTTTTGTACTCAATACTACAAATTATTCACTCTTTCATGGTTACCAAAAATCAAATCCACAATAATATACCGGTACATTATAATATGAGATGAACATGAGTTTACTATAATCAACTATGAGCAACGGCGTCGCCAGACTTTATAAAGTGGGGGTGCCAAAGGGTTGCACAGCACATTAGAAGGGGCACGCAAAGCAGCGTATACATAGTTGTGTGAACCTCGAGTTTCATTGGGGGGAGGGGGCGGCACAAGGGGGAGAGGCACGACACTTTTTCAGGGGGGGTGGGGGGGCACAGGTATCCCTTCAGTAAAAATGGCCTTAAACTGTTTCCCCCAGGATTTTGCAGAACATTGACCATCAGTATTTTGAGCACTGGCTGTTACTCCAAAATCCACCGATTTCTGCAAATGTCTGCAAATGTACCTTTTTACTTGGAACAATAACTGTGAATTTGATTGGGATATATGTATAATGAATTTACAACTCGGCAGTGGAAAAACTGTACATTTATACCTAAATAATTGTATAAAAATACTCATAAAACAAGTTATCTTTTGTACAAGTTATTTGTTTTTTACTCTGGCCCCAAAATTTGAAAAATGTCAGCTGTGCCGGGAAATATGGTGCTGTTCCTTTTTAAAATCTTTGTTTAATGGAGTGAAGTGCATCTCCAACAGTTCTTACAGCACATTGTGCAAAATGTGCAATATGATTTTGTGCTAATCAATTTGTGTGTCCTTAAAGGGGCTATGTCACGGTGTGCACATATAAAAACTTGGTCCATGTTTTTGAAGTTGTATCGTTTAGACTTGTTGAAATCTGAACTCTTTCACTACTGAATTTGTTCAAGGTCTGTGACGTAATTAATTGAAGGCCACCGTTTGTGTGTAAAGGCGAGCTTCTGGCAGCGGCTTACCTGCGGGAAGTAGACATTTCTCCAGTTGCTGTGAGCGGCACGCCATAGGGAAGGAGTTAAATTGCTTGCATCATGACATCTGCTGGTGATTTCTGCACCTTGTATAAATACACAGCACAACATAACACAATGAAGATTTAACTACGCTGTTGTGCACAATGACAACATACGTTATGTCAAATTGTACTGAAGGCTTTCTGAATATGCACATATGTCCAATTTCAGCTAGATTTAGTGCATGAGCAAACCGTGACACAGCCCCGTAAACTTACCATTTTGTACCTTTTGTTTCTTTCATTTTAAAGTATTGTTTTTTGAAAACAGTAAACTTTTATTTATCAAACTTGTATGTGATAAGGGCTCTATAGCAGTAATGTGCTCAGTGAGTCTCGTGGGATTCACACATTTTAAGGACTGCCAACTTGACGGAGGTATTCTCTCCCGCTACCTCGCGGAAAGTTACCGTGACAGGCAGTAACATTCATTGGCATAATCTTACTGTGCATTTCCATTCAACTTTTTAATCCACACCCAAATGAAAATTTACTGTAGCTGCGCTAAAAATGTTGCCAATTGTCGAGTCCAGGAATATACTTCATTTACAGGACAAAGCTGATTCCCATTTGTCTAAATACAGCCGTGGCTGAGCAGATAGTTTCTGTGACCTCTCTCGGCATGTCAAATTTACATCATAGTCAAGGTAACTTCTCTGTGTATCCCCGTTGAACTTAATTTTGTAATTCTGTAACACAACCACAGTAGTTTAATCCAATTCAATCCAATAGTAACACCACTTATATTAAACTCTATCCACCATATTTTCCTCTACAAGCAGCTATATTAGTGTCAATATTTTTATTTTGCCAAAAAATCCCTACCCTCCAAAACCCACCCCCTCCAAAACCCACCCACCCTCCAAAACCCACCTTCCAAAACCCACCTCACAAATATGTGCCTTAGTTGCTGCTTTTGACTAATATGTTAAAAACCGATTACTTGTATATTTTATGGACATTTATATTAAATAAAGGTCTCCTTTGCAAAGGTACATTGTACAGAAACATTCATTATAAATGTGTGTAGGTGATGCGCTTTGTAAAGTATATTTTGTGTTGAAAGATTGTTGATATTACAACTTTGAAACTCGGTCTTTTTTGGTAAATGGGTACATTTAGTGATCAAGATCATGTTTTCATACAAATGGCTTTATTTTTTTTACCCTCAAAATCAGGTTGTTCTTAGAAGACAATTTAAGCAAAAAAAGAGTTATAAATGTAACAGAACGGGGTGTCTTTGTTACTTACATTAGTTGGAAAATTTAGTCAGGCATTTGGTCTCACTTCTATTTTGAATTTGTATGAAAATATTCTTGGTTGCCGAATGTACTATCTGTATGTCTCATTCACTTCAGTCCAGGGTTGTAGTCGAGTCCAACACAAGTCTTTCACAAGTCCAGAGCCGATAAAATCACAAGTCTGTGCCAACAAAAAGCAAAGGACGAACACGCACAAAGAATAGCTTGTGACTTGAATTAAGACCCAGGGACTTGTGGTTGACTTGTGATGGACTCAAAGACAACCCTGCATCAGTCTTTTAAAATGTATTCTAACAACTTTTATTCCAAACTGAATTTGTGTGCGTTAAAACTGTAAAATTCCCAGGTAAGACCATGTCTTTTTACTCTTTCTCATTTGCTTTATGCTAAGATTTGGTCTCTTTATTGGCTTTTAATTGTTTCACCCAACTTGCATTGTTATAAGCTTTATTTATTATGGAGAGTATCATCATAAGGTGCTGTTTCCATCCCTACAGTGCACTCATTCAAGTCAACTGCTGGGAGGCTCATGATGAGCCAGAACTAAATGAGGAAAGAGGGAAACTTCAAAACTATAGACATGGCTATGCAAGTCCTTGCGAAATTGCAGTGGAAGGAAGTCAAAAGAGGTAAGTACAGTGTAGGGAAAAAAGCAACATGTGTCTGCAATCAGTGGTACTCTGGAATCAGTTGTAGTTTTTTTGGGGGGGATACTTTTTTTCAGGATCATATGATCATACGCACAGTGGGATCTGCTAAGGTGATTCATCCTTACAAAATGGCAGCTAGCAACAAACTGGCATTAAACGTCCCATTCTTGATAAGCATAGCAAATTCAAAAGTCTATAAGATGTGCTTTTTATCCGGCATTTGTAGGAAAACTTATTGTAGAGATAAGTGGAAATTGAAAGCCTTGTGCAAATGGAAGCCTGCCCTCTATCAGCATCATGAAGACGGCTTGCATTAAATTATAGCATTTTAATACTTTGAAGAGTGATCCTTGATGCTTCAGTGTGCTATCAGTAGTTGTATCCTGTCTTTGGTAAAGGCCACGAACATACATCCGTTGTCTGTTTTGTTACTGCAGTTAATACTGGATTATTGAGGTAACCGATAGTCAATATACTACCATTTAGCATCTTGTGCAGTGCCAAGCAAGGATAGCGTAACACGTGAGTTTATAGATCCATTTTAATTTCAATGTTTCGTTGCCATACTTCATTTTTGTATTTGGCCATCTATGTGTTAATTAGTTTGGTGGTGTGACAGTAATTAATAGACTGCCGAAGTGAATACATCACCTTTTGTTGGTTGCCTAGGCAATTGGATCTAAACTAAAAATCACTCAACCGTGTCCCAGTGCTTTTCCAATGGTACTTTTCCCGACGGCCATGATAGTTTAGATCCAATTGCCATGGCAACGTACGTCACACTTCCTGATTTTGATCCGAGTCACATTTAACTTACAATATTTGGGGCTTGCGCACTGTGAATACCTTTATCTTTTAAATTGTGGTGAACAAATTAAGGGTCACAAATATCCATCTGGGAGTAAAATTTGACAAAGTCACTCGTCTTGTGTCAAGTTTACCCTCATAACCTACTTGCTGTAATAAAGAGTAATATTTTACTCAATAGATGTATTAGCGACTTTTTCTCATCAGGAAAAACTTACAGAATTAATTAAAACGGGGAATAAAAACCCCAATCCACAACATGCTGACTTGGACAGGATTCAAACCACGACTAAAAAGGTGGAATGCGAGGAAAGTTGGCCAACCTGATATAGTCATTTCATTTTGACTTAAGTCTCATAAGTTTTCTTATAGGACTTTATCAGAAGGGAAGTTGTCAGAAAATCTTTTGAGTGCTTTTCACCATTAATTTCCTTTTAAAGGTAGTCTACTTGTTTGGTAATTACCCTCCAAAAAAATGTCTTAATTATTATCTTTAAGCTTACTTGTTATCAAGATGGTAATGGTAGTAATCATCCTGTGAAATTATTTCGTCGGAAGTGCCCCCATTCATGAGAAAAATGACAACATTATTTGAATCTCCAAAGATCGCCTGTAGTAGGCGATTTTTTGAGCCGTTCATTCATGCACAAAAACCGTGCTTGGATTTTTTCAGGTTTTCTAGAGTATTACTGCATCTAAGCGGCTGAAATTTATACATGGTAGTTTTCTCGACCTATGCTTTCAATTAATAGTGGAAATCATGCTGTTTTTAACAGTTTACCAAACAAGTATACTACCTTTAATTATAATTTAATCTGCTCAACTGCCGTGCAGTGTAGCCTACTTATTGAAGAAAATTAGTGGCCAAAGCCCAGAAGTGGCCAAAACTTAAAAAAAAGACTTGTTAACAGATTCTCAAAAGCTCCTTCAAGGAAATGAAGCATCAATTTTGATATTACAGAGTTATCTTAAGACCATCACAAATATTGATTTCCACTTAAGCTGCCAAGTTGCTGCTGATGTAGAATTGATAGAGTAAGGATATCAAATTAGTATTGACTTAAGCTTCCATAAGGACTTTGAGATATTGCTGTATTTACTCAAGCTAGCTCTAGTGTGTGTGCATAATGCATATTTGCATGTCTGAGAAACACGTGTGTGCCTTGGCGGCTATCTACAAATGATAAATTGTGCATTGAATAAATAAAGCTGATGAGAACCTGCCTGATGTTGAGCTACAGTCGGTAGTATATATTCAGTTCACGAACCTGAATAATACCAACACAATAGTTTAAAGGCCTATTCACACTGAATTAGAGCGGTAACGGAAAGCGGCAACGGAAAGCGGTTTGCCGCGCGGTATTACCCGTTCATACAGAGCGCGGAACCCGTGCGGTATATGCAAATTACTCCCATGAAACAATGGCGTCCCACGTGAAAAATCGCCAGTGCGTTGACGAAGCTCTGTTACTTCTGATATTGGCGAGAAGGTTACGTGCCAAAGAAAAGAAAAGGCGAAGAATTTGTGTTCATGAAAATCCTTCAGAAAAGGGCATAGGCCTATGTACAATACGGTACGACTGTGCACGTGCAACGTTACTACACGCACAAAGCGAGGCATGATGTGGTACTGCAAATTATCCCAAATCCTTGTTATTTTGTACCTGGCATGTCCACTCTCACACCAACAGCCTCCCAGATGTCTTGTATTTTAACAGCATTTTTGTAAGCTTCCAAACTCGTGTCATATAACTGTGGATATTTCTGAACTTCCAGGATCAAACTCTCGGTGCTGTTGCTTGCGTATAAAAAAATGGCGTCCTATAGGACGCCATTTTTTTCCAGCTGGCCTCGGCCAGTGCGTGCGCACAGTCTCAGCGCGGTATTGTTGAAAAAATCGCTCTGGTTTCTAAACGCCGCGGTTTACCGTCCAACCGCGCGGTGTTCCCGCTCTCAATGTGAATGGTCCAATAGAAAACCGCGTATTCTATATTTTTTACCGCGCGGAATCCCGTTACCGCTCTCCAGTGTGAATAGGCCTTAACTGGGAAGTTTTTTTAGTGTTTTTTAGCATGTTTTCGGGAAGCACACTTAGCATGCATATACTGCATCGTGATGGGCAAAATACATCCATTTAACATCGTATAGATTGCAATAATTCCTTTACTTCAAATTCCTCCCCTCCCAAGATTCTGGTTAAAAATCTACAGTTTTCTGCAAACCAATACCTTTTTACTTGATAATATGTGGTTATTTTGAAATATATTTGTTTATTTTAACGTAATTTAATTGATAGCAAAATCTATTTTTAGCCTTAAGATGTTAAATTTTGTACTCGGTTGTAGATCTTCAGTTTTGTATACATGTTTGTCTGTAATGTTGTTTATATCCACATCGTTTTGGGGCCCGGTTTCTTTGATGTTTCTCGTTGATTTTGCGTCTTGGTAATTTTCTCTGTAATTAATCTGTAGGCCTTTACATGACCAATCACACAATATCTGGGCCTCTTTCCCATTCCTAAATCCACTACGTGCTCATGTTTATTTTTTGCCATTTTAAATTGGAATAACCCATCAGTAGTTCAAAATTAATAGTTGTGCACAGTACCACAGCGCAAAGTCCTTCTAATTATTGACTAGTGATAATAAGTAAAAATATTCAATTGATTTAATTATCAAATATTTGTCGGAGTGTTTAATTGAGCCGCCCAAAGGTGTGAAGAGTGGTGTGCCTATGAGTAGATTTTTGTTTTCTGTCCAAGCCCATGTTTACACCAGCAACCCAAAAGGTGGACAGCGGATAGCATTTCTATTGTAACCATAAAACTGCAAAGTTTTCACGTTTAACGCTACATGTCAATTCCGGTGCAAATCCTCCTTTCAAACTGCAAAATGTCACTCTGACTTGATCCAGCCTTGGAGGAAGGAAATCTTGTTTCCTTTCTTCATGGCACAGCATATAGTTGGTAGATCATCTGCCCGGTGTGAGAGGTCTCAAGTTTGGAATCTCAATAAAGATCATATGATTTTTCTGTGATTAGTTCATTTCTCTGGATCAGGCATGCAACTTTTCAGCTGATTTCTTCTTTTTTGTTCCATCATCTGTCCCATTATAAATAATTTTGTTTTGCATTTTCCTCTTTTTTTTTGTAATGACACAGTTGCATACCTGCTGGATAATTAGGCCCCACACCAAATATTGTTTAAAGTGGGAGTTGGGAGAAATATTACTCATAAGTTCAGAAAGGAAGAAAGTTCCCTCCTTCTTACAACCTACTTGCAACATCTATGGTATAGAAATATTTTACTGACATTTACAGTTCAGAAGGTTCTATAAATTGAGGTTGAGCATTGAGGCACTGGATGTTGTGTTCAAAACAGGAAAGTTTATCTATATAAACCTACATGTAGGCCTACATCAATTTAGGTTTGCATGAGAGACACAATCTAATTTCTCTCAGAGCATTGTACTTGTTTGTAGAACAGATGTTTTATAAGGGCAAAGATTTAATGCTTGCCGCTGTCATGAAATTTTGTCCTTATTAGATTTTGTCAGTTATTCAGAATCAGAGATGAGGTCAGACATAATTTCAGCAGACATACACAAAATAATGTGATGAATACTTTGTTTTCCTTTTTGTAGAGCCCTTAGTTCAGTCTGGCATATACTTCTCTCTTGAGCATTTTTTTTATATTTTGTGCTTCTTAAAATACAAATGCTTGATAACCAACACTTGAGTGTGGTTGTCTGTCATGCGGTTGTGTTCTGAACCACACGAGGAAGGAAGTTTAGCATTTAGAAAAAGCTACCAGCACACAAATATATTTCCTGCAGATGTGGGTAAACTGCGTAACCACTTATATTAAACAAAAATTAGGCCAAGCTTCCTTGCACAGGATGTTATTGCTGGTCTCCTTCGTTTGTTCTTTCTTTTTATTGAGCTTGCAAATTGTCTCTATTGCGGGCATCAAGTTGGCTAGGATACTTCCACCTCGGTAAATTTCTGGAATAAAAGTCAAAAGTCAACCAAGCACTGTGCTTTTTTTTTCAACTTGCATGCTGAGTGGTACTGCGGCTATTCACAACTGTTTCCATTTTGTGATAAAATGTGTAAATTGCAGACAGACTGAACGAGATCCTTGGCATAAAGCTCTAGTGTCTTACAGATTCATCTGTGAGTGGCTGGTCTTCAAATCGGTGAAACATTAAGACGTCAATTGGTAGGCAATATGTTCTTGTCATAAAATACAACAAAGTTGAAAACATGGCACTCTCATAACTTCAGTCAATGGTTGCTAATTTCCATTCCTACTTTCATTCCTACTTTCATATCACGTTTACCTTTTTATGGTTTGAATTTTATTTCTTAATTATTGTAATTAAGTCTGTGTTTTTGTTGGTAAGCAAAATGTAGTACTCGAAAAGAAAATGTAAGCAAATATACTGATCTCCTACTATATAATCATAATGTAATTCATTAAAGCAGTTAATTGTTTGTGCTTTTGGTATTTAATTTTGGCTGTATGGCAATCCAACATCTGCTGTCAATGCTGAATCCACACTTGTTTTTAATAATGCATATTTTGCCTGGAGAAACATAAGCAGTTTCCTATATGTAGTGTGTTCAAAGTTTTAGCAAAACTTCACGATAGAAACTCGAGTCATTTTAACATCAAGTCCAGTGGCTGATGGTTGGTATACCCCAAAACGTGTTATAGTTGTACCAATTAAACATGTTTGAGCTTGAAACTGAAATATGGTTTAATTTTGACCTACATGTAGAGGTAGCCCGAAACAAATGGTTCACCAGTACATTGTTTCATTTTCACAATCCTTCTTGTACTTAATTTTTAACCTATTAACTAAACCTCCAACAGGTCTAATTTGTTTTAACAGCTGTTGAAAAATGTCTGTTGTTTTCTGTTCTTGTTCTGGTGTTGTTTAACTAGTACATCAAAATCATGCATCCATTGTTTTCAGTGTCTCGCAAAATGCTTCTCTGCTTACTCTGCTACCTTGCTCACCAAAACCAACTTGGTGACTGTGGGAATCACGTTGAAAACCAGAAACTAAATTGACAGTAAACTAAGAATGATAGTTATCTTTTGTCTTTTTTTTAGGTGACACTTATGTTGGAGAGAGTCTATCGATACTGTCATTAACATGGAGCCTTCAGTTTCCAAAACACCTTCTCCTCGTGAACTATCACCACACAACCCTGTTGATAGATCAACACAACGCAAGTCTCTGTCTCAGTTCTTTGGCGTGGAGAGCTGTGACTTGGCCAAGCCTTATCATGAAGCATCGGTTACTTTAAGTCCGGGAACAAGACCAAAGTTTGGTGGTTCATCCCCCAAGGTCAGCAAAAAACAAAACTTGGTAGATATTGTCGGTTTTGGTAGCAGCACCAACAATGGTCATCCTTGCGGTAGTTTGGGCAGCCAGGCCACGAGACAGAAGAATGTTGGACAAGATGGGGCACCCGGATTGCTGCTCAAAACTCAAACACCAAAGTTCATCAAGAGATTTCAAAGTTGTGAAGGACCTTTGAAGACCTTGACCAAAAAAGATAAGTCACCAAATGGACGAACACCGTCGTCCAATGAGCTTAGCCCTATGAAGAGATCAAGAGCCAAATCTCTGTCTATTATGTTTGAGAGGAGTTTCCCTCTGCACAGGAAAGATGAGATTTCTCTCAAGCCAATGAGAGAACTATCCACTGAAGAATCCTCTCCTGGCCTGTTGAAAATTTATGGTGATAAGATTTTCCCTAATGCAAAGTACAAGACGGTCTTAGCTTCAGGTGAATCCTCCGCGGTCGGTCTTGTAAAGGTAGCGCTAGAGCGCTTCTCACTTCCTGCAGACACATTTGGGGAATATGTTTTGTGCGATGTCATTGGAAACTATAAGGCAAAACCGGAGAAGTCATCTAAGATTTTGGGTATCTCGGAAGATTTTGAAGAAAACCAGGAGTGGGTAGCAGAATGCATGAGGGGTATGTGGGACACAGAGAGACCTCTTGCTGTGCAGTCCTTCTGGAAGCCAGAGGAAGGGTTTGCAAGGAGATTTGAGATCAGAAGGCGGCGTGATATTGAAACCAGTGACACTGATACCGTGACTGCGGGCCTCAATATAAATGCTAAACGACTACAGCAACCCAAAGCCTACAGGGCGCTGACCGGTGCTTTACTACTAAAGCCCAATAATTCAGATGACGGGAAAGGTCAGGATTTGCCCTCGTGTGAACAGGATCATGCAGAAAGTGGATCACAGAGACAACTTTCCCAAGCTCAGATGGAGAAAGAAGAAACAGAAAGCACCAGTGAGCCGCCTGTTCCAGAAATCAAAGAGTTCCTAATCACCAGCTTTGTGCCGCCACCTCTTGACTCTCCATACCTTTTGACTCTTCATGGCAACAACCAAGACATAGATCAAGTCTTATACCCCCTGGATGACCCAGTTTGTCTTGTTGGAAATTCCTCTGGGACCGCTGCAAGAGCAGATATTGAACTTGATTCCTCAGATATCAACCAAGAGCACTGTAGGATAATCAAGGTGCACGGATTACAGAGTCTTGGTGAAAAAGAAAGTCCAAATAGCTGGGATATTTGTCTTGAGCCATTTGGACAATCTAAGGTTCTGTTGAATGGCATCGTAGTTTATCACCGAGAAAAACTCACCTCTGGAGATCTGATCAGTATTGGCAACAAGTATCTGTTCTTCTTTAAGAATCCTCGAGTCCAGTCAACCTCCGAGCCACCAATAATGAGACTTATATCAGGCCAATCAGATCTCTCAAATCGATCACATGGGATTACAAACCAAGAGGCTCCCCTCTTCGCTCAACAGTCAAACTCGCGCATCGCAACTAAAGCAAAGGAGTACATGGAGGATAAACAGAGACTTAAACTGTCGTATCCAATGAGAAACGAAGATGAGGTGTTGAATGGGATCGCATCTCTTATCCAACAAGCTGAAGAATCAAGAAGTGACTCCTTACTGTCACTGGCCTACCTTTTGTGCATGTGTTTGGAACATTCGGCTTACAACTTTGGCCAAGAGAGAACCAAAACACTCATGCTGAAAATGGCAACGCTGATGCAAACTTTGGCATGGGTAAGGTAATGTGTGCATTTTGTAACCAGGCTTTACAGAAATGAAATGACAAAATTAATTAATACAAGTTTTACAAATTTGACAAATTGAAAGTCCATGGTCTTGACCTATAATAAACTATAATGACCTCCAATACTACTGTATTTCATTAATTAATATTCTAAAATGTTATATTGTAATTGTCAAATCACATCTCATTATGTTCTGACATTTCCAAGAAAAGTGGAATTTATTAACTGTTTAGCTGACATTCTCTTGAAATACATTATTTTGTTTTTCTGAATACTATTGCTATACCTTTTAAGTAGTCCACATTTAATTAGTCAAACTTTAATTAGTCTATTGTTTTTTATGTCTTTTTCGTTCTAGGATAAGACCAAAGACGCTGCCAGAAATCGGCAACAAAAGTAAGACGTCTTTTGTGGCATCAACTTTTTGATCTTTGCAATATCTGTTAAGCATTCATATTTCTAGCACCTCTGGATAAAATATCGAAATTGTTTCTATCATGAACAGAAGAGAAATGCAGTGTTTCAACTCGTCAGCTTATTTGCTTTTTCTTGGTTCTTAAGAAGATTATTGAAATTTCAAAACAAAAATTGATATGAGATTTATGGAATTTTCTTCAATTTTTTGTAATGACAAATTGCATGCCTGATGAAAAGTGAAATCAAAAATGAAGTTGGGGTTAATTTATAGGCTATAGTTTAGGTTACGCTACAGAAAATTCAATTTGCTGGACTATTTTATAAATGTATACTACAAAAGTGCACTCATGAATAAATTATGGTTTATAATAAAACCAACAATCACTTGTTTATGTTTGGTAAAGGGGTGAAAATTCCTCAGTGCTGTTTTACAAAATATTGGCCAAGTTAGTAATTCACTATAACAATACCAGTCATTGTTGTAGTTCTTTGCGATTTAGGTCACATTCCTGCATCCATTCTAAAACTCTCCAGTTGTTTGCCTGCAGACCCAGTGATGTCCAACCTACCTCCCTCCTGCCAGACCTGAGAGCCATCTTTTGCCTCCTGTCCAACGCCATGGAGATACTCAACTTCTTACAGACCAACATGGGGGATTACATTGCCATGGGGTGCCGTGGGGATGAAGGCAAGCCAGGGATTGAAGATGAAGCCTTAGTTGAAATGGACGAGGTAGTCATGTACTTGTTTCAGCAGATGGTTTACTATCTCACCAAGGTAAGGGACTGCCGGGGGCCAATTTCATAAAGCTGTTTAGCAGGAAAAAAATAGCTTAATCCAAATTTGTTTTGTTAACTTGTGTTCTTAGCAAGAATAGCAGAACACCAATTGTCAATTGTAATGCACATGACTGGTAACCCATTTTACTTATAAAACAAGCAATCTTTGCAATAAGCAATTTGTTTCTGCTTATAGCTTTATGAAATCTGCCCCACGGTTGTCACTAATTCAAGTCATTGCATCAAGTATCATTTTAAGTCTTAATCCAAGTCTCAAGTCTGTAGTCATGGAGAGCTTGTCTTGATTCAAGTCCCAATTTTTTTTGTTAGGTGTCTTGAGTTAAGTCAAGGCAAGTCAAGTTCCAAGTCATCAGTAATAGTAATAATATTAATGAGATTAGAACAAAATTCATATGGTATTAAATATCAGGATTTGAATCCGAGACCTTTGACACACGGGACCGATGCTGTTACCGGCTGAGCTATAAGGCACAGGGAGTATACCATTTTTCCTTATAGCTCAACTGCTGGAGTATCTGCTCGGAGAGTCAGAGGTGGGGTAAACCTGACGGAGTATACCACTGTGCCTCATATAGCTCAGCTGGTAGAGCATCTTCTAAGTGTGTCGGAGGTCTCAGGGGAAAACCTGAGGTAGTATATATACACCACTGTTCCTTATAGCTCAGCTGGTAGAGCATCTGCCTGGTATGTCGGAGGTCTTGGGTTTGAATTCTATTAAAGCCCATGAGAATTTCTCTAATTCCAAGTGTAGTGGTTTTTAACCAAAAAAAAGTCGGGATATTTTTGAAAGAAAATACTCCACCAAATAGACATTGTTTTTCATTTCCTTGCCAGACTCTGTTTATCTCCATTCCCAACTTCCTGGACACAAATCCGTTTTCTGACAACCAGGATGCCGATATCCAGAGGCATAGTCGTGGCATGGACAGTGTCCTGTCTTTGTTGCAGATGACCTTTGACCTCTTACATGACCTGGATATTCATCCTGACATCACGTCTCAGCTCTTTGCTTATCTGTTGTTCTTCACTAATGCATCATTATTCAACATGCTCATGGAAAGAGGTATGGCTCGCAGTTACACTAGACTTTTGAAACCACAGATTCTGATATTCTGCAGTTTTTTTTCTTGTGCATGCAAAATTTATTTTTATCTGAACGTATCTATAGTCAATTTTTGACCAAAGATGTTAGAGACGCCATTAGGCAGACAGATGACAGTTCATCTATGGTCTGCACAATCAATGACTGACAGCCAATGTTAACAAGCTAAAAATATTTTCTAATTCTCAACCATTTTTGGTCTAATTAACCTAGTCGTGTCCACTCTGAACACTCCATGTCTTGATTAGAAAAGAATATCTGCCAAAGTTAAACCCTTTTCAATGTCGTAGTACATTGTGTCTGAATATAGAAAATGTCTTTGTCATATTGTAAGGTATGTCTGGTAGGTTCTTTAAGTGGGCCAAAGCAGCCCAGATGCGAGGCAACTTGGACATTCTTGAGACGTGGATACAAGACCATGATTTGCAGAACCAGACTAAATTCCTGAAGAGTGTATCCACGGCCGTCAACTTGCTGGCAACTCCCAAAGCACAACTCATGCAGGTAAGTAAACCTTTTCTGGCAATTGCTTTGTGTCTTATAATTTGTATGCTGTTCAACCTATTTTGATCATTTTTTTCTTCTTCTGAGCATCTGTTTTATTTTGTGTCCAAAAACCTGCCCCAACAAAACAAAAACCTTTATTGGTTAGAGTTTGTTTTGCCCAACCCGATGTAACTTGGTTAGCAATTCCTGGTGAATGTGGTACCAGTTAAAAGGAATGAATTTGACTTTAAAATGAAAATGATACAGATAGGAATGAATTGTATGAAATCTTGACACCAGATATACTTTACTTTGTAATGATTTCTGCAAGCAAAAGTTTGCATGTATGTGTGGGATAGGATTGACCTGAGACCAGACTGACCTCGGAGACCAAGTTGACCTCGAATCAAGTCGACTTTAAATCATCTTCTCACTGTGAACAGGCCAACTGGGACACCCTTCAGCGTGATTATTCTGAACTGAACACACTGCAGCTACACTACTTACTAATCCATTACCAGTTGGGGTCCAACCAGCTTCACCCTACAAGATGGTCCCCACCAACAGAACAACTGAAATATGCCAAGGAAACGGGTAAGATTTGAACACTATTAATGCCTTGATGGGCTAAGCCTCTTTTATTCACAACACACTTTTCTGCACTGAATTAAATGTTCAAGAGATTTCTTTCCACACTACTAACTGGCAGGGTTGTAATGACTCAGACTCGGGACTCGAGTCGACTAGAGTCCCAATTTTCACTGACTTGACTTGACTTGAGACTCGAACCTCAAATAACTTGACAGAGACTTTTTGACTTGAGTCCGTCAAAAATAAATCAGATCTTTTATGCATTTTTTGTCATTTTGGGGACCGAATTGTTCATGTATTTCAGCACTACATAAACATGAATGTAAGTTTCAGCATTAAGACACAATTTACTGTCGTGACTACTTGACTTGACCCGACTCGACCAATATGCCTGACTTGACTTGACTTGACTTGGGACTCGAGGGTAGTTTGACTTGACTTGGGACTCGAGGGCAGTTTGACTTGACTTGGGACTCTAGGGCCTGTATAATCACTTACGTTGGTCTTCTGTGGTTTTCCACACACATCAGTGTGGGCGTGGTAATTAAAGCAGCATAATTATTCAAATTTTAGCCAACTTCAAGCATAAACTAACTCGGTGAGCATTCCCAAAACAAATGAAAACCTTTTTGCCAGCCACTGTAAACCCTAAGATTGGTAGGTTAACCCATCTCCCTTTGTTGAACCCTCCAATTTGTACACTATTTTCCACAGGGTCAAGGGGTTAGGGTTAAATATTACTTTGGTTAAGTCAGGGTTTCCATTTTTCCAAAAGTCTTTATCAATAACTTAGTTTTGATTTAAATTTCAATGCAAAAAAATGTAATAAATATCATTTAATGTAACTTTTCTTGTTGTAATTAGAAAACCTCCTGGAGTCTTTTGAGAACCATCCAGCTCTCGTCCTTCCTGATCAAGATTTCCATTTGGATTTGCACCATCCTGTTGGCAGAGAACATCTAGCTGAGAAGTTGAATCAGTTAAAACGATGTCACTCGTACATTACAGTTAGTGCAGGTTTGTAGGGGTCATCCATGATTTTCAAGAGAACACAAAAACATTTTTGGCAGACCCCCTTCTTTTCTAAAAGAATACTAAAAATTGATTTTCACAAAATGTCCTGGGTACTTTAGAGCACTACATGTTTTGTATTACATGCCATCTGTGTAGTCACGTCTGTACTTTTAGGGAGTTTTGGACTTTCAACAGCATTTGACGACTTACATTGTCTGGTTCATTTTTCTTAAAAGTGTATCAATTAGGGTTTCTTTTGCCCTACCCGACGTAACTTGGTGTTGCCCCGAGACACTATGAGAACAATTTCATAGCATGCGCAGGTGGGACTCGAACTGGCAAAACAAACTCTAATTGATATTCATTCTCCCCTACGCAATTTAAATGACATTCCCTTATAAAAGGTGTTCTTTAAGCATGCTGTATTTTAATTTTGAACTCGCAGTATCGGTAATGGATGATGGACCAGCTAACCAAAACAGCACATCCTCAAGACAGCCAGCCGAGGCCCAGATACCAAGAATAGTGTCTACAAGTACGAATGATACTAAAAAGCCTGTACCCCCTCCACGCACTAAATCCTACCGCTACACAGCTACAGCGTCTGCTGAGAAAGATGCAGAGTTGACACCTATTGAGATGTTGGAGCACTCGGTGGAGGTCCCACAGGCTACACAAGGTAATTATACAAGGTGTCCAAAAACAAATGACAAGGGGCCAATTTCATAAAGCTGTTTAGCAGAAAAAAATTGATCAATCCAAAATGTGTTTGCTTTATAAAATGGGTTAATTTGGGTCCTGATAGGGAATCTTGTTACATGAAAAATAGTCTTTATTGTATCAAAATCAGTCGACACAGGGTAATGCATAGTTCCGGTTTTGCCCAGTTAACACCTCCCCCTTGGATATTGTTGCTATGGCTCACACGCTATCGTCAAAATGGCGACGCACTGGGACTTTCAACGAGAATACCCTCTACCCTTTTTATTTTCCAGAGCTATGCAGCTGATTTGAACATCATGTTTGCCAAATCAGAAGCTTCAGTTGCTGCCAAGTTGACTGCTGTATCTGACAGTATCTCCTCAGGTTGCACGAATAACCATCCATACTTGCTTTATTTTGTTTGGGTCTGTGTTCTTGTTTAATTGTTGTGTTAATCAGATTACTCTGACACATCGAGAAGTTGTTTTACCAGCTGAGCTGAGGCAAACCATATGCCCTCAGGTTTCCCAAGAACCTGTTTCTCTGTGTGGCCATGGGTGTGTATCATTGCAGAGGAACACACTGACCTGTATATAAGTGTTTCTGTTTATAAGTAGAACCTTTGTTTAACCAAGCACCTGTCCCCGGGCATCTGTCTTATACTAATTGCAATGACTCACTTTAATAAACCATTAAAAACTCACTGGAAAATCATAACCAATACCTGATTTTATTTTGTATCACTGATTAAATTAAATCTACTATCAAAGATAATTCCTATGAAAATAAAGAATTTGATGAATCCCTTCATTCATGATTACTACATTAAGTACTTTTTTTATTGCTACTCTGCAACCATGACCTTTCGATCATCCACATTTGAATTTTTTTTCTGCACACACAGGAAGTTGCCGCAACTCCACACCCATTCACAATGGAATGCCCTGTAAAACAACCACTAACGGAGGGAAAGTTTTGGAATAAAAATATTAGGGAGATGCACAATTTGGCAAAGTAACAAATAATATTTAGTATAGTTCCCCATCACCATGGAAGTGAAATAACCAGAGAGAAATAATATTGTCCTCCTCAGTATTTGACACAGAGCTGAAACACCAGGTAATAATCCCTGGGAAGACCAAACATTCCTCTAAAAAGTAAAAACCACAAACGTAAAATAAGATCTTTTAAGTACCAAAGCATGTACAGTTGTGCGAGAATTATTGCGCATTTCTTGGAATAGAGTACATGTAGGATACAGTAAATATATTACCCTTGTTTCTCCAGAAAATACGAAAGCACTTGGCTGAAAATTTAAACAAAACAATTGTCAAGTCTACCCTTAGATTTTGCAATCAAGTTAATATTTACTTTAAAAACCTAACTGATGTATAGTAACAAAATCCTAATTAAAAGTGGAAAATTGTGTTTAGTAATAGTAGTATAATCACTGACACACAATTATTGTTTGTGCTCCGTTACAGCAGTAAATCCCATCTTAAGACCGTAAATAAAAGATGAATTTGCACACAAAAAATACCATTGTTGCAGCTCACGACTCGACTTTGATCACTGGAATAGGTTCGAGTTCAAATAAAAACAGACATGGGGTTAAAAATGTTATTTCTTTCACTACGGCGAGCCGCACTTGGCTCAAGAAATCCGCTCGCCTGAACACAAACAAACGGTGGCCTTCAATTAATTACGTAGTAAAAGAGTTAATTGCTTTAAAGGCCCATTGTATCATTTGCAATGACCCCATTTTGTTTTTCATGAGTTGACAAGAAAAAGTGTTGATAGCAATGGTAACAAACGCCACATGAATTTATTTCTGTAAAAAATGGTATTTCATGTTGGAAATTGACAACACCATTCACTTGTACACAAAATCCATATATAGTTTTTCAAGGTTTTCTGAAGCACTGATGCATCTATGTAGCTAACATTTCTTCAGGCTAGTTTACCAACATTCTTCCTTAGATATTTTACACTCTTATTCCACGAATCTGCAAAAGGTTGTATCTTGCGAATGATACATTGGGCCTTTAAACAGTGAGCCCAGGTAGAGAAATAAAGAGATTCTTAATTTTCAACATGTTTGGGTACAACAATGTGACTATTTCTAATTGAGAATGGGTACCAGACGATAATCTGTACACAACCAATGATGACTGGTATACTGCAAGCTACAAGAAACATAACACTATGCAGTTCGGTTACCGACACACTGTCTGTATAATGGCCTGGTGACTTGTCTTGTAACATCAATGTCTGGTAACCATGTCGGCTTAGTATGTTGAGAATCAGCATTGGTGCAAAGGAGTTGGCTGCTTTGGTGAAGAGCGCGTTGTATCCAAACACACTGGAGGAAATGGGAGTTCTAAACACAAACGAAAATCACTTAAATAACCAAAAAGGAGTAAGTACATGTAATTCAGTAGCTGCTTCTAGGGCTACTCATTTTCTAGAGGGACTTAAAAAATCTAGCTGGTCACATTTTGTAATTTTCCATCCCACAATTTTCACAAATTTTCCTCATGGCACGTAGCAGCTGTTATTCCTGAACTTAATACGACTGACTCATGAAATTCAGAAGTGAAAAAATATAGGGTAAAAAAAAAGGTTTGGATGTAACATGGCTATTGTGTCTCATAACGTCACAGAATGACTCTAAACCTTGGGCTTGATGAATTTTACCAAAGAAAGTCAAATCTGAACACGTTTTGATGGCATTCTTGACTGGATTGAATTCAAAAGCAATGACAATTTTGCCCAATGCCACGTCTAAGCAATTTAATTTTGTGTAGTCTAAACATGTTTTGTGGCATTTAGTGTGTAATTACTATTGAGCTCCAAAGTGAGTAATGATGTTATAAATCATACAAATGGAGCCAACTGACAGCTTTTACAAATCAATATTAGTGCAGAATAATGTCATTAACAAAGCCCATTTGGGTGCTTTGTCACTATGCTAGATTGGTACTAGGACATGGGGAATTAACGGTATTAAAAGCACTTAACTTGTCTGAACAATCTATGTATACTATTATGGAAAACACTTAAAGTTAAAGGCATCATTTGCAATGGCCCAGTTTTGTTTTTAATGAGTTGACACTGATGCATCTACCGTATGTAGCTAAAATTTCTTGAGGCTAGTTTACCAACTTTCTTCCTTAGATATTACACTCTTATTCCACGAATCTGCAAAGAGTTGTATCTTGCGAATGATTCAAGATACCGGTAGACCCTCTTGTATGGTATTTTGACAGTTTCACTTCCGGTCTAAGTCGGTCTGTATACTACACAACCCTCATTTACTGAACAAAGGTTGTAGACTATAAGACATTTGCAAGGGTTTTACCTTCTTTTATATTTGTCCTTGTCGTAATCAATGATGTCCGAGAGGGGGAGATTGAAGAATGAAGACACAGCGTCAGGAATGCACCTGCAATATGTTAAATACTTAAGTTTAATTAGAAATATTACATTACAAGGCAAAGCTAACGTATACGTGTACATTGATGTTGGGTAGGTTTCCATGGATATTGGCAGTTCTCTCATCTACATGTATGGTACACACTATATGTCAATTTTTTAATTTTGTCGTGTAGTTTTATAAGCATACTCTGCTTTTGATTGAGGTATCGGGCTCAATTGTTTCTCTTCCCCCACTGCACAACCCCCCCCCCCCCCACCCCCCAATGCTGTCCCTTAGGTGGGGGATTATTCATATTTTTCATGCCCTAGGGTGAGGGACTTTGACACATTGGAATTAGATGGTTAGCGCAGCATGCAAGATTAGACTAAAGTTTGGATTATAACTTATTTTAAAGTAAATGTAAAACATTCCTACTTGAATGCTTTGTCCATGGTTATACATACATGTAGGTTTTCTAAACTCTTTAAAATTCTTTTGCCCATTCATAGGAACTTTGTGTGTTTTTTTTTTAAGGGGCATGAATTCCTTAGATGCCACATTTGACTATCCAATCCTGGACCCTTCTTGTAGGCCATAGTTAGTCGAATTAGATCATTGTTGTTGTTCAACTAGTACAGAATAGGTTATGTCAGGAATTTTGGTTTTAGTTCAGAGTTCTGCCAGACCTCAGTTAGACACAAGAGGTGGTGGATGTGCCTCACCCGGTCAGTTGCCCCAGTATGCACTTTGTACAGCACTTTGTGGAGTTGAAGCTGCTTGAGAAATTCACAGCCTTATTTTGCAAGCTGTGTGCAAGTTGCAAAAATTTTCTCAATAGAAATGTGGACAAATGCCCATGAGTTTGGGAAATCTGGATGCCGTGAAAAACAACTTGGCTCCACCGGGATTCGAACTGCGGACCTTCTGCAAATGTTTTGTGTGTGAAATGACGTGCCAGTTTGGAATACTTTGTGGACGACGGAACCAGGCAACGGGTGAATTTAAGTTACACTAAATGTAAGTAAAATGATGTTTCTTGCAATTTTGTATAAACATTTTTCACTTGGACTGATAGCAGATTACTGGGTTTGAAACTTCATTTACCAAGGACAAATTGGGATTTGGGGTTAGGGTTAGGGTTTTTAAGTTTGCTTATGTTGTAAATTTAAACAGAAAATCTTAATTATTGGTGACATTCACTTTTACATAAAACCAAATTTGCTAAAAGCATGGAGTTTTTTGTCACTCAGAGCACGGTGGATTTATTTTTCACTCAAGCGTGGCAGTTTTTTTTATTTGCTAAAAACGGAGTTTAAAAAAATAAAAGAAACTCACATATCTACAAGGAAAAAGACAGCTAGGAGCCATGTATGGGTCGATCCTATGATGTACATCGTCAGGCCACTGGTAATCTTGACAAAGCATGAATACAGGATGACTTTGTAGTAGCCAACTCGACCTGCAACGGGGCCTAATAGGAGAACTACAATCTGCACAGGGGAAATGTCACAGAAAAAAACTTATTAAATATGAAATCTACAAATGATTGCAATGTGTTTATGCCACTTGAAATGAAACTTGCCTCAGCATATGTAATATCCAGAGGGCACTGTACTCAGTGGGGTGACATGGTTTCTTTGGGAATCAGATACAAGAAAATTGGACAAATGCGTATACATTTTGAAGCGCTGTCTCGAGAGGCATTTAGTCAAGCATGGAAAAAGAAAGTTACTTTAGAGCTAACTTCCTAACAGAAGCTTGAGACTTTTGGCCATGTTTTGCCCTCTTCTGGGTCGATTTCACGAAGCACTATGATCCTTCATAACACGAGGCGCACGTTACGGTGTTTTACCTATTGCAACTGATGTTTTGAAGGATAGTAGCGCTTCATGAAATCGGCCCCTGGAGAAGTAAACAAATCCTTACATTAAGTGAACTTCGGTAATCGTTACTTACTTGGGGTATGACAAATGCAGAACCATACAGCAACCTTCTTGCAAGGGGAGGAATATCCGAAGGTGGAATTAACTGATCCGCAAAGATAGCCAAGAAGTTGGCCTCGTACGTCACATGAAGAATCTGACAAAAGTTGAGTACAACGAAGCAGAAGAAGTTCTTCTCCATGACAATTTGCTTGAACTGAACCCAGGGTGTTGGGCCTGAAGTCTTGGCCGCGTCATCAGGATGTAAAACAAACTCCTCAATGGGGACATTGTCGTACATTGTCACCACGTTACGACCTGTGTAATTCATAGCTAGCCAGCTGACAAATGCCAACACCAGGCAGAACATCTGAAATGCTTTGAAGTTCTCGAGACTGGAAGATATAAATTCAGCTCCGGCGACGCTAGTCGCACCAAGAACTGACGCCACTTGGCAGTATTTGGTTAGACGCAGTCTGTCCTCGTGCTTGTTTGAAATCTCGGCGTACATAGCGCAGTGAGCGAGTAATACAAAAGTGAACAATGTATCATAAGCACATAGAGACACCATTAGGTGAATTCCTACTAACCAGCTACTACCGGTATCTTCATATGTTCCCCACGGAAACCACGGCAAGAGAAAACAGATGCTAAACAGAGGAGCGCCGTATAATATGGAAAGCCTGCGACTTCTGAATATGCGTATCTTCGAGTTATCTTGCCAGTATGCAAACAGTGGATCATTGATGGCATTCCAGATGAGATAAACAACCTGAGCTGTTGAGAACCACGTCTCTGATATGTGGTAGTGATTTAGAAACAACTTGACGTAGTAGAACTGAAACACGGCCGATGTTAGTTTGTTGCCAAATACAGTTAGTGCAAAGGCAAATGAGTTCATGTGGAGAGAAATAGCCATGGTGATAAACAGATGAAAACACCAGACAGTCGCTCAACGGGTGTACTTGCAAATTTCAAGTCAGTTTATCATCAGATTTTCATAACTTGCTGCTTTCCCTAAGCATTTATAAACACTCTTCTCTCAACTTCATCAGTCTTCCAGAATCTAAAAACATGAAATCAAACAGAAGTAAACAAATGTCAACAAATGGAAATTAAACAAAATATAACGAAATATAAACTGCACACTGTACAGTACACTAACCAAAGAGGCTCAGTCCTGAGCATGCCTGCTTAACCAATTATAATATACCGGTAATACTAGTCCTACGTACCAGTGTAGCTATATTGTTTGCACCACTCGGTGCTATGCTAACCAGTACTCAGTAATGATAATATTGTGTACAGTTGTAAATCAACTTGTGCTATAATAGTATGCGCACCAACTGAGTGTCCTGTGGCATTTAATGACATCTGCACCTGCTGGGTATACTAAATGAATTGCCAGATTATCTATCAAATACGCAATTACAAAATCATTAACACAGCTTCTTGAAACACTACATGAAGCGTTTGTTTGCAGATTTAGAAGCCCCATTAAGCACTTAACTGTTCGATATTGGATGCTCTCTCGATATGGTGAAATGTAGCAGACGGAACTTTAGGCAAAACGATTTTTGCTCAGTCCTATTTTCCACATTACTTAATTTGCAATCTAAATTTTGCCCCACTATTTCACCGAAACTAAACATCGGATCGATGCGTACTCTTCGGAATATTTGAACATTTGGGCGAGTGCACCTATTGGGCGAGTGCACAAATTTCATTTGCGTGATGAGTTTGCCACATATTTGGGGTTGGAAACGGCACTAGGGCGGAGGATTAGGATACGACCCTGGAAATAGAGGTACACGGAGGTAGATTTTAAAGAGGAAACGATACTCTGTGAATATAAAGCAACAATATCTATTTGTCTGCCGGTTGCTGATCACATTTCGCCGAAAGGTTATAAAAAGTAGACAAGGTTACCTCGGCTCGAATTTGGTGTAATCTGTTGGAATTAACATTACACCACATGAAAAAAGTCAAACTTGTTTGCTCACCCTAGCTAAGATAATCTCAGCTCTTGCTTTTATATCATTTTTTAATGGGATGTGGTCTTTTCACCAGTAGAGCTGAGAAGCTTTAAGAACATGAACACGCTATCACAAAACAAATGTGTCATTTTCTCACCGTGACACACTAATTCCCCCTAAAACTCACCCCAACCTTGTCAGGCATAACCACTACGCAGGTCCTTGAGGGAAATAACCAGCCACGATGAATATTTTGCCAACAATTCCAGCGAAACAAACCGGTATGCTCACAGTATGTGATAGCGTGTTCATGTTCTTAACTTTTTTCAGCTCTACTGGGGCCAATTTCATGGCGTTGCTTAGCAAAAAAATTTGCTTAGCACAGGATTTATTTGCTTTATAAAATGGATTACAAGCCAAAATTATACACCAACTTGTGTTCTTCGAAAGAGTAGGAGAATACCTTTCAAAACACATCACTTACAATTTTGGCTGGCAATCCATTTTTGCAAAATAAAGCAAACAAATCCTGTGCTAAGCAAATTTTTGTGCTAAGCAACGCCATGAAATTGGCCCCTGGTGAAAAGACCACATCCCAATGAAAAATGATAAAGCAAGAGCTGAGATTATCTTAGCTAGCTCACCCAGTCCCCACCCAGATGCTCTGACTAGCGACTCGGAAGTTGATGTAAAATTCGTGATACAGCTGGAATACTTTAATACGCAAATTTGCCCAAAGTGTGGAAGTGTCCCTGTTTTTTCAAACGGTCATTCCAGTTCCAGGTTTCAACCACACCCTACGACGCCCTGTTCACGGGTACGGTCTATGATCGACCCCACTCGGCCACGGTACAGTACCCCACAATGGAACGATGTCTAAAGGTTACGAATGCCGTCTGATCATGGTCTGATACGTGTGGTTCTTGAGAACCTTACCTTGCATGTGTCTACTATGGAACAGGAATTGTGGCAGAATTTGTCAATATAATTCTCGAAAATCCACACGGAACAGTCAGAGTCGACGTCAACATTGACAGGTTAGTTGTTGGGTTTTTTAGACTTTACCCAAGTCGATGTCTGCACTTGATCCGTGGTCCGTACGCGTACAACCCTCGATACAGTACAGATAGAGGGCGCACAGACCAAACACGGGAAGTCCGGCTTGAGCAAGTCTAGGGATCCCCAAAATAAGCAACATCAGTGCAGCAGTTGCGTTCGAGTAGCTTACATTGTACATTAGACTCACAAGTGTTGGAAAAGACCGAAGACACGAATATTCGGATTTTTAAAAACCGAATATTTCATCCTCCGATTTTACAATGAGCGCCAAAGCACTAGCAAATTTGACGTTTGTCACCTTAAGAGTGGATTCACACTAAACATTTTTGTGCGTAAATCTGACGCGCGTTGCTTTTAGAAAAGGCGGGAGGGATGGAATTTGGAGTGAAACGACGCACTAGAAATCACAGAACCACAAGAACACTTTGCGCTCAAGTTGATTCTGTAGTTTTCAGTGCATCATTTCACTACAGATTCCCTCCCCACCGCTTTTTTCTCAAAACGACGCGCATCATATTTACTCACAAAAAGCTTGGTGTGAAATCCACCCAAAGAAGAAATGGCGTGGAGGGAATTTGGACTAAAACGACTCACAGAATCAACTTAGGCGCAAAGTGTTTTTTGGTGCGTCATTTCTTTTCACACCGTGTGTCAAACTTACACGTGAATCCAGCCAAGGGTGGATTCACACTGAGCATTTTTGCGTATAATTCTCCCGTGCGTTGCTTTGTGGAGGGAATTACATCAATAATTCAAATATGACAAAGAATTTTAATACTGTACACAGCTTCATGAACACATGTTTTTATTCTAGAACCAGCCATTTAGAACAATTGTCACAATGAAATCATACTGGTAATTCATTGTTTTGATTTTATAAATGACAGCATGATTAAGTGGTGTTTGAAGCTTTGCATGGTGTTGAAAGTAAGAAGTAACTATAAATAAATAGTAGTAAACTTGCATGATTGTCTGAAATTACAAGTTGAAAAGCCTGAAAAGAGACTACATATGTCATGACATTTCACATTTTTACCCCTGGTCATTGGACTCTTAAGACCTTGAACCTTCTCAACTCCCTGGGGAGTATTTGGCTTCCTGTCTGGCTCTCATGATCTAAGGCCAAGATAAAATTAGCCATGTTTCCCAATGCCCGCCCCAACCTAGAAACTTATCTAAAAACTAAACTCCTCAAAAAAAGTTTGGAACTCAATTTTGACTGACAATTTCTCTCTTGTTACCAAGTCATTTCCCTTGAATTTGGTATCATTGGAAAACCTTGTTATTCCTTTACAATGTGTCATTTGTTATGATTAAGCAAGGGGATGTATGTGCAGCACAGCTGAATATGGGGGTGGGTGTAAAGTCACAAAATTCACTGCTATTGTTTGGTGGATGGGAATGTGTCAATACAATTTGACAATATCAATGCATTTTGGTATTTTATGATTGTTGGGTTAGAACGAAATCCATTTTCTGGAAAAAAATCTTAAATTAAAACATACTACTATATAAATGCCTGAAATTTATGAATGCCCCTAAGCCAAAGTACTAGTAAAATTCTAGATGCAATAATTCAGTACTAGATGCAATAATTCAGTTGAGAAAAAAAATATTCTCTGTACTGAAAAAGGTCTGTATGGCGGAACAAAAACAGGATGCAATTTTATTTTGGGTAAAAGTTTTTTTAAAATGTATTATCTTACCAAAAACCTGATTTATCTGAGACAGAATTAAAAATATAATAAATAAGTGCAAAGTGAAAATCAAAGTTTCCACCATACTTCAAAAAGGCTAGCTGCAACAAAAACAACGGTGACCCATGAAAACCTTTTGCGCATAATCAACAAGGTTACTCTTGTGAACAACATATGTGAATTTTCTGTTTTTTAATGAATATGAAACCTATAATAAACAACTTCAAATGGATACTAATTTGAATTGAAAAAAGAACAGTTGTCTAGCTCTTACATATAACAGCATTTCAAGGAAGGATGCATGTAAAGTAAGCACGCTACCAAATTTTTGTCTGTAACAATATTAGGCAGAATGTATGTACAATTACGGTAATTTGTCACATGATGATATATTAAAATAATTTAAAATTAAAAATTAGCAAAGTATACATAGTAAATTACACTGGTGAAAATCGTGAAGATTCAAACAGGAAAATACATGTAATACAAGTTTATTCATAATGCCAAGTTTGATAACAGGATTGTTATCAAGTCCAAGGCGGTCTCTGCATTCGTTTGGACAGGCTTTGAATATGCTGGTATGAATGAGTTCTATAATATCCTCAAACTGCGCGGTTATTCATACCCTATATCCAAACCCCTCCCAAAATCGTCTAAAACTGGCCGACAAAATAAAGAAAGACATTAAACCCGGAAGTAACTGATCAGACAAGGCGGTCTTTCGAGCTGGGCACAGCTAGTGCAGTACTACTGTACATGTACGCCGGTTCTGTGTTGCTGTACGTGTTGGTATGCAAGCCGTGACTGCACGGTTGTAAACCTTTGGTGCCATGTGTGGTTTGCGTGAGCAAGACCAGATATTCTCTCGTGTAGCAAAAACCACAGAGACCACCTTGGACAAGGCTACAAGCAACAAAGAATGAACATGCACAAAATTTGAGTACCTTGTGACTTTAATTAAGATGACCCAGGGACTTGTGGTGAACCCGGCACTCCCTGGTATATGGCATTACACACAGATGTACAACACTCTTGCAATCTCATTGAAAAATATTTGTATCATTGCATTCGAGTCTTTAATTTGTTCACTAAATATACAATGTACAGCCAAACCCCTTTGATATTACTTGGGATATTGCAGATTACCTTGTATATTACAGATAACATAAACTTTGTATTATCGGGAATGAAAACAATGATTTGGGACCTAAAATTGTCCTTGTTTTAAGTAGAATGTTGTGTTATATTAAAGTAGAATGTTGTATTATCAATGCTCTTATTGAGGTTCAACTGTATCACTGTGATAATTGATAGTCACTTATAGCCGCTGCAAATGCTTCATTGAACTCACTGAAGTCAACATAAGGCTCTATATATCCATCTTCATCAGGCTCAGTTGGACGTGGAGTCTGCAGGCGTTGGAATAATAGGAGTTCTTCTCCACTTGGCTGTGTGTCGCTATCATTGGTATTGCTCCTAGAGTCTTGAGCACTGCTCGGTTCAGTATCATTAAGATTACTGCATGGAGTGGACACGCTGCTACTACTGGCTGATCCCACAGTGCTTGCATGCGATGAGGCTGGCGACATCGGATCTGAAACATTGATAAATAACTGGGTAGCCAATGGCGTGGACTGCTCGTTGGCGATTATTCGGCTCGGTTGGGGCGACGACTGGCTATCGAATGCATTCCTCGGTGGGATAATGAGCATTGGTGGGTGTGCGCTGGTAGCTCCGGGATTATACGGCACGGTCACGGGGTTAAACTGCGATGTTGGACTGCTTAAGCTGGTTCCCAGCGGGTAGTTAAAGTTCCTGACCAGAAGCGTAATATCCTCGCGTTTCCGACACCTACTGGCTCGCGGACCGTTCTCAAGATATGTATCGTGGTGGATGCGGATGACTTTATCGACTACTCCCTGCGCGACGCCACTAAGCGTAGTCTGTGAGCTGAATTCAGATGCTATAATCTTAGCAAGGTCAATGTTAGGCTGTTGGGTTCCTGTGGCATCTACCAGGGATTTCTGAAGTCCATATGTGAACATTGCAAGGAAGCCACTTATGCCTTGTACATGCAATCCGCCAATGACTTCTGGCTCTGCTATTACAGGCTCACTTTTAGCTGGACTGAAAAGAAGAAAAAAACTGTCACTGTGAATATTTTACAAGAAAAATAAATGTGCCCAGAAGTCTGATCTGCCATGAGACTTACATGGTCTATACAAACACAACATCTAGTATGGTGCCTGATCACAGTTGCGCCACCATGCAACACCGAGAGAAGAATTGGGTCTATAGGGAAACCTGAGGGAGTATACCCCCATTACTGTGCCTTATAGCTCAGCTGGTAGAGCATCTGCCTAGTGAGTCAGAGGTCTCGGGTTCGAATCCCGATGAGGCCCTTACGATTTCTCTCATCCCAAGTATGGTCTATACATGCAGAGTTCTCTACTACCTGTTTTGTCCGGGCGCACCGCTCAGAAGTACGGCTGAGTCATTCCAAAATTAGGTGTAAAGTCACCAAACATGTTTCGCTGGCCTCTGGTGTCATTATCGTTCACTAGCCACGCATATTTATCGCATCGGCGACCAAATTCGTGATCGATAATGGTCGCGACAGTCGCATCTGTTTTGAACAATACCTCACGCTGTGAACAGGGGGTTGATCAGTGTTTGCCACATGAGGGTGCTGCTCAGCGCGCCCGGACAAAAAGTGTTAGATTTCATGACCATTTTTAAAGTGACCCCTATAGTACCTGAGCTTTACGTGTTCCTTGTAGCCTCCTTTCAAGAAGTGATCCCCAATTCGCCTTGTAGTGACCGAGCTACCCAGCTCACTACTATCGATCTGCGAAACGTTGAGACCCAGTTGGGATAACCTTAGGACTTCGTCTTCGTTGTACATTGTGTGGTCGATACTGATTTGCTTGATCTTTAGACTTCCGTCAGGTTCGCTGAGGCAAAGAATTGTTCTGGAATCTCCTACAAAGAAACCAAGAATGGTTATTTCTTAATGATAAATTCTAAGATGATATTTGAGGATTAAATATTTGGTTTTTCATAATCCAAGTTTTCGGATTTCAAGATCCCTAGTGTTTCCCAACATGAGTCAAAACATAAATGCTTGTGATCACCGAGAGGCCATTTTTAGTCCAACCTATTCATGTCTGAACACTCAATTTAGTAATTAGCCGGAAAAACATTTTCCCATCACGACTTCAAAAGTCAGGCCCTTTCAATCTTTGTAATAAAATATATAACAAAAACAAAAACATGAATATTTAGAAGAGTTAACACATATTGCAGGCTCTACTCACAGGATACGCATTTCAGAGAATAAACCTCCATTGCTCCGGTCGTGTCCCATTTCACTGCAATGCCCAAAAACTGGACCCTTTCTGCTTGCTAATAATGCTTACCTACATTGGCAACGTACAGTTTGCCAGAGATTACAAGGGCAACATTTGCACAAGTTCCTCCCATAATTCTGCTATCCAAAGACTGCAGCTGCTCCATTTCTGTTGAGTATTGCCGATACAACTCGTATTCATTCAAGTCCTGCAAAGGCATGAAAACAATTCAATTGTGTTGTCACGTGGAGGACCGAGAGATTATGTAAACTTATGTTAGTTGACTTCTCATGCTCCTTAATCCTGGTTTGCATCTTCTATTTGTCCTTGCAGTTTAAGTTAAATTTTGTTTAAAAATTAGCCCCTGTTCATTCAGGCGTGGAATGCCTAACATGATCATGACGTTAATGAAAACATGAAACCTGTGTCTACTGATATGTGAGCCAATTTTCCCAATACAATTTTCGTTTTATCTGCAATTTCCTGAGTGTATACTTTTTGTTATACATTCTCAGCACACTGCACTATTTAAACTAAAACTCAAAACTTTCAAAAAATGTAAACAAAATGGGCATTTCAAACTTCACCTCTGGAAGTTGCAATTTCACCATGGTCCTCTCTGCCAGAAGCTCATCTATGGTCTGAAAGTAAGCCCTCTCCACAGTGCGGAAGGCATGGTGGAGAATGCGTATCACGCCACCGTCTTCATTTACATCAATTAACTGGCCTAGTAGCAATTCAGCGGGGAGACGGACTCGCACAAAGTCTGCAACATGCCTCCCATCGTGGCCGTCAAAGATGCCGTATAAGTAGCACTCATTGTCAGACCTACCAAAGGTGAATTGTTCACTACAGCGTTAGATTACATGACTCAAGAAAAAGCACTTATGTTAAGAAACATCCTTCTGGTCCCCCCAGTGTTCCTGTCCTCTGTTCCCTGTCTTCCCGTCTCCCAGTCGTCCAACCCCCCACTTCAGCTGTCACCCCACCTTTGTCTCTCCACCTGTCCCCCTACCCCGTCTCCTTTCCCCCATCCCCTATCTCCCACCCCCTTCCCTTACAATCACAAACTCATACTTTACACCAGAGAAACGCCACTTACCCATGCCAGTCAACACCCCACCCCCTCCCCACCACCCCCCCATTCACCACCCATCTCTTCTTACTTACCCATTCTTACTTACTGCGCCATGAGCATCTTTTTTGATGGATACCGGCGCATTATAAATTTTCATTATTATTATTATTATTATTATTCCGTCCCCTCAAACCATCCTCTCACCCCTGTCCACTTAAAATAACTAAATTAAAGTATACACTTTCGCCACCAAATACCCTGTGCATAGTCATGAAATGTTTTCCCTCCTAAATTCACATTTTTCCTCACCCGATTTACACTTTTTGGTGACGGCTTAGCCAAGGAGAGAATACTGACGACAGTATATTAAAGTTATAACCTACTGTACCTTACTAAGTTTGCATTCTGATCATCCCTCTAATAAAACTGAACAAAATACCAAATTATTTTAACACATTGTTTTGCCGACTTGAGGCGATTACCTAAAGTGAATGAAGCAATCTTCATACTCGTGCTCCTCTTCTCTGGCACCGTCCTGTCGATAAATCTGATTGGTTGAATAGCCAATGCCTGATAAGTGGCATACAGGAAGATCATCGGTCCAACATGGCGAAGGTGACTACGGAATGAATGCATACATTGTATAAGAATAGAAAAGTTGTCAAAATTGTCAAGGTTTTACAGAGCATAGTATTTTTCAAGACCACCCTCCCTCCCCCGAAATACTGCTTTGTCAGTAGTACCGTGAAATGTCAACATTTTTCAGTGCATGTAGAATCTTTTGCTACGCTCTGTAGACCCGTAAAAATATGTTGACAACTTTGGATGCCCCCAAAATGAAAATGTCGCCCTTTGTGTATTTCCATGGTCACCCTTTGTGTATTGCCATTTGCTACCAGAGAGGTAGCAAAATGCTAATGATCGTATGACACAGTGTGCGTGTTGCATTGAATAGCTAACAATGCGAGCCAATCAGGTTCGTGCGCACCAGTTTGAAAGCACACGCGCGCGCTTCACATACAACGCGCACGCGCCAACAACACAAACATACATAACATTCGCAGCACAACAACGCAGGGATGAATAATACTTAATAGGGGCTGTATTTTATACATTAATAAATAATTATTACGGGACGGCAAAGGCGTCACAGCTGCGCTGCTACCCCGTCCACGTCGCATGGGGGCGCTCTCGTCGACCCACGTACGCAGGTACGTAGTCGAGTCGTCATCATTCTGTCGTGTGACTACCAACATGGTTCCTCCATGCTACCAAGAAGTCTGGAAAAGTTACCTGAGACACTGATGGTGTTGACAGAATCGTTTTCCGTGATATAATTGGCCGTGGAGTTGCCATTATAACTTTTAAAAATCGGTTACGAAGCAAACTTCTGAATGATCAAAACGTTTTCCCGAAGTCCAATCGCGATGGCGATGGCCTGGGCGCATCCATTTTGCTGAGAAAAACAATCTGCGCGCTGGGTTTCAGGTATCGATACTAATTTTCGAATTCACAGGAATATCGATTCTAGCGTTACGTGCCAAAATTCGAAATCCCAAGATGATACTTATACGATGACTAAAAGTCCCCAAATTTCCCAAGATATACATCCAGCGCGCTAGACCTTTGTACAAAATTTAAAGTCACAATTTGTTTTATTTTATTTAGTGGCTTGAAGGGTTCATCAAGATCAAACTTGCTATGTTGCCAAATTTGTCAGAAGGATAAACTAAAAATTCGCAACTACACATACTTCGCTCACTGCTGACTGTGCCCTGTGTGCATGTGCTGATTCAGTGATTGAGCTACCTAATATTTTTGTTAATTTCCACATAGGCCTACACACATGGAGAAAGGAAACAAGTACACACCATTCTAAAGCCCGAAGCCGGTTTTGCTCCAATTCCCAAGAATTCGAGAAAATCCCAAGATGTATCCACGCGGTATCGATACTGAGAGTCTGTTTTTGCTTATTTTTTGCGGAAAGGATATGGGAAGAATCGACTCCACTAGTATCATGTGATCCGAGTATAGTCATGTAGGTCGGTCGTGTTTGTTGGACTGTCACAGTTGTTGTTTGTTTGGTCAGGCTAGCTAGGCAAATTCAGTCGAAGTTTTCATCCCACAAAGTCCTATTGAGTGCTACTGTCTTAGGATCTGTCTTATTTTGCTCTAATTTGTAAAGCAAACATTGGCAAATACGTGTACATGTAGGCCTACCTCCATCCATGGAGGAAGAATTTTGCTCCATCCTTGCCCTTCTAAATCAGTAAATGTTTATAGACCTTATCGCTAATAATACCGCTTGGGCAAGTTTGCACAAAAGCACAACTGTATTGTGGGAAGGAAAACGGGGCAAAGTCTGCCCCGAAAACCTTCTCACAAAACATTGCTGCTTTTGTAAAAACTCACCCAAGCGGTGTTTGCGATAAGGTCTATTGTTTACAATTACAAATTTATGAATTTGACTAAATTTGCCTTGAAGTTTCAAGGAGTTGACCAGATCACTTTTTTGAAACACTAGTCCCCACACTTACCCCCCACACTTACCCCATGCATGTTGAGATTTTGATACCATATCATGTCATATTTTATTCTGAAATTTTGAACTCTCAATCCATATATTTTCAAGGATATCACCCCCAAAAAAACTACTGATGTTTTGTGAACTAATTTATCCGGGGCCGATTTCACGAAGCACTACGTCTACGATCCTTCGTAACACCAGTTGGGATGGGTAAATCACCGTAATGTGCGTCTGGAGTAACGTATGCATATGTGCAGATCGTAGTGCTTCGTGAAATCGACCCCCGGTTACATTATGGACTGATACAATTTTTCTTGTTCTTTATACTATTTAGAGCTTGAAGGATGCTGAGATTAAAAACTGCATGATGTGACGTATAGGTGCATGTACTTGCTAGTTCCCATGGCACAAAGACGTGATGTTCTTTCATTATATCGCTTGTTACTTCGCAATGCTAAAACCTGGAAGGCAAGCAGTAAGTCAGCTAGGGACACCGCAGTGGAACAACAATACATCCGAGATGAGACACGATCGCTATTCAAGAAAAATAAGCAGGTATGGGGGTCATTGATTGGATTCCCCCCCCCCCCCCCTCCCTCCCCCCCCTCCCAACAACAACAAAATGGAAAGGATTGAGAAGTTTATCTTGACTTCAGACCTTGTGTACTAATTACATGTGAGACGAGTTAAACGAAATTCTAAGTGTTTTCTCCGAAATCTTCAATTTTTCTCACTCCATAATTTGTTTTTTTTCCCTATCAAATCTGCACGTACTGATGCTTTAAGTCATTTTAAAGAAAACAACAATTCTGATCAACTTCTCACAACTCTTACCATTTGCTCTGGGCCAATAGTAATACCCTGTTGTCTTAGAAATATCTGCAGTAATCTACCAAATCCAATATTTAGTGAAATTCGTAAAATTCCTAGGTTGACATGAACGGGAAAAAACACAGTTTTTGTTGTACATTGTCATTTGGTTCTTTTTACAGGTAACAGATCCTGAACTGATTAAAGTACACATTAAGGAGGCTGAAGCAAGATTAGCAATGGGTAAGAAAATTTGCCATTTTGATGCTCTTAATTTCAGTAATTTTGCCTTTTTATTCAAAGATTTTGTATTTTTGTGTAAACCGTGGCTGTGGTTTACATTGAAGTGGTATACCATATGGGGTGGTATATGCCGGACCTTGTTTATTTCCAACAGTCCATGGTGTGTGTGCCCATGGGCAAGGCACTTTACCATAAGGTGTCTTTCTCCACCTAGCAGTAAATGAATACCAGCTAGTGCAAGGGTTGTAGCCTCAAGATTTCTTATCAGGCCTAACAAGGTAATTATTGGGAGTTCCTTAATGTCCACGCCCTGCCATGGGAAAATGTTCTCTAATTTGGTAATCTTTCTTTACAGATTTAATTTATTTTTACTTCTTTACTTATTTTAACAGCTCTACATTACCAAAGTCCGTACCCGAGACCGGTAGGTATACCACTCATCAGAAATTACTTTGTCCCAGTGAAATTATCTTTTTCATCCTTTGAAGAACAAATTTATTTGTATATTGCTATTTTTTGTCCCATATCGGTCACGTTTTGACCTCTTATTTGGAAGCTAATGTTATGCAAATTTATTCAAAATCTGAAATACTAAAATTTTACTCACAACTGAGAGAGCATCTTCATGAATATTTACAACTCTACATCCCTACACTACTAAAAATAATCCTGATCAAAATAAAAGTTTCATTGTCTGTTTTTCACATGTGACAGGTGAATATCCCACCAATGGGTCTGCCACCTTCAGTAAGTCGAGGCAAGAAAACACAAGAGCGACTGCGACAGAGAGCCAAGCCTTTGTATCTGCAATCCCACGATGATTACTGATGATGGACTTGTAAACTTTGAATGGCCCATGTGGAATGCTGCTAAACCAATTAAACCAACTAGTCAGAGTCTCTTAAATGTTAAAGGAGCGTGTTCAGATTTAACCTAACAATCATATAAAATACCTTCCCAAAATACTATCTACAGGAAGAAAACAAAACATTTGCAATCTTCACTTTGGATGTGATAGTTTGCAAAACATCGGTGTTTTTTTGACGATATCCTTGAAAATATACGGATTGAGAACGCGAAATATCAGAATGGTAATGAGAAAAATTATGACAATTGAAATGGTATCAAAATCTCAACACCTATGGGAAAAATGGGGCGTTCAAAAATGTGATCTGGACATGCTCCTTTAACAAGCTGTATTCCCTGCTTCCCAACATTGCTGTGTGGAGTGTGACTTGGGTTGTGATCATTAGTTGGCGCTGGCAGCATTCCTAGCTTCTTGGCTGACTGGCACCTTTCGATTAAAAGTACTATATTTGGTACTTGTAGCACTGGTACATGTACATTATGTACATCCTGCCCAAGATTTCCTGATTTGGGGCAAATTAAGAAGGCCCTGAAACTTAGTTTTCTGAGAGCCCTAAATTGCAGGATTCTCCAAGGAACAGAAAATGCCACATTGCATTACTGTGGGAATTACTTTGTTCAAACGGGTCATGATCATCGAGGAAATAACTGAAGCAGGACGGTCTTTAAAAAGGCTCATTTGCAGAAGAGTTTTTGTTTAAATTCTGGATTAATTGTCCTTATATATCTCGAAGAATGTCGGTAAACTAGCCTACACAAATTTGAACTGCATACATGTTATGTAGATGCAGCAATACTTCAGAAAACATAAAAACATAACTAGTATCAAGACTAAGTTTTTCTTGTTAACCTATGAATTAAAATTTTGTGTCAATGCAAATAAGATACATTGCCTTATATTACATTCAAAAAGCAATCCTATTGTTATTCAACAGAATTCTGGGTGTATTCTGATGAAGAGTTGGTATTATCCTTTTTTTGCGAGTACATAAAAAATGTTTGCTTTTGTTGTACATGGCCAATAAACTGGCAGCACAGGTAATTTTGCCAAAATGTGTTTGTTCAACTTGTAGGGGAAAACTGTGGGCCGAAACGCACCAACCCCGAAAACCTGAAGGGGGGATACCCTCTAGCTGTAACATGCTGTACATGAGTAGGCCTATGTAAATCTTTGGGTGCACCCAAGTAGGCAGAGATCCGTGCGCCGAGCTCTTGAATATTTTGTGTTCCCTCAAATTCTTCTAGAATTGGAGCAAATTGCGAGCTAAACGAGTGTGGTCTTGTGGGGAAATTACTGGCTAATTACTATCGTGATGTGGGGTATTTTTTCTTCCAACTATAAAAACATTTTGGAGAATGTAGCTCGTGAAAGTTGTCCTATTTTTCCCAAAAGCAAATATGTAACCTTTTTTCCAAAAGGCGTTCCTTTACAATATTGGCGCGCCCTGTTATGGACTCCCTCTAGGGGCGCTCCTACTTCCTCTAGGGGCGCTCCCTTTACAATATCGTTATGGACTCGCTCTAGGGGCGCTCCTACTTTCTCTAGGGGCGCGCCCTTTACAATGTCGTTATGGACTCGCTCTATAGGGCGCTCATACCTCCTCTAGGGGCGCTCCCTGTACAATATCGTTATGGGCTCGCTCTAGGGGGGCGCTCTACTTCCTCTAGGGACGCTCCCTTTACAATATCGTTATGGACTCGCTCTAGGGGGCGCTCTACTTCCTCTAGGGGCGCGCCCTTTACAATATCGTTATGGACTCGCTCTAGGGGCGCTCTACTTCCTCTAGGGGCGCTCCCTGTATCATGTACAATATCGTTATGGGCTCGCTCTAGGGGGCGGCGCTCTACTTCCTCTAGGGGCGCGCCCTTTACAATATCGTTATGGACTCGCTCTAGGGGCGCTCCTACTTTCACTCTATAGGGGCGCGCCCTGTACAATATATCGTTATGGACTCGCTCTAGGGGCGCTCCTACTAACTCTATAGGCGCGCCCTGTACAATATCGTTATGGACTCGCTCTATGGCACTCCTACTAGCTCTAGGGGCGCGCCCTGTACAATATTGTTATGGACTCGCTCTAGGGGCGCTCCTACTTAAATTCCTCTGGGGGCGCGCCCTGTACAATATCGTTGTGGACTCGCCCTACGATCGCCCATGGATACTTCCTAGGCGCGCCCTGTATACAATATCGTTATGGACTCGTTTTAGGGGCGCTCCTACTTTCTCTAGGGGCGCGCGCCCTGTACACGCGAGGATTAAAATTAAAAATTATATTTTTGTCTGAAAATCGCTTAATTTTTCATTATTTAAACAGAAACCGAACAATTTGTAATAATCTACATGAAACATAGTTAGTACATAGGTTTTTGTTGTTAAAATTGAAAAATGGCTTCATACAATTTTTTGACTGGAACAGTTCGACTGTGCGTAAAATCCCTACTAGTATACAGAGAGGTGATTTGCTCAGTTTTGTTTTAGTCGGGCGCCGCGCAAATCACGAAATTTCGTGTAGGAATAGGACCATGATGGTTGTCTATAGATTTATAAAATATGTCTGTGGTCCCAGCGCTCTGACCTTGAGCAAGTTCGGGCGGCGCGGGCGACTATAATTATAGTTAACTAGACTTAGGCTGGATCCGAATTAGTGGCTTTGGCTGTTGCTATGCTGTTGCTATGCTGTTTCTAAGGACTTTCATAGTCCGCCCATAGCAACAGCCATAGCCACAGCCACTAATTCGGATCCAGTCTTACCTACCCCCGGCCCCGGGGGGCTTCATCATGGTTCCTCTAGTCAGACTGTCACTAGCTAGTCCAACCACGCATCGTTCGAGTGACGGCAAGTTCGGGCGGGCGTCTATAGTTAGACTAGACTAACCATAGTCGATCTAGATGTCACTCGAACGCTGCGTGGTTTGACTGGCTAGTCTGACTAGGAACCAAGCCCCGGGGGGTAGGTTAGTCTCTTGTTTCTTCCTCCATGGTCTAGTTTACTATACACCAATCCGGTAATAAGGTCTTCTTCCCTGTATATCCGCCATAGCTGGGGGGCTTCCACTGAATGAACTGTATGTTTTTGTTGTTGCTGAAGCTGCATTTGTTTACTTCGAACAAGTTGCGCGTCTTTGTAAAGTTGTGTGCGCGCGAATTAAGGCGGGCGCGTCGCGTGTACGCAAAGGCGGGCACGTTGCGTATACGCGAAGGAGGCTCGTTCGTGCATGTAATGGATGAGCGCTTTTCGTTCTAACAGCAACACAAAACGCACAGCCCATGCACTGGACGCCCCCCAGCTATGGCGGAAATGCAGGGAGGAGATATTAGTTACCGGATTGGTGTATAGTCGCCCGCGCGAACTTTCTCCAGGCCATATCGACTATGGTTATTCTAGTCGCCCGCCGCGCCCGCCCGTGACTTGTTTCGACCGTCAATCAAGCCGAATTACCCGCCGACCAATCACAACAGAGCTAGCAGACATCGCCCACATAGGTCAAAGTGCATTGCCACACAACAACAAACAGTTTGAACATGTTGAACAGTGTTGTATGCGGTAATCCGGGTGAATTTGGACGATTCGCTGTTGGAAAAGGTAAGAAAGCATTTCATGATGATGACATTACTGGCCCTTACTCAGTGTGTTCTAGATAACTGATGTTGACCCTGAAACATGAATACCTTTGAGTTATCTCCAATGAATCTCAGTGTGTTTTCCGTTGAAATTAGTCCCAGGTCATGTTGGTCGGTTTGTGCAGTGTTTGTGGACATTTTGACGATCGCGTGTGAGGCATTGCAACAATATCCAAGGGGGCGGAGTTAACTGGGCAAACTCGGAACTGCCTTTTTTCAAATCTCGACTTGGGCTCAGGCTCGTGCTCCGGCTCCATGTAAACCCGACGGAGACGGAGACGGAGACGAAGCCGAGATTTGGAAAAGCCATGCCATCACAAGCGATACCACCAGACGACTTATTCCACCTCGGCTGGTCGGAAGCAAGATTGCGGGAGTGTGGGCTGTTCAACATCAAGCCCCAATAGGACAGGCGCGACCCCAACCACGACGGAAATTCACATATTTTGAGCCATATTGCTCATGACCATGTATACTTTTCTAAACCTAATCTTAAATTTAATATAGCTAACCTGAATGTATGTGGTCTTCGTAGCAAATTAAGATATGGTGTAATTGAAGATTTTATCGAAACTTTTGATTTTGTATGCCTTACAGAAACTAAATTAGATAAATTTGATTGTAACCCACTTAGTAATCACTCACCAATATTTATGCATAAAAGGAGTAGTGGCCACAAGTACCCCGGTGTTCATGGCATTTGTTGCTTAATTAGAAATAAGTTATTTCCCCATGTAACTAGGATTAATGATACTCTCTCTGACAATGTTTTATGGCTCTTGGTTAATGAAAAAGCATTCGGGTTTAAGTTTATTGTTGGTGTTGTTTACATGCCACACGAGAGTTCAGTTCATTTTGACAATACTTTGTATGACATAATTTCTAATGATATCGTATCGCTTATTGCCAAATTTGACTGTCCCTTCATTCTTGCAGGTGACTTTAATTCAAGAACCGGTCATTTACTCGACTTTATTCATGCTGATGAAATTATTCTTGATATGCTTGACGACAATTCTGGAAATACCAAAGATTGTCTAGAAGCTATGGGTATTATTACTGATAGGTTCAGCAAGGACCATACTGTTAATAACAATGGGAAAAGACTCATCGAGTTATGTAAAGATTTTGATTTTAAGATTGTGAATGGCAGATTTGGCTCTGATCAAAAGGTTGGCGACTTTACATGTAAAAATGCAGCTGGTAGCAGCGTTATTGATTACTTTCTGGCATCACCTATTTTACTTCCTTGTATTACTAATTTTTGTATTGGTAGCTTTGATCCGTGTTTATCAGATGTACATTGCCCATTAGAGTTAACCATGAAATTCGCAATCACTGATCAGCCGTATTCAACCCCATCTGGAGATCATACCGGTACTGATAATCTCAGTAATAATGTGATTGACACTAACTACACTCACTTAAAGCATAACTGGAAAATTGAGCACTCTATAGCTTATAAGACGCACTTTAATGAATTAGACATTTCCAATCTGGATTCGCAAATTGATAATCTTAACAATGAGCTAATTACGCAAGATACTATTGATAATCTTACGAATCGACTTACCAGCTTATGTCTTGAGCCAGCTAAATCTCTAGGGCTATGCCAAACTAAAACCACTAATTCGACTAATTGTAATCGTAACGTTAAACAAAACTCTAATTCTAAAAATAAAATTAATAAACCTTGGTTTGATCAGGAATGTAAATCCAAGCGGGTTAGTTATCTTCGTGATAAAAGCAGACTAAAAAAGACTAATTCCACCACTGAGTTTAAACATCTTGCTAAATCCTATAAGAATTTCATTAAATCTAAACAACGAGAATATACTAAAAAATTTCATAAACGTTTAAGAGATCTTAAAAGTCATAATCCTAAAGAGTATTGGGATATTCTTAATGAGGCTTCTAACAGTAAAAGTAATTGCGATAACGTCTCTCTAAGTACTTTCTATGAGCACTTCAAGCAATTAAGCTGTGATAATGTTTCCTCTGACAATGATAATTTTGACCCAAGAAATGTTACACACTCCATCAATGAATTTATCAATGATCCTTTTACTTTTGATGAAGTCTCGCTTGCTATTAATAAACTTAAGACTAATAAGGCTCCAGGTATTGATGCTATTTTAAATGAACATTTAAAACACTGTCCAGATAGTGTTGTCTCAATAATTGTTAAGTTATTTAATTTAGTTTTAGAAACTGGAGTAGTTCCCAGTGACTGGTGCACTGGCATCATAAAGCCAATCTTTAAGAATAAAGGCTCCAATGCTGACCCTGACAATTACAGAGGAATTACCCTTCTAAGCTGCCTAGGTAAACTATTCACTAGCATTATCAATGACAGACTTACTTTGTTTATTGAAGGAAGTGGGATAATTGGGGATGAGCAAGCTGGGTTTAGGGAAGGGCTTAGCACTCTAGACCACATTTTTGTCCTGCATTCACTTATCGAAATTTATCTTAGCAGACGCAGCAGGCTTTATTGTGCTTTTATTGATTATAAAAAGGCTTTTGACCTCGTACATCGACCCTCTCTGTGGTCAAAACTTATCTCATCTGGAATCAATGGGAAAGTCATCACAGTTGTTTATAACATGTATGCACAGGCAAAATCCTGTGTGAGAGCTGGTACAAAGGTGTCAATTGGCTTCCCATGTGAGATAGGTGTGAGGCAAGGTGAAAACCTATCACCACTTCTGTTTAGTATTTATTTAAATGATTTTGAACGTTTTATTAGCAGTAAGTTTGGAGGTTTAAGTAAAATTGCTGATGATGTTAGACTAGTTTTAAGTGATGATGATGTTGAAGTATTTCTAAAACTGTACACTTTACTATATGCCGATGACACAGTAATTTTGGCAGAATCCGCCACTGAACTCCAAAGTGCCTTGAATGCGGTATCTGATTATTGTAAATTGTGGCATCTTTGTATTAATCCTACTAAATCTAAGATTGTTATTTTTTCTAGAGGCAAGGTCCGGTCGTTTCCAGATTTTTTATTTGGGGATTCAAAACTAGAGGTTGTTCACGACTATACCTACCTAGGAGTTCAATTAAACTATAATGGTCTTTTTAATAAAGCTATTAAGAAACAGGTGGACCAAGCCAGACGTGCTTTGTTTAGTCTCAAAGCCAAAGCAACCAGACTGGATTTACCAGTTGACATTCAGTGTCAACTATTTGACCAAATTGTTACTCCAGTTCTTTTATATGGATGTGAAGTCTGGGGCTACTCAAATATTGCTCAGGTTGAGAGTTTTCACAAGAAATTTTTGAAGAATTTACTTCGAGTTAACTACCGTACTGCTAATTGTATTGTTTACGGAGAGCTGGGTAGATTAGAGCTAAAGCACACTGTTCATTTACGTATGTTTAATTTTTGGATTCGTATTGTAACTAAACCTAACAGTCTCTCTAACACAATGTATCGCCTTATGAGATCATTATCTGACCAGAATATTGTTCAATCTAAGTGGATTACTTGCATGAAATCTTTATTAGATGAGACTGGTTTTTCAATGTTGTGGGAAGAAAATAACATTAACGCTTGTTTTAAGAGTAGCCTGAGTAAGTGCTTTGATAGAAGACTTAAAGATATTGCCACCCAAAACTGGCAGAGTGATATTGTAAATAATAGACTTTGTTCTTTCTATAAATCTGTTAAAACAAACTTAAATTTAGAAAATTATATTGTTAAACTTAATAACTCCTGTAGAACAACCCTAGCTCGTTTTCGTTGTGGACATCATCATTTACCTGCAACCGAATTCCGTTATATTTCATCCAACTCATCTAACAATGTCACTTTATTATGTCCTTTGTGTAATGAAGACCAGCTTTGTGATGAATTTCATTATGTTCTTGTTTGCACTGCACTTAGTCATGAGAGATCGAGTTTGATTAAGAATTTTTACTGGACTAGGCCAAACAAAGAGAAATTGGGTTTGCTTTTTAACATAACCAGCTCCCATCAACTGTATAACCTTGCCAAATTTATAAAGATTATTTTATCCAAGTTCCCATAATAACTTGTATTGTATTTACAGTCTTCTTTAGTTATACTCCTCATTTAACTTATTTTGTTTACTTGTAAATATGTTTTTCTTATTAATTCACGTACTTATTGTCATGTAATTTATACTGGCTCTCATACCTCTCTCTGGGGTCGCAGAGATAAATAAACCAAACCAACCAGCATCGTTTTTGTTTTAGACTGGTTCCCTGTCCTCATATTTACTTTCCCTTCGTCGTACGAGAGCAGCGTAGCGAGCATGGACAGGGGACCAGTCTACGATTCTAAACAATTTAGTCTGGTAAACTTGGCCGTATTTGGAATTTCTGCATTGCGTTTCCATTTTTGAACCTGCACCAGACTACTCCATTATCACGCTGTATGTCATAGCAACTAAGTGACCCGGATGTTAAATAAGATCGATCGGCTATTCTTAGCGCTCAGAATTTTTTTCTCAAGTTTCTAAACTTTTTAAACGATGGTTGTTGACTTGTTTTCAACTTAAATATGAGTAAAGCACATGCGAAGATTAAAAGAAGAAAGGCGGTAAATTATGCCTAGCAATATAACCAGGTTTGTTGTGGGGCGTTAAAAAAAAAAAAATTTCTTTTTAAATTTTTTGTATTTTTTTAGTTTATGCCACAACTCGAATTTAAGGAAAACAATTATTGGAAACGATAGCTTGGACGATTTTAGAATACCTTTTCCATTGGCATTTCCGTCGCAAATGTTGCGTTTCCATGAAAATTATGTGTTTTTGTCACGCCCGCCACCATGTCCATGCATGCCATGTGTGAAACGGCAGTCTGTGAAAGTCGGACCCTCCGGATCTTTGTTAAAAATTGATATTTAACGAACAGAAAGTACCTAGTTTGACTTCTAAATACGCTTACATACCTTTTATTACCATGTATTGCACTAATTTGTAATCATACACCACATCGACTATCCACAAAGTGAGATTTTCGAAGAAATAGGCGTAGGAAGTGCAGGACACTAAGAAAAAAGAAATTGGTTTTTTTTCCACGCCGGATCTTTAAAAATAAGGCCTGTACATGGCGGTAAAAGGTATGGAAGCGTATTAAGAAGTCAAACTAAGCACTTTCTGTTCATTAAATAGCCATTTTTGAAAAAGATCCGGAAGATCTGGAAGGATCCGGAGGGTCCGTTTTTCACCCACACCCGTGTGAAACTGCTGCCGGCCGAGCAGTGTGTGAAGGATGTTGGTAAAACGTGGAACGCGGAACGGAACGCGGAACCGTTACATTCCACTCTACCATGTTCCGCATTCTGTTCCACCCCTCCACCCCTCTGTTCCACCGTTCCGTTCCACGTTTTACCAACGTCCGTGTGTGAAGCACGCGAAGAAAGAGGGCGTGTGCGTGATGATCCGTTTGGTTTCTGGCCGGCCGCTTTGCGTGCAATCATATGCAATATTCTTTCCGTGATTTTTCTCTAAACCTTTGCGACGGAAATGCATGTGTACTAGGCTATGGACACACACAAAGCACATGCACATTGCTTCCACAACGACGCGGCATTGTTTTACTCCCAAAATGACGTCATTGGCACGAGCTCAATACATACACATGCAGACAGAAACCCCCTAGTTTTTAAATTGATTTATGTACTCTGCCCAGTAAGGATCACTTGGGCCCAGCTTCTTGGCAATTCATATTTTTCAGAATTGGTGAATGCAGAATATTTATCTTATTTTCCCCAGCAAAACTTTTGAGATGCCTTGTCAGTGAATTTGAAGAAACATAACATAAGAACTAGACGAGATGGATCGAGCAAAGGTAAATATTTATCCTAAATCTTGAAGTAATTTGCATGTGCCTAATATGTTTATACTTGCAAGTTTTAATTTTGAGCTTGGGAATATTAAGGCATATTTTCCGTTTAGAATCGGATATGAGAATTGGTTATTTGACCTCTAAATTTTGTAAACAGTACATTTTCTATTTCACAAAGTCACAAACATCAAGCATGTTTGCAGTCCACTGTCAACTAGTTTCTGCTTCAAAACTTTACACAGCAACATGATTATTCTCCTTTTAAAAATTATTTAAAATTAGTTTTATTTTAAAATTATTTCAACCATTTATCTCACCACAACAGATTTTCTTTTGTTTCAAAACTCGCCCTATTTAATGGAAACAATTTGACTTCTTTCGTTAAAATAAATACTTTTGGAAATTGTGACATCACTGTGTTTGGGTTTAGGGAAGTGTTTATGAGCGGTCTTTATGATCAATTTAAAACCACCCATGTGACATGTTTTCGACCAATTAGCATGGCTATACTGTTGCAGGAACAAGTTGATTTTTTTTCTTGACAGTTGAGAGGGTCACCTCTGCTGAGTTGTAGCCAAACTCGTGGTCTGCCTGGACTTCCCCCATTGCCTAAAGATGCAGCCAGAAACGCTTCAGACCTGTACCAGGTATGTGCAGTTTATTTAATGCTATAGTGAAACCAAGGAGTCTGAAGAAGTCTGTGGCACTGGACATTGTAAACTGAAGAAACCTTCAAGCTATAGTCACACATTGCCGGTTTTATGTACTGGTGGCGCTACAATTAGACTTAGTTTATCCTAGTTAGACTGTACTCAAACCTAATGTCCAAGAGTTTCTTTAAGCAGCAATTCTTGAATCTCATTTTATTAGTACTTGTCTCCTAATGGACGAGGGCGGACATTCTCAGTAGTTCCTAATGGACGAGGGCGGACATTCTCAGTAGTGCATCATCTTGTTCCAAGCATCATTCGCTTAAAAGTGAATCGGCCACAAGTTTAGAGTGCAGACTTGACGCGATGTTCTTTTATATCGGTTGCTATGCACGCAATTCGCACGCCCGGTAAACAAAAATGGATCTTTTCACCGGCTGATGTCGCTCCGCCTCGCCCGTAGCCTGGTATTATACACTACAGTTTTATGCGTTTTTGTCTGTTCCCCCTAGATTGTCCTGAAACACAGCGAACACCCACCCATTATGCAAGGCATGTCATGGACCCTCGCTGCACCCTTCAAAGAGCAGAAATACAGCCGTACACCCAGCGAGTCCATTGCCAATAACTACACACCATCAGCAAACAGACTGAACATCAAGGCACTACCACGGAGTATTCTGGCTCGGTCGTTGACACAGTCTACTATGACCAGGAAGAGAAGTCACTCACGTATCCTTTTCCAACCAAAGTAGGCTCTTCAACCTTTCATCTTTAAGATGTTGGGAAAGTAGGATAGCGCAACTCACACACGTATTCCTTCAGAATGTATTGCTTAGCTAAAATGTTTTCAATTAAGATATGCTGTCTAACACATATCTAATACACTGTACTACGTGTAGGACAACATTTCTCTTGTGCAGTGTGTTAGGCCTACATACATTGTATTAATACGTTAGGTACGATTTTACTTTTAGTAAGACCGAAAATAAACTTGGCCCCTGTGCCTATTTCCAAGTGTACCCAAACGATGGAACATTTCACAATGCATTCAAGTCATTACCCTGTCTTGCCATTACATTAAACTGATTGCTAACTGATTACAAAACAAAATGCCAGAATCAGGCAGAATCCCAGTACATGTATTACATTCTCCATATTATCTATAATAACCCTCAAGGAGATTTGTTTTAATATTAAGACACCTTAACTCTAAGTTACTGCAGCCCAGAGATCGCCCCGCAGCTCTCAGCCAGGGGAAATCCCAATGATATCACCCAGAGCTAAGACGTTTGTTGGAAGACGTAAAAAGACACAGATGAATGGGTTAGTTTGAAAACTAAAAATAGCATCCAATGAGTGTGCTTAAAATAAACTGTTGTGTGCCTGGCAGATGAGCATATAAGCGGTCTGGTGCCAAAAATCAGTTTGTCATGTGCCTGGCAGAAAGACGTAACTAATTTTTAGCACCAGACTGCTTATATGCCCCACTGCCAGGCACTCCACGAAACACAGATTTTGTCCTGGTATTGAGCATAATGCATGCTTGTAAATGGAATTATCACTCATCAGGTGCCAATTTCATGGCGCTGTTTAGCACAGAATTTCTTGGCTTTGTAAAATCATTTTCCAGCCAAATTTGTATGTCAAATTGTGTTTTTAGAAACAGAAGCAAATGGCAATCAATTTTTGCAATATAAAGCAAAGAAATTCTGTGCTAAGCAAATTTTTGTGCTAAACAGCGCCATGAAATTTGCCCCTGATATGTCTTATGACATCATGCACAAGTTAATGGGAAATTTGCACAGGGAGGTTTTAAACAGGCATGTTGTCACACTATATGGTACCCTTTTGGGGCTTAAGTTTTCTTCTTATTACAAGTTTTTCAGTACGAGACTGATATTGTTTCTCGGTCCATCTTTTTTTGCCAAGCGCGTGGACAGTTGTGGATAGTTGCCAGCGATCTAGTAATCCGCCTTCCTCCATGTACTGCACAAATAAACTTTGTTGATTAATAACATGTACGTTGTGATTACAGTCGGGCCGTTTTACCATCCAGTCGACCAATGACCCCCATGGAACAAATGGATAAAATGTTGAGAATGGAAGCAGATGAAGATGCTAATTATGGCGAGCCATCGGAGAGAGACATGGAGGTATGATGATTCCTGATTTGATTTGATTTTGATTAGATTTGAAAAGGTACATTATAATTCTGTTGCGGCAGCAAGCTAAATTGCAGAAATACAGTTAAAAGTGTTCATAAAAATGTTGGACAGTTCACTCTCACAGACGCCATCTTTGCAGGAAAAATACAGCTGCATGTTACATGGCTTCAGGTATGTGAACCCACATCATGGACAATATTCCATGCTCAATATTTGTTTGAAATGCGGCGCAGCCGATGCGCGTCACAAAAATTACGCTCAAGATTCTGATGCATGTGGCAATCTACAGAAGTGACGTCATTTAAGAGAGGTCCTTTGGCAGAGAGCATGTCACGTGGGTGGTCTTAATGGATAAAGGTACGGTTGGTTTTAAACAAAATAACATTCTGGAAAAACTTGATTTCAAATTGCTCCAATCTTTCTGTTCTCTACAGAGATACCATTACTACATCACCAAAGGCCTGACTCCTGAAATGCTGGCCTTACCACCAGATAACATGATAGATAATGTCAGATGCTACCTACCTCAGGCACTCCTTGAAGAGGCGGGGCTGCAGAAGCTAAGATGTGACTTGGAGGAGGAGATTTATGGGGATTATGAGTTCAGCTGCAGGAAAGCTATAGGTTAGTAATAAGCTGCATGATTCACAAAGTCCAAGTATGATTAACTACGAATTCTGCCTATTAACCTTGAATGACTTGGGAGCATCTAAAGTTGTCAACATTTTCACGATTCTACAAAGCGTAGGAAGGTGTGGGGGGGTTGGGGTCGAGGGTTGCGTAGTACTTTACACGCACTGTAAAATGTTGACATTTCAGGGAGTCTATGCTCTGTAGAACCGTGAAAATGTTGACAACTTTGGACGACACCTTACCTAGATCATGTTCTACCTGGTTTCGATTGTGTCGCGTAGGTGGACATCGAATCGTGAGAGACACGCACGCCAAAATGATGTTGCTAAAAAAATTGTTATCCATATGTCCAGGCCGTAATAATGCACTAAAAATAAATGCTCTTACAGTATTTTTCCTGTGTTTTTGTAACAATTTTTTTAAATGTTTGTTTATTTCTTTCCAGTTGACTACATCCTGAAGGACTCTGATGAGAAGTCCCGCCTTCACATTGCATGGATCCCTCGACCATTCCCAAGACATATCATCCGTGCCCCAGTACCATGGCATAACTCCTACCTCACCAACAGAGACTCTAACAACCACCATCTATTCATCACCAATAATATTATGCTGGAGCTTCAGAACCTGTGGTATGACAGGTGAGTTGAGCTATAAGGTATTAAATACACTACTCATATTGTGGGGTGTACGCAGATATTTTATTGAAGGTATGCATTTTATTTCAATGATTTTGTATATGATTAGACAATTGTATCTGTATGACAGGACGCACCTTGTGACAGGAATAGATGAAAATGGTCATTTGAAGAAAAAAAATCCGAACATTTACAACATACCAATATCCCTAACTTATTGTGAGTAGTGTACTAATTTTGAGTTTGGAGAAAAGGGGGTATCATTCCACTAGTTTGTTGAATTGTTTATGCCCACAGGCTCCTGGAAACCTGTTATACAAACCGTGATTCATTTCACGCAAAACATCACTTGTGTAGCATTTTTTACATTTCACAGTGGTGAGATTCTTCCATGAAAAAATCATTCTACGACATTATTGTCTGATTTTTTGTCGTTTCCTTTAATTCTTCATACTGTCACTTTCGTCACTGTCTGAAATGTCACTGTCTGAAGTTGTACAAAAATACCTACTCTATGCTGTGTTCCTTTCAGGAATCTTCACTAAAAATTCCAGTGATTTAAAAGTAGAAGTTGTCTTTAAAACGTTGATAAGATCAAGTAAGACAGATAGATTTTTATTTGCAGGTTTTGCACACTGAGGTTTGTCCGTCTTGAAGATCTGCTTTCCGCTGAGTTGCCTCTCCTTCCAGACGAGTTTGAAAATCTCATCAAGAAACAGTGTGCTGAGGCAAGACAAGTCCTACAGACATCGTAAGTATGAAAGGCAAGGGGACTTCAGGGATTGTGTGAGATAATGTCAGAATTGGCGACTTTTAAGTCTCTTACTTGGACTCGAGTTGAGTTGCAATATTTTGTGATTTTCCACCTAAACATCGAGATACGTAGGTGGGTGGCGCAATAGGCAGCCGACGGCAAGAGACACAGGGGAATCCCCTTACTCTTCACGAAAGAGTGAAAGGAAGAACTGCGTTGCACAACGCACTGGACAGCTTTACATCCCTTCCGAAGGATGGAGCAAGTATGTTTAAGTGCCTTGCTCAAGGGCACAGGTACCACAGCCAGGTATCGAACCCGCAACCCCAAGTTTTCACTCCAGTGTTCTGAGCAGTGATCCAAATCACTCGGCCACGGTACCCCACAATTTAGCAAGAGTGGAACTTGAAACACACTGCACAATGTCTCATATTGCTTAAAGATAGATGTGTGTGCACATGCATTTATATCAATTTATCTTTAATTATCATTTTCTCATAAAAATCTTCTCAGCTGGAATAATTGTGTTGGACAGTTGAAACCACTTCCAACTTCCGTTTGACCAATTTTGTTTTTTGCCAGTTGGTTGATTAACCACTTGACGCTGGAGGACGTGTAAACACGTTTTAGCAATGTATAGTCACAAGGGGCGGTTGAAGTTAAAATGTCAGCTTTTCCGCTGTATTCCACGGTTGACATGTAACACGTAGAAATGACTCTCAAGAGTCAGTATTTGTGGTGCATGACCTGGCCTTAACGTTTGCCTTTTTTTTTAAAATGGTGTTTTTTTTATTGCCAAAAAATAATCCCGGCGTCAACTGGTTAAAATGTTAAAATATTGCGAATCCTGTCTACAGATTTTAAACTTCATTTTTTGTTTCTGCAGTTGGATCCCAACCTGTGCCGAGATCTTCATGTCTAAGAAGGATCTCTGGGGTCACTTGGTACCCCAACATGACATTGAATCCACACAGCGAGTTCAGGAATTCTTTGCCTGTGTAGCTGCACTCATGTCTATTCAGCTCAGGAGTATGGTCATCAATTCCTTGGCTGACTTCCTCAAATTCTTCCAGATTCACCAGGTAATTTATAATATTTTAGTTCAACTTCCTAGTGCTCTCATAGTTTCAGAATTTTGCAGCAGAGATCTCACATTTTCATGTACATGCTCACAATGATGTGGATGTAGACAATTGTCTCAACTTAGGTTATGTTTGTGATTTACTTGGTATTGTAATGTTTAAAATCGCCCCCAAATTAGCTTATTTTGAACTTTGAGCAGTTTTCAATTGTTTATAAGAATAGACCTTTGCACTGGCGGCCATACAAGGGGACATGTTTTCGTATTTAAAACATGTGACAATAGATCCACAAAGTGCCGTGCATGACACACGGTGACAATGTGACTTCCCCTGTCATGGCCGCCCGTGCAAAGGGTCTGCAGAGCAAAAGTGCTTAAAGTTTAGTCACTTTATTGTCGCATTTAGTCAAATTTTGACTCAATATGTTGAATGTGTCCACATTGTTTAAGGATGAAATAGAGCAAAAATGCTTGAAGTTGACTTGCATTTTTGTCACATTTAGTCGGTTTTTTTTAATTTTCTTATAATAAATATGTCCATATTGTTTATTTGTCCAGAACGGCAATGATTTTGGTGATGACTATGAGGAACTCCAATACGTGATGGCACAGATCATGATCGTCAAGTTGAAGGTCGAGGAGCCTCGCATCAGCTTTGAGCCGGCCTTCAGGGAGTGTCGCGATATTATCTTAAGATGCTTCTCGGAGATTATCGCTAGTGCAGACCATCTACAGAGGGTAAGGGCCTAAGGGCTCATCCAAAGTTGTCAACATTTTCATAGAGTAGTATTTTTCTAAACCCCCGCAACCCAAATACTACTTATCAACTTTTTTCGTCACTACCATGTGTCAACATTTTACAGTGGATGTAAAATCCTATGCGGCCTTCGACCCCCTCCCTCTTCCTACGCTTTGTAGAACCGTGAAAATGTTGACAACTTTGAACGGCCCTAATCAGAATTGTCCACCTCAAGCAGGTTTTAATTTGCAATTGCACAAATCGGCAAATAATTAATACAGGCTGTTTCTACTGGAAGGATAATGGTTCCAAAGTGTTTCGGAAACAGTTATCTTGCTCAGAAGAAACACGCTCTTAGTTTTTCCCCGGGCATGAGGGTGGATGCTATAGACCGGTTTTACTTATGGCTTGACAAATGCCCTTGGACTTGTTAGGACTGGCAAGGTCTTGGTGTGGCCTTGGTTAGAATGCTGTACGTGACTATTATTGTGCTAATGTGTCAATATGATTGTTTGCAGGTGGAGTGTGCAATCTTCCCCCAGATGCAGAACCAGCGGCTTCTCCTACGATCAGTCAAAGTTGACGAACCTTTGGTTGAAGACTTCATTGACAAAGCCATGCACATCTTCAAGCTCAACACAGTCGGACCTACAAGGTGGGTATTAAATGAGCGTGACCATATTTTTCAGAAATGTGGATTTCGTTCTAACCTAACAATTATGTAAAATACCTCACTAAAATACTATCCATGGGAAGAAAAACAGGAAATTTACGATCCCTAAATTGGATGTGAAAGCAAAAAGGGTGTGATCAATTCTCAATCTAACATGTTTCTGCCATAGAAGCCTTATAACGTACCTTGATGTTAGTGGGCTTGTGCAGACCACTGCACATGTGTGCAGACTGTCATTTTGGGAGTCAAAATTAAGGCATCTCATTGGTGTTTTGCTGTGCGTCTGCATTTGAAAAGGCGCAACATGCGTTTACTGCAGTGTGACGTGGTTTCATTTGACTTCCAAAACAACACAGACAATGCATGTTTGCGTGGTTTGCAGGACCTCAATAGGACCAGGGGCCGATTTCACTAACGTTAAAATTTGCGATCATCGCAAGAATGATCGCTAACTTCAATTCCATTGCACGCAAAGTTGCGATGGATTTCGAGTTTAGCGATGGATTTGGGCATTAGCGATCATCGCTAAGCGTTAGTGAAATCGGTCCCAGGGTTGAAGGAGGTGTGAACTTTGGATTTTGTTTGATCAAGAGTTTCATCGCAAAACGCAATAAACGCCATATAAAACAAATGAGATCATGGTGTCAGTACAAAATGATTATTGGCAAACTGTGCTACATCCCACAACAAAACTGTTTTACTTATTTGAATTTGCTATTCTGTGTAGTGCTGAGTTGTAATATAAAATGGCAGGTTTCTCAACAGCGTTTTGTGATAAAACTCTTCAGTTGCTTTTATCTTGATTTTATTGTGCTATAGATATCTGAACATCTACAAGAAGTACAATGACCTTCTCAACACCAAGGCAGACGCGGATGTGGCAGCATTTCTCAAGGAGCGACACTCCTTGCAAGGTTTTGTCAATAAGATCGGCAGCTACCAACAGCTGAAAGATGAAATAGCTTCATTAAGGATCACTGTGCCTCTTAGCATGTTCTGCTTGGACTGTCGACTGCTGAATGCCGAGCTGTGCTCACGAGCTCAGAAACTCAAAGAGAAACTCGTCGTGTTCGAGGTGGAGGAGAACAGGATGCTCAATAAAGGGTGAATGTCATAACTGCATGTAATACACTACTCACAATAAGTTGGGGATATTGTGGGGTGTACGCAGATATTTCATTGAGGGTTTGCATTCCGTTGGAATGATTTTGTATGTGAGTAGACAATTGTATCTGCATGACAGACACACCTTGTCACAGGAATAGGTGAAAACAGTCATTTGGGGGAAAAAAATCCAAAATTAACATACCAATATCCCTATCTTAGTGTGAATAGTCTATATTGCCTAATACTTTAGTCACTAAGTAGTTAACTATTTCTTGTGTCTTTGATGTTTTTCAGTATCTGCCGTCGTTATGATGAAATCGCCGATCATCTTGGTGAGATGCCTAGTACAACAGCAGAAATTGTTGCTCTATCCGACTTCTTGAGAAAGTCTAGCGAAGTCACCGTCTTCAAACTGAAGGATGAAATTGATGAGGCAGCTAGTCGTCTCATGTTCCTACTGGATTATGCCAACTTGCCATGTAAGAAATGTAGACTGTCGTATTAAACAGAACGACCTTAATTTTATTAAAAATTATTTGAATTGCATGATTTGTACAAACATTAAAAAGGAGTAAATGCATTAAACAAATTCACATCAACAGGCCGGGAATGCACAAAAAACACCCACACAAACATAACTCGCCCAACCGTGTTTTTACACCCTTATGGGGGTACCTCTTTTGTAATACTCTCCCTTCCTTCTCTTTGTCCTCCTATTGTTTCCTTTGTCTAAACTCTTACCATAGGCTTAACACTGCTCTTACCTTGTGGGGTACTAAGTAGACAAAGACCGACTTGTGGGGCACCTTTGTTCGCCTTTGTTCCTTGGAATGGTACCCCATAAGGGTGTAAAACCATATTCACCCACGCAAACATAACTCACTTTGCAAGAAAAAAATTAAATTTTGTACACTATGTTATGGCTTGCTCATACGTGTATCATGCATGTTTCAGGCAAAAGTACATTAATATCAGGACAAATTTGCCAGTCGGTCAATTTCAAATTTTCTAGTCAAAATTTGCTTGGCACCCATAAAATAGCACTTAAACCAAACACAAATTCTTTGCTATAGTAAGCTCAACTTTGTAGCTAATATTTGGCCCTGGAAATTAGAATAAGGGGCTGTCCAAAGTTGTCAACATTTTCACGGTTCTACAAAACGTAGGAAGGGGAGGGGGGTTGAGGGCTGTGTAGGACTTTACATGCGCTGTAAAATTGACATTTCATGGTTGTGACAAACAAATGTTAAGTAGTATTTCAGGGGAAGGGAGGGGGTCTTGAAAAATACTACTCTCTGTAGAACTGTGAAAATGTTGACAACTTTGGACGGCTGCTAAAGTTGATTAAGCCCTGTTTTGTCATCATGAACAGATGAAGACATCAAACTGAACAGCACCGTGTTCCACTGGCCAGAGCACATTCAGACAGTCTTTGAGGTTTGTCGCAATCGCCTGATGTCCAGAAGAGAACACGCTGAGGAGGAAGTACGCAAGAAAGTTCAACGCTTTCAGGATAAGCTGAATGAGTACAATAAGGAGGTGGAGTCATTCAGGAAGAAGGAGGTGAGGGTTTAGGACCAATTTCATAAAACAGTTTGGCAAAAAATTGTGCTTCATTCAAAATGTATTATCCTTGCTAAAATGGGTTAGCAGTCAAAATTGTTTGTCAAGTGGTGTTCTTAGCAACAGTATCAGAATATCGTAAAACTCATCACGCACGATTGTGCTTTATAAAATTTAATACCATGTCAATTTTAAACAACTTTATAAAATTAACCCCATTGGTGCTTTTCAGACTTCTTGTCTACCCACTAGATGACCGATGTCATTCGTGCATCAGTAAAAACAACAAAGTTGACATGTTACCAACAAAAATATCTGAAGGCCTAAAATAATGGTTTTCAAAGAAATAATGACCCTACAAACTTGTGTATGTCGCAGATACTGAGCATGGACGAGATGACAACAAACGTGAACCGCCTGAATGAGCTACAGAAGCTACTAGAAGCCTCACAAGATGAACTGGATGGATTGAACAAGGAGGAAGAACTGCTGGAGTGGGAGGCTAGTCAGTTTCCCATCCTAGGACTCATGTTTTCTAGCAAGCAGCCTTATGATCAACTGTGGAACACGGCACTCAACTTCCATACCAAATATGAGACGTGGCTCAATGGTATGTAATGATGAACATGACGCATATGAACCCACAAACTCATACCACTCTATCAGACGGCATCTTTGTAGGAAAAATACAACTGCATATTAAACGCCATCAAGTATGTGTACACACATCATAGTAAATGTTAATAACATGTGCGCATGTTGCTCAAAATTTGTTCGAAATACGGCGCAGCCGATGCGCGTCACAAAAATATACACTCAAGATACTTATGCACGTGGCAATCTGTTGGAAGTGACGTCATTTGAGAGTTATAAATTCTGTATATACCGTTAAAATCAGCATACATGATTGGTTTTTGCTAAAGTTTCAGTGTAAGATCTTTGGATCGGGAGGGTGGGGGGGTGGGGGGGGGGGGGGGGGGGGGGTGGTGATAAGTGCCGTGCCGTTATCGTATGGGCAGGTTTGCTGATGCATGTTCAATGAGTGGAGCAAAGTCGGATAATATAAAAATTACTTAATGTAATCTTTTTTTTTTCTAAAACAAATGATTGCTAATTTTCCGTACTTTTATCCAGTGTAGTTGTTTTCGTGATAGCTTGGACCTTTCATTAATATTGCAAATCAAGTAAACTACCTTCAAAAAGATATATTTTTTGGAAATTTAGACTGTGATCACATTACTTGCAATATAAATGTGGATATTGGATACTATTTTTAGTGTTGCTTAAAACTAAACTCATTTCTACTTTCATCAGTTATTTTCTTTATTCCCATTCCTCTGCTGTTGCAGGTCCATTCCAAGACCTAAATGCAGAACAAGTCAGCGAGGAAGTGGACAGTATGTTCCGTACCATGTACAAGCTCAGCCGGTCATTCAGTGACCAGGCCGGCCCGCAGCGTATTGCCAACAATGTCAAGAGCAAAATTGACAAGTTCAAAGTTCACCTGCCGCTGCTGGGAGTCATCTGTAATCCAGGGATTAGGGATCGCCATTGGGAACGGGTGAGGACTGTGCCTTAGTTTGGGCGAAAAAAACTGGGGACAATTTCATGGCGCTGTTTAGCACACAAAATTTGCTTGGTAAAATGTTACAAGCCAAAATTAAAATTGGGAAAGAATTCCATTCACTGGTCGCCACTTATTCTCCTCATAAAGACTCAATATTCACCAAAACGTATGAATATTTTAAAGGGAAGTGAATTTACGAGTGAAAAACATTCAATTTCTTTTTTGAAAATACTTAAACTTTTTCTGCCATCTTTTTCTTTTTCTGTGGTGACCAGTGAATGGAATTCATACCCAAAATTGTATGTCAAATTGTGTTTTTAGAAACGGTAGTAAAATATTAGTAAACAAACGTCACTCACGATTTTGGCTGGCAACCCATTCAATACAAGGCAAATAAATGCTGAGTAAATTTTTGTGCTAAACCGACATGAAATTGGCCCCTTGTTTTATCTTCTGAATAATACATGGTGTCTAATGGATGTTAGAATGGTATGGCAGACTGAATTCAAGACTTTGGTTAAATACATAGGTTGTGGGTTCAAATCCTGGTCCATCCGTGTTGCGTGTGCTTGTGGGTAAGTCAATTTGTCGACCACCTGTGAGGGTAGTGAAAGCTGATGTCCCTGTGTGCGTAAGCTGCACGGGACTGCATACTCCCCAGGGAGTTGAGAAGGATTAAGGAATGCTATTATTGAGCCCAGTAAACTGGGGTAATAATGTAAAGTGCATCGTAACTGCATGTGAAATGCGCTACACAAGAACAGGGGCCAATTTCATAAAGCTGTTTAGCAAAAAAGTTTGCTTAATGCAAAATTTGTTTGCTTTATAAAAATGTGTTAGCAGTCAAAATCTTATGTGATGTGTATTACAATTGACTGGTGTTCTGCTATTCTTGCTAAGAACACAAGTTGACGTACAATTTTGACTATTAACCCATTTTTATAAAGCAAACAAATTTTGGATTAAGAATTTGTTTAATGCTAAACAGCTTCATGAAATTTGGCCCAGCAGCCGATTTCACGAACTTTACGCAATTGTGCAAGTCCACTTACGCCATAAATTATTGCGCAAGTAATGGCGTAAGTGGACTTGCGCAATTGCGTAAAGTTTCGTGAAATCGGCTGCAGGACATTATTATTAATAATGTAAACTGGACCCGAAGAAAATGGTTTGTTGACTTGTTGAACAACTATCTCCATCTCTCAAAGTTCACAATATTTATCTCTACTCTGATTACTCTCCAATTTTAATACTGAATTAATTTGGAGCCTTTTGCTTTTCACGTTTGTTCTGTAGATGAGTGAAGTGGTTGGTTTTGAGCTGAAACCCAAGCCAGACTCATCTATGTATCACATGCTGGAGTTGGGACTCACCAAACACATTGACAAGTAAGTTACTGCTATTCAGCAGCCGATTTCATGAAACCTTACGCACTGCGTAAGCCCACTTGCGCAACTTGTATTGCATAAGTTGCTCAACATTCCTGCGATAATTACACGCAAGCTACGAGGCCTATGCCATTTTCAAAAGTTGCACAAGCTATGCACTTTTTCATGAAATTGGCCGCAGCATCCTTATTGTTCTGAAGACGGACGGAGCACGCTGTCCAAAACATCGAGAAACCAACTGGTACTTTTAACACGTCTCATACATTCTCTTTTAGAATGTATGATGTACCGTAACATTTTAAGCTTTATAATTACCTCATCATGAAAATCTTCAATCATCATATCATGCTTATGTTCTAGACATGTTCAATTTCAACGTTGTATAGAACTAGTTGTTGTTTATGTGATGATAATAATATCAAATCTGTCTTAAAGTGAGAATATTTATATTGGAAAAACACTGTGACCTCCTTTGTTTCCACTAAGTTTGGATGAGATCGGTGCATCGGCCAGTAAAGAGTACTCCTTAGAGAAAGCCCTGGAGAAGATGAAATCTGAATGGGTTGATGTCCACTTTGAGTTTATCCAATACAGAGATACCGTAAGTTGGATTCATAGCCAGACTTTCTTGACATTTTTTTCTACCATCTTAGAGAAGGCTTGAAAGAAAGTTGCAATTTTAGCTCCTTTTGCCTGTGCTTCCGCTCGCTTCTGTACAAATGCTGCAAAAGGGCTATTCTGTACAGTTGATGGAGTGACTTGACTCATAGGCCGAGTTCGGGCGGTCTGTTCGTGACACAGGTTAACTCGTTCTCGCGCCCGAATGACAGGAACGTGACCCGAGAACACTGCAATCGGAACACACACACAAACACACACACACCACCTATCAATCGAGAACAAGTTACCCATGTCAAGAACAGTCTGCCCAAACTTGACCTATTTTATTTCGTGTCTGATTATAGTCTCTTACACATTGGCATTTTAGGGTGTGTCCATTATGTCCTCCATTGATGAGATTCAGCTCCTTCTAGACGACCACATTGTCAAGGTTCAAACAATGAGAGGATCGCCGTACATCAAACCGTTTGAGGCGGAAATGAAGGTAAACACAAAGCCTTTTGCCTTTAAATTTTTGTGTCAGGAGTGGGAGGACAAGCTTGTCACCATGCAAGACATCTTAGATGGCTGGTTGAAATGCCAAGCTACGTGGCTGTATCTAGAACCCATCTTGTACTGTATCTATAATGCACAATGACATAGATTCAGTGCATGTCATGTCTTAACTCTTTTTGTGTCAGGTGTGGGAGGACAAGCTTGTCACTATGCAAGACATCTTAGATGGCTGGTTGAAATGCCAAGCTATGTGGCTGTATCTAGAACCCATCTTGTACTGTATCTATAATGCACAATGACATAGATTCAGTGCATGTCATGTCTTAACTCTTTTTGTGTCAGGTGTGGGAGGACAAGCTTGTCACTATGCAAGACATCTTAGATGGCTGGTTGAAATGCCAAGCTATGTGGCTGTATCTAGAACCCATCTTGTACTGTATCTATAATGCACAATGACATAGATTCAGTGCATGTCATGTCTTAACTCTTTTTGTGTCAGGTGTGGGAGGACAAACTTGTTACCATGCAAGACATCTTAGATGGCTGGTTGAAATGCCAAGCTACGTGGCTGTATCTAGAACCCATCTTGTACTGTATCTATAATGCACAGTGGCATAGATTCAGTGCAAGTCATGTCTTAACTCTTTTTGTGTCAGGTGTGGGAGGACAAGCTTGTTACTATGCAAGACATCTTAGATGGCTGGTTGAAATGCCAAGCCACATGGCTGTATCTAGAACCCATCTTGTACTGTATCTATAATGCACAGTGGCATAGATTCAGTGCAAGTCATGTCTTAACTCTTTTTGTGTCAGGTGTGGGAGGACAAGCTTGTCACCATGCAAGACATCTTAGATGGCTGGTTGAAATGCCAAGCTACGTGGCTGTATCTAGAACCCATATTCAGCTCAGAAGACATCATGGCTCAGATGCCTGAGGAAGGACGCAAGTTTGGTATTGTGGATAGCTACTGGAGGGACATTATGACAGAAGCGGTAAGAGATACGAATGCCGATAGAATATCAGAAACTATTGCACTCGTTTTTATTACTGTATATGATTTAAAAGAGTGTGCTCAGATCACACTTTTGAGCCCCCAATTTTTCCCATGGGTGTTGAGATTTTGATACTATACCGTTTGTCATATTTTTCTCATTACCATTCTGAAAGTTTGCGTTCTCAATCCGTATATTTTCAAGGATATCATAACAAAAACACCGATGTTTTGTAAAGTAATTTTTTCGGTTCCAAAAAGTAGTGCAGTGATTACACCAACCTTTTTGCTTCAACATCCAAATTGGAGATTGCAAATTTCCTGCTTTCTTACCATGGATTGTATTTTGGGGAGGTGTTTTATATGGTTCTTGGGTTGGAGCAAGATCTATTTTCTGGGAAAATCTTAACAAGCTTCTTGAAAGTTCACACTGTGCTTCTTACACATGTATTTCTGAAATTTGTAGAGTAATACCCAATTTTTGTTTTGCCTGACGCCTGACAAATACTGCCAAATTACTTGGGGTAAACAAATTAGATAGTAGTACTCGACAAATTTCAGATATGGGTCTTTCTATAAATTAGGTGTCCAATGTTGGTGTCCCCCGTTACATTTTACATCTTGTTTTTGTAAATTCAGGACACATTCTTTAAATACTTTCCATCTCAAAGAGCGAGTACATAAAGTACAATTCATACAAAATGGTTTAAAAGCCATTTTAATGATTTTTGTAGGAAAAATAACACATATCAGGTGTAACGGGGGGACACTAAATGTCACACTTTTGGACCCCTAATTTATAGAAAGACCCATATATCTGTGTATATCATGTATTATCCTTGAATATGGTTCCCACTTGCAAAATGCATTTACAAACACTACAGTCGGACTGTAGGATCCGGCTTAACATACCCTACAAAAATATGCTACAGAAAAAGGAATGATTTTACGCGATCAATTTTTTTCCCCACATATTTTATTCAAATATTGCTTTAGGGGCTATCCAAAATTGTCAACATTTTACATTTGTACAGAGCGTAGTATTTTTCAACTGACCCCCCTCCCTCCCCCGAAATGCTACTGATCAACATTTTGTTGTCACTACCATGGAATGTCAACATTTTACAGTGCATGTAAAGTCCTTTAACCCTCCTTTCCCCATCCTACGCTTTGTAGAACGGTGAAAATGTTGACAACTTTGGACGGCCCTTTATAATACCATGTCATATTTTGCATCTAGATCAAAGACACCAAGGCCCTAGTATGCACTGCACAACCCAACATGCTGGGGCGACTCAATGAATCCAACCAACTACTGGAAGAGATACAGAAGGGTCTGAATAATTACCTGGAGAAGAAACGACTCTACTTCCCACGGTGAGAAAACAAACAAAAACTACTTCAATAGATTAGTGATAGATCTCCCAAACAAAGCAGATATTACAGTAAAGTGACACGCGTTCCATTTACGCACGAAAAAGCTTGGTGTTAATCCACCCTAAGGTTGCCATATCATACCTGTTACAGGATTTGAGAGTTAGTCTCAATCAAGACCTTCCTATTTTTGACTTTCAGCTTTTTCTTCCTGTCCAACGATGAACTCCTTGAAATCTTGTCAGAAACTAAGGACCCAATGCGCGTCCAGCCTCATCTCAAGAAGTGTTTTGAAGGCATAGCCAAGCTGGAGTTTACAGACCAACAGGAGATCACTGGTATGATCAGTGCTGAGAAAGAGACGGTGCCATTTGCAACCAAGATATTCCCTGCTAAAGCTAAGGTTGGTATGCAGTGATACTTGATCAGAGGCCGATTTCACAAAGATGCGTCTTTAAGCCGGCCGTACACCTTGCGTTCTGGCTCCGTTGTGATTGCACAGACACGCAAAATTTCGAGCATGCTCGAAATTCTGAGATTGCGTTTCGACAGACACGTACACAAAATCGTGACCACATCGCCATCGGAACGCATCGCAAAACCTGTACACCTTGTGAAGCGATTGCACAACATGCGCTATCGTGATCGAATTATGGACGAAACGCAAGGTGTACGGCCGGCTTTAGGAAGGGTCACTCTTTTTATCTTGGGAAGTTGGTATAGGAATTTCATACGTTATATATACGTTTCATAAGTTATGACACAGTTTTATTGCAAGACAAAAATGACTTATGATATCCTAGTCTAAGACGTCCTAACTTTATTGCAACATCTGCATCTGAAACAAGACTGCCAGTACTAATTGATTTTTTCGGCTGTGTTACAGGGCATGGTGGAGAAATGGCTTCTACAAGTCGAGGAGGTGATGATTTCCAGCGTGCGTAAAGTCATCCAGGAGGGAACCGCAGCGTACGCTAGCCTGCCGCGCAATAAATGGGTGCTGGACTGGGCCGGTCAGGTGGTGTTGTGCGTAACACAGATCTACTGGACACAAGAAGTGGCTAAGGCTATCAAGGAGCCTGGTGGCTTGAAGGTAAGGATTAGGGTATTGGGTACTGTGAGCCGGGGTACCAGACTGGGCTGGGCAAGTGGTGCTGTGCGTATCACAGATCTACTGGACACAAGAAGTGGCTAAGGCTATCAAAGAGCCTGGTGGCTTGAAGGTAAGGATTAGGGTATTGGGTACAGTGAGCCGGGGTACCAGACTGGGCCGGTCAGGTGGTGCTGTGCGTAACACATATCTACTGGACACAAGAAGTGGCTAAGGCTATCAAGGAGCCTGGTGGCTTGAAGGTAAGGATTAGGGTATTGGGTACAGTGAGCCGGGGTACCAGACTGGGCCGGTCAGGTGGTGCTGTGCGTAACACAGATCTACTGGACACAAGAAGTGGCTAAGGCTATCAAGGAGCCTGCTGGCTTGAAGGTAAGGATTAGGGTATTGGGTAGTGTGAGCCGGGGTACCAGACTGGGCAGGTCAGGTTGTGCTGTGCGTAACACATATCTACTGGACACAAGAAGTGGCTAAGGCTATCAAGGAGCCTGCTGGCTTGAAGGTAAGGATTAGGGTATTGGGTACAGTGAGCCGGGGTACCAGACTTGGCCGGTCAAGTGGTGCTGTGCGTATCACAGATCTACTGGACACAAGAAGTGGCTAGGGCTATCAAGGAGCCTGGTGGCTTGAAGGTAAGGATTAGGGTATTGAGTACAGTGAGCCGGGTTACCAGCCTGCCGTGCAATAAATGGGTCTTAGACTGGGCTGGTAAGGTGGTGCTGTGCGTATCACAGCAGCCGATTTCACGAAAAATTGCGTAGCTTGCGCAACTTTTGAAAATGGCGTAAGCCCCATAGGCCTGCGTGTAATTATCACCGGAATGTTGCGCAGCTTACGCAATACAAAGTTGCGCAAGGATTCGTGAAATCGGCTGCAGTTCTACTGGACTCAAGAAGTGGCTAGGGCTATCAAGGAGCCTGGTGGCTTGAGGGTAAGGATTAGGGACAGGTATTGGGTACTGTGAGTTGGGGTACCAGATTGGGCCGGTCAGGTGGTGCTGTGCGTAACACAGATCTACTGGACCCAAGAAGTGGTAAAGGCCAAAGATGCCAACATTTACGATTTAGTCGTATGTACAATTGTTTCAGCCAATGACAATCAGTATTGTGACATAATTCTAGAATACATAGCTTCAAATGTGGGGTTTAAATAGGGTTTGGGTGTGTCCAAAGCTGGTGCCTGTGGCAAATCACCGTTTTTCAAATTGCAATGTTAACATCTCTGGGACTGTGTTAGCATCTCTGGGCTAGGGCTATGTTAATTCAAGATGTTCATCATGTTTAATTAAGTTTTGCAATGTACTTTAAGTTTTGCAATTTTGTGATTACTGACAGTGAATCTTATCTTACATCCTTTCCCCAGACATACCTTGAGCAGAGCAACAAGCAGTTATCTGATATCGTTGACTTGGTGCGAGGCAAACTGGAAGGTGGAGCTCGGGTGACTCTAGGGGCATTGACGGTCATTGATGTACATGGTGGGTGTTCAACCATTGGCTATTTTAAAAAAATAAACTCCTCAAAAAAGTTGGAAATTTGTTAACATTGTTTGTTATATTCTTACAAAGTTTGTTTACATTTGTAATCCATTTGTAATACATTTGTAATACATTTGTAATGATCATGCATTTGTGGGAAAAACATAAACCTTCCTATTGGTAAGCATTGCATTGTAATCCTGTGCACAACTCGGGATGTAGTGGAGCAACGATAGTACTACCAACGATTTCAACTGGATCAGTCAACTATTACTTCAATGGTACTGATGTCAACGTTCACATGATCACAACGGTCATGTGGCATTGTTAAACATTACATTGTCATTCTCTACACAGCTCGGGATGTAGTAGAACACCTCGGTAACATTGGTGTTGATAATACCAATGATTTCAACTGGATCAGTCAACTCCGCTATTACTTCAATGGTACTGATGTCAACGTTCACATGATCACAACGGTCATGTGGCATTGTTAAACATTACATTGTCATTCTCTACACAGCTCGGGATGTTGTAGAACACCTCGGCAACATTGGGGTTGATAATACCAACGATTTCAACTGGATCAGTCAACTATTACTTCAATGGAACCGACGCCAATGTCACATGATCACAACGGTCATGTGGCATTGTTAAACATATACATTGTCATTCTCTACACAGCTCGGGATGTTGTAGAACACCTCGGCAACATTGGGGTTGATAATACCAACGATTTCAACTGGATCGGTCAACTATTACTTCAATGGAACCGACGCCAATGTCACATGATCACAACGGTCATGTGGCATTGTTAAACATATACATTGTCATTCTCTACACAGCTCGGGATGTGGTAGAACACCTCGGTAACATTGGGGTTGATAATACCAACGATTTCAACTGGATCAGTCAACTCCGCTATTACTTCAATGGTACTGATGTCAACGTTCACATGATCACAACGGACATGTGGCATTGTTAAACATTACATTGTCATTCTCTACACAGCTCGGGATGTTGTGGAACACCTCGGTAACATTGGGGTTGATAATACCAACGATTTCAACTGGATCAGTCAACTATTACTTCAATGGTACTGATGTCAACGTTCACATGATCACAACGGACATGTGGCATTGTTAAACATTACATTGTCATTCTCTACACAGCTCGGGATGTTGTGGAACACCTCGGTAACATTGGGGTTGATAATACCAACGATTTCAACTGGATCAGTCAACTATTACTTCAATGGTACTGATGTCAACGTTCACATGATCACAACGGACATGTGGCATTGTTAAACATTACATTGTCATTCTCTACACAGCTCGGGATGTTGTGGAACACCTCGGCAACATTGGGGTTGATAATACCAACGATTTCAACTGGATCAGTCAACTCCGCTATTACTTCAATGGAACTGACGTCAACGTTCACATGATCACAACAGACATTTCGTATGGCTACGAGTATTTGGGTAACTCTGGTCGACTCGTCATCACTCCATTGACTGATAGATGCTACAGGTTAGTTTGTATAGTCTGCTTATGTTTGTTTGTAAAATGTGTTCAATCTGTTCATGAACAAAAAAATCTGAAGAAAAATACTAAACATTCAATTTGTCACCTATTTCCAAAATTAATGTTCGTTTTTGTATGCTGGAGAAACTGAAAGTTCCAGTATGTGTTGGACATAAAAAGTAGACAATGCACTATATCTTGGTTTGGGTAAAATCTTATCCAGTGTTTAATCTATGGAATGTAGTGCCAATTTATGGTTAGCTTACATTCCAAGACATTTCAGTCATGAGGATACTTGATCATGGTAGTAGCAGAATGATGACCCATAGGATACTACATTTGTCATAATCAATTGTTTTCCGAGATCATATGAACTCATTAACCCCAACTCCCTTAGGCTGTATATTTAAAAGCGTATTGATTTTGGAGGATTAAGGAGTGTTGGGGTTAATGTTTTTGGTCACATCAGCAAATCAAATCACTGTTGCTTGTAAAGCTTAAGGAAACGATGAAACATAAATAAACCCAATATAGCAAACTGTGACCTGACTAAGACTCACTGACTTGTGAGGACTTGCAAGGCCTCCTGAAGGCCTTGTCATGGCCTTCACTACAACACTGATCAGAAGCACTGTTTTAAAGGGTACAAACCCCCTCATAAATGTCTTGTTGGTTTGCCAGGACTTTGATGGGAGCTCTGAAGCTGAATCTAGGGGGAGCACCTGAAGGCCCAGCTGGTACAGGGAAAACAGAGACTAGCAAGGACTTGGCTAAGGCTGTGGCTAAACAGGTAGTTATATCAAGGGGCGTTCACATTATCGCAAAAAAAACATGCTCATGCTCACTCACATAGACCTTATCGCAAATACCGCTTGGGTAAGTTTTCACAAAAGCAGCAATGTATTGTGGGAAGGTTTTTGGGGCAGACTTTGCCCCGTTTTCCTTCCTACAATATAGTTGTGACTTTGTGCAAACTCGCCCAAGCGGTATTTAGGATAAGGTCTATGTCAAGAAATTCTTGAATAAGAGTAAGTACGTTTTTTTTAGGTAGTACTCTTGATGGATTTATGTATGAATTTGGAATAGTATTAATTTTCAGTTCACTAAACCTTTATTAGCCTCAAAACTCTCCCATTACCAGCAGATGTCCCAGATATTTCACCGACAAATATTAAAGAAGTGTATGACTTATGTTACTGTTTAATTCTGCACAGTGTGTGGTCTTCAATTGCTCGGACGGCCTGGACTTCAAAGCCATGGGTAAATTCTTCAAGGGTCTAGCTCAAGCCGGCGCCTGGGCCTGCTTTGATGAATTCAACCGTATCGAGTTGGAGGTTCTCTCCGTGGTAGCTCAACAGATTCTCAGCATTCAGAGAGCTATCCAACAACACCTCAAGCGATTCCTGTTTGAAGGGACTGAGTTGACACTCAATCCAACATGTACCATGTTTATCACTATGAATCCTGGCTATGCTGGACGATCGGATTTGCCAGACAACCTCAAGGTAGAGTACTGAGATCTATCAGGCTATTAAATTAAAATTGCCGACATCCTATTTACACTAAGTTAGGGATATTGGTATGTTGTCAATTTGTGAATTTTGTGAATTTTTGTTCTTCTTTTTCCCAAATGAATTTGTTTCACCTATTCTATATGCGTACACCTCACAATATCCCTAACTTATTGTGAGTAGTGTATGGGTTTTGCGGTTACAAGTGAATAACTGTCACTTTTTAATAACAACACCAAACTCGCCTTCGGCTCATTCGGTATTTTCATGAATCATGCAGTATAACTTCATATCACCCTCAAACCCATTTTAATTTAGGATTATTATTTAAGAAGCTTTTGTGGATAACTGTGCAGTGGAGAGCTCCAATCTGGTGTGCATCCAAACTGGGCGCACCAAAGCACATGTGTACGCACGCGTCATGCACCTAGTGAATGCATTGTGCGTGTGTACGGACAGAAGTACTGTACAGCAGTAACAAATGCGCATGCGGTTGTCAATGTAGGAAATGAGTTGAAGTTTTCAACACTAAATGAAAAAAAATCTTGTGGAAATCTTATAAAACAAAGGTCAGCTTAATTTTATATATTAAAGATATTGCCGGTCTTTTTTCCTGGCTCCACAGGTGTTGTTCCGCACAGTAGCCATGATGGTACCAGACTACGGCCTAATTGCTGAAATCTCCCTATACTCCATGGGTTTTGTGGATGCACGCAGCCTGGCCGGTAAGATCGTAGCCACATACAAGCTATGCTCTGAACTACTGTCATCCCAACATCATTACGACTACGGCATGCGGGCCGTTAAGTCAGTGTTGACTGCAGCCGGTAACCTGAAGCTGAAGTACTCGGAGGAATCAGAGGCGGTGCTGGTACTCCGCGCTATTAAAGATGTCAATCTGCCAAAGTTCTTGTCCCAGGTGAGAAAAACCTTATTCCTGAGTGACATTGATCTAATTCACCTGTAGCTTAGTGCACTTTTGTCATTGTAGTGTGAAATTTGGTACAACTGGACGTGGGTTTATGAAAACCAGGTGAAAACAAATGCGCTTATTAGTTATTCAGTGCTGCTGTAGTTTCACAAATTGTCCACAACACCATGAAACTAACACCCAAGTGCAGTGTGAGTACACTTAGAAACGCACGCATGGGGCCAGTTATTTGTCCTGTCATACACCGATGTGTAATACAAGGATTTTGGTTTTTGCAAAGTGTCACAAGTATGTGGTGGATTTTATTAAAGAAAAAGCTTTGAAATGCTTCACGCAAATTTACTCCATCCAGGATACAGTAACAAAATTATAAAAAACCCTCTTAAAAATTAATTTACTATAGGATTCAGATTGTGAAAACAAATGTTCAGAATACACATGCAGTACTTGGTTGTCAGTTCACACCGTTCTTTCCTCGCCTTTCTCCTCTGGTGTCCCGGGTTTGATTCCAGGGCATGTACCTACTTAACTGCGTGGGTTTCCCCCCGGGGATTTCCCTAGGGGTTTTCCTCCCACTTATAAAACTGCAACTCCTTCGTCGTACGTAGTTGATGGCATAAAGGGCCTTAGTTGTCGAAGATGCCTTAAAATTAACAACAGCATAAAAGCGACTTTTTGCATCATTTAATATTTATGTCCTTTGTTGACCCATTTTAGGACGTGCCACTGTTTGAAGGAATCATCAGTGATCTATTCCCTGGGGTAGTCCTTCCAACACCAGACTACGTTGTCCTTTTGGAAACACTCAATGAGAACATTAAGAAGCTGGGACTGCAAAGTGTTCCTTGGTTCATTGAGAAAATCACTCAGGTGAGATAGACTCTATGCATAGGCGGCCATGACGGGGGGCAAGTTGTCCTCTTGGAAACACTCAATGAGAACATTAAGAAGCTGGGACTGCAAAGTGTTCCTTGGTTCATTGAGAAAATCACTCAGGTGAGATAGACCCTATGCATAGGCGGCCATGACGGGGGGCAGGTTGTCCTCTTAGAAACACTCAATGAGAACATTAAGAAGCTGGGACTGCAAAGTGTTCCTTGGTTCATTGAGAAAATCACTCAGGTGAGATAGACCCTATGCATAGGCGGCCATGACGGGGGGCAAGTTGTCCTCTTGGAAACACTCAATGAGAACATTAAGAAGCTGGGACTACAAAGTGTTCCTTGGTTCATTGAGAAAATCACTCAGGTGAGATAGACCCTATGCATAGGCGGCCATGACGGGGGGCAAGTTGTCCTCTTGGAAACACTCAATGAGAACATTAAGAAGCTGGGACTGCAAAGTGTTCCTTGGTTCATTGAGAAAATTATCCAGGCGAGATGTCCAATTGGGCCTCCTGAATTACTTTAATTGAATGCATATTGGAAAGGTGCTAGAAATGCGTTTCAAGCCTCGTCTTCAGATCGAGGCTTGGTACGCATACATAACTGGCATTTTCCCAATCATTGGTACCGGAAGTAATGTACAAACTAATGGGTGCGTGCGCGCATGTGACGTACACCAACCAGATTACATGCATTAAGGGCCCACCAAACATTTTCACAGTTCTACAGAGAGTATTTTTCAAGACCACCTCCCCTTCCCCCTAAATACTAACCAACATCCCTTCCTATGCTTTGTAGAACCGCGAAAATGTTGACAACTTTAAACGGCCCCTAATTATTGTTTTTAAAATTAATTTCTGACCAGGTTTACGAGATGATGCTAGTTCGTCACGGTTTTATGATCGTGGGTGACCCTATGGGCGGCAAGACCAGCTCCTACAAGGTCCTTGCAAACAGTCTCAGTGACCTTCACGCCGCTGGGCTGATGGGGGAGTTTCGTGTCATTCATGAGATCATTAACCCCAAGGCCATTACTATGGGTCAGCTGTATGGCTGCTTCGATCCCGTCTCGCATGAATGGACGGATGGTAGGTTTATTCCCAGCAAGTGGTGAATCTGTAGAAACATTTATTATACAATTTTTAAAAAGTAAAATTTATTCATACCTTCATTCATTCATTTAAACTTTATTATCCCCAAACGAGGGGAAATTCATATGGCCTTCACAAAATTACACATAATTATAAATGATACAATCCACATGTATATAAAACAGTTAAATTGTATTTCTTATAAAATAATAACTGCCCCCAAATCTATGCTAATTACATTTGTTTGTATTGACAGGTGTACTGGCCAATACATTCCGTGAACAGGCAGCTTCACAGACGGAAGACCGGAAATGGATCGTGTTTGATGGACCAGTGGATGCAGTGTGGATTGAGAATATGAACACTGTGCTGGATGACAACAAAAAGGTCAGTGTGTTGATAGATTGTGGAAACCTGTGGATTCCCAGTGTGGATTGAGAATATGAACACTGTGCTGGACGACAACAAAAAGGTCTGTGTGTTGATAGATTGTGGAAAACCTTTGAACTCGCTTTCATTTAACACAATATAGACTGTATGACAATTGCTTGTTTTACAATGAATTGCTTGTTTCAGTGGACAAGGGAGTTTGTCCAGATTTGTTCCAGAAAATGGCTTTCATTCTAACCTAACAATTATATAAAATACCTCCTCAAAATACTATCCAAGGGAAGAAAACAGGAAATTTGCAATCAATTTGGATGTGGAAGCAAAAAGGTGTAATTACTGCACTGCTTTATGGGTTCGGATAAATTAGTTTACAACACATGATATCTATGATATCCTTGAAAATATGTTGACTGAGAATGCGAAATTTCAGAATTGCAATGAAAAAAATATGACAAATGATATGGTATCAAAATCTCAACACCCATGGGAAAAATGGGGGCTCAAAATTGAGATCTGTACATGCTCCTTTAATAAACCATCAATCGTTGAGATTACATTATTTACGTATTCCTTTTTGTCTTTTTTCTAAACAGCTGTGTCTCATGAGTGGTGAAATCATCCAAATGTCCAACAAACAGAACCTAATCTTTGAGCCAGCGGACCTCGAGCAAGCCTCACCAGCCACTGTCAGCCGCTGTGGTATGATCTACATGGAGCCTCATCAACTCGGCTGGAGACCACTCAAGGATTCCTACATGGATACGCTGCCGGCGTCACTCACTCAGGAACATAAGGAGCTGGTTGATGACCTCTTTGATTGGCTTCTAGATGCTTGTTTCTGTAAGTAACTCGTTGTTAACCCTTTGATGCTGATAGTTTTGGAACTATATTGTTTTGGGCGGTAACTAGCGACTATTTTGTGCACTAAAAGGTTTGATAACACGCCTCTTTCTGATTCTCAATCCTGACTGGCTGAAACGCAGTCACGTGAGGTTCACTAATCTAGGCTAGTGCATGAAATTTGCTCCAGCTTGAACTAGACATGCGTATGAAGCTGTTAAAGTTCATCCACAAATTTCTCTTTTTACCCCGGTTATAAGAGAAGGTATTATTTCCATGATTATTCTTCATTTTCTCATTTATTTGCATGTACTTTTTATAGTTCAGCTGAAAGTAATATGTGCACATGCCCTGTAGAAACTTTGAAGTGCAATTTTATCCGTGTTTTGACAATTATTTCTTCTGATTTCTCCGTTTGCTATTTCTCTTTGAAGATTTCATCCGCCATGAATGCAAGCTGTTTGTCCATACTTCCAACATCCACTTAGCCCAATCACTGATGAAACTCTACAGCTGTTTGCTGGATGAGATTAAAGAATCGGGCACTGAAGGACATGATGTTATGAGCAGTCAACAGGTGGGTGTCATTTACTGTGATACAGATTGCATTAGATAAGATTAAAGATGAGATTAGATCAAATAGATTAGATAAGATTGAAGATTCAGGCACTAAAGGACATAATGTTATGAGCAGTCAACAAGTGGGTGTCATTTACTACGATACAGATTGGATTAGATGAGATTAAAGATGAGATTAGATCAAATAAGATTAGATAAGATTGAAGATTCAGGCACTAAAGGACATAATGTTATGAGCAGTCAACAAGTGGGTGTCATTTACTACGATACAGATTGGATTAGATGAGATTAAAGATGAGATTAGATCAAATAAGATTAGATGAGATTGAAGATTCAGGCACTGAAGGACATGATGTTATGAGCAGTCAACAGGTGGGTGTCATTTACTATGATACAGATTGGATTAGATGAGATTAAAGATGAGATTAGATCAAATAAGATTATATGAGATTGAAGATGAGTAGTCAACAGGTTGGTGTGAAAGGACCATTGTATCATTTGCACTGACCTGAAATCTTGACAAGGAATACCCCATACACAAAGGTCAAGTTAATGTCTTAGTTGGGCTATTCCCAATTTCCAATGAAGACTAACTGTTATATTCTATGTGATTGCAGATTACCCTGTGGTTGCAAGGGCTATTCCTCTTCAGTCTTGTGTGGTCGGTCGCTGGGACCATGAATGGCGACAGCCATAAGAAGTTTGATCAGTTCTTCAGATTGTTGATTAGCGGCACCCATCCCGATCATCCCAAGCCGAAGAGCATCAAAATCACCAAGGTAAAGCATAGCAAGTTAGCATTTGACCCTGTGGCTTTAAGGGCTATTCGTGGTCGGTCGCTGGAACCATGAATGGTGACAGCCGTAAGACGTTTGATCAGTTCTTCAGATTGTTGATTAGCGGCACTCATCCCGATCATCCCAAGCCGAAGAGCATCAAAATCACCAAGGTAAAGCATAGCAAGTTAGCATTTGACCCTGTGGCTTTAAGGGCTATTCGTGGTCGGTCGCTGGAACCATGAATGGTGACAGCCGTAAGACGTTTGATCAGTTCTTCAGATTGTTGATTAGCGGCACTCATCCTGATCATCCCAAGCCGAAGAGCATCAAAATCACCAAGGTAAAGCATAGCAAGTTAGCATTTTACCCTGTTGCTTGAGTGGCTATTCGTTGTCGGTCGCTGGCACCATGAATGGCAACAGCCATAAGAAGTTTGATCAGTTCTTCAGATTGTTGATTAGTGGCACTCATCCTGATCATCCCAAGCCGAAGAGCATCAAAATCACCAAGGTAAAGCATAGCAAGTTAGCATTTTACCCTGTGGCTTTAAGGGCTATTTGTGGTCGGTCGCTGGGACCATGAATGGCGACAGCCATAAGAAGTTTGATCAGTTCTTCAGATTGTTGATTAGCGGCACTCATCCTGATCATCCCAAGCCGAAGAGCATCAAAATCACCAAGGTAAAGCATAGCAAGTTAGCATTTTACCCTGTGGCTTTAAGGGCTATTCGTGGTCGGTCGCTGGCACCATGAATGACGACAGCCGTAAGACGTTTGATCAGTTCTTCAGATTGTTGATTAGCGGCACTCATCCCGATCATCCCAAGCCGAAGAGCATCAAAATCACCAAGATAAAGCATAGCAAGTTAGCATTTTACCCTGTGGCTTTACGTAACAATTACGTAACAATACCTCTCAGCACAAAGCATAATGGGGTTTAATGGAGTACTCGTCGAACCGCCGCTCATTGTTTACATTGTTGACGTCATTTCTCATTCGGTCTTCATCTATTTTCCGATAGCTCACTACTAACTCCCTACATCTTTTACATTTTGTTTTCCTCTCCAGAGTAATTCCTTCCCAGAACGCGGCACCGTGTTTGATTTCTACTTCCACAAACAATCCAGCGGCTCTTGGTGTGAATGGATTGATTACTTGGATAAAAACAAGCTCAAGATCCCACCTGGTGCTAAAGTAAGCCACTCTAACAAAAAGTAATCAACTTGCTGGAAGTTATGTGGATTTTTTTTAGACTGTTATCTCATTCAAAACCTGGTACATGTGCTGTAACTTCAGCTAACCGAAACAACAAAATTATCCATTTCAAATTAATATTCTTTCCCAAAGTGAAACAACCATGACCATGACCATTATGCACCCTTAAGATGTGTGCTGTGGAATGCTTGAGTTTGCGACATTCTTAACAGGGTTGTAGTCGAGTCCATCACAAGGCCTTCACAAGTCCTCACAAGCCTTTACAAGTCCACCACAAGTCCCTGGGTCTTAATTCAAGCCACAAGCTATTCAAATGAACTCCAACAAAGGCATTCTTTTGTGCGTGTTCATCCTTTACTTTTTGTTACTTTGCTTCTTGTTGAGGGACTTGTGCGGGACTTGTCACGTACTTGTGATTTATATCGGCTCTGGACTTGTGATAGACTCGATTACAACCCTGATTCTTAAGGTATCCCGCGACAGCACAGTGTCTAATGCTAATAAATAAAATTATTATCCAATATTGGTGTGTTTGTATTGCTATTTCACTGCCAAATTAATACATATTTTGTGTGTTTGTAGGTGAGCGACCTGATCATCCAGACAAATGAAACAGCTCGTCAGATCTACTTCCTCGACACCTACATGACTCATGGTCAACCCATGTTATTCATTGGTCCTACTGGTACTGGCAAGTCAGCTATTACCAATGACTACCTGGTGGGATTACCCAAGGAACAGTAAGTTTGTATAGACGTTATCCAATAGCCGCCATCTTGTAGGTATCGGAGCGAGCTGATTATCACATGACTCATGGTCAACCCATGTTATTCATTGGTCCTACTGGTACTGGCAAGTCGGCTATTACCAATGACTACCTGGTGGGATTACCCAAGGAACAGTAAGTTTGTATAGACGTTATCCAATAGCCGCCATCTTGTAGGTATCGGAGCGAGCTGATTATCACATGACTCATGGTCAACCCATGTTGTTCATTGGTCCTACTGGTACTGGCAAGTCGGCTATTACCAATGACTACCTGGTGGGATTACCCAAGGAACAGTAAGTTTGTATAGACGTTATCAAATAGCCGCCATCTTGTAGGTATCGGAGCGAGCTGATTATCACATGACTCGTGGTCAACCCATGTTGTTCATTGGTCCTACTGGTACTGGCAAGTCGGCTATTACCAATGACTACCTGGTGGGATTACCCAAGGAACAGTAAGTTTGTATAGACGTTATCCAATAGCCGCCATCTTGTAGGTATCGGAGCGAGCTGATTATCACATGACTCATGGTCAACCCATGTTGTTCATTGGTCCTACTGGTACTGGCAAGTCAGCTATTACAAATGACTACCTGGTTTGTATAGACGTTATCCAATAGCCGCCAACTTGGATTTATAGTCTAAACATGGATTGACATCCTATTTTTTCTAATTGCCATGTGCTTTGTTCTGCATTTTTTTCAATATCGAGAAATATGTCTCTTAAAGGTAGTCTACATACTGAGTAAATTACCCTCCAAACAAATGTCTAAATTATTATCTTTAAGCTTACTTGTTATCAAGATGGTAATGGTAGTAATCATCCTGTAAAATTATTTTGTCTGAATTGCCCCCATTCATGAGAAAAATGACCAAATTATTTGAATCTCCAAAGATCACCTGTAAGCGATTTTTAGAGCCATTCATTCATGCACAAAACCATGCTTGAATTTTTATTGTTTTCATTACTGCCCCTATGTGGCTGAAATTTCTACAAGGTAGTTTTCTCGACAGGCTTTTAATTACCTGTGGAAATCACGCTGTTTTTAACAGTTTACCAATCATGTATAGTACCTTTAATGCTGTAACATTTTGTGGACTTTTCTTTTCCTTTTAGTTACATCCCAAACAACATCAACTTCTCTGCCCGTACTTCAGCCAATCAGACGCAAGATATCATCATGTCCAAGCTGGACAGGTATGTATTGGGTCTCGTTTTAGGATTGATAATTCATATGTTTTGCATTCTTAATTCATAGCAAGTAATTTGTGGGAAAAGCAATACCTTCTAATAACCTGTCAACAACCTGGTATATTCCCTCTAGTACATAACAGAAAGTAATGTGCCAATTAGAGATGGGACGATTAACTGTTTAACCGAAAAAATATATGAAAAATGACCATTTATTCGCTGTTGGATGTGGCTAATAAATAAATAAATCAATAAATAAATTAAAAAAATTGTTTTACCGAACTTTTAAACTATTTACAATAGTTTTCAGAGGGTTATTTGTAATGACTTCATGAAATTGAAATAAATTTATACGAGGTCGTAGTAACATTTTGACCAGATAAAGGTTCAACGATTATTTTGGGGCCTAGGGGTATTGTGTGCATTTCAAATAAACACTGGCAACAATCTTTGGTGTGGGCCGAACTGTTAACAGGTTAACCGACAGTTGAAAAAAATTGCAAACCGGTTTCTCTGAATTAACTGTAAATTTCCATCCCTAATGCCAATAGTTTTGTGCAGATATTTCGCACGGAATTGGTGTGGCTTTTAATTCTGCGATTGCTTCCAGCCCAGTGTTTCACAAGATCTTTGTAATACATGTACTTCTGTAATGTTTTTGATGACATCTTTCCAGCTTCATTGATATAAAGTGAATTTGTCAAATTTACTGTATCTGACTCATTTCAGCAGAATGGACCACAAATGTAACCTCCTTTGTTTCTCCTTTATTTTCGGTTTTCAGCTATAAGGACTATGTGACAGCTTTAAGTATAATAACTCTATTTAATACTGACCATTTTCAGACGTCGTAAGGGTGTGTACGGCCCACCCATGGGCAAGAAATGCGTCATCTTTGTGGACGACCTCAACATGCCCGCTAAGGAGAAGTATGGTGCCCAACCTCCCATAGAGCTACTCAGACAGTGGGTGGATCATGGGCACTGGTTTGACCGAAAGGACACGTCCAAACTGGAAATGGTAGATGCGGTGAGTACTACAACATGAATATTTGATGAACTTATGATATGGACAATAGGGAGGTTTCGCAAGCTGACAGATATATATGCGTACACATACATTTAGGTATCCGTCAATTTTAAATCTTCATATAAATCAGTTATGTTTCATTGATTCTATGTGTTGTAGTTGTTGGTTGCTGCAATGGGGCCGCCTGGCGGAGGGCGTAATGACATCAGCGGTCGCTTTACGAGGCACATGAACATCATAGCCATTGATTCATTTGACGACGCCACCATGACTTCAATATTCACGTCTATCGCAGATTGGCACTTTGGTCAGGGCTTCGACTCGGCTTTCCTCAGACTTGGAAAGGTAATTTGTTTACACACAACACACCTAGATATGTTATTTAATCATGCGCAGTAAAGTTATTAAAGAGGCTGTGTCACAGTTTGCGCATGCGCCAAATCCTTCTGTGCACGGAAAATCACAGAAAATTTAACGCAACTTTTTCAAGTTTTGCTGCGCATGCGCAAACCGTGACACAGCCCCTTTAACACCCTGGTGTGTGTTTACTATGCTTGCGCTTTATTAAGGTGGATTCACACTGCCATGTTTCACGTATTAAATTTGACGCGTTTCATCTTGAAAAAATGTGGAGAGATTTTGGCATAAACCGATGCACTGAAAATCACAGAATCACAAAAATGCTTCCGGTCAAAGTTGATTTTGTTGGGAACCAGACAAAAAGGAATTTAGGCATATCATAAAGTTGTATGAGTTTTAAACAGATATTCATCCAAATTACGAAGGTAATATAAATTCTTGCTTCATTTTTTCACTTGCAACGTTGCGAAGTGTGTCGGTCGGGAATGAGAACAAACAGAACTCTAAAGCAAAAAAAAAAGAGTGTTAATGTTTTCCAGAAAATATATATTTTTTTTTTTTTAACCTAACAATCGTTTAAAATGCCTCCCGAAAATACTATCCATAGGAAAAAAACAGGAAATTTACAATCTCCAATTTGGATGTGGAAGCAAAAAGGTTGGTGTAATTACCGCACAACTTTATTAGTTTACAAAACTGGGTTCAAAAATGTGATCTGGACAGCTCCTTTAATTTACCTGTACCTTTTGCAACACATTTTTCACTGCAATTCTTTCAGATCATGGTGATGGCCACAATGGGCGTGTACAAAGCCACCGTCAGTAACTTCCTACCGACGCCATCCAAGTCACATTACGTCTTCAACATGCGCGACTTTGCGCGAGTCATTCGAGGCGTTTTGCTCATTCCTAACACCCACCTCAAGGAGGACGACAAGGACAAACTCATTCGTCTCTGGATCCATGAAGTCTATCGAGTCTTCTATGATCGCCTGATTGATGATAAAGACAGGTCAGTAGTATGCAGGAGGTCGTGGGTTCGAGTCCCACCCACAGAACTCCAATAAAAACTAGAATGGAAACGGAGCGCATAACCGCACCTTCTCATTAGCATTGTTTTGGGCACCATTTGCATAATTGTTGGCACCCTATTTGCATGGTTTTGGGCACTTCCCCATTGAATAAAAGTAAAAACCTTTTTTATTTCTGTTGAAATCCTCAATTTCTTTAATTAATAATTGTATAAACTTAAGTATATTTTGATATTTTCGTAATGATGTATTTGTGTTTGTTTTTAGACTGACATTCTTTGAAATTGTGAAGGAGATGACCCAATCTCACTTCAAGATGAGCGTGGATAAAGTGCTGAGTCATCTGACACCCAGTGGCAAACTTGTTGATGATAACATAAGGTAAGAGAACTCTCTGTACTACTAACGTTGTGGCTGCGTTGGGGCGTACAGTTCTTGTTATTCTGGAGTAATGCGTGCTCACTGCACTCAGATCACATCGCGTGAACGGCAAACATGGGCTGCGTTCCACATACGTGAACGTTTGCAAACAATTTTGAGTGGAATGTATTGTGCGCCACCAACGTTCGCCAACAAACTTTGAAGTTGTTCGCGATGTTTGCGAGTCATTTCAAAATGGCGCACGCGACATGAAAGATGACAGACGAAGGTTTGCAGTTCTGAAAATAACAAATAAATTGCACCTTTCATGGTTTTCTCCCTTATCGGTGGCGATGCACAATCAACAGCAACGTGTCACATTTCCTCAAAAGGAACGGTATTTCTGGAAAATTTAGGTATACCTAAAGCAGCTTTAATAAGCTTACATTGAAACCTTTCCAAATCTTCGATATAATTTTTATTAAGGCTTACACATTGAAGACCGTAAGTAAGGATCTGTACTAAAGCAGATCTCCATGTTTATATGCAAACAAATGTCACACAGTCTATAGCCTGTTACAGGGTATGAATGTTATTTGAAACACCCCAATAATATCTCAACTCTACTCTACAACAGGAGCCTGTTCTTTGGTGACTACACCACTCCCGACAGCGACCAGAAGGTCTATGATGAAGTCACCAACTTAAAGGAACTGACCAACACCATGCAGTACTTCTTGGGGGAGTATAACCTAATCAGCAAAGCGCCGATGAGTCTGGTCATGTTCAGGTTATTCATTTTTTTACTTTTAAAGTTAAATTTAATGGATTGCAATATTTGTTAACGGCCTGTTTTTGGAGTTTTAGGAAAATGTTTTATTAGTGTGTGTATATATTTACTCTTTTGAATTGACTGTAGTGCTTAGTAGGGCAGTTTTCTCAAAATGTCAAAGCTGGATATGAAGCGTTTTGTGATGAAACTTTTATAATTACTGTTTTAAACTCATTTTAAATTAGAGCGTTTCTCTCTTCATGAATAAAGCGCTTTATAAATTTTGTATTCTTAATATTATTCAGGTTTGCTATTGAGCACATCTCACGAGTCAGCCGAGTTCTCAAACAGGACAATGGACATGCTCTATTGATTGGTAAGTAGGGCCCTAGGGTGGGGGTTAAGGGGGAGGGGGCTTGGTTGAGGCTCCGATGAGTCTGGTCGTGTTCAGGTTTGCTATTGAGCACATCTCACGAGTCAGCAGAGTTCTCAAACAGGATAATGGTCATGCTCTATTGATCGGTAAGTAGGGCCCTAGGGTGGGGGTTAAGGGGGAGGGGGCTTGGTTGAGGCTCCGATGAGTCTGGTCGTGTTCAGGTTTGCTATTGAGCACATCTCACGAGTCAGCAGAGTTCTAGGTAAGTTCTAGGTAAGTAGGGCCTTAGACTGGGGGCTGTAGAATGGGGGTTATAGCATGGGGGTTATAGCATGGAGCTGTAACATCCAACACTCATAAACTACCTCCAATGGTTAAAGTCTGCTTTGTCTCATTTGGAGAATTGAAATAAGTTTGGCTCTGCTGTTCATGAACAATGTCTATGAAATAGCCCTATGCTTGGTTAACAGAAAATAGGTTGTTGCCATTAGTCGTGGGCATTTATATCGCAAACATCATCTCATACGCGTCTGTATGGATTTGAATACAAAGAGTAGCATTATTATTTTACCTTTTTGCCTTGCTGTTGTTGTGTACAGGTATTGGCGGTAGTGCCACCAAGCTCGCAACCTTTATGGCCGACTATGAACTCTTCCAGATTGAGATTACCAAAAACATACATCATAAGCATCTATAGTCCGTTAATAGACAAGAGTAGCAGTATTATTTCAGTTGATTCCTTGCTGTTGTTGTGTACAGGTATTGGAGGCAGCGGTCGTCAAAGTGCCACCAAGCTCGCAACCTTTATGGCAGACTATGAACTCTTCCAGATTGAGATTACCAAAAACTACACCCATAATGAATGGAGAGAAGATGTGAAAAAGGTAAACTACTACTTTATTGGTCTCTAATGCAGTATCTGGTATGGTGCCTAATCCCCATGGTTTCAAGAAATCCGATACTAGGAACGTTGGTTTCTCCCAACACTAGTATAGACCATATCGAATAGCTGCCATCTTGTAGGGCAGTTTCTTTGTTCCGTGAGGACATGCATGGCTGCACATTTTGTGCTTACATTGTTGACCAATTTAAATTTCAAAAGTTGCCCTACATGATGGCAGCTATTGACCACTCTCACAGACGGCCATCTTTGTATGAAAAATATATCTGCGTATTAAGCGCCATCAAGTATGCGTACGCACATCATTGAAAATAGGGACCATTAGAAATAATACGTGTACGGGAAACGTATGCGGCTCGGGAAAACTAGATGGTTGTATCACGATTTTGCGTGGGTATTAATCTGAAACAACACAAGTAATGAGAATTTTACATCAATATGCTCATGTACACATGCGCTCATTTCTTGAATAAACACGCAAAATTGTGATATCACCACCCGATTTTCCCGAGCCGCATACGTTTCCCGTACGCGTATCATTTTTAATGGTCCCTATTATTCCAAACACGAGCAAATGTTGGTCACAAAAATTAACGCTCAGGATGACGTCATTTGAGGGAGATCAATTCGATATGGTGTATAAAGTGCCTAATCCTACTGACTAATGTATCATTTCAGCTGTTGCTGAAGTCGGGTGCAGAAAGCAAGCAGACAGTTTTCCTCTTCAGTGACAATCAGATCAAAGATGAATCATTCGTTGAAGACATCAACATGATCCTAAACACCGGCGACGTGCCCAACCTGTTCCCTGCTGATGAGAAAGCTGATGTGATTGAGAAAATGCAACAAGTTGCTAGAGTTGAGGTAGGCTCACAGTGATTGTTTGTGGTTGTCCAGTCTTAAATAGTCCGTCTAAGACCGGCTAGGGACCTGAATGCTGATAATGGCACTGAGCCTGCAGCACCATCTCAAGATCACATTGGGACAACAGTTTGCACTTTCACCCTCAACATTGCACCTCATTAGCTTTTTCTGTAGGTTTTGGACAATATTTTGCTGTACTTTAATACTGAGATTTAACCCATAGCGTCCACAAGCCTATTGCCCATATCGGCCGTAAGTGGCCACCAGCCCCACAATGTTTGAATACTTCACATCTACATGCTGTACTCGACATCTCAATATTTGTAGTAATTTTGTTGTTTAAGTATTTAGCCTTTGATTGATATTCCAATGTGTTTGTATGGATGTGTAGATTTTCAGTTTGTATCCATTGATATGCCATATAGCTGTGAAGACGTACAAATGCATGATCTCTAGAGAGTTAATATCTTCATATTAATCCCTAAAATTGGTGTGTTTTTTTCTGATACCAACAGGGGCGTAAAATTGAAGCGACACCTCTTGCAATGTACAACTACTTTATAGAGAAAGTACGTAAGAACCTCCATGTTGTACTGGCAATGAGCCCAATTGGTGATACGTTCCGCAATCGGCTACGCATGTTTCCATCTCTCATCAACTGCTGCACCATTGATTGGTTTCAGGTGAGCTGGATTTGGTTAATACACTGCAGCATTAAGCCGCCTTTCCTTAGGTCCATTCTTCGTCCATCTTGCGTGCGTTGCGTTTGCCTTGTGCTCGTCTGTCTGTATCGGTCTATGGAGCGATATTTGTAATAAACAGCAAAATTTGACTGCATTTGTTTGAACTCAATTTCTTAAGAAAAAATGCTAGGCTTGAATGAATTATCAAGTTTGTTTTTGCAAAAGTATTGAGCTTGTGCGAACCACCGCACACGTGTGCAGACCTTCTGTTTTACACTGACCTTCTGCTCAACGTGCAGACGCCCTACCAATTGAGCTATGAAGCCAACTGGTGGTCTCGAATCACGGTAGTGCAGTTGTTCTTCACTGATTGGGATTGACTATCACGTGAGCCTAGCAAACCCTACAGAGAGATAACCACCCCTCCCAGAGATCACTTAACACGTTGACTGCCGACTACGAGTATACTCGTAGTAACAGGTGTACCGGATTTTGCCACTACTAGTATACTCATAGAAAATGGGAACGCCCTCTGTGGGAACGCCCTGTGAAACTATGCTCGGCAGTCAACGTGTTAAGATACGACCCAAACCCCTGCCCGGCATTTGTCCACATTTGTATCGAATACTTAATATCTCATTCACCTTATTCCATATGGTAATTGGCTTTTTATAAGACTTAACTAATACCTTTCAATAAAAAAAAACCCTGATAACTCTTTGTTGTGAATTGTGTTGTAGCCGTGGCCTGAAGATGCCCTTGAGATGGTTGCTAATACATTCCTTGAAGAGATTGAAGATTTGGATGATAACATCAGGAAGGAATGCGTCTTCATGTGTAAACACTTCCATGAGAGTGTGCGCAAACTCTCGGAGGCGTAAGTTATAATCACGTCACATGGGGCCACAGAATCAGAATTAACCCCATAGACTTGTTAGATCAGGTTCTCTGATGGTCATTTTATGGTTCACTCGGACAAACTTTGGGCTCTAATAAAATTTGATCAGATAAGGACAGTAGCAAACAAAGTACAGGCACACACTTTTAAAAAAACCTCTTCATTTGTTTTTGTCTTGTAAAAAGTAATGCATTTGATACATATGAGTTTGGGAAATCGGGATGCAACTTGGCTCCACCGGGATTCGAACCGCGGACCTTCTGCTACCGTGCAGACGCCCTAACATATGAAGCCAACTGATCATGATGGTCTCGAATCACGGTAGTGCAGTTGTTCCTCACTGAAGGTCCACGGTTCGAATCCCGGTGGAGCCAAGTTGCTTTTCACTGCATCCAGATTTCCCAAACTCGTATGGACATTCGTATCAAATTCATTTACCCCGGCGGACCCTGGGTTATAATCCCTATTCATACTCAAAAAGTAATGCAGAATAATTTTAATATTTTTGGTATGTACTTTTATCATGACTTTGAGTAAGGTTCTGAGAAATTAAGTTTGATTTTTTAGGGAATTGCAAATGATAGGATGTGCCTTTGTTAAGAATCGTGATATCTCAATAGTTGATCTCAAAGGAAAAAGTTCAAATTTTGAGTTAAGTGGGATTTCAGTTTTTTATTTCGTATGATTAAGTGATTATTTTTAGGGATTATGTTTCGACAGCATTCGATTTTTGCTTTGACAAACCAGGATTTTTATTTATCAAGATTTCACTGGACACCATTTTGTTTTCCCCCTCAGATTTTTAGATCGTCTTCGACGTCACAACTACGTAACTCCCACATCCTACTTGGAGCTCATCTTAACCTTTAAGAAACTCCTGAACGTAAAACGAGCCGAGATATTGATGTTACGGAATCGTTACCTGGGAGGTTTAGAGAAACTCGCATTTGCGTCGTCGCAAGTCGCGCTCATGCAGGAGGAATTGACTGCATTGCAGCCGGAGTTGATTAAAACGTCTAAAGAAACAGAGATTCTCATGGAAAAGATTGAGCAGGATACTGTGGAAGTGGAAGCACAGAAAGAGGTGGGTTTTGTGATGTATGTGAGGGAAACGTTTGACACTCTAGTAGACATATATTTCACGTTAGGGATTGTCCAAAATTTTAAACATTTTTACGGTTCTACGAATCGTAGGGAAGGGAGGAGGGGAAGTCGAGGGCCGCGTAGGACTTTACATGCACTGTAAAATGTTTACATTTCAAGGTACTGACAGAAAAATGTTGATAAGGCCAACAAAAAAATAACTATGTTCAAACCTGCACGTCAAAGGTTTTTTTTACTTAGACACGCACCATCTGTTAAAAATTAATTAAAAACATGCCTTTGCTTGGAATCCACTCGACCCCAAAAAAAAGGCAAAAAAAAAAAAAAGCTGTGTCATTTTGGGACATTTCAACTTCGCTAAACATAGTTCCTTTTTTTGGCCCAAGTAATATTTTGGGGGGAGGGGGCGGGTTTTTAAAAATACTACTCTCTGTAGAACTGTGAAAATGTTGACAACTTTGAACGGCCTCTTATGTTGAAACACCTCGTGTGCAAGACCTTTTGTAACAAATTGTTATTACAAAGGCCCTCATTCGTTATTTGATTCCGAGCTTTCAATCTATGTGTTTGTTTGTTGTGATCAGGTGGTAGCCGCTGATGAAGCTGTAGCCAATAAAGCTGCAGAGGCATCCCAAGCCATCAAGACAGACTGTGAGAGTGACTTGGCTGAGGCTATCCCGGCATTAGAAGCGGCTTTATCAGCCCTAAACACACTCAAACCCAGCGATATATCCATGGTCAAGTCCATGAAGGTATTAAATAGAGCAGTTTCACGATGTCACGGGTCACTAAACATCTTCCAAGTTTGTCCTGCTCGCAGCCACATGTGTTTCTGCACAATAGAGCCTTATGCTTTTCTGCTAGCATTCACGTGTGTTTCTGCACGTGGCTCTATTGTTTTCTCCCTGATCTGGAGGACAAACACGGGAGTGTTTCGTGACCCGTTACAGAGTGAAACTGCCCCATAGACCCTATCGATTAGCTGCCATCTTGTAGGGCAACTGTTGCTATTTATCAAACCTAGTGATATATCCATGGTCCAGTCTATGAAGGTAATATATTGAATTCTTGCAATTTGTAATTTCTTTTGCCGTTTGGTATAGTTTTCACACGTTATCACACCACAGCTTTCTGAGCATGTTTATCTGAAACACTAAATTTCTTTGGTTTTTTTCCCCTGTAGAATCCCCCCAGCGGCGTGAAGCTGGTGATGGAAGCCATCTGCATCATGCGTAGCATCAAACCAGAACGCAAACCGGATCCCTCTGGTTCAGGCAAGATGGTGGAGGATTATTGGGGGCCGTCTCAGAAACTACTCGGTGATATGAAGTTCCTGGATTATCTCAAGAGCTACGACAAAGACAACATTGCACCGGCTGTTATTAAGAAGATTAGGGACAGGTCAGTGCAGCACAAGATTATAAACTCCTCAAAAAGGTTTGGAAATTCAAGTTTGACTGACGATTTCTTCCTTGTTACCAAATTATTTTTCCTTGAATTGGTATCACTTTTGCTGCACATCCCCCAATTGCTTAATCATAACAAATGACACATCATAAAGAACAACGGGGCTTTCCAGTGATACCAAATTCAAGGAAAATGATTTGGTAACAAGAAAGAAATCGTCGGTCAAACTTGAGTTTCCAAACTTTTTTTGAGGAGTTTAGAACAATCTTTTGTATTAATCCAATAGCACTCACTGGTAACAGGTAGTGTGTCTTATTACTCCTCAGAGCTTATTGGTAATGTTAAGTAATGTTCATTGTCAAGGTCAATAACCAAAGTTATCCAATAGTAGCCACCCTTACTGAACACAAGATTTGAAAGAGGATGAGTCAAGCTATGAGTACATGCCTATATATTTAGGGTGTGTTTGCAGAAACTTGAATTTCACTGAGTTGAACGTGGAAGAGATACAGGGCGCTTTGGGGCACTTTGAGGAGAAAGCTGCAGGGTGGTTTTGGGCAGTTTTAGGAGAAAGCTGCAGGGCGGTTTAGGGCGGTTTGAGAAGAAAGCTTTAGGGCGGTTTGAGGAGAAAGATGCAGGGCTGTTCTGGGCGCTTTGAGGACTAATAGGTAAACTCTCATAGTCCTATGGCTAAATTACGGTTCAATGTATAACAATTTTACGATTCACAATGAATAATAAAAAAATATGCTGTTTTGTTTCATGCTTGTAGATACATGCCAAATCCCGACTTTGTGCCAGCTGTGATTCGTAATATTTCCACTGCCTGTGAAGGTCTGTGTAAATGGGTCCGTGCTATGGACGTGTATGACAGAGTAGCAAAGGTAAGAATTCAGGACATTAGTACTAAACACACAATGTTTGGTGTGGAAATGATTGAATAGTTGATGATAGAAAAATTGTATTAATTAAGGTTTGTTTTGCCCAACCAGTACCGAGTACTGTATACTCGGTGCTTCCCTCGAGATACTATGAGAAAAACTTCAGAAAAATTGCAATCCTCATTTTGTATTACAACTCAGCACTGCAGTCAATGGCAAATTCAAATAAGTAAAACGGGTTTTTTTTGTGGGATATAACACAGTTTGCCAATAATCTATTTGACAAATGTATAGGACCAGTCGAGAATGTTCTGACATCTCAATTTATTTGGTGTTTATTGCATTTGGGGTGTTATGGCCGAGCGGTCTAGTGCGTCGAAATCAAGTTCCTGTGCCAGTACTAGAATGTGGGTTCGATTCCGGGCCGTGACGGGTTGTGGCACTTGTGCTCTTGAGCAAGGCACTTAATCACACTTGTTCCGTCCTTCGGAAGGGATGTAAAGCCGTTGGTCCAGTGTGTTATGTAACGCACTTTAAAATATCCCAGAGCATTCTTTCGTGAAGAGCATGGGGAGGGATTCCCCGGTGTCTCTGGCCGTTTCTAATTCAACTTAGAAGTTGATAGTTATTCGAATATCTATGTTAATTGATCCCGTTCCTGTAATTGGCGGTACTTCCGCTGTTGGATGTGGCGAATAAATAAATTTTGTGATGAAACTCTTCAATTCTTTCTTGAAGGTCGTAGCTCCAAAGAAAGCCAAATTAGCCGAAGCAGAGGCCGAACTGGCCATTCAGATGGACATGCTAAACACCAAACGTGCCCAACTCAAAGCCGTGACCGATAAACTGCAAGCCCTGAATGACCAACTGGACGCCATGGTCGAGAAAAAGAAAGACCTGGAAGCCAATATCGAGCTGTGTTCGCAGAAACTGGTGCGCGCTGAGAAGCTGATTGGTGGTTTAGGAGGGGAGCGGGAACGTTGGAATGAGGCGGCGACTGAGTTAGGGGAGAAGTATATCAAGATTACTGGAGATGTCTTGATCTCATCGGGAGTTGTAGCGTACCTCGGAGCGTTCACTGTGGACTACAGGCTGGTACGGTTAACCCATTCGTAACTATTTATTTATTTTTTTATTTATTTTTTATTTATTCACCACATCCAACAGCGGAAGGACCGCCAATTACAGGAATGGGATCAATTAACATAGATATTCTAATAACTATCAACTTCCAAGTTGAATTAGAAACGGCCAGAGACACCGGGGAATCCCCTTGCTCTTCACAAAGAATGATCTTTAAAGTGTGTTACCAAAACCTAACACACTGGACCAACGGCTTTACATCCCTTCTGAAGGACGGAACAAATGTGATTAAAGAGGAAGAATCCCCCTTGACGAAAATCCAGCATTTAGGCTTTTTTCGATAATCCAAACATCCCTCTTGCCGACGTGGATTTTTATTATTTTTTAATTGTCGGTTTTAAGTGGATAAATTGCAAGCAAAAGTGCGCTTTCCGAAAATGAGATTTTCGAAACGCTCATTAGGTATTCATGATATGCGCGTGACCCCGTGACGCAATCCTGAGAAAGAGAAGTCAACACGATAGTTAGCTCCATACGTTTACACGCAAAAAACTTGGAAAACCGTCTCTTTTAGATGGTGTTTTTTGAAGAATTTTGTTGTTCCAAAAAGCCAGAGATATGCCCAGTAGCTGCGTGGTTGTATGTTTTACCAGACACTATGAAAAAAAAAGAGCAGAAAGATTATCTTTTCTATTACGAAGAGAGATAATAATGAGTCGCTCATTCTATAACTTGTACGGCCGATGTCCAAACACGTGGAAACTACGCCCGCAGGGGACCGTACACAGACCGCTGTGAATGCCGTTCGTTCCGTGACAAAACCACCCGTCGCAATGCACCAGTATTTACTTCAAAAGAGCTTCACTGTGAGCCACAATTTCATCGTTTTTTTCACAAAACAGGTAATAGTAGATTGTTGTCATATTACATGAAGTGTTTTTCACGTTTGTATTTTGAATTACAAGGACAAAATAGGCATGATAAACATTCACTTCGTGTATTTTCCATTCAATACTGCACAGACCGTTTTGTATGTTTCTCAGGATGACGTCAAAACCCTGTTGATAAACAAGCCAAGTGACCTCGAGCGTTTCAGAATCTCGGGTGAAGAGGGTCGGAACTGCTTTACGTTTTAAGCAAAAGCCTGTCGATTTTTTGTAAAACAAGTTGTGATGGTGTTGTAGACACATACACCTCCATGATAAACAGAAAAACTAAAAAAATGTGGAAAGGGGGATTCTAGCTGTTTAAGTGCCTTGCTCAAGAGCACAAGTGCCAACCCGTCACGGTCCGGAATCAAACCCACATTCTAGTACTGGCACAGGAACTTGAGTTCGACACACTAGACCGCTCGGCCATAACACCCCACATTGTAATACACTGTATTTATTCACTGAAGAATTAATAAAAGCATATAGTGCTGGGATGTTTAGGCACGTTAAGACAAGTTCAATGCGTCCTAATTCCAATAGCAACATTCCAAGATAAGACGAGTGACCCTTCCCAAGACACATCTTAGCGCTTAATGAAATCGGCCCCAGATTGTTTCTAATCCATTTTTCTTTCGTCTCCAGCAAGCCACTGAGGAATGGCAGAAGTTGTGTCAAGAGCGGAATATTCCCTGCTCAGATACCTTCTCATTGAGTGCAACGCTCGGGGAACCGGTCAAGATCAGGGCATGGAACATTGCAGGGTTACCGGTGGATTCGTTCTCAGTGGACAACGGAATTATAACGTCCAATTCTAGGCGTTGGCCACTCATGATAGACCCACAAGGTGAGTGAAATTTTTGATCAGGGGCTAATTTAATGGCGCTGATGAGCAAGAAAAAATAATTTATTTGCTTTATTTTGCAAAAATGGGTTGCCAGCCAAAATCGTATATATAATATCGTAATAATACGTACGTACATGATAATAAGTACGTACATATTATTATCACATACGTACGTATTAAATTATCACGTACGTATACGTACTATTATCACGTACAAATACGTACTCTTATTACGTACTATTATCACGTACAAATACGTACTATTATCACGTACGTGTACGTACTATTATCACGTACGTATACGTACTATTATCACGTACGTATACATACTATTATCACGTACGTATACAAAAAACAAATGATGTATTGGGGCTTTAACCCTAACACTCCTCAATTCTCCAAATATGATTTTACATACAGCCTAGAGAGTAAGAGTGAACAAACGTCGCCAACGCTTTGTCAAATATGGAATGGATTGTTGCGGCAAAATACCTTGTCAAAATGGCTGCAACCAGTGTCAGTCGAAGTAGATATGTTGTAATGTGGCTCGCTAATAACCACATTTTAGAGGAAATGTGAGACATTACCACTAATTAGTGATAACCATTGATAATTGCCCCAAACGAAGCAATAAAATAAACACACCTGAGTGAATTTGTAATCCCTCCCCTCCCCGCCCCCCAACCCCCTCAACCCCCCAACCCCCACCCCCCATATTAAAATTATAACTGTTATAATTGCGCTTGTTGTTTGTTCTTTTGTACATGCAATATGATGGCAAAGTTTCTGAGAAGTGTTTGAAAGATTACAGTCTATATTAGTCTGTGCCCAGACTGTAATTTAACCTTGAAGCTAAAACATACCCACGATTGTTGGTGTATTCATTTCCATAGTAACTGCCAATTAGTGTAAAAGACGAGGCATCGCTTTGCTGGAAATTTTATAATAACTGTAAGTGCTGTTTCCCGTTACGGCTGGTTGTTTATTTCTTTCTGGCAATAACCACGTTTTAGAGGAAATGTGAGACATTACCACTGTATCGCCAATAATAAACAAAAATCTCTGGATTTTCATGAAGGAAAGTTCACTACTTCTTGCACCATGGCGACCAGCTTATTAAACAGCTAGAATCCCCCCTTCCACATTTTTTTAGTTTTTCTGTTTATCATGGAGGTGTATGTGTCTACAATACCATCACAACTTGTTTTTCACAAAAAATCGACAGACTTTTGCTTAAAACGTAAAGCAGTTCCGACCCTCTTCACCCAAATTCTGAAACGCTCGAGGTCACTCGGCTTGTTTATCAACAGGGTTTTGACGTCATCCTGAGAAACATACAAAACGGTCTGTGCAGTATTGAATGGAAAATACACGAAGTGAATGTTTATCATGCCTATTTTGTCCTTGTAATTCAAAATACAAACGTGAAAAACACTTCATGTAATATGACAGCAATCTACTATTACCTGTTTTGTGAAAAAACGATGAAATTGTGGCTCACAGTGAAGCTCTTTTGAAGTAAATACTGGTGCATTGCGACGGGTGGTTTTGTCACGGAACGAACGGCATTCACAGCGGTCTGTGTACGGTCCACTGCGGGCGTAGTTTCCACGTGTTTGGACATCGGCCGTACAAGTTATAGAATGAGCGACTCATTTTTATCTCTCTTGGTAATAGAAAAGAAAATCTTTCTGCTCTTTTTTTTTCATAGTGTCTGGTAAAACATACAACCACGCAGCTACTGGGCATATCTCTGGCTTTTTGGAACAACAAAATTCTTCAAAAAACACCATCTAAAAGAGACGGTTTTCCACGTTTTTTGCGTGTAAACGTATGGAGCTAACTATCGTGTTGACTTCTCTTTCTCAGGATTGCATCACGGGGTCACGCGCATATCATGAATACCTAATGAGCGTTTCAGAAATCGCGAAAATCTCATTTTCGAAAAGCGCACTTTTGCTTGCAATTTATCCACTTAAAACCGACAATTAAACAATAATAAAAATCCACATCGGCAAGAGGGATGTTTGGACTATCGAAAAAAGCCTAAATGCTGGATTTTCGTCAAGGGGGATTCTTCCTCTTTAAAGAGTTTGCCACTGAATTAGCATACCCTTTAACTCACATTTTCAATTGGTGTATTCAAGATGGCGTATTTCCTCAGCATTGGAAAACAGCCACACTTAAGCTAGGTTCATACTTCTCCGCCGAACTCACTCGAGTTTAATACTTCTTGCACTATGGTGACCAGCTCATTATAATTTATGCAAACATAACTCTTACGATCCCGGAGGGTGCAGGCGCACTCGACAGCCAACAGTATTAAGCCGAATTGTGCGCCCGCATACGTGTGTTTATGTACGTATGTAAACCAATGAGCCTGCACCGTCCGAGATCGTAACAGCTGACTGCCCAACTAGTATGGAGCGCGGTGAATTTCGTGGCAAAAATTTGTACCTCGCGTTTTGACGAGCTTGTGTCTTTAACTGTAAATGAATTTTTTTACATGTAGGTCAAGCCAACAAGTGGGTGAAGAACATGGAGAAAACCAACCAGCTGTCTATTATTAAGCTGTCTGACGCCAACTACGTGCGCACATTGGAAAACGCCATCCAGTTTGGTAAACCAGTGCTCCTGGAGAACGTTGGAGAGGAATTGGACCCATTACTGGAGCCAATATTGCTCAAACAAACATTCAAGCAACAGGGAGTGGAGGTAAGAATACTAAGGCCGGGGTCACACGGGAACATTCTCGGAAGTACTAACTAGTGATACAATTGTGATAAGATTGTAATATTTTAAAAGATGAGTGAGGTCACACAACATAGTGGGGTACCGTGGTCGAGTGGTTTGGGTCATTGACTCGCAATCATAGAATTCTTCATTTTGAGGAATCCTTAGTATGAATACCAGAAAGAAATAATAATAATAATAATAATAACCGAGAATGGGGCATTTGGGAGACATTTTCGGGAACCATTTCTTAAATGACCACTGAGTTATCGGTAACAATTTCTCAAATGAACACTAACTTATTTTACCTAAAGCTACAAAAAATGTTTTGTAACCAAAACCAAAATGGTTTAGTAACCTAATAAAAATGGGTTTTAACCTAATTGCAAATAGGGAGACATCACCATGTCTCCCTATTTGCACATGTCTCCCTAATATACACCAATACCATGTCCTCCCTATTTGCACATGTCTCCCTAATATACACCAATACCATGTCTCCCTATTTGCACATGTCTCCCTAATATACACCAATACCATGTCTCCCTATTTGCACATGTCTCCCTAATATACACCAATACCATGTCCTCCCTATTTGCACATGTCTCCCTAATATACACCAATACCATGTCTCCCTATTTGCACATGTCTCCCTAATATACACCAATACCATGTCTCCCTATTTGCACATGTCTCCCTAATATACACCAATACCATGTCTCCCTATTTGCACATGTCTCCCTAATATACACCAATACCATGTCTCCCTATTTGCACATGTCTCCCTAATATACACCAATACCATGTCTCCCTATTTGCACATGTCTCCCTAATATACACCAATACCATGTCTCCCTATTTGCACATGTCTCCCTAATATACACCAATACCATGTCTCCCTATTTGCACATGTCTCCCTAATATACACCAATACCATGTCTCCCTATTTGCACATGTCTCCCTAATATACACCAATACCATGTCTCCCTATTTGCACATGTCTCCCTAATATACACCAATACCATGTCTCCCTATTTGCACATGTCTCCCTAATATACACCAATACCATGTCTCCCTATTTGCACATGTCTCCCTATTATATTCAGACTCGGAAAGAAGGACACCGGAGACAAATTGTTGGGTACACGCCACAGCCAAAGAAGATTGCTTTATTCCGGATACCAGGATTTAGGGCATACCGGTCTCGTTGATTATTACATTACCAAGTAAATATTATTGGGCAACACCAGGCCCGACCAGTAATTGGGCAACACCAGGCCCGACCAAAAAATGGGCAACACCAAGCCCAAAGCCAAAGAGGCACGCACAAACATGTATGAAATAATTTGTCTATCGTCGCAAAAATTATTGTACACTGAAAAGCTTCCCACCTGGGTACTTTAGGCCAGGAAAATAGCCTCCGGATACTTTTGAGCGCTATGACATTTTACATACACACTTTACATAATTATTAATATAAACCAGCATGAACAGAATTCTTTGTCCGACAATGAAGACAATTTGGTTGCTGGCTGCCTGTATCCGACAGAATTGCCAATGCCAATAACGCTAGAAGGCGTCAGAAGTAGGCGGAGTTAAGGGGCGGTGGTGGGTGAAGTGATTTTTTGTTTGCACAATTCTTTCTGTGTATGCCCGACTTTCGGTTGGCTATGACAAAGTGATCGATGAAAACTTTGTTGGCGGGTAACACGGCATTCCGATGTCCGTCCCCCACATCTCCTATTGGCTAAGACCGCATTACTCACTTTGCATACCAGTGACGAGCCAAAAACCCATTATGCTGATGCTGCAAGATCACTTGGAACTGCGCGGCCATAACGGTCAAACTTTCGCTGAATATAAGACCTTTTACCATTAAAATGATAAAAGGAAATATACACCAATACCATGTCTCCCTATTTGCACATGTCTCCCTAATATACACCAATACCATGTCTCCCTATTTGCACATGTCTCCCTAATATACACCAATACCATGTCTCCCTATTTGCACATGTCTCCCTAATATACACCAATACCATGTCTCCCTATTTGCACATGTCTCCCTAATATACACCAATACCATGTCTCCCTATTTGCACATGTCTCCCTAATATACACCAATACCATGTCTCCCTATTTGCACATGTCTCCCTAATATACACCAATACCATGTCTCCCTATTTGCACATGTCTCCCTAATATACACCAATACCATGTCTCCCTATTTGCACATGTCTCCCTAATATACACCAATACCATGTCTCCCTATTTGCACATGTCTCCCTAATATACACCAATACCATGTCTCCCTATTTGCACATGTCTCCCTAATATACACCAATACCATGTCTCCCTATTTGCACATGTCTCCCTAATATACACCAATACCATGTCTCCCTATTTGCACATGTCTCCCTAATATACACCAATACCATGTCCTCCCTATTTGCACATGTCTCCCTAATATACACCAATACCATGTCTCCCTATTTGCACATGTCTCCCTAATATACACCAATACCATGTCTCCCTATTTGCACATGTCTCCCTAATATACACCAATACCATGTCTCCCTATTTGCACATGTCTCCCTAATATACACCAATACCATGTCTCCCTATTTGCACATGTCTCCCTAATATACACCAATACCATGTCTCCCTATTTGCACATGTCTCCCTAATATACCTTTTTTACATGTCTCCCTATTATGAAATTAATAGGGATCTTGTAGAACCTTGTAGAATGCAAACAAGGATTGGGTGTTACATTCTCCTCGTCTTCATATTAATTATGCTTTTATCATCACAGTTGACACGTGATTATGTATGACTTTCACATGTTATTTTGTCTTGGCAGTATCTGCGTCTTGGTGAGAACCTAATAGAGTATTCTCATGATTTCCGTTTCTACATCACCACAACACTCAGGAACCCCCATTACCTGCCCGAGATCTCTGTCAAGGTATGCCGACAAAACATTATTTTGGACCTTTTAATATGTGATATGTTAATATCTCCTCTGATCAATTCACATTCTATGTCAGCAGGCAGGTTATCCTTTATTATCATTCTTGCGTTTTAAAATTTTTACAATTTCAAAGAGCTGTGCTCGTTACTGCTTTATTTTTTACGACAATACTTCAGCGATAAAACAAATATTACTTTTTTAGTTGGCAATGCCTGCGGAAAGCAGGGATGGGATGGTTAATCGTTGAACCGAAAAAAAAGAAAACTATGAAAAAACGGGTTTTGCCAAACGTTTAAACGAAACTTAATTTTAAAGAATTTACAATAGTTTTCAGAGGGTTATTTGTAATGGCTTACTGAAATTTAAATAAATTTATATGGGGTTGTAGTAAAATTTTGACCAGATAAAGGTTCAACGATTATTTTGGGGGCCTAGGGGTATTGTGTAGTGTACATTGCACATGCATCTATTATTAGATAGCAACAATCTTTAGTGTCGGCCGAACGGTTAAAGGCCCTGTAGATGATCTGTTTTTGAGCGATTCTGCGAATTAAACTATTATAAATCAAAAGAAAGACATCAACAAACTCATCCGAAGAAATTTCAGCTTTGTCAAATGTACCATGTTTTAAAAAAAACATGAAAATCCATATGCATTTTCCTGGTCTTGGCGGGGTGTTTCAAATATTCGTTCTCAGTTGATCGGGTACTACTACTATGTGGCTTGCGTCACGTCGTCATGCACTCTGTGGCGCACATCATATACTGCGTGTGCGCGCGATCCATAAAAATGCATCGCGTTGGAACAGCTATACACGGAGTACACAGCGCCCATGCATTTTGGACCGCGTAGATGCGAACCAAAAATAAGTAAATTGTTTGCAAACGATCTAAATAATTTCATCTTTACGGATTATTTTCTGGTAAAATTATATCATTTTGAGCGAAAACCTTTCAATGGATAGTTGCTATTAATTCAATCTTTACTTTCAGAACTTTTCCCCTGTAAACTCGTCGATTATTTTTTTGGGTCATTGCAAATGATCCACTGGGCCTTTAACCGGCAAGGAGCTGGCAGTATATTTCTCGCTAGCAATTGTTCTAATGGAAAATAAACATTTGGGATGGAAGTAATACCATAAAAACAGACTGTGATCCTGCCATTACCATAGCAACCACCCATTAGTAATAACCATTGATAATTGCCCCAAACAAAGCAATAAAATAGACACATCTGAGTGCATTTTTTATCCCCCTCCTCCCCACCCCTCCACCAACCCCCTTCCCCCATATTAAAATAATAACTGTTATAATTGTAAGAACTCTGGATGCGGCAATAGGGCGACAATTCGGGAAGCCTTTCCCCGGGGACCACCGAAATTTCGGCAAGAATCACTCAAATTGACACCTTATTTTTTTACCCAAAGCTTCCAAAAATGGTTCCAGACCTAAGAGAATTGGTTCTAGTCCTAACAAAATTGGTTTTTGACCTAAAAAAATGGTTTTTATTCTCAAAAATATTAGGGCCACACCAAAATGTCGCCCTAATAGAGCGTGTCGCCCTAATATAGCTTTTTTACACACAAATTGTCACCTATCCTAGCAAACAGTTTTTGTATAAATTATAACTGTTATGGTTGGTTAACCAACACTTAAAGAATTGCAAACTGGTTTCTGAATTAATCGTAAATTCCCATCGGAAAAGAGTTCTTTAAAAAATTAATAAATTATTTTAAAATAAAAATTTACACTTTTTCTTGTGAGTAGTTTAAGATTTTATCCTGTTTGAGATATTTTGACGTGCTACGATTGTGTCCACTTATTAAGGTGGCTCTGCTAAACTTCATGATCACCCCTCTGGGTCTTCAAGATCAACTGCTAGGCATCGTAGCCGCCCGGGAGAAGCCCGAATTGGAAGAGAAAAAGAACCAATTGATCTTAGAGAGTGCGGCCAATAAGAAACAGCTGAAAGAGATTGAAGATAAGATTCTTGAAGTGTTGTCATCATCGGAGGGGAACATCTTGGAGGATGAGACGGCTATTAAGGTGCTGTCTTCATCTAAGACACTCTCAGAGGAGATCTCGGCTAAACAGGTATGGGTCTGTGAGAAAATTGGTTCTACAGATCAAGGCTTAAAGGAAAAGTATGGTCTCCCAAAAAGAAACCCAATTTTCATAAAATGTCGGTTCTTGATTAGAACGGACGTTTGTTGAATACAGTCAACTTGTGGATAACAATGCACTGATTAACCAATCACTTTGGAATTGCTTTCAAGATTGTTGATCTTAAGTGATTTCCTCTAAGTTCATGTAGATCTGTTAGAACAAAGTGATTCCCACAGCAATGAAATGTGATATTTCCTGTTTCTAGAAGAATCGAAAGAGCCAATCTATGGCAAAGTGCCTTGCCCAAGGGCACATGTACCATGAACATGGGCTGGCCTAGATTCATACTCACAATGTGAAGAATCAACCAATGTCCCAACTTCAATGCATAGTTCCGTGATTGCCCAATTAACCCCGCCCCCTTAGATATTGTTGCTATGCCTCACACGCTATTGTCAAAATGGCGACACACACTGCACATACCAATGGGACTTTCAATGGACAGCACAGATTCATTTGAGAAAACTCAAAGGTATTCATGTGTCAGGGTCAACAGTTACCGTAGCACGCACTTAGTAAAAGGCCAGAGATGTCATATATTCATAACAGTTCGCTTTCTTACCTTTGAACAGCGAATTGCCCGGCCTTGAAACCAAAAATTCACCCGGAACACCGCATACAACGTATCAGCAGAAAATCGCAATTTGACCTATGTAGGCGCTGTCTGCTAGCTCTGTTGTGATTGGTCGTCGGGTTCAGTTGATTGACAGGTTGGAACTATGGATTCAAATCCCTTTAACGTTTCTATTGTGATGTATTTTGTTCATGCAGGAAATTGCGTCAGCCACTGAGAAAGAAATAGACGAGACTAGAAATGGCTACAAACCGGTGTCTATCCACTCAGCAACGCTGTTCTTCTGTATCTCTGATATGGCAAACATTGAACCTATGTATCAATACTCACTCACGTGGTTCATTAATCTATATCTGCAGGTAAGGCCGACATCATGGAAGTACACGTAGTTAAATTACTATCAATGCTAGAATAGGGCGACAAATCGTGTGTAAAAAGGGTATATTAGGGCGACGTGCTCAATAGGGCGACATTTTGGTGTCGCCCTAATATTTTTGAGTTTAAAAATCATTTTTTTAGGTCAAAAACCATTTTTTTTAAATCGAGAACCATTTTTATTAGGTCTGGAACTGTTTCTCTTCGGTCTGCAACCATCTCCGGAAGCTTTGGGTAAAAAAATAAGGTGTCATTTTGAGTGACTCTTGCCGAAATTTCGGTGGTCTCCGGTGAGAGTCTTCCCGAAATGTCGCCCTATTGCGGCATTCAGCGTTGTTTAAAAATACAACAGTATTATTATTATTATTATTTGTCTCTGATATTCATACCAAGGATTCCTCAATAGTGCTCATTGCACTGTCACTCGCAAGCGTGAGGAAACCCATGAAGAATTAATTAGAAATGGCCAGAGACACCGGGGATACCTCCCCTTGCTCTTCACTAAAGAATGCTCTGGGATCTTTAGAGTGCGTTACCGTTACTTAACACACTGGACCAACGGCATTACATCCCTTCCGAAGGACGGAGCAAGTGAGATTAAGTGCCTTGCCCAAGAGCACAAGTGCCACAACCCGTCACGGCCAGGAATCGAACCCACATTCTAGTAGTAGTACTGGCAGGAACTTAAGTTCAACGCACTAGACCGCTCGGCCATAACACTCCCCCATATTGACTCCATTTGCAATAACCCAATTTTGTTTTCATGAGTTGACAAGAAAAACCTTATTCAAAGTGTTGATAGCAATGGTAACAAACACCACATGAATTTATTTCCTTACAAAATGGTATTTCATGCTGGAAATTGACAACCGAAGGTGGTTTTCTAAAAAGCTTAGTCCCGTGCACGAGACTTTTTTACCATTCACTTGTACACAAAATCCAAGTAGGGGAAAACTTACCAATACGATGGGTACTTTTCCCATTTTAAGTCCAATGCGGACAGCCTACGACGTTTTTCTCTTGATAACTTTCCCCGAGTCCAGCGGTTACTTTTCCTGGCCACTGCTTCCCGAGACGATAAGTCCAATGCAGACACAGCGAGTCAGTAAAAGCACTGCACATGCTCTCCTACGGTCTTTTTCCCGTGTCTAAAAGTCCAAATGCGGACAGCAGTAAAATTTAGCCATTTTTCATTTTACCATCGTCTCGGTAAAACCTTTTAAAAAAAGTACAATGCAGACACGGCTTAAATGTGCATCCTACAAACTGTCCAACCACTTGTGACGTTTCTCCCACAGTCCATTCAGAACAGTAAGAAGTCTTCGGAGCTGGAAGAGAGAATTGAGAATCTGAATGACCACTTCACAGACAGCATCTACAAGAATGTCTGTCGCTCGTTGTTTGAGAAGGATAAACTTCTGTTCTCGTTCATCTTGTGTATTGGCATCATGAACAGCCGGTTAGTATGGCACCTACAGCAGTTTGTGTACAACTCATATAGATATGCTTTGCTATATGTAGTTGTCGTGTTGACGTTGGTTTTTTTAGTGAGCCAAATTCCCAGTAATTCAAAGAAGTAATTTTCCCTAGATAAACAGTTTCCACCTAAAACCTGAGATTAACGTGTGTGAAAACATTTTGTCGAAGTAAGCTATAAAGGTTCATTTCAGCATATCAGTAAGCCATATTTTGTCCTATATATACCAAAATACTGTACGATTTTCACTTTGTTAGCCTAGTATTATTTGATATGGGATGTACTTTCCCCTTATTCTCTAACCATTGTTTTAGTGAGGCTTGTTTTGAGTCTTGTAAAACAAGCAAATACTCTGTGCTGAGCAGTGGAGTATTCTGCTGATCTGTAATGAGTAACGTATTTTGCATTTACACAAAACGTCTTGCTCAATTCCAGAGAAATCCGTTTTGTAGAATATTTAACATTCTCTAAATTGAGATTATTGGTTATATATCTTTATGTTTATGATTGTGATTTTCAAAGCATCACTTAAAAGAAATCAAAGCTTTTTCTTATGCTTGCTTCACAACATGAAAGAGATTTTGAGTTAGATGGCTGCCCCATTATAAGGATGGATTTTCCCTTGAAAAATAAAAATATATTCTTTCCTGTGACAGGTCCATAACCTTTGTGTATATTATCTAATTGATTCAGAGGCACCGTGGACGATGAAGAATGGAGGTTCCTACTAACGGGTGGCGTCGCATTGGATAATCCGTTTCCTAATCCGTGCTCTGATTGGCTGACTGATAAGGCCTGGTCAGAGATAGTACGGTCCTCCAACTTGACCAACTTGAATGGATTCAAGGAACGTAAGTATCGAAGCCAACAGGTGGCAGCCAACATGCGAGCCAGCTAGTTTAAAACACCATGTGGGGTGTTATGGCCGAGCGGTCTAGTGTGTCAAACTTAAGTTCCTGTGCTAGTACTAGAATGTAGGTTCGATTCCTGGCCGTGACGGGTTGTGGCACCTGTGCCCTTGAGCAAGGCACTCAACCACACTTGCTCCCATTCCTCTAATTGGCGGTCCCTCCGCTGTTGGATGTGGTATATAAATAAATAAATTAATAAATAAATTATCATTCGTTTAAAATTGGCCACGTGATGTGTTCTCAGCCAATGAGGATGCGTAAACTGTATTTATGAAGTAAAAGTAAATTGTACTTTACATTTCATGTCACTCCATCAGACTTTGAAGAGAACCACGGAACATGGAAGCACATATATGACTCGGCCACTCCTCACGAGATGAAATATCCCGAGCCCTTTGATGCAATCATTGGCCTGGCCCGCATGGTCATCCTCAGATGCCTACGCCCTGACAAACTAATCCCTGCCGTCCAAGACTACATCGTTGACAACATGGGCCGGAGCTACATCGAGCCTCCAACGTTTGACCTCGCGGGGAGTTTCGCCGACTCGCACTGCTGCGCGCCTCTGATCTTCGTTCTGTCGCCCGGCGCGGACCCCATGGCGGGATTACTGAAATTCGCTGATGATAAGGGTTTCGGAGGAAGCCGCATTCAGACTATCTCGTTAGGCCAGGGGCAGGGACCCATCGCGACTAAGATGATTGAGAATGCATTGAAGGATGGGACTTGGGTCGTACTGCAGAACTGTCACTTGGCCTCCAGTTGGATGCCGAAGTTGGAAAAGATTTGTGAGGAAGTGATCGTACCGGAGGCCACACATAAAGACTTCAGGGTATGGTTGACTAGCTATGCGTCAGATGATTTCCCTGTCTCAATCCTGCAAAATGGTGAGAAAACAGTACACAGAAATTTGCTCGTATGTGCAGTGAAATGTTGATAGACCTTATGTATAGAGGAATTTCAAATTGTCATTGAAACGGAGTTCTCGGTGCTTTTTGTAATTTTAGCCTACCCCAGTTTTTACTTCACAAATTTTTGCAATAACTAAAGCTTTTTTCTTTTTTAATACAAATTTTGTCTACATGCCATTTTTATCAACAAATTGGCTTTGAACAAAATATCTGTCATTAACCAAAACATATGTCAATTTCTTTGATATTCATATTATTTTTTATTTGTTTTTGCTTTGTAGGTGTGAAGATGACAAATGAACCCCCTAAGGGTCTACGTGCCAATCTCTTACGCTCCTACCTCAATGACCCCGTATCAGATCCAGAATTCTTTGAAAGTTGCAACAAGGTAAAAAGTCATTTTTTTTCTTCATAAATTGATTTAACTTGCGTCGGGGAGACTGAATTGTGTTAATTAGGGTTTGTTTTGCCCTTACCAGATGTAATTTTTAACACTGTATACTACGTGCTTTCCCGAGACACTATGAAAAACTTTATAGCGTGCTCGGGTTGGACTCCAACCCACGACCTCCTGCAAAAAAGGCACGCGTCTTACAACATTTTGCAAAATGCTACTATGTGGGTCTTTCTATAAATTAGGGGTCCAAAAGTGTGACATTTGGTGTCCCCCGTTACACCTGATATGTGTTATTTTTCGTACAAAAATCATTAAAATGGCTTTTGAACCATTTTGTATGAATTGTACTTTATGTACTCACTCTTTGAGATGGAAAGTATTTAAAGAATGTGTCCTGAATTTACAAAAACAAGATGTAAAATGTAACGGGGACACCAACATTGGACCCCTAATTTATAGAAAGACCCATATGCTCTATAATTGTCGAGTAGATAACTCATGGGTATTCTAATTTACATGCAACTTTTGTATTGGTCAGAACTTTGCATGTCACTGCCTCAAATTAGCAATAGTCCGCAAGTGAAATTACCTACGGTGTTGAATTCACGTACCAACGCTATACACCATATGCCATTTCATTAGAGTACTCAAAACAATCACATGAACTCGTATGCAATGTGGTTTCGTTTACAATGTTGACGTCGTCTCTCATTCGGTCGATAAGGTCATGATAAGGTTAACTCTCATGCACACCTTTTTAGAAAAACAGTGTCACAATATCAGGCATTTGGAGCAACAGAGGCGATGGTCTTTGTGAAATTCGGTTGAATTTTGTAACATATTTGATTTTTCATCTTACCATCAGCCCGTGATCTGGAGGAAACTTCTCTATGGTCTGTGTTTCTTCCATGCTTTGATGCAAGAGAGACGCAAGTTTGGTCCATTGGGCTGGAACATTCCATATGAATTCAATGAATCGGATCTCAGGATCAGCATGAAACAACTCCTGGTAAGCGCGCCCTAATTCAAGATGTTTAATCTCAGTTGCCTCGTCAACCCAAGCGATAATTGGAGAGCTGTTAGGGGGAATGCCATAATCAAAGTGCTGATAGGGTTGTGCACCTTGGCCAGGCAGCCACCTAGTTGAAGTGAATTTGTTCTGGTGATTTCCTGAAGGCAGCGATAATAATGGCCATGGCGCCAGGTATTTTGTGGCGGAATGCCACAATAGTGCTGATAGGGTTGTGCACCTTGGCCAGGCAGCCACCTAGTTGAAGTGAAATGATTCTGGTGATTTCCTGAGGGCAGCGATAATAATGGCCATGGCGCCAGGTATCCTGTGGGGGAATGCCACAATAGTGCTGATAGGGTTGTGCACCTTGGCCAGGCAGCCACCTAGTTGAAGCAAAATGGTTCTAGTCATTTCCTGATGGCAGCGATAATAATAATGGCCACTGTGTGATTTAGAAATGCTGTGCTATTATCCAAGTCACACAGCCAAGGATTTAGAAGTCCCTTTCTTTCTCCATTTTCAGATGTTCCTGAATGACTATGACGAGGTCCCATTTGATGCTCTGACCTATCTGACTGGTGAATGCAACTACGGAGGTCGAGTTACGGACGATAAAGACAGACGATTACTGACGTCGCTCCTGTCAAAATTCTACACTGACAAAATACTCTTGGAAGAAAAGTTTCCGTAAGTCTGACCTCATTTTTTTTTATAGGATACACACTTTTATTCCATTCATAAATACTTTTTTTGTGTAAATCTGTAAAATTCTTTAACAATAAATGTTGGAGTTAAAGGGACATACCGGCTTTGTTGTGCTATTTTGGGCTCGAAATAGACCCATACATGATTCTGAAAGTCTTTCCGAAATAGACTGAAGAGAACCTGAAAAGAAACCACAAAATTTTGCCGTTTTTGAGCATTTTTCAAAAAATCAAGGTCACATGATTTATCCGAACCAGATTCTGGTTCCGATAAATCACGTGGTCTTTGAGTTAGTTTTATTTCCAGCCGTAGAAACCAGCGCGAAGTGCGAGTTGCTTTTGTCATTCGCGGTTGGTTTCTCTTCTTGTTGGAAAATAATGTCCTACGAACACTATGTACACACCGTATTTTCCAATTTGTACACAAATCTGACCTCAAATTCTTAAAAGGATACTTAACACTTGTTGTGACACTAACAACTAAAAAAAAAATGGGATGAGAAAAAAAAAAATCATTTTGCGAGTCAGTGATCCAAACCACTCAGTCACAGTACCCCAATAATATGTGTATATTATCCGCCCTCAAACCATGTTATATTTGTATACAGGTTTTCAGACAGCGGTGACTATTACTGCCCTACCGATGGTCCATATCACTTTATTAACTACATCCGTAGCCTTCCCATCAGTCCACACCCTTCCCATCATTCCCATCATTCAACACCCTTCCCATCATTCCTTGAGAATGCTGATATAGCAGTGCATATTATTATATTGGCAGGTTTTCAGACAGCGGTGACTATTACTGCCCTATCGATGGTCCATATCAACCATATATTGACTACATCCGTAGCCTTCCCATCATTCCACACCCTTCCCATCATTCCTTGAGAATGCTGATATAGCAGTGCATATTATTATATTGGCAGGTTTTCAGACAGCGGTGACTATTACTGCCCTATCGATGGTCCATATCAAGCATATATTGACTACATCCGTAGCCTTCCCATCATTCCACACCCTTCCCATCATTCCTTGAGAATGCTGATAGAGCAGTGCATATTATTATATTGGCAGGTTTTCAGACAGCGGTGACTATTACTGCCCTATCGATGGTCCATATCAAGCATATATTGACTACATCCATAGCCTTCCCATCAGTCCACACCCTTCCCATTATTCCTTGAGAATGCTGATATAGCAGTGCATATTATTATATTGGCAGGTTTTCAGACAGCGGTGACTATTACTGCCCTATCGATGGTCCATATCAAGCATATATTGACTACATCCGTAGCCTTCCCATCATTCCACACCCTTCCCATCATTCCTTGAGAATGCTGATATAGCAGTGCATATTATTATATTGGCAGGTTTTCAGACAGCGGTGACTATTACTGCCCTATCGATGGTCCATATCAAGCATATATTGACTACATCCATAGCCTTCCCATCAGTCCACACCCTTCCCATTATTCCTTGAGAATGCTGATATAGCAGTGCATATTATTATATTGGCAGGTTTTCAGACAGCGGTGACTATTACTGCCCTATCGATGGTCCATATCAAGCATATATTGACTACATCCGTAGCCTTCCCATCATTCCACACCCTTCCCATCATTCCTTGAGAATGCTGATATAGCAGTGCATATTATTATATTGGCAGGTTTTCAGACAGCGGTGACTATTACTGCCCTATCGATGGTCCATATCAAGCATATATTGACTACATCCGTAGCCTTCCCATCATTCCACACCCTTCCCATCATTCCTTGAGAATGCTGATATAGCAGTGCATATTATTATATTGGCAGGTTTTCAGACAGCGGTGACTATTACTGCCCTATCGATGGTCCATATCAAGCATATATTGACTACATCCATAGCCTTCCCATCAGTCCACACCCTTCCCATTATTCCTTGAGAATGCTGATATAGCAGTGCATATTATTATATTGGCAGGTTTTCAGACAGCGGTGACTATTACTGCCCTATCGATGGTCCATATCAAGCATATATTGACTACATCCGTAGCCTTCCCATCAGTCCACACCCTTCCCATCATTCCTTGAGATTGCTGATATAGCAGTGCATATTATTATATTGGCAGGTTTTCAGACAGCGGTGACTATTACTGCCCTATCGATGGTCCATATCAAGCATATATTGACTACATCCGTAGCCTTCCCATCAGTCCACACCCTTCCCATCATTCCTTGAGAATGCTGATATAGCAGTGCATATTATTATATTGGCAGGTTTTCAGACAGCGGTGACTATTACTGCCCTATCGATGGTCCATATCAAGCATATATTGACTACATCCGTAGCCTTCCCATCAGTCCACACCCTGAGGTCTTTGGTCTCCATGAGAATGCTGATATCACCAAGGATAACCAAGAGACACAACAGGTTAGATTCCACAATTGCACAACTATTTGAAATTCTCAGGTTTTTGACTGAATGTTTGTGTATTGTGCATACTAGGATTGGTGTCTTTACCTTAAAAATCAATTTAATTTGTGTGTTTTCATTTTGCACATAAAGCTAATAACTTTCAAATGAAATAATTATTGAAAACAAAAAATCAACTAAGGTCCCGTTTGCATTCAACCTAGTTTTACCAAATTGAACCCCGCATTCAAAGGCGAGTTGAAGCTGAGAAGTCGCAAAGTGTAAACTCATATAATGCAAATAAGCAGCAAAATATTGGCAGCAAATACTACAGAATGTACATAAAAGCTATAGCGGTGAATTTCAATTTGCAATGAAAACGGACTAGATGTATATTTTGTGATCCCTCCTTACAGCTATTTGATGGTATTTTACTCACTCTACCGCGGCAATCTGGAGGCGGTGGTAAATCACCTCAGGAGATCATTGAAGACTTAGCAGCTAGCGTTACTAAGTTTGCAATGAAAACAGACTAGATGTATATTTTGTGATTCCTCTTTACAGCTATTTGATGGTATTTTACTCACTCTACCGCGGCAATCTGGAGGCGGTGGTAAATCACCTCAGGAGATCATTGAAGACTTAGCGGTCGACATTCTCTCCAAGTTGCCTTCGGATTACAACCTGGAGTTTGTAAGTACACACAAAATCCTCAATTGCTCTCTTGAATAGAATTTTGATAGAAAATCGAGTTTGGGAAATCTGGATGCAGTGAAAAGCAACTTGGCTTCACCGGGATTCGTACCATGGACCTTCTGCATATAATTTTGAATAGAATTTTAAATCAGGGTTCTGACAGTCATTTAAAGCCTCGAAAAGGTCATGAAAATAGCCTGCAAGTGAAATGACGTAATAATACGAAGCATGATGAACTTAAATGAAGTACTCGCCGAACCGGTGCTCATTGTGTTTGTGTTGAGTTCGTCAAACTCACTGTAGTTTTTACTGCGCTCTTTAACTGAGTAGGATGCAGGTAGCCCCCAGCACTAGAGTCACCTCCGAAGAGTCCCTGGAGTATTTTGAGTACTCCGAACAATCCCATCAGTCTCCTGTGTCACATGCTTTTGTTTACATTGCTGACATCCCTCATTCGGTCCATAAGAAAAATTTTGTTTTTGTTATGTTTTTTCTTTTAATAAACACACAGGTGATGGAGAAGTACCCAGTCATTTACACGGAGTCCATGAACACCGTACTCCGTCAAGAGTTGATTCGCTTCAACCGTCTGACGTCCGTGGTTCGAAGCTCACTTCAGAACATCCAGAAAGCCATCAAGGGTCTTGTGGTCATGTCGTCAGAGCTGGAGGATGTGTTTGACAGCATGCTTGTGGGTAAAGTGCCTGCCATGTGGGCAGCCAAGTCTTATCCATCGCTCAAGCCAATGGGAGGGTACATGATCGATCTCTTGGCCAGGTAAGTGTCTCTGGTTCGAATCCCGTCCGGGTCAGTATGTGGATTGAGTTTTCAGTTCCTGCTGGATTCAGTGGGGATTTCCTATACATGTTTTCCTCCTACTGTACATTTAAAACTGAGGTTTTGTTCATCGTCTTCTCTTTACAGGTTTCTACAGGCTTATGAGCTACAGTGCCATGGGCGTTTTGGTTTCATTATCAGAAATAATCAGTAATATCGTAATAATTTGTCACGCTGTCATTTCTTATGGTTTTGTTTGTAGACTCAAGTTTTTGCAAGACTGGATTGATCAAGGAGTTCCAAAATGCTTCTGGTTGTCTGGGTTTTACTTCACACAGTCTTTCCTCACAGGTAATATGTCTACTGATTCAAACTGGTTTAAAGGTAATATGCAGTATTTGCTATTGCTGTACATTGGATTTTAGGGTCATGGACTTTGTTCACATTAAAGGCCCTATGTATTTAATAGTACATGTATAATAGACATTTTAACAAAATTATATATTTCTCTGTGTACTTTTTAATGTAATAATGTACTGGCAATTCTGCTTATGGAAGCGAAGAGAACGTGAAATAACAAAAATAATAAAATAAACCATTAATAATAATGTATAATTTGCAGGATAAAACTGTTTACAGATTCATGGAATAAGAGTGTAACATATCTAAGGAAGAATGTTGGTAAACTAGCCTGAAGTAATTTTAGCTACTTAGATGCATCAATGCTTCAGAAAACCTTGAAAATCTATATATGGATTTTGTGTCAAGTAAATGGTAAAAAAAGTCCCGTGCACGGGACTTTTTTAAAAAGCCACCTTCGGATGTCAATTTCCAGCATGAAATACCATTTTGGACGGAAATAAATTCATGTGGTGTTTGTTACCATTGCTATCAACACTTTGAGTAAAGTTTTTGTCAACTCGTGAAATACAAAATTTGGTCATTGCAAATTTTTTTGTGAATGCACAACTCTTCATTTAGTGGTGATTAGAATGGAAAATATGCATGCAAACTAAAACTACACATGCCTGAACCAAATTTGACTCGGTGCGACAAGAAATCGCATAAGGTTACCCCGCCATTTATGTACGCGTACTTGAAGTGAGTACAATCAAACAAACAAACAAAAACCTGATGCACAGTTTAAAATAACACGTGTGTAGGAAATAGGCCTTTATAAAATGGCAAAATGCCAAAGTTTACTGCTGAAGAATTTTGGTGATCCTTGTGGCTCATCCCATTACTAGCGTCCAGGTCCCTAGTCAATCTTAAACGTACGGTTTAAGACTAGGCAAAACTCGCCCTTATTCCTTTTATTTATAACCATACATGTTGTGTTTGACAGGTGTGAGCCAGAACTATGCCCGCAAGTACACCATTCCAATAGACCATCTTGGCTTTGAGTTTGAAGTGACTGAACACGAAGAGACAGTAGACAGTAAAGCTGAGGATGGGGCATATGTCTATGTGAGTTCCCATATATTTCACTCAACAAAAAGAGGAAACTCCCATTATGTTATAAGTGGGGTACCGTGGCCGAGTGGTTTGGGTCATTGACTCGCAATCATAGGAGCTGCAACAGAAAAAGATCTGGCACCCCAAGTTCGTTTAGAATTTGGTTCCTTGAGAAGCTGCTGGTTACTTGATCGAAGAGTTCTTGCTGGACATTATTCATGTACATGTAGTAGTTCCTTAATGTAGTAGGGAGCCTTTTGAGAGCCTTGTTAGTTGAATCGCAATAATTACCGACCTTGAGGTGGCTATGTAATGTGCCTTGACTGCAACATGGATTCTTATATTGCATATCTTCTTGTTTTTTTGTATATAACAGGGTCTGTTCCTTGAAGGCGCTCGTTGGGACCGTACCCTAATGCGACTCAACGAATCTTACCCCAAGATTCTCTACGATACACTCCCAATCACCTGGCTCAAACCAGGCATCAAAGCCAACTTCAAGGCAGTCCCAACCTACACTTGCCCAGTCTATAAGACCAGCGCTAGGAGGGGAACGTTGTCTACCACGGGACACTCGACAAACTTTGTCATGCTGTTGGAATTGCCGTCTGATAAACCACAGGCGTATTGGATCAATCGAGGTGTGGCTTCACTCTGCCAGCTGGACGATTAGGTCAGGTGAGTCCAAAATACATTTATAAATACTTATTGAAGACAGTTCACGCATTCCTATTGGTCACAAACACGTCGCGTGAGTGTTCTTATATAAATGATAAAGGTCCAGCTGGTTATAACTTTGCTCGTTCCACCGCTCTTACAGGACGCTGGGAGGGGCAAATTACCTTGAGCTCCCATTGGCCAGGTCATCATACAACAGTTTTTTTCCAGCTAGCAAGGCAGGTTTTGTACACAAAGTACCATGTTTATGATGGATATATCATCATTATCATAGTATTTTATCATGCCCTTGACAGCAAATGACTCGCAATGCCTCTGCACATGACCCTTCATGACATATTTCCTTCAGAAGAATTTGTGAAATACATTTAGCCTTACGCCCCCGTATGGGCGGTGGGTATGAGCGAATGTTATAAAGTCTGGTGCCAAGAGTTTTTGAATAGTGTAAATGGAATAAAATGAGCAAGCCCGAATGCAACTTGGTAGCGGTGTATGGCTTGATCGCGGCGTACGGACGGAAGAACATTTTACACGGTGGCAAACGTGTGCCTCAACTCTCTTAGGAAAATAAAATGTTCTGCATATGTGTAAATCCGGTCGATAAGCTTGGTTTGCATGAAACAATTTTGGAACAATGTAGGGTTGAATGTGAGGTTGGAAATTTTAAAAAAAGATCTGTCCAGGGGCATATTTCATGAAGCGCTACAAACCTTCGTAACACCAGTTGCAATAGGTAAACCACTGTAACGTGCATCTCGAGTAATGTGCGTCTCGAGTAACGTGCGTCTCGAGTAACGTGCGTCTCGAGTAACGTGCGTCTCGAGTAACGTGCGTCTCGAGTAACGTGCGTCTCGAGTAACGTGCGTCTCGAGTAACGTGCGTCTCGAGTAACGTGCGTCTCGAGTAACGTGCGTCTCGAGTAACGTGCGTCTCGAGTAACGTGCGTCTCGAGTAACGTGCGTCTCGAGTAACGTGCGTCTCGAGTAACGTGCGTCTCGAGTAACGTGCGTCTCGAGTTACGAAGGATCGTAGCGCTTTGTGAAATCGACCCCAGGGCATAGGCCCTAAATAATCCACTCATGCTTGTGCATAACAATAGTATAATGATAATAAATAACAATAGTATAACATTAGTCTAAATAGTTACAGGACACAAAGAACCCCTTTGAAAAACACTTTGGAAACTTAACTTCACACAAATCTACAAGTTAACCTTATATTATGCACATCACTATATACATGTAGTCAACTTGGCACACTTTACTCAAAAACACATTCCTTCTTCATTGATCAATTTTTCTTTCGTTTTGTTTTGTTTCTTTACAGTTTTGCTGTTTTTTCCTTTGATCTTGTTTGCAGTTTAGTGAGGATCTTTCAACTTTAAAGTTTTAATTTGTTTTCATTTTGTTCTGTTTGTATAACAACATTAGTTCATTACTAAGCAAGTGCTTTCTGTTTAAAATTCCAGTTGAACTTGTGGTTTTTGGCATTTACCATTTACATACATGTACATGTATATAAGAGTGAATAGTATAGTTTTAAAGTTTTACATTTATCTACTGGCAAGGTTGTGTGTTGGATCAAACTATCTGTATGCAAGCATACGAACAAATGAAAGTAGTACTTTCCTGTCTTTGGAAAAATTAATACGGCTGAAATCGATATTGGTGTTAGTTTGGGACGGATGAACCGGTAATTTACTTTGTACAGAATTTTGCGGAATTATTTTACCAAGCCTTGCTTCAGTTGTACATGAATTTAAATGGGCGTTGGGATTTTTTGGGGGGATAATACCAATTACATGTACATAAACAACCACTAGACTGCTTCATAGCTCAATTGGTATGGCATCTGCACTTTAAACAGAAGGTCCGCGGTTCGATTTCTGGTGGAGCCAAGTTGCTTTTTTTTACTGCATCTGCACCCAATTTAATTTACGCACTGCGTAAGCCCACTTACGCAACTTCTTATTGTGTAAGTTGCGCAACATTCCTGCTATAAATACATGCAAGCTGTAGGGCCTACGCCATTTTAAAAGGTTGCGCAAGCTATACAAACGTTTTCGTGAAATCGGCTGCCGGAATTCCCAAGCTCATGGACCAAGTTTGTCCACTTTTCTATTGAATGTTTTACAGTCTTTAGAAAAACCAAGTTGTTGCAAGTTTCTATAGTGCCTTGTTGAGTTGAATATCAAGCAATTATATCTAGTGTGTGATAGTCAAAATATTATGCATATTTTTGTACATAAAATGACATTCCAACTTCAAGTATCCGTCCATTTTTAAGATATTGTCAATGCCAAAGGAGGAGTGAGTCATTCCATTTTAATCAAACCTTCCTTTCGATCGAATCTTCCAGCAATATATTCAGAATATGATTCAGTGTAGAACAAATTTGAATAAAATAGTATGTTTATTTAAATGTTTATCCAATAGTCTCAACTAAAAAGTAAACGTTCTATTCTGCAAAGGACAAGCTCAAATGAAACGATGCTTGCTTCTTTGGTGTTTAAGTGGCTTGTAGATTTATTAACTTTAAATGAACAAAAGTTTTTCTTGAGGAATATATATTTGCTGGGACAACCTCCATGTGACTTTCTCTTCTATTTGGTGTGTTCGATTTCAATATTCATATTGAATGTAGTGGTAAATAAGGCATTATAAGATGATTGTTTATGTATATAACTCAAAATTTGCTAAAAGTCTTGTGGCTTGTCAGGCAAATATATATATACTTACAGGTACCTTATGTAAGAAAATGGATAACAAAACATAACCAAGCTTGCAAAATGTCCACTATTCCAAAATAAATAATCCAAATCAATAGGAAACCCTTTTTGAGTAGTATATTAAAGGAAGGAACAACACTTGCAAAGGGTTGCATAACTCTGTACGCTTCATGTAAGTCGCCATCTTTTGCAGTTCGGCACTCGGACTTGAGAGGGCGGGAGTCGGGTCACAATAGATTTTACACACTTCACGTCATGTGGGAGTCGGGAAACAAGGCAACAATGTTGACATCATCCATGCAATCATTGCATGATTGACGTCATCATCCCTTTCAAAATTTCAAATATGGCGCAGGAGATAGTTGCATTAGTCACAGAGTTTATCATCAAAATTAATTGGGTTGCTGACGTTGAAAACCAGATTCTCGTGAAGGTTTATGCACCGATAATACATCGATAATATTTAAATTTAATTCGTTGATAACTTCAAAACAAGTGTTATCCCTTCCTTTAACTTTAAGGGATAAAGATTGGCAAATCTTGTAGGGTTGCCTAATGACTTCATCCAAGGAATTCATTTTAGGTTTTGTTTTTGTGTTGGATACAAGTTTTATTGGTACATGTAATATGGCCATTTTGTTTTAGCACTTGTACAAATTTATGCAGTTGTTTGATAAACTGAAAATGGTTTGAAGCATTTTGCGGTGGAAAACACTGCCTTCGTTTTGTTTTCCATATTTGACATGTCGGGGCAACATGAACATTCACAAGGTGTTCCTGCAATCCAAGGATTATGCAACAAAATAGCCTGTTTGAGACACTTTACTAATCGGTCTCTTTTGCAACAATGGTTGATGTTGTTTATAAAATAATGTAAATAAAGTTTGAAAATAAAACGGCATTTTAAGAACAAAATTTGGAATGAATTTATTCAGTGCTTCATGCTGACATGGAAAAACAAATTCTGATAAAATTATTGGAACGTGGAATTTTGCCAAAAAGCACCACATGGTGCAATATGAGGCACTCATTAGGAAAAAAAATAGTAATTTTAAAGAAATAAAACAATTAGTACCATGGTCTATCAACTGAGTATGATTTTCATTGACAATTCTTCAATGAAGATTTAAGGCCTTTAAACAATGTACATGTAGTTCACACTTGCTATTCTGTTATGAACTAAATAATGCTCAACACTAGTACAATGCTAAAAATGTTGGGGGAAAAACTACCATGTAAGATAAAAATGATGAAAATTGAAAACATCACCTCATTCCCGGCCACCAAATTTAACAAGGTATTTCTACTAAAAACTGGGTTATATGGTGGTAATAAGTATGTGTGTATGGAAGACATTTAAGTACATGTGTATACATGATGATAGTTGATACATACATGTAGTTTTAAAATACTTTAAATTGGTAGGCACTGTTACAATGTAATGAAAATCAAACAATATATATGTTATTATCTTCAAACAAACTTGAATCCGTGGTTCTGTTAGGTGGATCCATGGCAACCAACAGTGTGATAATGTTTCATAATACTCTTCCGATTCTCATATTGCACTCTGCATAATGCGCAATGGTATTCCAAGATAACTGCGTCCAATGCGGCTTGTTATGCGCGTGATTCTCTACACTGCATCTTATGCGTCAAGTTTGCTTGAAGATAAATTCGTTATCCCACTCGCACTTGTAACTAATAATGTGCAATTTCCATAATGCAAGGGGTCCGACAGAAAGAGGGGCTGTGACCTTGACAGTTAAAAAGTTTATTTTGGCAGCCTTGGTCTGAGGCGAGTAAGAGCAGCCTTCTTTTTTTGTATTTGGTCACCCAAATTTCCATATATTAATTTGTGTTTACACTAATCAACTTTTATCATGAAAATACAGAAAGTTTCCTCAAAATGAACTCATATAAAAAAAAAAATGAACATAATGCTATAACCTAAGCTGTATTTAAATAAACCAAATTACAAAGTCCAGTGTCACAAAGACTACAATTAATAACAAATCAATACAAAGATAAAAAACTGCAACTCAATATCTTAACACAGTTTTAAAATGAAAACAAAACCGACTCACCGCAACCATTAAAGGCATAGGCTCGTCAGCAATGCACGCGCGCCTGTGACGAGCCTGTGCCTTTTAATTAAACAAAAAACATTGTAAAATGATTTGTGCAATACGTGTGTATTGATAAATTATCTATTTATCACACACTGTAGTGCTTGAGGTTTCATAGTTCTAGCCACTCCACAGCAGATTTATCATACACAATTTGTAAAAGTAAGATTTTTTTCTTGTATAAAAATATAATTTGTTTCAATCCAAACTAGTACATTGCACAACCTACTCAACATCTACCTTCCAGTCACTACCAATTACCCGTTTCTGGGCTACACATTTTAACACCTAGGGCCAATTTCACGGTGCTGCAAAGTACAAAAATTGCTTGCCACAGAACTTATTTGCTTTAATTTGAAGGAAAAAAATGGGTTGCCAGATGTATTGACTGGTATTCTAAGAACACAACTTGACATACAACTTTGACTGATAACCCTTTAGCAGCACTATGAAATTGGCCCCTGATCCACTTCATCAGGTTTTAGAGTGCGTTTCTACTGAGTAAAACAACTGTTTCCAAAACGCTTTGGAAACGGTATACTTCCAGTTAGAAACAGCCTTAAATTGTTATTTGCCGGTACACGCAATGGTATTTTGCGCGTCATTCCAAATAACCGGGAATTTGTCTCCAGTACAAACAGACAAGATAACGGTTAAAGGTGTTACGCACCGCATCGGCAAAAAACGTTTAATGCCATCTAATAGAAACACATTCTTACCGAGATGCATATAGACCATTCCCATAACCATGGAAACCTTCCCTGTATTGTCTGCCATAGCCGGGATGCGGTCAGTGCATGAGCTACATGCGTTATGTGATGATGCTCAGTGTGTCGTCACTTCGAACAATTTGCACGTTTATTGTAATGGTGAATTCACACCAAGCCTTTTCGCGTGCGCGTAATTATTGCGATACGCGTCGCTTGGAGAAAAAGTGATGTGAAGGGAATTTTGAGTGAAACGATGCACTGAAAATCACTGAATTAAGAAAAGACTTTCCGTTCAACATGTCCAAGCTAATTCTGTGGTTTTTGGTGCGTTGTTTCATCTCAAATTCCTTCCACAGAATTAGCTTGGACTGAAAGTGTTTTCATAATTCAGTGATTTTTCAGTGAATCGTTTCACTCATAATTCCTTCCACACTGCTTTTTCTCAAAGTGACATGCTTAGCAATCACGTGCAAAGAGGCTCAGTGTGAATTTGTGTGTGCAAAAAGTGCGTTGGGCGCTGTTCGATTTAACAACAACCCAAAACGCACAGTCCGTGTACTAGAAAAAGCTATGTCCCAGCTATGGCGGACATGTACAGGAAGGCATCCTGGGAATGGTCTATACTGCAACTGTATTATGGAGGCGGCCATGTTATATATGGTTTGCCCTATCCTCAGCCTCTGTTCAATTGTTACATTTTATTCATCATACTAGACCCTTTGAACAGGCGGCCATGACAGGGGCAGTCACATCATTTAATATAACAACCTGCCCCCTGTCATGGCCGCTGGTGCAACGAGTCCATCTACAAACCTACAACCTACTATAGCTATCCCAAATGATTGAAATAGTGAAGCTTAATTCTGTGATCTGTACAGAGAGACCACATGTACAATGTACATGTGGTTTTTGATTTTCTCATTAAAGTGAAGATACAAAAATAGAGAATTATCTGAAATGTCAAGATTTATGTACACAATTCAGTTTGTAATTAATACAGGTACCATTTTCAAAATCCAAATGATACCGAATGTCAAATTAAATTTCCACTTTGATTTAAAAAACAATTGGTAAATGGTACACTGCCACCTAACCTCAGGTGAATTTTTGGCACTTTGATACGGAATAATTTCAGTCAATTATGCAAACAGATTGATTTTTTTTAAGCATCATCACAATAATTTTGTAACATGCCACCCCCCTTTGAAAAGTCTTTTCAGTCTTTAACTAATGTTTCATTAAAAGGCAGGGGCGTAGAAAAATTCAACTCCACCCCTCCCCCTCGCGACTTTAGACCGACCATCCCACAATCCACCGTTTCCCTCCCCCCCATTTTCAGCGCCTGTATCACCAAATATTACAATTTGCTATCAAAGATACATTAAATTATTTTTTATAGTTAGTACAAAGTTATTTATCTGATTACAAAAATACATTTACATAAATTACTCAATTTGCAGCTGTAATTTGAATACATTCACTGGTTCTTTTCTCAACATTTTCTCAACATTTTCTCCTTTATCCAAGCAAATTCTTGAAGTTAAAGCTCTTTACCAACATCCAATCTTCTTCAAATTGTTAATTTCCAACTTGGAAATTGATTACTAAAGTTAAACTAACTATGGAAGACATCAAACTTGGGTGAAATTCACCCACCACACACACATATCCAATCATTTGTACCAAAATAGACCAAGCAGGTTTGCTATTGAAATCAAACCTCTCAAACTTGTGTTTCTTAAACACAGTAATCTTATTCTCTCTGACTTTCATTGATCTACAACAAGTGTAGGTTTTCTGTTCATGCTTTGTATGCAAAACATTTTTTGAGGGAGTGGAATGTTTTAAATTGGTGATGACCTTTTAAGATTGAGGTCAAATCGGTATCAAACAGACTACATGTATAATGACTTTTCATCTCGTTAAGTTACCATGGAATGTTTTTCCTGTGGTCCATTTTGGAAAGCACATGCCGTCAGTTATTTCCTGCTGATGCTTTGGGGCAGATGACTGCTTCAGGATGCAGTTTGCAATGAAGGGACTTTAACCTAGGTAAATCAAATGGAAAAAAAAGCCTCCGAGATCAGTAAAATCACCGATAGACATTTGTCTTTGCATATTATTGCAGAGACCAAAATATCAGGATTGTTAACTTGCTGACTCAGACACTGTGTTCACACTGGTCCCGAGCTCGGGATCAAGATTGATCCCCTGATAAGAATGTGTCAGTGTTACCCGCAATGATTCGGAGTGCCGCGTTTCCATTCTGTAGTTGATCTCGAGCATGGCGCCAAACGTTACAATCAAAGGTCATGCTGTGTGCATGTGCAAAACAATGTGCGCTTGTTCTCCCAAACAATCGTGGACGTTTTAGGGAGGTCTAACAAAGAGAACAATATCGTCCGCGATTGGCAAGCGAATGTCCGCGATTCGCTCCTGTTCAAAACCAACGAGAGTAAGGAAAAATAGACTATGTCCAAACAAAAGAGGAACAAAGGGACGTCCGCGATTGTATGTGGATTCGCACCTGTTTGTGCATGTACAGTGTGCAAGGCCACTTGAATTTCACGGGCTTTTCTCACTGAGCTGTGGATTTTCCCCCGCAATGTCCCCGGAGCAGATGCGGTAAAGATTAATTGCTTATCTAACCGCAAACTCATCCAGAGCTTGAGGTTCGACCCTCTGCCGACGCAAGACCAATATCTTGGGGTCTGATCCGGGGCCAATTTGGTCCCGACAGCGCTTACACGCAAGGTGTACGGCCAGCTTTAGTTACAACCCTGCAATATATGTACACATCTATTACCTTGTAGGGTCTTTGGTTGTGTTGAATGCTGCATCTTTGAAAAGGATGTGATTAGACGCTTTCTTGGATTGAATTTTGTAACTCAGTGTTATCTGTGGGGAGAAATAACAAATCGAAAAGCTTAAAATGGAACATATTCTCTTCAAAATACCTGTTTAAAACTGAAATGGCAGGACAGAGTGAGTTATGCACCTATAAATTGTCCCCCCCTTCCCCCCGCATGTTTTGCACCAGAGGGTGGGGATTTTTGTCACCTAAATGTTGCCCCAGGGGTGGGGATTTTGTCACGCAAAAAGTGACAATCCCCACCTCTTAGGTTGGGTAGCCCGGGGGGAGGCGTGGGGGAAACAATTGATAGGTGCATTACACGTACAAAAAATTAGACGGGTGTGTGACAACTGACAATGTTATAACAAATGGAAAATTTAAGACAAATATTTCCTGTACTAATTAGATGTACATACATCTAAAATGCAAATACAATTTTGCCATTGCTCATTTATATTTACCAAACATCAAATATGGTTTATTCCTTTTCAAGGAAAACACAAAAACCTAAAATGGATTCAGCAAGAGCTTTATCACTTACTGCTCGGCTGATCTGGGTTTCTTTCAAATTCTGAAGTCTGGTGAGATGGGAATGTAAGTCCTTGAGTTTGGTCAATGGAACTCCTAGTAAATCAACTGAGAGAGAGAGAGACACGGAAACAAATATTATAATTGTTTTACTGGCATACATTTTCCTTTTATTTTCATTTGGGGTTTTTCATTAATTGTTTTGGTAACATTAACTGCATAACTTGATAAATACGAATTGTGCAATTAAACTGTATCATAATGGATAAACCCACGTGCTTGTACAGTATGTATCTTGTTGGGCGGTTATTTGCACAAGGTAATAATGAATCTCACCACTAAGAAATCCAATGGAGACATCATCAGGCAAGTCGATTCGGTCACAAATGTGCCGAAATTCTTCTTTACTGAAGACAGAAAAGACAAAACTAAAATTTTAAAAAACATACTGTGCTCATGCCAAAAATGTCGCATTGGAAATATTTAAAATGAAATGACAAATGTTCTCAGATTGCCACAAGTTATTGGCTTTTAAATAAGATAACAATTAAGTTATGGAGCAAATGGGGCAATTTACTAAACAAAGTTTCATCAATTGCATTTTTGTTCAATAACTTCCCATCATCAGTGTGTAACCAAATTTGTAAACTACTCACAATAAGTAAGGGATATTGGTATGTTGTGTTTTTTAAATGACTGTTTTCACCTATTCCTCAGACAAGGTGTGTCTGTCATGCAGATACAAAATCAGTCAAGCGGAATGCATACCCTTAATAAAATATCTGCATACACCCCACAATATCCCTAACTTATTGTAAGTAGCGTATGTTGATCTAAGTCCATCAGCCCTTCCAGTATCCCAGGTCAGCCAACTTTAAAAATGATTATTATTATACACACACAGCTATGTCCCAGTCCCTTGTATAGAAAATTTAAAAACCTTATTTGTCCATTTAAACATTTGCTGCAGGTAATAAATCTGTTCATTGGATAAACTATACATGTATGCAACTCACACATAAGATTATAACATCTGTTAGACATCTGTTATCAACCGTTTTGTCTTGATTTCATTATTATTATTATTATTATTATTATAATAATAATAATAATGAAATCAAGACAAAACGGTTGATAACAGATGTCTAATCCCATTCATGCCATCTGTCACACTATACTCCTTAATACATTCATAAAATCTATACGCAATCTGTTACATATGCATATTAACCAGCAGATTGCATTCGATACCAGTAATAAACCACCATCATTTCCAACCAAATCGTACAAATCCTGCTTCATAAATATTGTTTTACGCTCAGCGGCACATTGCATGCCATCCACACAAAACCATGGGCCAAACGTGTCTACAATTATATCCCATGTTTGTCCATGTATGGCCCAATGGCTTGAAGAATGGAAAGTCGTGAAATCCATTTGTAACGGCATAATGCCCATTGTTGTTGTGAAAACAATAGGACAATAGGAGTGCGTTGGTTACATGATGAGTGGACGTGTGCGGTATGAATGGGGCAGTTGGCCAGTGGGGACTTTCCCACACTCGCACGAATAAATGGATGAAGCATGTAGTACATTTTAAGTTCGTAAAAGCTTGACCAGGATTTGGCAATTTTGCTCAATGAAATGAGCTACAATCTTTGAACGTTATTTTTTAACTGGGGATTTAAAAGCAAGTGGGGCAAATTTCATGGCGCTGCTAGGCACAAACATTTGTTTAGCGCAGGATTTCTTTGCTTTGAAAAACTGGGTTACCAGCCAATAATGTATATCAAATTGTGCTTTTGAGAAATAGTAGAAAATCTGTAGTAATACACATCACATGTGATTTCGGTTGGCAACCCATTTTTGCAAATTAAAGCAAACAAAATTCTGTGGTAAACAAATTTTTATGCTAAGCAGCGCCATAAAATTGGCCCCTGTTAACAGAACTTGAATCAACTTTTTTAGTTATTTTGTGTTTTTAATATATATTTTTGTATTTAAAAAAAAAAAGCAACTATGTGTGTGTTTGTCAGAGCTTAAAGGAAATTAGTCAACTGCACTTTGTTTGGTTCGCGACATAAAGGAAACGACAAATTCACTTGCAGCCAAACAAAATATTTGTTCATGTTTGTGGTTGTAAGTTGAGCTTAACTTCCTCGTATCTTATGTCTAGTTTGCTTTTTTAATCCACCCAACTTATACATGTACTTATGGAAATGTTTTCCACACTAGGAAGAACTCTTAGAAAATACTCATAGTCAAGTGAGGGCAAATTGTTGGGACAGAATAGTCCCTGACTAGATTTTCTTGGAAATGGGGGACAAACAGATCCTTAAAATTCTGCCCAGCTGGACAGGCTTATTGAAAGAGAGAACATGAAGTAAGGCCACCCCAACCCCAGGAAAAGAATGAGGAAATATAAAATGTACATGAACATAAATGTACATAAAAGTACATACAGCAACCATTGCTGTTAATAACTTCTATAGACTGTATCGCATAGCCACCATTTCGTGGGGCAGTTTCTTTGTTCCTTGAGGACATGCATGGTTGCACATATTGTGCTTCCATTGTTGAACGGTTTAAGTAACAAAAGGTGCCCCATGAAATGGTGGCTATTCGATACGGTCAACTCATTACCCAAGCAAGGTGCTCAATTTACCCCTGGTCACTGGTCAAGGAGCAGATCCAGGAATGTTTCCAGGGGCGCGGGGGGCAGGGGGATTTTTATGTCAGCTTGTTGCAGACAGGCGGACACACAGAAAATGCATTACATTTTTGGTGTCGGAACAGGGGGTTTTGACCCCCAAAACCCCCCTCTGGATCCGCGCCTGTGGTATCAATTATATTCTGGTTAAACCTTCTCAAAGCTCCCTGGGAAGCATGCAGACCAGGCTGCCTGTATGCCACCTTTACTATCCTTACGGGTACCCATGTGCTCCTGGGTGGAGAGAGGCAATTTATCATGGCAAAGTGCTTTGCCCAAGGGCACACGCACCATGGCATGAACTGGATTTGAACCCGGAACCTGTAGAATGCAGCAGATTATTTGGTCACAATCGGTACTCCACAAGCTTTTCATTGGTTTTCACAGATGTGTGTCCAAAACAGCCTTGGTCATTCAAATCAACTCTTTAATCTGAACTGACACATTCCACTAGAAAATCAAAATCTCTGCTTCACTACACAGGAATGTCATCTTTTGTTAAAGAGCTGTGTCAGCTTAAAAAATGTACTGGTGTTTATTTATTGTTTGGGGTTTATTTACTATTTGTGCAGTTATTTTTGGACGCCTTGACAACACACAAGTATATGGAATGCAACTTTTTTTGTAAAGAGACGACAACTCCAGATTTAACAACTTATTTCAACTTTTTAGGGATGTCAGTTAGTCGTCAAATCTCAGGAACTTTTGCCTGAAATGTATATAAACATATGCAGTTATGCACAGACGAACAAATTGAAAAAGCCTGAAATCAGGCAATTATTTTTGCCCGAACTCTGACATCCCTGAACTTTTATAACCCAAAGCCAAGCAGTTCTCGGTGTTTAAACCCAAAAGGTTAGGCCCTACATGTACAGAATTATTAATATGCAGGTATTTTTGCACCAATTATGCATAGGCCTATCCCAGAAAATTTACCATGGTCTGGGGAAACCTAGCAGGGAAGATTTTGGTCCAAACAGTCTAAAATTTATTTTTGACCCTAATTTGTTTGACCCTAATGCAAAAACAAAGTTTGAAAATTAAATTGCTACTAAGTGGAATAATATATACTGACCAAATAATTTGATCAGAATGAACACACGCTACCATAAGAATAACCTGAGGTAGTATACCAATTAACTGTGCCTTATAGCTCAGCTGGTAGAGCGTCTGTTCGGGGAGTCAGAGGTCTCGGGTTTTAAACCCGATAAGGCCCTTACGATTTTTCTCTCATCCCAAGTTTTACTGTAAACAAGTTAGAAACATTGTAAATTCTGCTTCAATATATAAGCTGTATAAAATATGCCAACTTATTTACATAAGCAATATTATGGAACACATACAAACATTTTCTTTAACACAATTTTCTCAAAAAACCAACATGTAAAATATAATATTTGAAATTGTTAATTCTGGGCAGAATTAGCAGCAGGTTTATATCATACAGTTAACTATACTTTGCATCACAGGCCATACAAATTGGCACTCTTGTCTAGACAAGAAACTATTGTGCACATGTCTCCAGGAAATGGGGAAAAAATCGCTGCAGAGTAAACAGAAAGTCCACTTTGAGTTTGCGTTGGTGCCTTCCCGTTAGGGAAATAATTTTCCAGGCACTGGTTCTGAAGAATGTAAAAATAAAGTAAAAACTAGAAAAAGCCTCCAATTCTGTGCCAGTTACAAGTTGTGTTTTGCTTTTGAAAACTAAACTTCCACACACTTTTTCTCCAAATGTCCTTGCCTAAGGTATCCATTCAGTTAGATTTTACAGTAACCTGCTGGGCTCATTTCAATCAACACAAGATTCCCTTGAACACCCCACAGTGAACTCTTTCAGGCAAAAACACACTTTCTGTAAAGGCCATGTGTATAGTGCATTACTTGACTCTAGAGGAATGGAGAATGTGTTTACTGCCATAACTACCCTCTGTCTTTTCTGAAAGGGATGCATACTAGTACATGTACATCCCAGTAAAGCTCATAAGTACATGTAGTAGTGACCATGTATATGCACTAGTTGTAAGATTGATTGGTACCATGTTCTTTTATAGGGAGCTCGCTTAGCTGACGGGGAGAGACACTATGGGGAAAATTGTAACCACAACTGTCCTTGCACAAAATTTGCTACTTGATTCCTTTTTGATTTTCACGATGACGCGCTGATCTGAAAATGCAGTCCGACGTCCGACGTCCGTATAGACTAAGCCACATCACCGTTTTCCTCACAAAGCCAAAACACCCCGAACCCCATTGTAAAATTTGGAAGAGAACAAAAAGACAAGCTACTTGACACACTATTTTGGCTTAATTTATGTTTTACTTTAGGAAAATTTATTGTTCATGCAGGATGCAGTAAAACAAACAGCACAGTCAAGTTATCTGCAACTCAGTTCAAAATGAAAAACTAATCGCTGAAGAATATGATAAAACTAACACTAAACAGTCGACTATTCTTGACAATTTTGGGACTGTCTGTAACTAAAGTTTTATCCAAAAAAAGCTCTAGCTTTTGCCAAACTGGTCAAACTGCTCAAAAGGCCACCAGAGGCCCAAAGCTATGGCACAAATCCTGATCAAGGTTCGAGTGAGGTCGCCGTACGTGGGTCAACCATTTAAACCTCAACAGTCATCTGAAGATCAGGATTGTAAAATCAGTCATGGTATCAGGTTGGGCAGGGTTTTCCCACACTAGGTTTAGCTGGCTGATAAAGCAAACCAACAAAAGGCATATTCCAAGTTTAAAGGACACTAAACATGTGAACATAAACAGTAAAGCCTGTGGGTTATTTCCACAGCAGTCTATAGAGGATGTTTGTTCTGCAGCAATGCCTATTGTATTTATAGTATTTCCTGTCCATTTCCTTGATACAGTCAAAACACTGACCACAAGGCGCATAAATTCTGCAGAAATTTCGGCTATAGTATACAGATACATCGAAACGAAAACCTTTAAAATGGTTTTTGTCTTAAATAAATGGTAAAAAATGTGCGTACACACATTTTTAAAACCACCTTCAGTTGTTCAAATTTGTTACAGAAAGTACCACCTTGGAATTGAAGAAATAAATCTATGTGGTACATGTGCCTTTAAGAAACATGTTCAGATTTTTCCAGAAAATGGATTTTATTCTTACCTAAAAATCATATAAAATACCTCCCAAAGTACTATCCATGGGAAGAAAACAGAAAATTTGCAATTTCTAATTTAGATATATGGAAGCAAAAAGGTTGGTGTAATCACTGCACTCCTTTATTATGTTTATAAAACCGATAAATTAGTTTACAAACATCGGTAGGTTTTTAACGATATTCTTGAAAATGTAGAGCGCAAAATTTCAGAATGGTAATGATAAAAATATGACACATGATATGGTATTGAAATCTCAACACTAATGGGAAAAATAGGGTGCTCCAAAATGTGATCTGTTCACGCTCCTTTAAGTTAACATTTGGGTCAATGTAAATGATACAATGGATGTTTAAAATAAAAGGACTCTGGCCACTACCCCAATTCTCCAAAAAGCCAAATCCTACCGATATTGACAACCACTCAAAACATCAATCCTCCAAAATCCTTCAGGGATCCTTGAGAATTATCAGGATACTCTATACAATTAACAAATGCATTCATTTGACCTCAACCAAAGGAGGCCAGAAAGCCCTACAACTCCAGTATTGCACTGAAAACATTGTGGGGACAAACAACCCTAAATGTGCTTGAAACCATGGAACATTTCAATTTGGGCATTTATTTGCCTTCAAACACTTTACTGCCAATCAAACTGCCACTGACAATTCAAGGCAAGGAGATTCAAACATTTACAATTTACAATTCTTAACTTGTGACCTAGGGGTGATATATATGTCATTATCTACTTTGCAAAGCTGTTTTATGAAGCAAATACAATAGGGCTTAATTCAGGCACCTGGGAATTCTATTCACTGTGTGTAGGAATTAAGACCAACAATACCATCTAACCAGTTGACTTCATTTAATCTTTTAATTCCAATGGGCTTTTTAAACTACACCAACTTTCTCACTTCCACATCATTGTACTACACGGCCAATACCTGAGAAATGATGCTGCAGGAATTTCCCAGGCATCATTCAACTCCACGGATGCAGTTTGAAAAGGCTTTTCATTTCTTAATGCCAGCATCAAGTTCTCAATTACAATATTGAAGCTGTACAACTTAACCATTCTGTAGCTTTGTCAAGTCTTTTCTGGACTGTACTCAACTGTGGTTTTGTAGTCTGCTGGACATGTTCTATGGCCATTACTCTGTCCATGGTGTTTGTATTGGTTATTGCATATCAATGTGGTCTCTTGAAGAGTCTATCATGCAAGTTTGTGACTTAACAAATAATCACAAAACTAACTCAATGTGGACTTAACTTGACCAAGAAAAGTGACTTGACTTAACCTGCTTGATCTACTGACTCGACTAGAGTCACTTTTCAATGACTTGACTTGACTCACTTTGAGTCACACAATACATGCCCCAGAGGCTGTCCATAAAGTATACTATGCATGCACAACATGTAGAACCCAGCATTTGCCCTTAACTTTGTTCCCAACTGGCCAAGTTGGCTTAAGTCTTCACTGGCCCGTCGGCGTTTCAAGTGGCCCGGTTAACATTTCTAGTTGTTCTGTTTACACAAAGTTGACCTTTAATGTTTGCAATAACCACATTTGAGTGAATAAATTAGGAAAATTTGGTAGTTATAAAGTTCTCCCCAGTACAAGTTTTATTTCAACTGGACAGCCGGACCATTTGGGGAGGCTTTCTAGCTGGCCCGAGACGATTTCAACTGTCATTTGGCCAACGGACCAGTGCTAATTCGAACGCTGAGAACCCCCCTTCCACCCTGTACGCAAAATGTATGGCGTCGTCCATTTACTATAACATTGTCGTACGCATTGGTTCTGACCCCTTTCTTGTCCTCCGTGCATACATACTTTATGCGTGGCACTTTTTACAAGCCAATTTCTACTCACCCAGCATAAGGGCTCATCTTCAATGCAAGAGACCATGAGATACACACACCAGCTCCTCCAGTCGCAAACCAAAATCGTGTCTTCCTTTTTGTGTGATAGTCGTTAGCAAAGGTGTTTTTGCCAAGCTGAAATAAACAAATATTGAATATTATTAAATTGGATTTTGGAAGGAATAAGGCAACCATAATAAAGGTGAAGGTTGGGAAACTAAAATGGATTAGCATGAAAAGGCTCTGGTGCGAATCCAGCCTTATACGTATAACACAGATGATAGCTTTCAAGTTAAAACCAAAATGAATAACATTTATAACTTGCCAGTTGCGACTCGGTAATGTTCCAAGCAAGTTACAACCTTTCCCTGTGATTTTGCAATGTAATGTAAGTTTCATCTAACTGGTTAATGGCAACTTTTCACGTGCATTCCATTACAATCTTGGGGCCAATTTCATGGCACTGTTTAGCACGAAAATTTGCTTAGCACAGAATTTATTTGCTTTGTAAAATAGATTACCAGCCAAAATAATGTAAAATTGTGTTTTTAGAAACAGTAGCAAAATATTAGTAAATACACATCACATACGATTTTGGCTGGCAACTGTTTTTTGCAACATTAAGCAAATTCTATGCGAAGCAAATTTTTGTGCTTAACAGCGCCATGAAATTGGCCCCAGATATCAAGTAATTTTACCTTTGTTTTTTCACCCTTATCATAAACCGTAACCTCTGCTGAGGTACTGGATCTACCGAGGTAATAGTCTTTGTCATGCCGATAGGATTGAAGCAGTTTTAATAAATTATCGACGTTAAGATAGTTGTCGTCATCTACGTTGCACCACCACCTGCGGAAATCAAAGAGGGAACATAAAAATCATTTATTTACGTACAAAAATCAGTTCCAACACTTGTCAACTAGGTGACACTTTAAAAAAAGTAAATTTTGTAAAGTTAACCACAAATTAACAATTATGAGAATGAGAGGATAGCTTCAATTTATCCAGAATTGACCTACTATACATAAATTAAAGAACAATGACACATAATGGCATGTCAAAAGTCTTTCAGTACAACAACTACATGTACAATCTTAAATTGGAGTGACTATACTCTCTAAATGCAAAAGAGTGAAAAACTCACTCTTTAAAATAGTGACTCCCTTATAAAACCACTCGGAAACAGTGAAAATCACTATAAAAGGAGTGAAATTCTGTAAAAAGAGTGGCAATAACTCAAAAAAGAGTGGGAAAACCACTCCACAAAGGAGCCATAAAGGACAGCTTGAAAAAGAGCTGTCCTCCGTATGGCTCCTCCTTTGAGTGGTTTTGTCCACTCTTTTTGGATTGATTGCCACTCTTTTTACAGAATTTCACTCCTTTTATATAGAGTGATTTTCACTGTTTCCGAGTGGTTTTATAAGGGCTTTTGCATTTAGAGAGTAATGAGGATCATTTCAATGAGCGGTCTAGTGCGCCGAACTCAAGTTCCTGCCAGTACTAGAATGTGGGTTTGTTTCCGGGCCGCGACAGGTTGTGACACTTGTGCTCTTGAGAAACGTATGGCCTGGCGCAGCCGCAGACATCCGGGAACTCTTATTCCTCAATGTTGCATCATTTTGTTCGGCAATTGGTATTTTGCAGAACTTGCGGAACTTTGCAAAACTTTGCCAAAATAGCAAACAAAAAGATTGTTACCAACAAAATAAGAATGAATTGATGGTATGTCATTGACTCGCAATCATAGGTGAAAACTTGGGGTTGCGGGTTCGTATCTGGCTGCGGTACCTGTACCCTTGGGCAAGGCACTCAACCACACTTTCTCCATCCTTCGGAAGGGATGTAAAGCCGTTGGTCCGGTGTGTTAGGTAAAGTAACGCACTTTATAGATCCCAGAGCATTTCTTCGTGAAGAGAAGGGGAGGGATTCCCCGGTGTCTCTGGCCGTATCTAATTCATCATGGGTTTCCTCACGCTTGCCGCGCGAGCGACAGTGCAATGGGCACTATTGAGGAATCCTTGGTTTCAGTACCAGAAATAAATAATAATAATAATAATAATACATCAATGCCAGAATTCAATTTGAACAGCCTGTTTCACCTTTTACCAGACTTTAAATAGGTTGACAAAATGACACCCATCTTGCAGCAAAGTCCTTCCCTAAAACAGAAACAGAAAACAAAAGAAATGTCCACAGGTCTGCTCATCATTGCTCATCGTTACTTATGAATGTACTTTAAAGACATCCTAGCTTCTTGTCATCACATTATTGGTCCTCTCAAAAGCAAAATTGGTCCGTCTTATTGCAAACAAACAAAAACTCCACCATTGGACAACCAGTATACGGGCCTGGATCTTAGACAAACGTTATGAATAAAAGTGTCTTTTTAGAACGCAAATCCTTGGCTTAACCTGCCTATTCAAATCAAAAGAACTATTAAACATCGCATGGCCGAAACATATTGCATGTCTGTGAAAGCCAATTCAAGGTGTGTTGTTAAGTCAACTGTCATGACAGTTTATTTGGAATATATTGTGATGATAAAACTTGCCATCAGCACAAGTTTATAAACCAGCATCTCTGACAGGATTCTAACCTAGAATTGAGCTGGCATTTAAATTTGAGTTCTAAAACAATAGACCACAGGGCCATACAAGTTATCACAGCACTTTACCTTGTATGGCGATTTGCACAATGTGTGTTTATAAACTGTCCATCTGGTTGAGAAAAGACAAATGTCAATTAACAATAAATATGATAAGAAACAAATGTAAACAGTTCTTTACATTTCTACTTTATACATCCCTCCTTCAAAAGTTGTATAATTCTTTAAGTATCTCAGATTTAATCGTAGTTCACCACCAAAGATACACTTCATTTGTATTTCAATAATTTGACATTTAAAAAAGCCACTTATTAATTTTAAGTAGTAGTTGATGTACTTACTCATTTCTGTGTAGTATTTACTGTCATTGGCATCAGTGAAAAAGTATGTCTGGAATAAATCATATTATTACTTTAATTACTTAAAATAACAATAATAAGTAATTAAATTTGGAAAATTTGAAATGCGTTGTTTCTCTATATCAAATTTACTTTGGTATCAACTAGGCTGACATAATGTTTAACCTTAAGAAAAATAATTTTAAAATACATTATCAGTGTGGCTTATCAATTTGGTCAAGTGATGGTAAGGCATGTTGAACCAGAGACTTTGGCCACATTTCTTGGCTCAATTTCATAACAAAATATATTCTACAGTACAATTCAGTATTTGATTGACCATTTCACAAAATTCTTAGATAAACAATTTGCGTACAGGTACCTGGCCCCCACCCTAGACTAATTCTCAGCAACGTTTACAAATTGTGTGTCACAAAAGAAGTTTTCATAGTGTTCAAACACCAGAACAGACTCATGAATTCCAGTTGACTTAACATCTATGACCAGAGTGAATTTTTTTGTATTGAGAATAATCAATGACTAGTTTGACGTCCTTGCATTGTATGCAAAATTGAATTGTCAACAATTATTGCCATTTTCATTCATAATCTAAGGTTATATACAGACATGTTAGGTAACATAGTACAAAGTTGTAAAAGTTAAAAAGGTCTCTCACAGCAGGGGGCCTGTCCTAAAATTAAACTGTACTAAGTGTAGTTTTTAAAGGCCTTTTCACACTACATGTACATGTAATACAAATCTTGGGGTTGACGCGAGCAAATTTCAGCAAATGTACGTAATACAACTTTGCAAGGTTTCCCCTAAGCATTAACCCTAACACCCCAGAATCCTCAAATCAATTTGTTTCACACATCCAGCGTTTGCCCTTAACTTTTTCCCCAACTGGCCAACAGGGCCAGTTGGCTTAAGTCTTCACTGGCCCGTCGGCATTTTAAGTGGCCCGGTTAACAATTCCGGTTGTTCTTTTTACACACAGTCGACCACACTTGAGTGAATAAATTAGGAAAATATGGTAGTCATGAGGTTCTCCCCAGTACAAGTTATATTTTAACTGGACAGCCGGACCATTTGGGGAGGCTTTCCAACTGGCCCGAGATGATTTCAACTGTCATTTGGCCAACGGACCAGTGCTAATTTGAACGCTGACATCTTAAGAAGTAGGGGTTAAAGAGTAGTGGTGGATTAACTACCCTTTAACTTTCAGATTCAGAGCTGCTCTTGATTAATGGTGCTTATTTAAGAATTTAGAGCATGAAATGACTACAAAAGAAGCAATGCCAACCACTGTGCAAGCATTGAATCAGAAACCCAAAAGAGAATGGCCGTTTTTGTTCCTTTATCACTTTTTTATCCTTTCTGTTCCTGTATCCCTTAACAGATTCCTGCTGTGTTATTTACAACAGCTTCTCGTTTTTCACCTTTTTGTAAGAAATATCTCAAATATTTGTTTCTTTAGAAAGAGCCATGAACCCAGATTGCAATGCACAGAACAAACAAACTCTGTGATAAAAAGGGTTATCGCAATGTCAATCCCAAAGTGCACTTGAAAACAACTTGTCCGGACTTGCCGCATTTTAAAAGATCAGAAAAAAATATATAAACTATAAAACACTTTTTAGCACTAGAAAACTTATCTGAGGCAATGTAGATCCCTATAGACCGTATCAAATAGCTGCCATCTTGTAGGCTAACTCTTGTTGTTTAAATTGGTCAACAATGTAACCACAAAATGTGCAACCATGCATGTCCTCACAGAACAAAGAAACTGCCCTACAAGATGGCAGCTATTTAATACGATCTATAATAAATTTTGAATTTACACGTATACAAAAATTATCATACCTGTTTGCGAACACTGGGATTATCTAACCATGTCTCAAACAGCACTGGAAGTCGACTATAGTGGTACCGCTCTGTTGTCTTCACGCCGATAAAAATATCGGACAGCTCAGTTGGTCGGAAATTGTTTTCTAATTTCATCACATTACTGGGGTCGTTTACTGAAAGTTTGTCACTGATTCTGCGTGAATTATTGGAAGTCTCATGATGATACACACGATGTACGCTCGCAATGGATTCAACTTTAGAGTTTTGGACAAAGTCTTCATGTCCCTCGCTGCTGAAGATATTCCGTGGCCGGCCACCTCTCTTTGGTAAGCCATGCCATACGTCTCCGTACAAGACTTGCGCATTTGGCTGGTTTTCGTTGGTGTTGTGGTCTACAAATGGTTCACTAGGGAACAGCGTCATCACGGCTGCTATGCATAGTGTGACATACGCTGTTGCAACAAGCACCACAATCTGATATAACTTGCATTTCCATCTCCAATAGTGGAAATACATCGTTGCAGTCCTTCCCTCTTATCACCTACTGATGCAAATGGACAAGGGTTCATTTTATGAAGACAAAATGGGCGACATTGTCAGGAGTGTCTCTGTTAAGAATTTACCAAATCAATACCCTAGAGTAAATAATGGGCAGTGACTAGCTGCTCTGTCTCGGCACAGGCTGAGACGACTTCAGTGGCGCAAGCTTGCACATGTGTAAAAACAGCTGGTGCGGTTACCCGGTAGTGCATGCAGGCCAAAATGCAAAATCAACGGTCGAGGTCTTCAGACCGTCAATGCTTGATGACAACACTTTTTTTCCGGCTGACAAACCCCTTCCACAGAGCTCTGATCAACTACATTCCATGTAAACTGCAGCCCTTTCTATTGGAACATTCTATACTACCTGATAATCTCAAATCAGCTGTACAGTATGTTGTCAGACGTTCTGATTCATGATCATAGATTAGCTAGCCCTGATCGCTGATTGCATCGTCAGAAACCTGTTGCCTGTTTACCTTGGACCTGTCGCCCAGATGTGTATTTGCATAATTAATTGGTATAGAGGGCGCTACAACCAAAATACAGTACACGTTGTGGAAATTTGCCAGCAGTGCATGCAACGTGGACGTGGTTGTTGTTCGGGTCGCATGCGTACGAAAGTCTAAGTTCTAATTCTGAGCAATGGAAAACCACAAGAAAATTATGTTTTTATTTGACGTAGATGGCACTTTGACTGCCCCAAGACAGGTACATAGGCTTGTTTTATTTGCATTTTGATGGCCAAAACTGAAAAAAGGCCTCGTATTAAAGTCGTAGACGTATGGCCTGGCGCAGCCGCAGACATCCGGGAACTCTCATTCCTCAATGTTGCATCATTTTGTTCCCAGCTTCATTCACTGAATAGGCAATTGGTATTTTGCAGAACTTGCGGAACTTTGCAAAACTTTGCCAAAATAGCAAACAAAAAGATTGTTACCAACAAAATACACGGTAAAACAAGAATGAATTGATGGTATGTCATTGACTCGCAATCGAATCATAGGTGAAAACTTGGGTTCTTTCGTAAAGAGCAAGGGGATTCCCTGGTGTCTCTGGCCATTTTTAATTATTTATGGTTTCCTCACGCTTGCGAGTGAAAGTGCAATGAGCACTATTGAGGAATCCTTGGTATGATAACCAGAAAGAAAGAAAAAAAATAATAATAATGTAACGAGTATGTTACATTAGGCATGACCATGTTAATGTTTAAAGGCACAGGCTCGTCAGCAATGCGCGCGAGCGCCAAATTCGTGCCACGAATTAGGCAGCTCCATGCCTTTGCTATGGAGCTGCATATATCGTAGCACGAATTTGGCGCGCACACGATGCTGACGAGCCTGTGCCTTTCAATGATTCATATAGACCATATCGCAAATCGTTTTTCACCAACAGAGGGTGCCATTTGCAATGCACTATGGGATTGAAAATGGGGCAAATTTTACCCATTTTCAATCCCAAAGTTCATTGCAAAGGGTGCCCTCTGTTGGTGGAAAAATGATTTGCGATGTGGTCTATGGGTAAATGTTTCTCATTTTCATTTCTCCTCAGATAATCACACCTGAAATTAAAGAGTTCATGTGTCGAGTGTGTGATACCATCAGTTGTGGGTTGGTGGGCGGGTCTGACCTCGACAAAATCACCGAACAGATGGGTGGTGAAGATGCTTTGAATAACATGGGGTTTGTTTGGGTGTTTGCTGAAAATGGACTCGTGGCTAGCCAAAATGGAAAACCTGTGGCGGTTATGGTAAGGCTTTAGAAATGAGATCAAGACTGGTAGTAGTACACTAAAATTGAATGTGTTGGATTTGTGTTAAATTTAGGGCCTATTTTTTTGTGTCCCCGGTTGCATTCGACATTTAGAACACATTCTTCATCAGAGCAATTTATCTTGAAGAGTTATTCCATGTAGATGAAGTATAATAAATCATTTTAAGGCAAAATTAGTGACGTCCGAGTACTAAATTCTTACTAAGTTGTGTATTTGATCAACTCGATAAGCACCTAACAGGAAGCTATAAGGCTGAAGGTTTAAGAGAATGTCATGAGCCCACGGCATGTCATGTCACTGGTACTCATTCAGGGACTCAAAATGCCTCGAGAGAGAAAATTGGCTCGACTCAGACTCAGTTTGACCAATCACAGTGACTCAACTCAAATGTATTGATCCAATGACTCAACTCAACTTGAGTGATATCTTCAAGATGACTTGAGTCACAAAAGTTAAGGGACTGATTACAAGCCTTTTAGCTGTACAAAACTTCAAGTATTAATGAGTGATATTTATTTTTAGGGATTATAACCCATGGACCGCCGTGGTGAATTGATTCGATACAAATGTGGACAAATATCCATAAGTTTGGAAAATCTGGATGCAGTGAAAAGCAACTTGGCTTTACCAGGATTCGAACCGCGGACCTTCTGTTTTACGTGCAGACGCCCTACCAACTGAGCTATAAAGCCAACTGGTGGTCTCGAATCAGGGTATTGCAGTTGTTCCTCACTGATTGGGATAGGGTATCACGTGAGCTTAGCAAGCCCTACAGAGGGATAAACCCTTCAGTGCAATAACCACCCCTCCCAGAGATCACTCAAGATATGACCCAAACCCCTGCCCGGCTTTAAGTAAAAAGACAATAAAACTTGCATGTTCTGTAGCTGCCAAGCCTTCTTAATGGTCGTAAAACTAATCTCTACTTCTTCCTCGACAGAATTTAGTACAACACATGGGAGAGGAGAAACTTCAGAAGCTTATCAACTTTTCCTTAGAATACATGGCTAATATCAAGCTGCCTCTTAAAAGGTAGGATTTAGATAAATTAACAATAGCAAACAGAGAAAATGAGGTTGAAGCTGATTTCAGAAGACCAGGGCTGCATTCCACTTATGCAAACGTTGCCAACTTGCGCCACTGGTTACAGTGCTTTTATGCACTCATTAAAGCCGGGTACCTGTTGTTGGCGAACGTTGCAAACATTTGCAATGTTCGCGTATATGGAACGCAGCCCAGTTTTAAAGCCTGCTTCAGCCAATTTTTTGTCCTGTTCATCTGGATTTTATAATGTTTTTTTGGGGGAATCAGGTTGGCGTAGCGGTACTTTCCTCGCCTTCCACCTCTGTGGCCCTGGTTCGAATCCCGTCCGGGTCAGTATGGGGATTGGGTTCTCAGTCCCTGCTTGATTCAGTGGGTTTCCCCTATATAGAAGTGTGTAGGGGTTTTCCTCCCACCTCTAAAACTGAGCATTTCTTCATCGTCTTCTCTTCACAGGTTTCTTCAGGCCTATGAGCTACAGTGTCTCGGACAATTTTGAGGAATCCTTGGTTTCAGTACCAGAAAGATTTAATAACTTTTTTGTATGAAAATAACATTGAAAATGCAGATAAAGAAATTAGGACAAAGATCCATAGGAATTGAGGAATCATTTGTAAAATATTATTTCCTAAACTATTATTGCTCCAAAATGTATCCTACATGTATAAATGGCTAATAATGCATAAAAGGTATGTTAATGTGCTTGCCTTCCATTTGTACATTTCAAACCATGACCCTATTATGACTCCTATTACAGAGGGACGTTTGTTGAATTCCGCAATGGTATGCTGAATCTCTGTCCTGTTGGTAGAAGCTGCTCACAAGCAGAACGTATTCAGTTTGCAGAGTTAGACAAGGTAGGTTTGTGATTTTTAAATATGTATTTTTATTGTTATATAACTGAGGGCCCCGATTGATCAGCCTGCTACCCTCATTAAAGATGGTATAATAAATAAAATAAATAAATGAGTCTATAAATTCGCCAACTTGCTCATAATCCCTAAAATAAGTGATTATCACTTATTCATACCAAATATGTAAAAAATAGACTTGTATTTTTATAGGAATTTTCAAGTAGTTTGGCCAGTACTGTGCTATTATAAATGAAAGAACATTCAACTACAGGTGGTGCTAGTATGTAAAATGAAGTTAATCTCTCCACATTGTGTTTTTCTAATACATGTACATGATGTAATAATTATTATTTACTGGTGTAACCCTTCCCCGGGGTAATGGGGTTTGTTCCTGAATGGAATAAAACAGTCAATAACAATATAATATGAGACAAATTATGACCTGACAAGTCTTCATACTGTTATTTAACCTTCACATCCTTGTAAAACCTTAAATCTGTAAATAGCAAGGTCCCATTATTTTTTTAAAATACAAAAAATGTTATTTTGATGTCCGAGCATCTCTTGGCGGTATAATGTAGGTAAATAAAGGCTAAAAGGCAAATATTCCAAAGTAAAACTTCATAGACAACAAAGTACCAGTATTTTACCTTTTTGAACAAGAATCACCGAAATCTCAACAATTTGTGCTATATGTTCATTTGTATATGTACCTGATTTCAACTGATATTAAATATGGACGTCTTGTACTCTTTACACCTTTAGAAAGAGAATATACGAGAAAAGATGGCCGCACGATTAAGAGAAGAATTCACTGCCGATGGATGGGACATTTCAATAGGTGAGTAGATCAATAAAAATAAATCGGTAAAAATAAAAAAGAAATGTTTTTAAAATGGCATAAATTTCGACCTTTGTCAAGAATGACCAAATTGCATTACCAAGTATTGTCCTATAATCCATCCATTGAAAATATACTGTGCTTGGGGCCAATTTTACCTTGAAGTTTGATTATTATATGAAATAAAGCATGTTTCTGATACTGTGCTGTAGAGAGCCCCAATCCGATGCGTGTCCAAACAGTGCGCACCAAAGCACACACGTACGTGCGTTATACATACATGTAGAGTGAGTGCGTTAAAGCAATGCGCACACGAGTACGGTATAAAACAATACTGTATAACGGTAATAAAAGCACATGCGGATGTAAATGTAGGAATGTTTTCAACACCAAACGGACAAAAATCTTCCTGAAATCTTGCAAAATGGAAGGTAAGCTTTCGGCTCGTTTGGTATTTCTTGACTCGTGCGGTATATTCTCATATCACCCTCAAATCCATCCAATATTATATAATTGTCTTTTTAAAAGTACGATTACATTTAACTCGCCATTAACCTGCGTTTTAAAACGAGCATATTCTCCCACACATCTGAAACTCAGAATCACTTAAATTGATCGTCATTATGCAGGTTATGCAGGTTTTACTAATTAAACAAGCCATTTTTTGGGCCATTTTTACAGCTGTTCGTCGATGCTAAAATGCTTTGAAGCTATCCAGTTGCATTTTGGCAAATTGAAAAAGACATTTTTACAACAATCCATGTGTATTGATTTTTATATATATATATATATATCTTTTTCAAGGGGGCCAGATCAGCATGGATGCTTTCCCAATAGGCTGGGATAAGAGATACTGCCTAAAGTATGTGGATAAAGACTACGACACGATTCACTTCTTTGGAGATAAAGTCATGAAGGTGAGTTCAAATTTAAAGCAGTCTTTCTGTGGATGTTTTCAATCCCTCGGTGTTGGATGATGGGACTATGTGTATCTCCCTTGATGCACAGTCCCGATCATCTAACACCTCAGGTTTTCCCATCAAATCGTACTGGTGTACTAAGGCCTATTCACACTAGCAAAATCTTTGGGTTGATGCGTGGTTGAAAATAGTGACATTTCAACCCTGCGTCAACCCCCGAGATTGGTTTCAACCTGGGTTGAACTCGACCCTGCTCGGGACCAGGGTTGAAAGTTTTCGCCCGGGTTGAAACTCTTGCCCCGGGTTGAAAACGGTAGTGTGAAACGAGCAGGGTTTAGTTCACCTTGGGTTGAGAATCTTGCCGCTTGTGGGGCACAAAATAACATCAAAGCTTTTACTGTTTTGAAATTTTGAAATGACCCGGGGTGGTCTCGGGGTTCGCCCCAGGTTCAGAGGCTGTACTAGTGGGATTGAAACAAAAAAGTATGTTGTTTGTGATTCCTTAGGGAGGCAATGACCATGAAATCTACAGTGATCCAAGAACCGTCGGCCATCACGTTACGAGTCCTGACGAAACCAAACAACAAGTTAGCCAGCTTCTGCAGGAAATTGGGCTTAAACTTTAACATAAAATTCCTTATAATTCCCAATGCAAACACACTCTATAAGCTGCATTGTCATGTCATCATACAGCTGTCTAGTGTTGCCATAATACATCATTCCCTATTAAAACGGACACTGCGTCCAAAATTAAAATAAACATTCCGAGTTTAGTCTTACATGTACCTTGCCAAAGTATATTCATGTGATTAACATGAATATTGTAGAAAGATAGGATTTATTCTTGCTAGAATTGTGAGCAGCTTTGGGTGTAGATCGAATGGTGATGTCAGCACTGTAAACCAAGTCACGTCGTGCAGGGGTTCATTGGGTTGTTTTAATTAGAGTACTCTCAAAATTGGCATATGCTGTATAGTGTCACTCCGTGAATTTGACATTGTAGTTGCTTCGCTGTCATAAAAATCTGTTATCAAAAATACTCTAGAGACTCTCCAGAGATAGCTCCAGTACTGGGGGCTAACTGCATCTCAATCAGTTGAGGTGTGCAAAGAAAACTACAGTGAATTTGACTCCATTTAATCCCGTCATGCTTTGCGCGGAGTGGTTTGATACATCATCTCGCTTGCAGGCTATTAGTACTAAGTTATTTTTGGGACCTATTCCATATAACACAATAAAACTTGTATTTATTGGAACTACAGGCGACTTCTTTCTATACATGTTAACATGAATTTTCAAAACAGTGCAGCGTTTTGATTTTGTTTAGGAAAATTGCGGTGTGGAGCAATGATCAACAATTTGTTTTGTGCCAAATAGAAAGTCATTCCTGATTTGCTGAAAAAGGCATCCGTTAAGTCGGCCATACACCTTGCGTTCCGGCTCCATTGTGATTGCACAGACACGCCAAATTTTGAGCATGCTCGTAATTCTGCGATTGCGTTGCGACGGATACGTACACAAAATCGTGACCAGATCGCCACCGGAACGCATCGCAAAACCCGTACACCTTGTGATGCGACTGCACAACATGCGCTATCATGATCGGATCACGGACGAAACGCAAGGTGTACGGCCGGCTTTAGAGTAAGGGTATCTTTGATTGGTCAGGTACAACTGCAAAGGTGGTGCAATAATTTACGAGGTGAAATAGGCTGGAATTGTGTGAAATTGTGTGCGCAAAATGTCGAAGACAGTAAAACGGAGGATTTTAAATATTTTAAAATCTGTACCTTTGTGACTGATAGTGTCGGTGAATGCTCAAATTTTTAATTGGTATTTTTTCAGGGGACCAGAATCGTGATCACCACAAATAAGAAATGGCTGGTGTAATGTCATGCTACTTTTAAGCAATATTTTCTAATATTTATCGGCCAGATTTCACTAGCTAGCATTAAATGGTGCATATTATTTGTTCAGATAAATCCATTTTAGTAGTGAGTACACGTATGTTTCTTGTTTCGCATCGTATTCATCTTTTTGGTGCACTTCGGTTAATGCAGAAAAATGACAAGCTACATTTAAATACATTTTTAGATAAACCAAATGAATTCGCATATTTTTAATAACTTTCATCTAATAACTTGGGGTCAAGAAATTTAGTGCGAAGTTCTTTTTATCTCCTTTTTTACTTTCTGATAAATTTGTAGGATTGTAGAAGTATGTGTATTTATGAAAAGTATCTATATTTCAAACTTAAATTTATAAACTTTATAAATAAATTGTAGTAGTGGTTGAATAAATTGGAAACAAATGAAGATTAGTTGAAGTCTTTGAAGAAAATGCTGTTGGTCGTTTTACATAATCATGAACAGTTGATGTTGAGTACTCAAAGGGTATGCTCCATGTGAAATTTTAAAATAACAAACACTGGATAATCCAAATAGATTGTTAGCATTTTGTCGGTAAGCCTAGGGCCAATTTCACAAAGCTGTATCTAAAGCAGAAACAAATTGCTTAATCCAAAATTTGTTTGCCTTTATAAAATGGGTTAATAGTCAAAGTTGTATGTCAACTTGTGTTTTTAGCAAGAATAGCAGAAAACCAGTCAATTTTGACCATTAAATCTAGTTTTATAAATTTTGCATAAAGCTAATTTTTCTGATAAACAGCTTTACGAAGATGGCCCCTGACCAGGTACAGAGACCTTTTTTTTGGAAAGGGGTGGGGATACTGGCATTCACGTGGAAAACAAATATCTTTGGAATTGAACTTTCAACATGCGGCTAGGTTCTTCCTGTTGAGCCTAAAAGTCAAATAAAAACTGATGAAAATAAATGTATTAAAATACTTTATGCTAATCCATTTCCAGAGGAACCGCTTAGCATTGACACAGTAAGAGATCCATTACATGTGGTTGATTGCTTAGGTGTTTTTTCCGGGCAGACAGGAAATTTAGTCCGCAGGGAAATTGAAGGCTGAGGTTTTTATATCTTAATCTGATGACAAAGTGCATGGCCCTCTTGCATTTGAAAATGCATAGTATTTTTTATGTGATGCCTCTCACTGACCAACACCATGACTTGCAAGTAAGCTATTGACTTTCGAATAATTTTACTCTGGGTGTGTATTGAATACAAAGCTTTTCTCTCCTGAATTAATTATGGAATTTCTAATATCTGGGAATCTAGGTGGTTTGTAGGAGCATAGAAAAGTAAACAAAGAATGACATCATTATCCTCGGGTCTATTGAAATTAAAAGCCAGGCCTTAAAATAACCCACAGCACCATGGCAAATTGCCATCAGTGCCCTATGCTTTTGCCGCATATGCAGCACGATATGGGGCCGAGGGTACCCCCCTATCATTGTTCCCCATTGTGTCTCAAACATCCAAGGAATTTTCAGTTTTTAGGGAGGTTTTGTGTCGAGTCATAGGGGGGAGAGTTTGCGTTCTTAGGCCCCATAAAAAGTTCTAACACACATTTTCCTTATTCAGGTGCCCTTTACTAAGTGAAAATAACCCGTGCCCTTTTGAAAATAAATTTCATGGCCTGAAAAGCAATTGAAAATCGGAAATAGACAAGTACCGGGTAACTTTTTTTATTTACTCGTTTTGTTTTACATACATTGTACATTGATCTAAATAGAACTTTGTTATAATCAAACTATTTATCCAACCACTCGACCACCAAGATTGCCAGTTCCAAATGGCGGACGTCAAATCATATCGTAAGGCCAAACAAAAAAAAACTATGTTTAGCGAAAGTTGAAGTCTCCCAAAATTATGCGGTGACGCTGCTTTTTTTCCACCTTTTTTTTGGTAAGTGTATTCTAAGCAATAAAGTCAAGTTGACAAGAAGCCAACGGGGATGTTTTTAATCGAAAAACTCAACAGACGGTGCGTGTCTTGACGCGCAGGGTTGAAAGTGTCGGGCGTGCTAACAATATTTGTTTTTTTTGTTGGAAAAAAACAATTTGGCGCGCAATGTTGAAAGTGACGCACGCGCTAACACTAAAAATAGTTTGTTTTTTTTGTTTTAAGGATAAAAGTAGGATTTGCTACACAACTGCTGTAACAAAAAAAATACTCACTTAAAATTTCATATTAATATTCAGCATTACACATGAAAACAGACTTCACTTGAAACAAGTTAATTTGTAACCTTATTAATGTTTTTATAAAATGTACACATGTCCTTGCTCATTTATAGTTTGGATAAGAAACAAAAATGGATATTACACCAAATATGAAAACCTTAAAATAAGCCCAGATGAATACTCTACACAACACTAAGCTCAACAGACTGAACTGGCTTGAGTTTCTAGCTGTATTTTCAAGTTTCTTTTCAGCTAGAGAAAAGAAAAAACACAAGGACTTTAAATGTTGCCTTTAAGGCCCATTGTATTTTTTGCAATGATACAAGTTTTTACTTCTTAAGTTGATAAGATAGTGTTTCGTGCCCAGAAGATATACCGTCTTCCGCATATCGTGCTGCATATGCCAGAAGAAGTGCTCTGGCTGTATTATTATTTGGATGGCCATCCAACCTTGGGGACAGTCTTGGAATTCCATTCTTCATGCTTCAGGTTTCCTTTTGTTGATGTGCCTGGAGTATTGGAATTCCAAGCTGTCCAGGCTTAAAGTTCTTTCTTTTGTTGTTCAATTCATCCATGCATAGTACTGGCTGGCATATAAGTAGGGTTGGGTACGGTACAGGTAAGGTAGGAGTGGTCATTTTCTTGTGTAGCCTTTCATGGAGTTCTCTTATTTTTTGATGGTTCTTGTGGAATGCAACTGTTCTTCACTGCACACCGAGTAAATGTAAGTCTTTACTGTCATTGTGTGTCCCGTATTTAATTTGCTTTAGTTCTTTGCATGCTGCTTCAGTATTTAATACACTGGTTTAATTTTACTAAAATCAGACCAGGTAATTGCACAAAATGTTAGCACATGAATTAAATACTAAAAACCTACAAATTTGTTTTCTAAATGAGCTAGATATTTTCCCAAAGCGATGTTCTCACTAGACCTACAACGTACACTATCAATGGGGACACACGCATTTACTAACGTCCCTGACAAGTTACCGCAGCCATGATGTACATGTTAAACTTTTCTAGGGTTTCAAATAAGGCTTGTTTTGCCCCTACCCGACGTAATTATTAACACTGTATACTCGGTGCTTTCCTGAGACACTATGAAAAACTTCATAGCGTGCTCGGGTGGGACTCGAACCCACGACCTCCTGCAAACGAGGCAAACGTCTTAACCACTCGACCACCGAGCTATCCGGTGTTCATTTTTTTTTTCCTTGCCCGACGTAACTTGATATAGCATTGTATACTCGGTGCTTCCCGAAGACACTGAGAAAAACTTCATAGCATGCTCGGGTGGGAATCGAACCCACGACCTCCTGCATATATAGGACTTTTTTGTAAGGGTACTAGGCAGACAGCTAGAGGCTACAAACTTTATATGGCTGTCTTTTAGTCCAGTTAAAACAGTTTTGCTTAGTAGAAGTACCTGTAGTAAACATTGAGCCTGCACAGAAAATTGTCATGGCACAGAAGGAAAATTCCATTGGGAAATCATGGCAAGATTACGAGTAGGAACGTTACCGCAAGTTGTAAATCTCCATGACACAGTGGAAAATACTTGTGGCCAAGCCTTACAGTAAAAAAACAATTATACAGCGTTGTGTTGAGGCAGCCGGGGTTGTAAACTAAATTCTGCAGCAAAATTGAAAATCCAGTAGAATGATCATGGCCGACATTATGTGCGTTCAGACGATCATTAACTTATAAGTCGTTGGTAGTGGGCGCTCATGAGTAAGCTCGTAAATAGTGACCGTGTGGACGCACTTATGGGTAATTCCCAAAATTAGGGGTCCAAAAGTGTGACATGCTTTTTAAGATTTCCAAGTGGTTTCCCAGTAGAAAATAATTATTTTTATTTGAACAAATGCCACTCAAATTTAATGTTTGTGTGTAGATATGGCACCAAGGTTAATGCAAACTCATTTTACAGCCAATTTTCATTGGCGTAGGTACGGTAACCCGGGACACCAAACTCCTATTTAATACCATGGAGTAAATTATAAGCCTTTATGGTCTTTAGTTTTTAATATTTTTCGGGAATCGGAAAACAAAATATTGAAGAAAATGATGCTGCCCCCTATAATCACAGGCAGCAGTCCATTACTGAGAATTTGTGGTCATAAGTGGTGATTTTTGAAGCAGAGAGTGTCGTACGTAACTGGGACACCAAACATTTTGGACCCCTAATTTTGGGAATTACCCTTATACAAGTTACCAACGACGATTTACCCACGAGAAATCTTATGAGTAGCGCGCTACTTACGAGCGCGCACCGTGTGAACGAGTGTCATTGTTAACTTTACCTTCGAAGATAGTGCCCGTGTGAACATAACTATTGTAACTTTGTTTAAAAGGGAGATGTAAAAATGCAAGATGTTTTTAATGTCCCTGAGCCTTTGGGCAGATAAAAAAAACATAAAACATAAACATGGTAAAGGGGGCGATTAAAATCCTGTCATGTTAGTACTACTTTCTTTATAAATGTCTATAGATAAACTCCATATCTTACACATTAAAGGCACAGGCTCGTCAGCAATGCGTGCGCGCGCCAAGCCTTTGCTATTAAGCTGGGTATTTCGTGGCTGACGAGCCTGTGCCTTTAACCTTCAAACAGTTATACAGAATGAATTAGTTTGTAAACTATCCATTGTTTTTTTTTACAGGTTATACTTGAATGCTTTTGTGTCGAACCATTTGATGGAAAAAGTTATCTACATTTTCAATCAAATAAAAAAATTTAAAAAGCAGATTATACACGGAAAGTTACCTTGTTAAAACCATGTTCTTTCTACATATGCAATTAAGTAAAGGTTTTTTGTTTATTTATTTATTTTTCCTAAAGGGTGATAAACACTCGCGTGTTACCATTCACCCAGCATGAAACATTACTGCATCCATGTAGGTGAAACGTCTGCTCGCCAGTTTACCAACATTTGTTAGATTATGTAATGCTGTTGATCCATGAATTTGTAAAAATAATTAAAAACAAAAACTGGTTTTCAGGCAGCACTTTCCCTCCAATAAAATTGAACTCTTTCACTAAGGCACGCCGCTCGCAAAATGTCTACTTCCAGCTGGAAAACTGCTGCCACCAGCTCACTTGTACACATAAAGCAAACCGGTCTGTCAATTAATTATAACGCAGACCTTGAAAAAATCCTTAATGAAAGAGTTAAACTTAGCTTTTATATGTAAAACTCTGGACATTTGTCCACCCTTCTAAGTGTAAATTATATTCTGAGCATGTTTAGGACAAATACATGTAGTTTGGAGTAACATATTAACCAATAACACTCACTGGTAACAAGTAGTGTCTTATTACTCCTTAGAGCTGTTTGGTAATGTTTCCTTATCAAGGTCAATAACAAGAGGTATCCATTAGTACTAGTAGCCACACTTACTGAACACAAGATGATGAGTCAAGCTATGAGTACATATCAATTGAGAATGTTTGGAGTAACATATTAACCCATAGCACTCAGTGGTAACAAGTAGCGTCTTATTACTCCTTAGAGCTGTTTGGTAATGTTTCCTTATCAAGGTCAATAACAAGAGGTATCCATTAGTACTAGTAGCCACACTTACTGAACACAATATGATGAGTCAAGCTATGAGTACATATCAATTGAGAATGTTTGGAGTAACATATTAACCAATAACACTCACTGGTAACAAGTAGTGTCTTATTACTCCTTAGAGCTGTTTGGTAATGTTTCCTTATCAAGGTCAATAACAAGAGGTATCCATTAGTACTAGTAGCCACCCTTACTGAACACAAGATTATGAGTCAAGCTACGAGTACATATCAATTGAGAATGTTTGGAGTAACATATTAACCCATAGCACTCAGTGGTAACAAGTAGTGTCTTATTACTCCTTAGAGCTGTTTGGTAATGTTCCTTATCAAGGTCAATAACAAGAGGTATCCATTAGTACTAGTAGCCACACTTACTGAACACAAGATGATGAGTCAAGCTACGAGTACATATCAATTGAGAATGTTTGGAGTAACATATTAACCCATAGCACTCAGTGGTAACAAGTAGTGTCTTATTACTCCTTAGAGCTGTTTGGTAATGTTCCTTATCAAGGTCAATAACAAGAGGTATCCATTAGTACTAGTAGCCACACTTACTGAACACAAGATGATGAGTCAAGCTACGAGTACATATCAATTGAGAATGTTTGGAGTAACATATTAACCCATAGCACTCAGTGGTAACAAGTAGTGTCTTATTACTCCTTAGAGCTGTTTGGTAATGTTCCTTATCAAGGTCAATAACAAGAGGTATCCATTAGTACTAGTAGCCACACTTACTGAACACAAGATGATGAGTCAAGCTACGAGTACATATCAATTGAGAATGTTTGGAGTAACATATTAACCCATAGCACTCAGTGGTAACAAGTAGCGTCTTATTACTCCTTAGAGCTGTTTGGTAATGTTCCTTATCAAGGTCAATAACAAGAGGTATCCATTAGTACTAGTAGCCACACTTACTGAACACAATATGATGAGTCAAGCTATGAGTACATACACTGTACCTATCAATTGAGGGTGTTTGCAGAAACTTGAACATAGTTTTGGGCGCTTTGAGAAATAATGTGTTAATATATGACAGATTGAGATAACCGATTGAATCAATTAACTTGTCTCTGGATCCTCCCATCGGTGATGCGCATGACTCTTAACCATTTCAGTAATTTGCACATGCACAGCTTGTACCTGAGTGTTTTGTGGAGGCAATGGGAATTCCTTGTAGACGACTTTATCACCTGATTGTGGCACGTAATCTCCTTCAATACTGCAAGCAAACGAACGTGCAAGGACATTAGTGTGTACATTGTAGTATGTATAATCTTGAATGATGGGGAAATGGCCTAATGGATATTAAAACCTTGTACCTTAGGCTCGCTGTAACACCACTCTACCAACTGAGCCATCAGATGTATAATGTCAACTGGGTAGATTACCATGCAAGAACACCTGAGATTTTCCTTGTTATGACATATAAACCATGCAAGAATGTTGGTTTGATGATAAAAGTGCAAAAGTAGGAAGGAAAGGTTTTTCCACCTAGGAGTGAATGGGTACCTGCAAGAGTTTCAGCGCTTGTGCCCAAAGACCAGGGTAATGATATTGAAGCACTATATAAGATATTATCATTGTGAATTTGCTAAGGAAAAACTAGGAATTTGAGAGTTGTTCCATAGGTTTAGTGTATGGGCATCCTAGTGCATGGTAATCTTCCAACTATATTGGTGCCTTGCATGAAAAAGGGGCTGTTTTAATTGGGTCATTCTGAGCTGAAATACATGTACCTCAATGGTCATAAGGACCATTCAGCTTTCACTACCCTCACAAGTACCCAGGTATAGAAACATAATTTACACCAAAAAGCCTTGCCCAAGGGCATATGGGCTTGGGCCTTGCCCAAGGGCATATGGACTTGGGCCGACCTAGATTCAAACTCATGACTTATACGGACACACTTTAGAAATGCAAAACAGAAATTTTATTGTAATTATTATGTAATGCAGGTAATAAGAATAAGGCCCAAACAACATTTGTGAGTGGCATAATTTTGTCAATAACGCTGGGTTTGAATCTCATTCACAAAACGCAGAAAATGCTGTGCAGCTGTCACAGGCATGCACAATCATGTTGAATGCAGTGCACGTGCAACACGAGTACCTGGATGCATTAAAAGCAAGACACAATCACGAGATGCCATGCACTCCCATCATGCCACGGTTAACGGAAGGTGAGAGAGAACAAGCTTTATGTATGGTGCTGGCAGGAACATCACACAGCGAGGTTGCGAGAAAATTTATCGTCCATGTGATATTATTGCGTTCGAAACTCGTTTTGCATTTTTAAAGTGTCAGTATAGAATTAACCAAATAATTAAGTTTGTTTGACTCAACCGCATTGAACCCTTTATAAACCAGCTGTAAGACTGACATGAGTTGGCGCTTACTCTGAAACATGAACAAAGAGATGATCTGAGGGTCCTTCCTCGTCTGGTTTAACGAAACCATGGCCTTTTCCTTTAGAAAAATCAATGATAGTTCCCTTTTTATAATCTCCTGCTGCTGCTGCTTTGGACCTGCAAACAATGACAGATGATTTTAGGAATGACATTTTTCCAGTTGTACTCATTATTTTAAATATTTAACTCGGTTTTTTAAATTTTTATTAACACCTTTTGGCTCTTATCAAGTGCTCTTATCATCAATGTGAACGCAAAAAATATCCAAAGTTAAACTGTACATACATAGATGTTGTCCTCGTTCGCCTTGTAATTAAGGGACTAGGAATAAGGAACCGTCCTTCAGTGCCATGATGCTGATGGTCCCCTGCACACCCACTGCTGCTCTTTCCTTCTGTCACGTTGGACATCTTACTCTTAGCTCTAAAACGTCACTTCTATTCTCTGCAAAACAAGGACTTTGTATCACAAAATTAAAAACTGTCGGAGATAAAAATCAATGTCGTACATGTTGTAACCATTGTCAATTAGTTATTTCAAAAAATTTAAGCTCATACGAACAAATTCTGCCAAAATCCTTCAGGGCAATTCCACGGTTAGTAACGTTACATATTTAGCAATTTACCGGAGTTCTATCCTCTGTTATATCAACACGCAAGCCTGTCAGTTCTCCATTTTGGTACCATCAATGCATCTCACCAACATCCACTAGACAGTAATAACTAAAATCATTTAGCCCCAGTTTGTAAATAGTAATAACAAATTTAATCTCGGTTAGCAACATTACAAAAATAGGACATAACAAAAATGCATACATGTCTTTAAACAAAAGGTTTCCTCAAAAGTCAAAAGGGACACAACTGAAACAAACCATCATATTTCTTTCTTTGCATGTTTACTGGTCATGCTGGTGTGTGTTTCTGTGTATGAGAAGTCGCATCTACTCTTAAGCTAGGTTCATACTTCTTCGCCGAACTCACTCGCCGCACACTCGCCGAGTGTAGTCGCCGCAGAGTTTTCACGCGACCATACAAATCCGCTTTGCGCATAGTAGTCGCCGAGGTATAAACGGGCTCTGCGGCGCACTTTGTATGCGCGTTTTAATTCAGAGCGCGCGCATAGAAACTGGTGGAAACGACCCGTCCGCTCAGATGCGAACTGACCGCGCACTGTTGAACTTGTTTGACCCTACTCGCCGCAATTGCGGCGGACAAATTTTCCGTTCCGCATGTAGGTCGCCGAGCGAGTATGAATTGGGCTTTAGTCTTACCAGTATCAAGAACTATTGAAAAGTCATGGTTAGTCACGTTACAGATGTCCCATGCCTACAACATTGATGACATGGGGCGAAATGGAATGAATATAGGGCGAAGTGACTGTAAAAAGTGTAATTGTAAAGCTGTGCAAAGCGAGCGCCCGAGTTCCGAAATGATTGAAATTGGCTTACCTTGATATAAGGTCTGGGTTACTTCGTTGTTTGTGCGTGGTTCCGGTTTCTGCTGTATTCAATTCAAACAAGTCGGACAGATTTATCTCATTTATCAACTGGTTCCGACATGCTATATCATGCACGAGCTATACGTATGCAGTGCTAGTAACGAGTGTTAGCGCCCTCTAGCGACACAACCTGAGAAGAGTAGACTTTTAAGACGCTTGGTGGCAGCAAACGGCAAACAAACCTGTCCTTACTGAGCATGCGCACTTTAAAATGACCGGTTTGTTTGCTGCCACCAAGCGTCTTAAAAGTTTCCCATTCGACATTTGCTAACTCGACTCGAACCAACTCGACCGTTATACCAACCCGACTTCAAAATCGAGTCGATTCGACCACCTGCAATGCCGACCGACTTGGCTGTTTGCCAACTCGAACGTACAACCATTGTAACTCGACATAAACCTTTGGTTGCGCAAAATTGAAAAGCAGTTTTGTTGTTGCCGGCAGTCAGTCATGCAGTTTCTACTAGGCGCGTAAAAGATGTGCGCGAACACACAATTAGGCCTACATATAATATCTTCAGTTATCGTTTTAGTATGGAATAATTGCATTGGACAGTAATTTTGGAACCCACTTCTATCTTCACACACCAGCAAGGTTTTCCATTTAATAGTCTCACTACATTGTATTATACTAACGATCTTCTGCAAGGACGCGCGTGCTACAGAATTATACGTACGGCGCACACGTCCGTCCGTCCCAGCAGCTTTTGCACAAGACCGATTTCTGGTCTATTGGATTTTTAGCTCAAATTTCCAGAATTTACATTTTTAACTTTGCTTGTTACAATGTCAAGATATGAATTTGAGGTAAAATAATTACGGATCATTTAAAGATAGTATACATAATAAACTGTTACTGGTAAACTGTTACAAATAGTTTTATCCCCCTGTGTGATTGTAGATGCATGATTAAAACCAACCTGAGCAAAAACCAGCTCCCCTGAACCATTTTGCCCTAAACCACGACCTGTGCACGAAGTGGTTTTGGGGCGAAGTAGCATTTGGGCGATGTAGTGTTTGGACGAAGTGGTTTTGGGGAGAATTTAATTTATGTCTCATTTGCTCATTTCTCAAAGACTATAGTACTTCAGACAAAACCATTTCAGTGGAAGTTGTCTACGGTCATCATGTTTATATTGTGTAAGTTAGGCGTAAATATGTGAACATTTCTGATTTTCGAGATACCAATCATGTATACTGCCTTTAAATAACTACAATGGGAGTACAAATTTTTCTCGATGTACCTCGGAATACGAAACGTCTCTACGTCGGTATCAGTAGTCTCCATAGGATCCTAGATTCACTAAAATACATTGCAGTGGAATACAAGGAAGCGACTGAGAGATGTAGCCATACTCCTTGTGGTAAATTCTGTTTCTGCAGTTATATATATACGCCACTGTTGATATTTGTCTCGCTCCAAAGATAGAGACGAAATAAACGCACCACATTCGGAGCGGTTTCACGTTAGCTGATATTTACCATTTTCATGTTACCATGTTTTGGTAGTTTCGAGTGATAAAAGTTGACATGTTTTCAGAAAAGGTAATTTAATATGTGCAAAAAGTGACAGAAATGAACTAAAGATTTAAAAATGGCTGGTGAAAATATTAAAATCGGCAGTCTTGTATAAGAGATATAGCGATTGTCTATTTCCACCTATTGTTTCTATTTCCACCGTTTAGATATAGACCGTATCGAATAGCCGCCATATTGTGGGGCATTTTCTTTGTTCCTTTGTACATGCATGGTTGGGTTGCACATATTGTGCTTACATTGTTGAACAGTTTAACTAACAAAAGGTGCTCCACAAGATGGCAGATATTTGATACGGTATATTGCAAGTACTATTGCAAAGTTCGTGTCTGTTTTTACAAGTCAAAGTAATAGCAGTTCTTGATGGGCCTGAAACTGTCCTGTCCAGCCACGTGACCAGTGACGTCATTGAGTTGACACATTTTCTCTTGATTGCATGTCGACCACAGATTGAAGGATCGGCATTTAGGATCCGTCTTGCATGCCCAGTTACAGTCAGGCAATCCCCGTACCGTCAGGTTGTGCATACCGTGGCCCGTGAGGCATTCCTCGGGGGAGACACGTCCGTCTGGACCGGTCATGGTTGTATAGATAGCAGGGTTAGAAGCCGCCATCTCACAGGCAACCAGCTTTTGGTATGATTCTCCTGCATCGCATTTCAGGTTACTACTCCAACGACCATTGTAAATGGTCATTCGGGCGCAGTTCAATCCACTTTTCTTAACTGGCGGCGTGGTATACCACATGGTGAATGCCGGAGGCTTGTCACCACACAACCAGGCACCGTCTTCGTCCCAAGCAGTGCAGCCAAGCCAGAGGCCAACTTCCTGACCCATAACAGACTCAAAGATGAAGTCGTTTTCCTCTTGTGACTCTGGTATGGCGAGATTGCTTCCTGGTCGGGCACACGCCTCGGATGCTTTATACCAGTCCATCGCGTCTGGGAGCAGAATGTAGCATGACTGTTGCCATGCCAACCAGCCACGTGGACATGTAGAAGGCAACATCCCAGATGTAGATGTGATTTCCACCAAGATAATGCAGACAGCGATTGTAGTAAACAGCGGCATGTTTCCCGAAATTGTTGTTCTGAATGACCACGGCCGTACAGTCTCCCGATTTAGCGCCCCAACATTAAGCAGAGGTCACAGCAATTACGGTTCCTGTAGTAACGCAAAACGTAATTTACAACCATGGCAACGTGCCAGACAACAAGCATACATTTTACATCTAAAATATTGATGTATCGACTAAGGATAAATAAATAAGTGTTTGGTACTGCAAACTCCGATGTTAATGTTAAGCTATTATATGATGTGGCCTCAGGTGATTTCCCATCGAAAACACTTTTGAATAAGCAATCGATAAGGGGCGTTCACACTATCGTGAACAAATCACACTGCCGCGCAGTGCTTACTGGCGCATTACATAAGCTCCTAGTCGCCGATCTTTCCAAAATTCAACCCCGGTAACTTGGGTAACTTCTCTGATACCTCATTGGCTGCGCGTTGAATAGGTCAGCGAACGCACCGCGGTCAAAGTTCAACAGAATTTTGAGCCAGCTCAACTTTTTGCAAGCCGCAACATGCCGCGCACAAGCGGCAAACCAGTGCGCGGCCTATCGCGACGCGCAAAACATTTCGAGCTGGGTCAAAGTTTAAATCTGTTGAACTTTGACCGCGGTGCGCCTACCTTTTCAACGTGCAGCCATTGAGGTATTAAGCCCGCCGCACACCTTTGCGATTTACCGGCTATTAAGGGCCGTCCATAAAGTACGTACGCATAAAATGCCGACTTTTTAGACCGCCCCTGTGAGATGTGTAAAAACAAATGTGTGGACTGTCTAATATGTTTTGTACATAAGGTCTGAAGGGGCGTTCACACTATCGCGGAAAATTCACACTTTCGCGCTGCGCTCACCGCATTGCATGAGTTCCTAATCGCCGATTATTCCAAAATAGAAAATTCCACTCTGGTAACTTGGGGCTTCTCTGATACCTCACTGGTTGCGCGTTGGAAAGGTCAGCGCACCGCGGTCAAAGTTCAACAAATTTGAACTTTGACCCAGCTGAAAACATTTTGCGCGTCGCGATAGGCCGCGCACAAGCGGCAAACCAGTTTGTGTACAAACCAATGGAACAGTGTGATTTCTCCGCGATAGTGTGAACGCGCCTTAAGAGCATACTCCCCATTTGTCGGGGAGTAGCGAGAGCATACTCTCACTGACCCGAGTGTCGTTAAACTTGCCGTTCGCGCGCGCAGGGAGTATGCTCGTGTTAACACGAGTACACACCCGAACGCAGCCATTGTGTCGTCATTTGCCCATACTTTTCCAAATCACGATTTTTATAGGTTTATAGGTCTGTGGATTCCATAGACTGGTCCCCTGTACGTAAACGTTATAGGAACCAATGCTAAATGCCAAATTTTCAAAAATCATTTAAAAATACTCGCAACTCTCTCAGCGTCTGGAGACGACAACCTAAATACTCATCTTTTCAATTCTGTTCAATTTTATAGGGGTAATCCGTCACTTTCACTCCCTAATTTCCACATGAAACAAAACTAACCCTGCAAGAGTAAAAAATTGCCAGACCAGCGCCATTTGGGAAAAAAGTCGCATTCGCTACTGAGGAAAATAGGGCAATATAGTCCGTTTTGCGCGCGTCGTGCTCCCATCGCCCAACTTCAGCATAGCGCGTAAAGTATGCGTAGAGTATGAATTAACCCGCGCGGTTAGCTCGCGCAACCTATTGTGTCGTCATTTGCCCATACTTTTCCAAATCACGATTTTTAATGCACGATCGTTGGTCTATAGGTTTATAGGTCTGTGGATTCCATACCCTAAAGTGTCTACCGCCCTCTTCCGTCCACCACAGCCTAGTCAGGAGTTCCGTGCGTTTAGGATACGCACCTAGCTAGTCGCGCACACAACAAGAGAGATAAGAAAGGCCGGCCAACGGCAACGATAAACAAAATGCGTGCTCTGTATGCTGTATGATCTTCGAATCTTATGGATTTCAACATGTTCAATGCCATAGGTTTCCTGAAAAATGTTCTAAATACTGCACGAAATTCCTAATGATCATGGTAATGGCAGAGTTTAACATGACGGGGAGAAAGCTGTGAGGCCATGGGCTCGGATCCCAGTCTTCGAACCGTTTTTGATGCGCTAGACGAAGACAATCTTGGATACATTAGCGATGAAAGATTCTCTGAGCTCGCCAACGATTTTGGAGTTGAAAACCGCTATGTAAGTTTATAGGCCTACTTTTCTGCTTTTATGATTTGTTTATGACCACTTTCTTTCCACGTTCATGCACAGCAACCATGGCAACCCCATGAGTTTACTTTGTCATTGAAAACGCTAACTTGAATCATAGAGCAAGGAATGCTCTATGCTTGAATTGAGCTTACCGATTGACAATTTAATTATTGCTAATAAATGATGTTCAGTTTTTATTCCTGACCTTGACCTGTGTTGATGTGATTTGATCTGTTGATGTTAGTCATGTTAGTGTGAGAGATTGTTTTTGTCCTTCATCGAAATTTTTATAAATGTAATATTTATTTGCTGTTTACATGTGTGTGTAAGCATCTCCTACTTATTGCTTAGCACAGGCATGCAGCTTTCAGCTGATTTCCTCTTTTTATTTTGTTTCCTCGATGACTATCATCTGTCATGTCTGTTAAATTGAAAATTAAAAAACAACACTGTACTTAATCAGCCCGAATGCCTCTCATGACGGCCAGAGCAGTAAACCGCCCCCAGCGGCCGGACTTTTGTGGGCACGTAATATTTGGCGCGCTATATACGCACCCAATGCATTACAACACGCCCAGAAGGCCGCCACCGTGTTTTTGAAACGGCAATGGAGGAACGATATTTCTGGAACTTGCATAATGATCATCGCCTCTTGTCCAGATGGATGAAAATTTCTGGATAAGGGAACGTGTTTTGGAAAAGGTATGAGTTCCTCTATGTGTAGGTACCCTAACTTTGGAAATCTCTGTCCTGGGTGAGAGGAAAATCTCGCTCAAAGTATGTAGCCACTGTGTGACAGCCAGAGCCTCAAAGGCATTCGGGCTACACTGTCGACTGTATACATGTACTACTTTACTAGGCTACATGTATGTTGATTTTTTTTGCATTTTCCTCTTTTTTTTTTGGTAGTGACGCAGTTGCATGCCCGTTATTATGACAATTATTTGACAATTAAATTTTTTTTTTAGTATTGGTATCGGTTGTTTTTCAACAGACTTGGTTAATAGTTAGCTTATTAACCCTACATACCGGTAGCTAGTCGAAATCCGTAAGGGAAATTCCCCAAACCTCAATTTAAAATTTAAAAAATAAATGCTAGTTTTATTAAAACCAATTTATAATAAATTATATTTATCTTAAATTATTTTTTTAATTAATGAATTGAAATGCATATTTTTGCTAATTTATGCCAATTAGCAACCACGGAGCAGTGAAATTTCACACGACTCATGTTGAAGCATTGTAAATTTCATTTGCACCAGTTGTCTAGGCTTGTCACCTGTCACTTAATTTGTTTCTACTTTCTACAGTAGTACATACATGTAGACACCTGTACATGTACACAACATTCTGTAACCACAAAGAGAAGGTGGACCCTAAAACAGCTGTTTCGTGCTATTATGTACATGACTCATATCCAGTTTTTAACTACATGTGCCTATTACAGGGTTCTCATCGTGGATATTGATTTATGTTCAGAATGTGTGTGCCATAACACAATTCTGTCCCGCCTACACATTTGGTATACCCTACACATTTTGTATAGCTGTACATAATTTTGTTAAAGTTGGTTTGCTGTGTGTGAACTTTTGTCCCGAGAGCCACAGTAGTCTCCAGAAATTGTAAACAATTGAGATAAGCAAATAATGTAGTTTGACAGCAGATCCGCCATTTAGTTAATAATTCAAAGGATTGCAGTAATGCAGTTAGTTTTATGTGAACTCTCTATTGTCTCCTCGTGCATGGAATGTACAAAATGTTCAAATACATCACCATCATGTGTCGTCAATCATTAAGTTTGTCTGTGTACGTACATATGTACATGTACGTCGGCAAAATGAAAGAGAAACATTTGTAGTCGATTATCTTTGGACGTTTCTTAGGTATAAAGCCAATTTTAGCAATCAAGATGTTTTCCTTCAAAAACTTTTTATTTTCTCTAAAAATAGAAGAAATAACCTTTGTATAATGCACTCTCAAATAAGTGCAATTATTTGTATTACTTGTTCTATAAACAGATGTAAGCAACGGATAATAACTTAAGGGTAACAGAAAGATAGTCTGACAAAATATACCTCCTTGTTGTATAAACATTTTCTATATAACTTATGTAAAAGGTGGACCAAGATGTCCCACAAGTGTCCAGCTGTAGTGTAAAGTGAAACTTTAACAAGATATCGTACGGATACATGTACATGTATGTTCTTAGACTATCCGTTCAAATTTTGAGGCATAATCTGTCTGTGCAAGTTTTGAGAGAAGATAAAAGTACAGAAATAGTAAACTTAAGAGAATTTTCTATTTTTTATTGACAAAAAAAAAAGACAAGGCCCCTCTTTCAACAAATTTCACATCCTGTTTAGTGCTTAAACTACATTGTAGCATTGCAGCTAAACCAATAGGCTTCTACAATGAAACAAATATTGGGTTAAGATTTGTTCACACACACGGGTTTAATTGTAGACCTAAAAAGAATTGTTTGTTGTTGCAGAAGTGATTTTAATGCCAGCTGTTGTTACAGAACTTTTGTAATTTAATAATTTATGAACAGAACGCAGAGGCAAACAAAAAGTGACAAATGGTCGAGTCCTCTTTGTCCCTTTTCAACCAATGGAAAATTCAATTCCAATTCATAATCTTCTTTCATAATTTTCTATAGAAAGCCCAAATACGTGAAGGTCGATGTTCACAGATGGTTTAAATGCGAGTGTTTCCTCGGCCTTCGTTGTTAAGTTGAGAATGGGTCTTTATGCATAATCATTCTTTTGGAAAGACAAACACTGTACATGTGCTGTACTTTGTTGACATAATGAATGGTAATCTGGATTAACATTCATTGCTGTTAATGCCATAAACAATTTTTTTCATGTTTTGCTGACTGTTGGGCATTAGGAAATGCAACATTTTAAATGGCTTTTTGGTAAAAAGACCTTTAGTTAATTTTTTATGGAAAGTATGATCTTGGACAGAATTAAATTCATGGCGTTTCTGTTACCATTGCTAACTCTTTAAGTAAGTTTATTTTCTTATCTAGTAAAATGTTGGGTCATTGCAAACATATAATGGTTTTTATTTGAATTAAGTTCGACGTCTGAAACAATTTGGAGCGACTTAGTTTTCCAGAAGTCGAAAGATCGACAGTTCCAGTCGGTCAGAACATCTAAAGAGTGACTTGGTTTCAGATGTCGATCTTTAGTGTGCGCACGGCTCGCATTAAGAAAGCGACTCGATACAATTAGTTCGGTGTGACTCTGGTGCGCCTGTATGAAATGGGTGTTAGACTCAGTCTGGAGGTTACATCTGTGGTTAATGTACATTTCATTTAATTCTTAAACACCTATTTTTGTCTTTTTGTGTGAACATACAGGAGCTTCAACGTCTGTTAAAACTCCTGGATCCTCTTGGTACTGGCAAAATCAGCTTTGAGTCTTTCTGCCAAGGGATTCAAGCTGTTGCCGTGGATACAACAGATAAAGGTACATTGTACAACATTTTCAGTAATGAACACAGTGGTGTATAGTACCAAAATATTGACTCAAGTGCAGTGTGATTCCCAGTCAGAGACTTTAGTTGTCAACGCGTCTATTTTCGGGTTCAGAACTTCAGATATGTAGTTCACGATATTATATTGTATGTGTGAATTTGTAATTAGGGGGCCATCTATAAAGTGCGGGAGGTGGAGGGGTCAGAACCAATGCGTACGCCAATGTTAAAGTCAATGGATGACGTCACTAATTGTACGGGGGGAGGGGGGGGGGGGGGTGGTGCGGTGAGGGGTCTAAAAAGTCAGCATTTCTTGCATACGTACTTTATGGATGGCCCTAAATGTAGTTTTTCTCCAAAGGTTTAGCTTTTTAAAACCAAATAAATCCTTAAAGGACATTGTCCAGATTTCCCCCAAAATACTATCCATGCGAAGAAAACAGAAAATTTGCAATCTCCAATTTGAATGTGGAAGCAAACAAAGTTGGTGGTATCAAAATCTCAACACCCATGGGAAAAATAAGAGGGCCAAAAGTGTGATCTGGACACGCTCTCACTTGAAGAAATGCATCAAAATTACTGAAAGTTACAAGTACCCTAGCCATACTGACAAAAAGCTTCTTGCTGAGGAAATCAAAAGTTTGCAAGAAATCTTTCCACAGACATAAATTATACTTTTGGTATTTTGTAAAAGATTTTGTTTCCATTTCTCTAAACATTCCAAGATTGGTGTCAAACAGCCTTTGTGTTTCTGATCCAGGAGTTTCTCTGGTTTCCAATGCCTAGAGTTGGAGTTCTTGCCAAGCAGGCAAATTTGAACTGTCCGGAATAAACGGCAAATTAAACAAAGGCATTCAGTTTCAATTGTTCCTTTCAGAAAACTCCCAGTGTTCCAACTTTGTGGAAATGGCACACTTGTGTAGCCTGTAAAAAACGCAGGTATTGTTTTTCTTATGAGCCTTTCCACAGTAAAGGGGGCATTTTGGCAATACAGACCATATTTTCGAGAAAATACCCGGTCTCAAAATAAAAGAAATAAGTTTAAGTTGTTCTGAAGAGATAACTTAGGCCCAAAAAGGGTTATAAATAGTGTGACAACATGCCTTTCTAAAAACCCTGTGTACAAATTTCCAATATACATGTACGCGCTTAACCGGGGCAGATCGACACTTACATTTTAGGCCGTCCCGGTTACGAGCGTATATTTGAAATCCATAACACTTTAACTATTGGGCAGAAGGTTGCCAAAAATAACACCAAGTGCTGGGATTGTCTCTGGCACCTCCAAACCTTACTCTAACCTTATCAAGAATCCAATTTCAACCCTCCAAGGGAATTTTCCTGATGGGCAAGGATTTGCCAAAGTGTACACAGAGCCATGTTCCTTCAGGGCCACTGGATCAGGCAGGATGATATAAGCACAGTGCTTCATGTTATGTCACTTTAATATCAAGTCTGCAAAAAAGCAAACTCAGAGTTTCGGGTTTTCCTTTCTTGGCATTGCTTTGTGCACGCCTCAAATTGGAAATAACAAGTCACTTTTTTAGAAAATCTTTCGTTTTGGGTGGATGGAATACATGTATTTATCTTTTTAACACCACTAATTATTGAATGTTTATGCTTCCTTTTTTTTTAAACTCGGGTTCTAAAAGAACATGTTGGTCATTCATGTATTCTTCCCATTGTGTTACATTTCAATTGGGCTGAAGATATAAGTGAAATTCTACATACAGTGTACCCCCGGTACATGTAAATTGAATATGAAATTGGACCATTTCAGTGAATATATTTATTTTTCATGCACTAGCTATGGATTACGAAACACAAAAATGCTGGTACATGCAATAGGGTAAATAACTACATATAAAAATCTATTGGAAAACCAATCGGAGCGATATTCACAAATATACAGGAAAACGTAAGTCGAGGGCAGATACATGTAGTCAGTACACATGTACAAAAGTAATTAATTGAACCGTGGAAAATTAAACGTGTATGACTATGTTGACAATCCGTCACGCATGCCACAATTCTTTGATAAATGTATTGCCAAATCACACGAGAACTCCCACAAAAGAGCTGACTTATTAAGCCTACATGTACACAGGATTTGCAACATCATTGTACACATGTAAACCGAATTGTGGTTCAAGGCAAGTAGTTTGAACCGTTGTGCTAAATCACAATGCATGACGGCATACTGTCATTTTCAGTAAATAAAGCAATTTATAAAATTTTAGAAATGGTCATCTGACAGTCGGTAAAAGCCGTCAAATTTTCCCCCAAAATTCTGATCGATGCTTAACCCTCTAACCATCAATCATACAATCGTACCTTTACGCTATGCATTAGAATGAATTTGACGGTTTAGGGGTTTAAAGTTTACCAAATTTTATTAGTCTGTATGTTTGTTCCTTTCAGATACGGTACATACTACATTTTGTACACAAGTTTAAAGTATAAATGTTGAGCTGTTGATTAAATATATCCCTGAAAGCCTGCTCTTAACCAGTTAACGCCGGCATTATTTCAAACATTGCTGTACGTAGGTGTGGGTTCATTTTTAGTTGAAGCATGGATGACGGAAAACAACTGAACTCATTAACCATGCGCGGTAAAGTATTGTTGTTATGTCGATACACCGTCATTGTACACCCCAATGCCACTTTATAAACTGATTTGCCCAATTTCATGGTAAATTACTGCGAGTGTAGACGTCAAAAGCAGCACAAGTGAAATTTCCCCTAAACGTGTTAACAAGTCCTCCGCTACACCAATGCGGAAATCTTGGCGTGTTTAAACGTCCTTCGACGTCAAGTGGTTAAGGGGAAACGCTCGTTTTGTTTGTTTGTGGCATTCGATATTGTTACATGTTTACCAGTTTTTTTTGGTTTTTCTAAACCTAAGATGCTGTCATGATTTATGTACGTAAGTAACAAATTGCAGAAAAACAACTTATTTTGTAAAAAAGGCCAATCTATGTTTGTTATAAAAGCTTCCCAACTTCATATCCCAACATCAGAGGCAATTTGAAGTAATTTAATGTACTTCTCTTATTCACAGTGCAACCACAGAACAGCATCGGCCAACAGAGTGAATTCCTTGACCAATGGACAAACGGCAAGACAGGAGATGATGATGACACACACAGCAATGGGGTGAGTAGTATAATGTAGAGACCTGGGGCCAATTTGAATACCGCATTTTCCAAAAAGGGCAAATTGAAGCCGAGTAGGCACTAAGTGTAAATGCAAAAGGTGGATCGGAAAAGGTGGATTAGACCCGGATCTGATTTGGGTAGGGTTAAACCCTGCAATTTTCGGATTGACCTTGCAATTTTTCGGGTTGACCTTCCCACGGTTGTTAAGGTTGCTTGTACTGTAAACGCTGCTTGAATACAAATTCGGCAATTTCAGCATCCTTGGATCATCTAGTATTTAAGCAGTGTGCACCTGGGGCCAATTTCATAAAACATGTTAGCACCCGATTTTTGATTAAGCGGCGCATTAAGCGGCCGATGGCATTTCATAAAAGAATTAAGCAGTCGTTTTTTGCTTAAAGCCCTTATTTAGCAAGCCAAATCGCATGCTAACGCCGTCGCTTAAGCAAATTTTCGTGCTACGCTTAATCAACAATTTTGATTAAGCATAACATGTTTTATGAAATTGGCCCCTGGTGGTCTGCAACACCAAACACTGCCCATGCATGTGCTAAGTGCACAGTTAGCGGTGACTTCTGCAGACTTTGCAAAGGGGATTGAAGATGAATCAAGGTGTGTAGCGTAAACAAAGCAATGTTTCAGTTTTGCGGTTGTGGAAAAAGTCTGTGTAGTTCCCGTGTAAGAGACCACCAAGGTAATTAGATTGAAGTTTGCAGTGTGAAAAGAAACCTACCCGATTAATGGTTACCCGGATCAGAACTGGGTAATGTGAACAGCACAGTTCAAACAAACTATAATATTGACCAATTAGCACTTGCAGCCTCGTTTTAGATGCTGAGTCATTATATTACGTCACACGTCTTTCCATTTGCAAATTGTATCCCAAAAGAAAGCACCGAGGCCCTCATTTTAGATGACAATTTGAAATTCCCCAATTGCATGAATTTAAAGTTAACATTGACCCTGTTGAATCCAAGGCACACCTTTTTAACCTTTTCCTAATCTCTTAACAGGCTCTTGAACTTTATTCGATTCAGTAATTTACCAATTTTAGGACCATACCGCCCTTAACATCCACAGCTTGTATTGTTAAAGCTTGACAACTGACCATGACTCATGGTACATGTACACGAATCTGGTAACTCCTTCCCTGCGCGCCCGCCATAACTGGGGGCCATCCAGTGCCATGAAGTTTGCGTTCTGTGTTGTTAAAATTGAATAGTGCACAACGCGCACCCCCTTTGTGTGCACAGGCTTTAACAAAGAATGCGCACATTGTTTGAAGTGACAACATAATGTAACGTACAGTTCATGGCACTGGATGGCCCCCAGTTATGGCGGGCATACAGAGAACGGATCCACAGCTCTCGGATTGGTGTATATAAATGTCTTACATACTTAGCATTAATTTTAGCACATCATGTTTTGTATATAAATAGGACTCACTGATTGCAACCTTATTTCTACAGATAGACCCGACTCTAAAAATACTGCATAGCACAGAAAAACTGTCCTCAGCAATACAAGTTACCAAATCAAATGTCATGCAATCTAAATTACATAATTTTGACTGGAATATTTGACACAGCACTATCATACTTCTCTTGTGTCTATTTTAAAAATGAGTTTATTTGAATTCAAAATTGTAGAAGTTTGACGTTCAAGTTTTATATTTATTGCAAAAGACAAATCTAAAGGGATTTTTTGTTATGTTCATGTGTACCGTATAAGGACCACCGGAGAGTAAACATCACCGTATTATTCAGTAAGAAAAGAAAAAAAACTCTTTCGCATGCTATCATGTACTAAGGCATGTACAGATAGAGTTTTGTACATTAGTGTTGAGCCTTATCTTACAAATCTGCGCATCTACTAATCTTGGGCTTTCATCTCATTGCTAGCTTCATTAGTATTTTCTCTGCACCTGGACACTTGATGTCAAATGTGTTTGTGTTATGAAATACCAACTTGGAAATTGATTCTGTTACCAAAAGAAATCTGCATTAATGTTATATATTGGGCCATTAAAGGGCTTGTGACATGCTAAACAACTTTGTGCCTAAGCTTTGCTTCATAATGACGGATTACTTGTTCAGCAAGACATACTATTGTTCGTTTGGATGTAAAATCAATAAAAGGTGGCCTTTTTCAACTTTGAAGATTTCATTGCAATAAATCACAGACAGAGGGCGCTGTTTTGAGTGCATCACATAAGGAAAACAGAAGGGAAAAGTTAAGAAAGAACCTAAGACTTCAAGTTTGACTTGTGGCAAATTGCTGCAGTTTCTACCCCCAGTTTTGTCATGGCTTACAGCAGGCAACATGTAAAACAAACTCAAATAGCCATGGATTACACAAGTTTTAGGAAAATTTAGAAAAAAGTGGAATCTTTTGTGCACAGTTGAATGTGATTTTCCTGTGTTTGCCCCCAAAACAAGCTCCAAATAGCATTTTTTTGAATGTAACTGAGTATATTGGTTTTATAGCATAGATTTCATTGAAAAAAATCCTAAATAAGTGGCCCTTTAATGTTCAGTACGTGCCAATGAAACTTACAAAGCACTGCATGAATGTTCAAATTTGAAAATAAAGACGACTTTAATACTAATTTTAGATCAAGTTTTTTATTAGAACATTATTGTGAGCATTATTAGTTTTAGTATTTATTTTCAGTATTAACATTTATCGTGAGACGTGGGACTTGATCTGGGGACTTGTTTGAATGACTTGAAACTTAAATTGATACTTGCTCTTTTTTATTCACAAGTTTCAAATTATAGCACTGACATCCTCGTCTTAGATGCTGAGTCATTGTATTACGTCACAGGTCTGTTTATTTGCAGAGTCTATTACCAAAAAAAACACCAAGACCCCCGTTTTCTATGACAATTTGAAATTCCTCTATTGAGACTGGAACATTTTGAGACTTGTCCTCAAAGACTTGGAACTTGAATCTTGCATTTCAAGAATGACAAGAGAACTCTCTTATCATTACATGTATAACAGGGCCTCAATGAAAACCAGCTTTATGGTGTTTGAGCTTTTACCCTGTATAAATAAATAAACAGTACATGTAATGTCCAAGCCACAGATCTTTGGGTAATTCCCAAAATTAGGGGTCCAAAACGTTTGGTGTCCCAGTTACGTAGGACACTCTCTGCTTCAAAAATCACCACTTACAATGTACGACCACAAATTCTCAGTAATGGACTGTGGCCTGTGATTATAGGGGGCAGCATAATTTTCTTCAAAATTTTGTTTTCTGATTCCTGAAAAATATTCAAAACAAAAGACCATTTATAAAGGCTTATAATTTGTTCCATAGTATTGGATAGGAGTTTGGTGTCCCGGGTTACCTACGCCAATGAAAATTGGCTGTATAATGAGTTTGCATTAACCTTGGTGCCATATCTACACACAAACATTGACAAAATTTTTTAGTGGCATTTGTTTAAATAAAAATAATTAGTTTCTACTGGGAAACCACTTTCATTTATTAAAAACACTTGGAAATCTTAAAAAGCATATACATGTACATGTCACACTTTTGGACCCCTAATTTTGGGAATTACCCCTATACAGTTGTAACCATTTCTAGATTTCAGCTAAAATATTACCAAACACACTGCGCATGATGCACACACTGTGGCCTGCACAAACCTTGTAACCTCTTTTCATATATAATAGAGATGCAGTGTTGTTGCCATAGCAACGGTGTGTGCTCAAGGATGCTATAGATTGCTTAATGGATGTCTTGTTGCGCTATAAGGATAATGTTCAGTGAGGATGTTGAAGTTGGGTTGATAATCTAGTGTGCTAGGATATAAAATAATTTAATGCATTAATTTGAATATGTATCATGTGCATGCTTGTTCAGATTTTCCAGGAAGTGTATTGCATTCTAACCAATAAAATACCTCCCCAAAATACTATCCATGAGAAGAAAACTGGAAATTTGCAATCTCCAGTTTGGATGTGGAAGCAAAAAGGTTGGTATAATCGCTGCACACATTTATGAAACTGCATTTTTATAAAACATGGGTGATTTGTTTTGGACAATATCCTTGAAAATATACGGATTGAGGGTGCGAAATTTCAGAACGGTAATGTGACAAATGATGTTATCAAAATCTCAACACCCCGTGAGAAAAATGGGGGCGTCAAAAATGTGATCTGGTTATGCTCCTTTAAGTAAGCTCAAGGCGGTCGGGTTAGCATAGTGGTTCTTTCTCTGCCTTTCACCCCAGGAATAGGCCTCTATAAATTACAACTCTGATTTTTAAAAAGTTTGTTTACCCATGTCCTGGATTAATTTATTGGTGTGAATCATTCAAAAACTGCCCCTATGTGGATAAAGTGTGTGTAGATTTGTAAATTAAATAAGATTTTCCTATCTTATTTTGCTTGATGGCACTGGTCACAATCCACATATTTTTTCAACTTTATTATTCATGTATTTCCTACATGAAATATGTACATTATGCTGTCTATTGTGCTTGAACTTGAACATAATAATCAAAGTGCACTAATTGTGACCACACCCAAACTGCAATGTCATCAAAGGCTATGTACATGTGTCAAAGTCCATGAATATGAAACGGCAACATTTCTAAAGTGACAGTTGTTAATTTGAAATACTGCCCTCTGTTGTTCATTTTCAGGCCATTTGCTACATGTAGATGCAGTAATAGTACTTCTGAAAAATCCATGCATGGTTTTTTTGAATGGTAAAAAAATTGTCTGCAGAATTTTGTTTGTTTAAAGCACCTTCAGTTGGCAATTTCTCACAAAAAGATACCATTTTACACGAGAAAAAAAATCATGTGGTGTTAATTACCATTGCTATCAACACTTTTAGTCGGAAATGTTTTCTTGTCATCAACTTATATTAACATTTTTGGTAAAAAAACTTCAAATGTTGTATTGGTCCAATGTATCATTTGCAATGTGTCATTTTAAAAGCTTTTTACAGGTTCCTGTAATAGATCTGAATAGCTGCCATCTTGTGGGGCACCTTTTGTTACTTAGCACAATGTGTGCAATCATGCATGCATGTCCTCAAGGAACAAAGAAACTGTCCTACAAAGAAGATTGTTTGTAAACTACATGTACCAGTATAGCCTGCAAACATTTTAGCTTCTCCCCCAGACTTCCTCCATTGAGTCCAGGCCATGCCCAGACAAACATACCTCCACCCCCTCCCCCTCCTCCTCCCTCAGGCAACCCCCAAAAAGTGTTTACATGTCAGATGAGTCATTGTTTTGACATGCAAATTTTCCGTTTCAGTGGTTGCTGTATGTCAACAAAAGCCAAGGCCACTACCTTTGGCATTCTTGGCTTTATTACCACCAATGTGTACAGTACAGGTTGAGTACATGTAGTGCTTGAGTGGTTGTAAAAGTGAAGGTCAAAAGTCAGTCGAAATGCTAAGTGAAATGCAGCAAGTGTTTTTGACAGTGTTCTGCTGATATTGTGGCAAATCTAGGAAGGAAGTATTATCATGATATTACAAGCAGGAAATAATTGAGGAAATGATGCCAGTGTATTTCTAGGTACCAGTATATGCGCCATTGATTTAATTGGCAGTTATAACTCGGAACCACGGACTGTCTACATCATACATGTATGTCTAGATGCTTCCCGCATGCTTGTGTCTCCATGGTCTCAGTGGATCTATACTGGTTTACTGCCAGCATTAACATTGGTGAACTGTTGAATCCAATTGACTTTGTTACTGATTGATCGGTGGTCTATATGCTATTGATGGCAAGCTGGTTTGATCTCAAATCTGATAGTGATGTCCAATTCTGACTTGTTGCTAACACAACAGCTCATTGGGGTGAGTTATTGTACATGTCTGCATTTAATACACTGTGTAGGATTTTACTGCACATGTATGTTTGTACATAGGCCCATGCATCTGTCATTGTCCCTAAAGCCGCCCTTGGGTCGACCTGCGAATCTCTTGTACTGCGACAGTACGCTCAACATTTCTGTCTGGTAGTTGAGATTCTGGGTGCTGAATTCTACAGATAGAATAAAGACACGACTGTTATTGCACATGTAGGCCTAATGGGCATTTCACATGATTAAAATCATGCCTATAGTGGCATAACTGTGTCCAGTATCGATCATCACCGTTCATGTTTTTCAGCAAAAAACAAGTGTACCATGTTGCAAAGCAGTCAATGTTTTCTGAGTAAAACTTTTGCTGCTTTGGTTGGCATCTTTGTATTTTGGCCGAGTGGAAAGGGCCATTGACTCGCAATCATGGGTGAAAACTTGGTGTTGCGGGTTCGACTCCGGCTGCGGTACCTGTGCCCTTGGGCAAGGCACTCAACCACACTTGCTCCATCCTTCAGAAGGGATGAAAAGCCGTTGGTCCAGTGTACGTGTTAGCGCACTCTAAAGATCCCAGAGCATTCTTTCGTAAAGAGCAAGGGGATGTTCCCCGGTGTCTCTGGCCATTTCTAATTTAATTCTTCATGGGTTTCCTCACGCTTGCGAGTGATAGTGCAATGAGCACTATTGAGGAATCCTTGGTATGAATACCAGAAAGAAATAATAATAATAGGCTAAGTATAAATAAACGATGCTGCATAACAAATATTGGCTATTTGTGTTTTTGTCTGCTATTTAAAAGGTGTTCAGGTCGACTGGGAACAAGATGAAGGGAATATGGAAAATGAATTTCGAGGACTTAATTGTGTATTGGAAATCAGGAGTTTTTGTTCAAATAAAAATATTGCAGTTGCTCCTACATGCTTAGGCCTATACTCTGGTTACTGCTTTATGATACATGTAAATTGCTACATGTCGGCCCTCTGAGCCTAAATGCACACACACTTGTATAAAAAGATGGGCGAATAAAATGATGGATCGATAGCACATTATTATCCCTGTCTGTCAAATGAACCTGTGGTAAATACATGTAGCTGTTTAAAATGCTGTGCAAATGGCACTGTCAATCTTAAGTTAATTTCCAAGCTTTCAATTCATTGTCAAAATTAAAGTTGAGTTTGAGTGTATTGTCATCAAGCCACTTGAGTAAATGTCAGTCATTGTGCGGTCATGTGTCTGTTTTCTCTCCTGTACGCACACTCAAGGAGAACGGTGTATGTTTCTGTTGGCGTTTACCGGACAAATTCCTCGAGAAGAAAAATTGCCTGGGAAAATATTCTTACCTCTATTTACCGTTTCTGTTGAGCAAAATTTCCATCTTTTTCAGTGGCAGTATTTTTCGGTAAATGGGTCTCAATCGAAATACCGGTAAACCCGTAAAGTAAAAATCACTTGATCAAGCCTCTGTGTCTAGCTACAAGTTGAATATATGCTCAATATATAAAAACGTTGCAACGTGACACGTGGGGCATTGTTTTTTTACGTTCGTCTGTGTGTGTTGATTGGCGCACAAGGCCAGTGACAGACACAATTTCTTGAATGTCGGACGTTACAGAAAAGTCTATTCCTTGGTAAATGGGGCAATTTGTTTTTGCTAATGATTTTAATGTTTTTCAATCTGGCTTGCATAATTTCTTGGAAAGAATTATCGTTGCAAGTCGGATGTCATCTACATGTACATGTATGTAAAGCCCAGGATGTACACTGGCACTTTTTCGGCCAACGCGACTCAACTCAACTCAACTCAACTTGTTGGCTAGAGTTGGTGTCAGTCAGTGATAGTCGGACCTTGTTTTTCAACACTGTTGAAAAACGTGTTAAGACAACTTCAGACTAGAAGCGACTGACTCCGATTTGAGTCGTGAAGTGGTATACGCTTACCGACTTTCACCAACTAGTTGGCTCCAGTTGAGTTGAGTCGAGTCGTGTCGCGTCGGCCCAAAAAGTGCCGGTGTATACCGGGCTTAAGGCATCATGTACAAAACACAGTACATGAGACTGGCTGAAAATGTCTAAGTTTTTCTAAGTAGAATCATCATATTTTTTTCTGTCAAATATTTGGTTTTCTGTAATTTGCACTTACTGAAATTTGCACTTTAAGGAACAAATAGTGATGTCTGACTTAAAACTTTTACCGATATTTCCTTTCACACATCTGAAAGCACATACAACGAGTATGATGACAGTGCTCTGAATACCGGTAACTTAAACACATAGGCATTTCTCTACGATGGTTTAAGCCCTGCAGTGGATGGAGATGTTTCTAATGTTTTTCAATCTTTGCATAATTTCTCCTTTCAGACATCTGAATACACATACAACGAATATGATGACAGCGCTCTGACGGACATGAGCGAGGATAACACATCGGCATTTCTCTATGACGGTTTGAGCCCTGCAATGGATGGAGACGATACAGACAGTGCAATTGCTGGGCCGACTGTTAATATGAACGGGTTCATGTCACCAGCAGAATCATTAAGGTACTAGTAAAGTTTGATTTCCATTGATATTTTCAAAAACAAGTAGTTGGGTGGTTGTTTATTCCAGTATTTGGGTCAAAAACAGAAGAATTGTCTGAAAATAAAAATTGCATAGAAGGCACCATATCAGATGTTGCATTCATTACTTTGCCCAGTTGCGCTACCATGCGACACCGAGAGAAAAATTGGGTCGATAAGAAAAACCTGAGGCCTTATAGCTCAAGGCTCAAAATAAAAAAATTTCAGGCTGGAGCAATTTTGCTAATCATTGGTTTCATTTGAATAGCAATTCTGGAAATTGAGGAGCACTTATTTCCTACTAGAAATACGGTGCGATTGGCAGACAGAGAGTGGCAGCCCGCCCGGCAGGTTTGACGCGACACGGCCGCCGCCGGCCGGTCATTGCCGGTAGTTGGTGACCATTCCACACGAAATATTCTCATTTCTCAAATACATTTTTGCACATTATCCATGGGAGTTGACGATATTTTCCATAAAAATGACGATCAAGCAAAACACAGTCGCTGCGATGCACGAAAAAAACAATCACAAAAATTACGATCGACAACCCAGCTACATGTACGTACGTGCAGGGGATTTCACGTGCAGGGAATTCCCCGTGTTGTAAAACGCAAACTCGTGTTGTAAAACGCATGCTGATTGGCTGATAAAAATAATATGACCTGCTGCTAGTAAATTCTGGCCAATGACGTTCAAGTTAACAAAACGGTGATCGGCATGAGTTGGACTGGTTACTGCCCCACTAAAGCCGGGAATATTATAGTCCGGAAACCAGACTAGGCACGTTCCTGCGCGTGCCCGGGTCTGTGCGGGGATCGAACGTAAGCCCATTGTTTGTTTTAAATACAGGCTTTTGAGATTTTTAACTTGAAATGTGAGGGAAGGGCAACCTTTTGTGCATTTATTTTGTTGCATTTAGTTTTGTAGCATGTACTGTACATTATGTATGCTGGTGGTGGAAGCAATTCTGGACTAAACTTGTGCTAAAAAGTTGATTCGCAGTTTTGCTAGGCAATCAAAGTTTATGGTTCGCAAACGGCTGTTTTGCGATGCGATACCGCTTATTTCGAGCACTGTAGCTCAACTGTGCCTTATACATGTAGCTTACCTGGTAAAGCATCTGCCCGGTGAGTCAGAGGTCTCGGGTTTGAATCCCGATAAGGCCCTTTACGATTTTTCTCTCATCCCAAGTTATAGATGCAATAAGTCTTTGTATTAGGGTTGAACTTGCGGAAAAACCAAATTTTCAAATGTTCAGTTTGATGTTATGATCTGGTTTTACATTTAGAAACCGAATATCTAAAACTGAATGATTAAAAGTCATTCTTCAATTTTTAACTGGAAGTGGAAACAAAATTTAGCTACATGTACATGCATGAATACACTTTACAAATATCTAGACATATATTTAATTTAGCTTGACCCATTCTAACAGCAGCAGTGCTATCATCTAAAAAACAAAATACGAAGGTGCCCACATTCTCTGTACTTGCGGAACTGGCATTTAATTACAACATACATTGAAGACTGTCTGAGAATCGGCTACAGTTTGATTACAGTATTTTAAAACACAGTATGCACATGTGTACAGTGCATGTGTGTGGACCTTGAAAATCTGCTATGTAGGCCTATATGTTCATGGTCTAGATTTCTTTTGCTTTCATGAACAATAGCTTTGTCACAGAAAACAATTTAAATTGTGCATCCCAGTCATTGTTAGTGTAACAGTGTATTTGAACCAAAATATGTACAGGTACATGTAGACCAAAGGCCTTGCCTGCAGTCATGGCCACCTGTCATACCTGTTGTGACAATTCAGTCCAACCATGGAGCTACATGTATAAAGTCCAACTCGACTCCAGTGAAATTCCACTTCAGAGAAATTTGGTGACCCTGTCAGAAAGGTGAAGGGTAATGCAATGCCCTTATATGCAGAAAAAGGTTCATTGGTTATTCTACTTTATTTAGAAAGCCATTTTTACAAATGCATCAAAATGCCACAGTTTAGCTTCTTTTCTCTTGGGAAAGCATACAAGTATTGTTTGTATATGGTGCCTCTGCAAATTAATTCTTAATTAATCAATTAATCATTGCAGAGTACCAGCGCTGGTTGAGGACACCAGTTTAGCCTCTTCTCTCCCCAGCGATGAGGAGGAGCAATTTGAAGATTTCGGTGAGAACTCTGGAGCGATTGAGTTTAAGGTCCAAGAGGCATCGAGTCTGAGTGATTCAGTAGATACTACCATTGAAAGAGATCAACCCACCACAGCGATTACAGGGTAGGAATTACTACTAGGTTAGCTGTCAAAGGTCGTGCATTCCCACTAAATCGGGCCCCCATAGGGAACGATGCTAAATGAGCAATATTATAAAATCATTTCAAAATACTTCAAACTCTCACATCAATACACAAGAAAACACAAAGCAAAAACAAAAATACATTTAAAAGAAATACGATTAACAATAACAGACAAATTAATAATTTGAAGAGAGAAATATGTCAACTACTTTTTTTAGCTTATCCTCAAGAATTGGCCTATTTTTAAAAAATAACCCAAACCGAGCTGTGTTAGTTTATTCTTCACCCTAATTTCCAATTCAAGTCTAAAATGAAGGAAAGAGCATCTCCATGAAAAATCTGTGAGCGCAGTGTTTTAATTAGACAGCTTGTCAGCGTGAATTTCTTGACAGTGCGCACTTTGTGATTTTAGCTTTCAGCCTGTCACAGTCTTGTTTATTCTCCGCAGTTTAATTAAATATTGCAAGATAAATGCTTGACAAATGCACTGCAAATATCAGGCGTTGAATCTGGTGAATGTATAAAAAGCAAGATACATGTACATGTAAGATTACTTGCCTGCAAAGTTAAAGGAAAGGGTTGTTTTTTATTTTTGACCTGTGCTTTTACCTCATCACATATAAACAGAAATCGCTTCGTTTGACAAAGATTTATGAAGATCAACGAAATGAGAAACTGACATGTACCGGTACACATGGCTCTTGCTTTGTTAGATGAAGCAAGAGAGCTTCTTTAGATGAAGAGATTGCTCACATATTTCAACAGACAAATACTCAATGTGTTCAATCAGTTTCTCTAGCCAGCACTAAGATGAAAATCCACTCTCTGCAACTGGCAGTAGATTTTATAGCCTCCAACTCCGTGTCCTAATGGCTACCGCTTCTCATGTGACGCTTATCAACCTCAGCTGGCACTCAAACAGAGCGATTTCTCCAGTTGTGAGTGGCCATTGAGATCGTAAATCTCTTTCTGAAACAGCTTGGATGCTAGAGGTCTTAATGTAGCTTGCGTCGTCGAGGAGAATGATTATCAATTGGGGTTTGCTTTGCCCTACCAGACGTGACTTGGTTAGCACTGTATGCTTAAAATGCTTCCCCGAGACACTATGAGAAAAACTTCAAAGCGTGCTGGGGTGGGACTCGAACCCACGACCTCATGCATACTAAGCAGACGTCTTAACCACTCGAGCACCGAGTATACAGTGATAATCAAGTCACGCTGGGTATGGCAAAACAAACCCTACATGTAACTTGGATGCTAATTTGCATCAATGACATGATACAGTGTATTACATATGCAGGAATATTCTCCCCTCATAAAATGCATCTACCGGTATGTATAGCCTATAAGCTTAGCATGTACATGTAATGTTATCTGAGAAAACTTTCCACACTGTGCATGATCCAGTTTTGGTTTCAGCTCTGTATGAAACTCAACTGTTCAGCAAACTTCAAGACTAATAATAGTTGTGATCAAATTTACTCTAGAAATTTCCACCAAAGCACAAAGTCCAAGTGGGTCTTTATACAGTCAAGGGGTAATTTGACGACCAAGAACAAAGCCTCACTTTTCACAAATGGTTTTAGTTTACAGAAAAATAGAAATAACTTTAGCTCCAAAAAGGTAATAAAATAGTATGACAACATGCCTGTCTAAAACCTCCCTGTAATTACTGGTATATCCCAAGGATGTAACCTATAGAAGTTACGGAGCAGAACATATATTTTATGAAACGGTAACGTTTATGATGCCAAAGTTTCATAATATTGCATTCTTCGTGTTTCATAATTTCACACTGGTGTTTAGTTTTCTTCTCATTTGAAAGCTAATAATTTCAGAAAACCTTGAAATGTATTCATTATTCCAATTTCTTTCATGATAAAAGTAGCCTTGACCTATCACAATATAATTCAATTGAGCAAATTGACTTTTCCCCACATTTACAAGCACTGTACTAACAAAAACTGCACACTAAACCATCATAAACCACAACCCCACATTGAATGCTGATTTGCTGAGGTTATTTGTTAACCTTGTATCGTTTTATGGTCCCAAGAGTTGCAGACTGTACTGTTTGATTTCAATTTCTGTTGCCGCTTACTCGAGAATTGAAGGAAAAACTCAAAGATTGAAAACAGAGCATCTGCTTTTGTTTTTAATTTCTTTCAGTCCACATACATGTAACATGACAATCTATAAGTCCCTATTGTCAATAATTGTCCTGTTTAGTAAATTACTGTACATGTATGTAAATGCACAAAGTTATATACATGTATTAAAGGAGCGCTTTTTATATTTTTTTTCTCAAAAAAATGGATTTTGTTTTAACCTAACAATCATATAAAATACCTCGCCATAATACTCTCCATGGGAAGAAAACAGGAAATTTGCAATTTCCTTTTTTGATGTGGAAGCAAAAAGATTGGTGTACAATGTAATTACTGCACTGCTTTATGAAACTAGATATTCACAAAACATCGGTGGTTTTTTTATGATATCCTTGGAAATATGCGGATCGAGAATGCGAAATTTCAGAATGGTGATGAGAAAAATATGACAAATTATATGGTATCAAAACCTTAATACTCTCAGGGGAAAATAGGGGTTCAAAAATGTGATCTTTCCAGGGGTTCAAGGACACAATCTTTCCTCCCCTCTCCCAAGCCTATTAATTAACTCACGCCCATCCCACTTCCAGTTCCTGACTGTATTTTACACTCCTTTACTACCTATTCCTTCCCATAGTTTATTGCTGCCATACGATAGCCGATCGCGCCCCATCATGATGAAGAAGGACGTGTGGTCTCACGTTCGTCGAATGAAATGGTACCTAAATAACGCATGCTGTGGTTACATATTACACATAACATGCATTATTGTTCATGTGCACAGCTTTCCTGCATTCATGCTATGGGGCCAATTTCATAAAGCTGTTTTGCAGAAAAATTTGGGCTAGAAGTCGAAATATTATGTGATGTGTATTACAATTGACTGGTATTCTGCTATTCTTGCTAAGAACACAGATTGACATACAATTTTGACTATTAACCCATTTTTATAAAGCAAACAAATTTTTGATAAAGCAACTGTTTCTGGTAAGCAGCTTTATGAAATTGGCCCCTGTCACATGTAGCGCTTTATGGAATCTCCTCCCAAAAAGTTTGTAAGGGGTACATTATTATTGATTTATTTGTGTGCACATGTACTGTAGTTTAGTGACCATAGTAGAAACCATTTGATGTTGTGTTGGAGTGAAAGATGACAGGTGTTTGTGTACAAAGTTCAGGCGTGGATCCAGAGGGGGGTTTTGGGGGTCAACCCCCCCTCCCCCCACCCGCCCTCCCCCCTTCCGACTAAACAAAAATGTAATGCATTTTCTCTGTCCGCCTTTCCACAACAAGCCTATGTAAAAATGACTGGCAACAAACCCCTCCCCCAAATTGAAACAAAAATTGGGGGTTTGGGTTGGGGATAGGGCGTTTTTGCACCTTGCCGTGAGTTGACTTATTGGCAAAACATTGACAGTAATTATTCGATAACTAAATGTTGGTCGATTTTTCTTTTTCGTTGATGTCTCATTTGAAAGCAAATAACTTTTATGTTTCAAGAAAAATATAAATAAATATTTAAAAAAATATATTTATCGAGGTGCCACACCCAAAACGCATGGACAATACATGTACATCTTTAAGACTAGCTAATCACATCTTTATTCTCTTATCAAAGAGTATCGGTAGGTAAAGACATTGCTTGTATGTACACATGTAATCTGATGCATCTGGTGGTAACACTTGACCAATCAATAAATGTACGCCTGATGAAATAATAACCACGCACACAGTTTCCCTGTTCCATGCATGTACATGTACTTGAGCATAAGACATACCTATACCGCACGAGCAATGAAAATACTGGAGGAGAATGTAATCTAAGATTGTTCATCCACATGGATGGATTGATTAATAGGTGAAGTGGAGAGGTGCAGACTAGGAACAAGTAGAACATCACATAGAATGATGAGTGTGAGGTAGTGAAGAATGATAAAGTAGTTATAAGATGATGGGGCAATGAAGAGGATATTGATTGGTGAAAGAGAAAAATTGAGATTAATTGTGGAGGTGGCGGGGGGATGAAACCAGGGGCCAATTTTAGCTGTTCAGCAAATATAATTTGCTTAATCAAACATTTGTTTGCTTTATAAAAATGAGTTAGCAGTCAAAATCTTATGTGATGCGAATTACAATTGCTATTCTTGCTAAGAACACCAGTTGACATACAATTTTGACTATTATCCCATTTTTATAAAGCAAACAAATTTTGGATTAAGCAAATTTTGTAGACTGTGTTATTATTATTATTATTATTTCTTTCTGGTATTCATACCAAGGATTCCTCAATAGTGCTCCTTGCACTGTCACTCGCAAGCGTGAGGAAACCCATTTAGAACTAGAGGTATGTCTGTTGATAACAGAGCATATGGCTTTCCGCTTTTCTTTTTTTGTATGTTTGTATGCATGTAAAACTGCATGCTGTATAATACTACATGTACACTTTGTACAATATAAATACATACTGTACATATACATGTACAATATGCACAGTGACAAGATTCAAAAATTCATAATAAATCAACAAATCATGCATGTCATACTAATGTAACTTGGTATGTTACATGTTAATGACCAGGTCCAGGCACCTGATAGTTTTCAAGGTCATACGACCAATGGAGAAAGTAAACGACCTTGGTTAATGTATACTTGAGGAACTCTTATTTGATTACGTCATCGTGACGTCACAATATTTAGCTGATAATATACATTTGACCAATTCAAAATACGTTTTGGTCTTTTTTCAACTCGTCACTAGAGGGGGCTGTTTCGTGTGACGACTTAACTTTTTGTATTTTTTGAATGCCCAAGGGGTCCTGAGACTAACACCGTTGACACGATCTCGGCATCGCTTACCAGTTTTAAATGACAAGGCAGCCTCGTTTTCGACCAATAGGAAACAAGATTCAAGGTCAATGTCTCTGCATGAAATTTAGACCTTGGATAGTCATGACCAGTGCCGAAAGAATAAAGATTGTATCTCAAACGGTTCAATTTTTACAGATTTTTCAATTTGCAAGGCATTAAATTTCAGACACATGTAATCTAACACCTGGTGACGTCATCAAGATCTAACCTCTTTGGTATAGTACTTTACTATGGGTTCCTTATTGTGACTAAGTTTGATGATGATCCAAGCTTTGCAAGCGACTCTTCTAGCACCGAGACAGACTGTGTGCTTTGTCTATGGGATAGTGCAGATGTATGCATATTGTACATGCTTATGTACACTCGTATACATGTATATACTGCACTGTGTGTATGCTGTAGTATAGGTTGCCAGATTCAAAAATTCATAACAAATCAACAAATGACGTCACACTAATGTAACTTGGTATGTTATATGTTAATGACCAAGTCTACGTCCCTGCTTGGTTTCAAGGTCATACGACCATTAGAGGAAGTGAACGACCTTGGCTAATGTATGCTGTACAAACGGGCTTATTTGATGACGTCATCGTTACGCCACTAAATTTTGCTGCTAATATGCGTTAGACCAAGTCACAACAAACCTGAAACAAAATATTTGACCTTCATCGGCCGTTTCGTTCTCTAGATATAGCTGTTAAAAAGATGCACGTTCAAGCGAGTGTAATTTGACACCTGGTGACGTCATCAAACTTTTGAAAGTATGGGCGTATTCACTGACCCTCAGTGAACATATGCACCATTTTTGGGCCAATTTGCAAAAACTTCGCCACAGACATCTCTTCAAAATGCGTTTTGGCCATTTTTCAACTTGCCGCTAGAGGGCGCTTTTTCGTGTGACGACTTAACTTTTGGTATTTTTGTAATGCCCAAGGGGTCCCGAGACTAACAACGTTGACCCAATTTCGGTATCTGCTACCAGTTTTAAATGACAACGCAGCCTCGTTTTCGACCAATAGGAAGCAAGATTCAAGGTCATTGTCTCTGCATGAAATTTAGACATTGGATAGTCATGACCATTGCCGAAACAAAAATGTTTGTATCTCAAACGGTTGAATTTTTACAATTTTTTTAATTTTTAAGGCATTAAATTTCAGACACATGTAATCTGACCCCTGGTGACGTCATCAAGATGTAACCTCTTTGGTATAGTACTTTAGTATGGGTTCCTTATTGTGACCAAGTTTGATGATGATCCAAGCTTTGCAAGCGACCCTTCTAGCAGCGAGATAGACTATGTGCTTTGTCTATGGGAAATGGGGTAGTGCAGATGTATGGCGATTGTTCATGCTTATGTACACCCGTATATACTGCACTGTGTGTATGCTGTGGTATAGGTTGCCAGATTCAAAAATTCATAACAAATCAACAAAGGACGTCACACTAATGTAACTCGGTATGTTATATGATAATGACCACGTCTACGTCCCTGCTAGGTTTCAAGGTCATACGCCCATTAGAGGAAGTGAACGACCTTGGCAAATGTATGCTGCACAAACGGGCTTATTTGATGACGTCATCGTTACGCCACCAAATTTTGCTGCTAATATGCATTAGACCAAGTCACAACAAACCTAAAACACAAAATTTGACCTCCATCAGCCTTTTCGTTCTCTATATATAACCGTTAGAAGAACGCATGTTCAACTGAGTGTAATTTGACACCTGGTGATGTCATCAAACTTTTGAAGGTATGGGCATGTTCACTGACCCTCAGTGAACATATGCACCAATTTTGGGCCATTTTGCAAAAACTTCGCCACAGACATCTCTTCAAAATAGGTTTTGGCCATTTTTCAACTTGCCGCTAGAGGGCGCTCTTTCGTGTCACGACTTAACTTTTGGTATTTTTGGAATGCCCAAGAGGTCTTGAGACTAACACTTTTGACCCGATCTCTGTATCTGCTACCAGTTTTAAATGACAGGGCAGCCTCGTTTTCGACCAATAGGAAGCAAGATTCAAGGTCAATGTCTGTGTATGAAATTTAGACCTTGGATAGTCATGACCATTGCCGAAAGAATAAAGTTTGTATCTCAAACGGTTGAATTTTTACAGAAGTTTCAATTTGAAGGCCGTATATTTCAAACGCTTGTAATCTGACACCTGATGACGTCATCAAAATGTAAACACATTTGTGCAGTACTTCACTATGAGGTGATTGTTGTGACCAAGTTTGATGATGATCCGAGCTTTGCAAGTGACCGTTTTGCCAGGCCGAAAGACCATGCGCTTTGTCTATGGGGTTTTGGGAGAAGAATAAAAAAAGCTAAAAAAAAAAAAAAAAAAAAAATCAGAACAGTTTCAAAGGCTTTCCGCAGAGCCAATTAGAAATGGCCAGAGACACCGGGGAATCCCCTTGCTCTTCACGAAAGAATGCTCTGGGATCTTCAGAGTGCGTTTCCATTACCTAACACACTGGACCAACGGCTTTACATCCCTTCCGAAGGATGGAGCAAGTGTGGTTGAGTGCCTTGCCCAAGGGCACAGGTACCGTAGCCGTGGGGAGGTTCGAACCTGCAACCCCAAGTTTTCACCTATGATTGCGAGTCAATGACCTAAACCGCTCGGCCACGGTACCCCATGCAGATCCCATTGTCAGTCAAATTCCAGGATCAGATTCATTTATGTAAACCACAGATTGGCATGGTGCCATTACGTTGCTGCATTGTAACTGAAATAGAGCCTTTGCACCGGCGGCCATGACAGGGGCAGGTTATTTAAATAATGTCACAATAGATCCACAAGGCACCTACATGTACTCATGCATGACCCACAGTGACAGTGACCACCCTCTGTTGAAAATTGGTTGTCGTTATGCACGCCCATCCTGTTTTGCATAAATTTTGTTTGGTAATGATTCCAAATGTCACAAAATTCAAAGACAATTTGGCATGCGACCTCATTTCTAAACACAGGGCATGTTTTGGTTTGTTGTGACATCAGAGGGCACATCATCTATATTCAATACCATTTGTGTTTGTGGTATTTAGGTGTTAATTGTGAGCAACTTTTAGAAATAAAATGTTTTGCTGTGTCATGTACAGAGTGCTTGTTGATCATACTTTCTTTTCTGTACGGTATGTCATCCAAAGGATGTCAATAAGATTATTTCCTTTTCAGTTCTGGAGATCCTACATTGTAAATTTCAGTGAAACTGGAACGTCTCTCGACAGGATATCCTAAATGTTGTGGCAGTTTGTGTGGTGATGTTTATAAGGAAAAACGGAATACACTGGTTGAACTCGTGTTTTGCACCATTTTGGTTTACATGCGTTTGTTTACATGTTGTCTATGTAGACTGCCAAGAAGGAACAGTCTATTGAGCTCTTGCAGACGAAGCATACGTGCGCTTTCTGTGTTTTGGGAGTCAAGTTATTAATAAAACCATGTCGCATTGCATTTTAAAAGCACGTGTTGCGCCTTTTCAAATGTCTTAATTTTGACTCAAATGACAGTCTGCACACGTGTGCGGTGGTCTGCACAGGCCCAATAAGGGGCCTTTTTTCCTGGTTTAACTGAAGACAGACCCTCTAGTCATGCTCTATATGTTAGAACAGTGTTGTATTTAGTGGTAGTTAAACTTATTTGTACACTTGTAGAGAGTGAGGGTTATGATAATATTCACTAACTTTGCCTGTCTGATTGTTATTTTCCCTACATAAAAGTTCCCTCTGCAATAACAGAATGTACCTTAGGTAACTAATCTTCTTTTCTATATTCACAGTGGCTGGTTTTAAAGCATTGTTTGCATGAGTGACTTCGATTTGATTTTATTTTATTTTGAGTGTTTGCTCATTGTGTGTATGCTGTATGCTCATGTTTGAATAAATGGATGTTTCCTTTCAGTCTGTGAAACTAGGCACATTATAAGGGGCCTACATGAGAACTGGGCCCAGCCAAAAATCATTCATGCCCTCCCTGTGTCGCGACCTAAATTGTCATGTGCTGTACCACTACCTGACTACCAAATATCCAACGTTTTTAGTTTAAAGTAAGATCATTATTGCTTCAGTCCATAATTGATAATTTCTGAGCTCTTTGAGTGTTCATATAGTACCAATCACTTGACACACTGCATTTGTCGACGTGACATGCTGTTTTTAACAGTTTACCAAACAAGAATACTACCTTTAATAACACTGACGTCTGTGTCGTTTATAAGAACCTAATTTTTCCTGTTTACGTCTGTGCATGTTTGTTCACTGTGCAAACTACATCATTGTGGTTTCAAACATTTCCTTTTAAAACTGCCGTTTTGTGAAGTATTAATTTTGTATGTGATAGCTTTGTGAACTCGACTCCATGTTTGTCACAATGGTCTTTCTCTCTCGGTTTCGGTTAGTTTTCATAATTTGTATAACAGTCAGTGATGTGTTAAATGTTCAGAAAAAGAAATCATTTGTGCAGTCCGTGATGATATGCTGAATGTTGAAACGTTCCTGTTTTTGTGACTGTTGACATATAGAGCTTATTTCTTTCTCTTCAGAAAAACAGCCATATTTGTTTCTGTCATTACTGTTTCTATTGGCCTGTTGTACATTTGTGCCTCGTGAAGTACTTTTAAAGAAAAAAATATAAACTTCTGAACTAATTGATCATATTGTTTGTATCTAAAAATGGTAACGTGGGAAAGATATTACTGAAAATTAGAGCTACACGTATACTCTCTTGGATTTTCTTAGCACACAATTTACCTGCATCGGAATTACTGGCTTTGGCTATGGCTGTGGTTGTTGCTATGCTGTTTCTAAGAACAGCAACAGCCACACCCACAGCCAATAATTCGGATGCAGCCAAAGTCATGAGTAAACATTTCATTCAATCATCCTACATTTGTTAACAGGTAACTAAGGCTGGATTCGAATTAGTGGCTTTGGCTGTGGCTATGGCTGTGGCTATGGCTGTTGCTATGCTGTTGCTATGGGCGGAAATTGACAGTCCTTAGAAACGGCATAGCAACAGCCACAGCAAAAGCCACTAATTTGGATCCAGCCTTAGGTAATGATATATGATATTCCATTCGCACAAACAATCACGTACACCATATTTTCATGGTACATGTAGTTTGCGTAGGAACCTTGCACTGTGTACATGTAGTTCCTCAAGAACATCAAAAGCAATCCATTTGTGCTCATAAGCAATTAACAAAAACATTTTCCAAGCATCAACTTCATTTGGAGACACTATCTGACACTAATAAATATTTGAAATAGGAAAACAGATTGTCATGGCCTGCTAATAATCTTAGAACGCGTCTGGGTTATTACTATGTTAATTTTTGTATACATTTAACTTTGCCATGTATATTCACCACAGGCTTTGCAAAGTGTTAGCTTAGAATTGTGACTGCGTTTGTATACATGTATATCCCATGCTACGTGTATATGCCTTGCCTGTGCACATGTATTTTATTGCCTACCAACATAATGCCATGCTGATTTGTCATTAGATATTTTACATGTATATTCCAGTGTCCACTCAGACTTGCCCGGTAGTCTGCAGTTAGGCCAACAAAAATAAAGAATGGAAAATCCCATTTTGGCATTCTCCTTGGTAAAGTTTGTATTTTGCCCGTTTGAACTACATTTGTACTGTGTTTCCTCCCAAATTTCTGTTAAAGTGTTGTGCAGTGGTGCATATACAGTAATACTTTTTTGTACGCTTTTATCATTTGTGTAATTTGTTTGATTTTGCCTGTTGTTAGAAGTGCATCGTGTTAGTTGCTGTAGATTTATCAGCTCCAATCACAGTCCTGCCATTTTATAATAGTTGGTTTTTTGTCTGTTTCTCCCAACAGTCCTGTAAGAAAAATATCCTCCAAAGAGTTTGCCAAGTGAGTATTCAGAATTCAGAAGGGGTCATTCTGGGTCATCGGCCAGGTTTTAGTTAGGATTAGAAGTCTGGTCAAAATTTACTTTTTATTTTTTCATTATTTTAAAATCTTGATTTGTGAATCATAAAAAATCCACAACTAATTTTTAAAGAAAAAAAGAAGAAATAAACACCACCAAAAACCACCATCCAAGCCAAACTAATGAAGTGTGGCTGAGGGTGGGGTGTCTTTGCAATGGAGAAAGGAAGTTAGGGTGGGGCGCAGCAGGGCAATTGACTGATGAAGGGGAACATGCCAGGTCCCACTCCAAAGTTCACTATAATTAGTCCGGTTTCATTTTCCTGTTAAAAATTAGTGGTTTGCAATGGGTTTTAATCGTGGTGAAAATATAGAGGGAACAGGCAGGTGCTCTTTTTGTGTTTATTGATTTACTTTGTTAAATGACAAACCAAAAATAAATATTCTGACACAAAATATTGGCCTGTGTGTAAGCATAAAGTGACATTTCAGCGCTCAAACAAGAGAGCGAGTTCTGAATACTTAATAACCCAATGTGATCTTTGTACTTGTACTGCTGCAAATGCAGACACAATTCCAGTGGGATGCAGCACTATGATTAATGCTATAAATTTCCTCTAATTTCTGGGCAGATTGTCTTCGACGGCAGAAAGACTGCCTCATTTATCTTATTTTTGTCTCTTGCTAAATGTTTACATCTCGACCCTCTTCACATAAAGCCAATTGTACAGATCGTCGTCATCGAATAATCTACCCTTCAGAGGTGCTTTGGATAATGCTTATGGTGAATACGCTGCGTCAGATACAGACGTTATGGAACTCAATGACAAGGTGAATATTGTTACCTGGGACCAATTTCATGGAACTGGTTAAGTTAAAATGTCTTAACTCCTAAGATGTATTAACTAAGACACGACAGATCAATTTTGTGTTGCAATATTAATGCATGTGTCCTAACTTGTACCGTATCTTGAGACATAAATGTTCAATTAGGACATATGATGTGTCTTAGACTTCAGAGGGTTATACATGTATTGCAATCTTCCCCAGATGTTTGCTTGGTACAAAATGGGTTACCATCCAAAATTGTATGTTATGTGTATTACAAATGACTGGTATTCTGCTACTGTTGCCCAGAACACAAGTTGACATACAATTTTGGCTGATAACCCATTTTTGCCAACCAAATAAATTTTGTGCTGAGCAAATTACAGTGCTTAACAGCTCCGTGAAATTAGCCCCTGATTGCTGTTGGCAGTTGGTTGATTTCAACTTTTTATGGTTGTAGAACTGCAGCCAATTTCACGAAAAGTGGCATAGCTTCCACAACTTTTGAAAATGGCATAGGCCCCATAGGTTGCGTGTAATTATTGCAGAAATTTATGCAGTAAAATGTTGCGCAAGTAGGCTTACGCATTGCGTAAGGTTTCGTGAAATTGGCTGCTGCAGAATGATTTCTTCCAGAAATATTAAGGTAATTTGCAGGATTGGATTTTGTAACTGTTTACTAAAAGTCAGCACCTCAGCATGTTGACTCTTTTTGTGACAATTTCTGCTATGGTGACATTCTAAACCGGTTCCCAAAAACCATGCACATGAGGTGCCCAAAACTATGATAACGAGAAGATGCAGTTTCATGCGTCCCAGGCAGTATTTGGGATTCTGGCAGTATTTGGGCTGTTAAAGAAGTTCTGCGTTATTCGTCAACCAGTACTGTAGTCTTGAAATACTTTGCATATATATATAAAAACTGATAAGATTAACAAAATTGTATTTTTTTCTACATCTCCAGGTAATAGAGTTGGAGTCCCAAGTCACAGTGTTGGAGCAGGATCAAGTGACCAGGGCAGGGCACCAGGGAAAACTAAAGAGTGCTAAGATCATGCTAATGCACCAGTAAGTATCAAAGTGACAAATCAGCAAAATTGGGACATGGGACATGACCAGAATGTCCATTATCTTTTTGCATTGGGCTTGAATCGAGGCATAACATCTAACTCATTTTGCAAAATCGGGAATCGATTTCACAAACAATAAGACGAGTTCAATGCATCCTAATTCCCATACCAACGTCCCAAGATAAGAAGAGTGACCCTTCCTAAGACACGTCTTAGCGCTTTGTGAAATCGGCCCTAGGTTACATATGAAAAGGACAACATTTTCTTGGGGTCGGTGTAGAAGCATGATTTGTTGTACATGTACTTGTTTTTGTACAAACTGCCCCTGGCTCTTATCAGCAATACCCAAAGTCAAATGATTGTTGAACTGTTACAGGTGGTCAGTATTTTGGTTTTATAACAATGCCATACATTCATTCATTGTTATCTTGCAAGTCAAGGCAAAGGTCAAGCTGTATTGTTCACTGGTCTGAATATTATATGTAGAAGCCAAACAGCAGGTAAAATAATACAGCTTAGTCTATGCAACTTCAACAATTCTATAAATTATATCGACTTGGAAAGTACAAGCTGTTTTTATTTGGCTAAATCATGTAGCTTATGACACCTGTAAGCACGTTTAATGAAATATTTGCTTTGAAACCAAAGCTACGTTAAAAAAAACATGGATTGTCTATGTAAACTAGTGCGCTTTTTGCCTGCCGACTTTTGTCTCAGATCAACAGAGGGCGCCCCAAATGTAAACACATGTCACTATATAGCAAGAGGACATGCTATGCTGACTTTTGCATTGATTGTCTGCCTTAACTGAGTCTCTGTCTATTGACAAGTGGATGCCAATTGTGATCATAAAGTTTCTTCATAGAGAACCCTAAACAATTTGCATGGTCTGAAAATTCACCCCTAAACAGGTCAGTTTTTTCTCTCAATATTAACAAAAATATTATATCAGTACTAAAAAGTTGCAATTTTTCTTGTTTTCCTGCACAGAGTTCAGAGCCTCGAGGAACAAATTCGAGAGGCAGAACTGAGACATCAAGATAGGGAAGAGCACCAAACCAAGAGGCATAAAGAAATACTGGTAATGCAGGGTGGGGAGCATACATGTACTTGAACAATGTAACTCAAAAGTATGGTTAACCTTCTAGTGCACAGGACGGTCGCTACCGACCGCCCTAAACAATAGAGTTCCAAAACAATTTGTGCATCAAAGGAGATTGTATACATCTAAAATGTTTTATTGGGGTTGATTTTTTGCTTTCTCAATAGACCGTATTCCTGAACGCGTGAGGGCATTGTCAAGTGGCCCGCGCCCATTGCGCATTATGTTCGAACACAAAACGCGCTATGCGCACACGCGTTTACTTTTGCTGGAAATTTGTGCACGGGCCCGCGCTCCGCATACGTGACTTTTCCCACGGAACAGTCCATTTCCCCCATTTTCCACTGTCGGACTGGGCCATTTTCCCCCAAAGTCACCTAGTTTTAGCGCCCTCACGTGCGCGTTCAGGAATACGGTCTACTGGCCACAAGAAGTTTATCATTTACATATCTTGCTTACTTTAACAGCATCTTGCTTACTTTACAGTTTTTGACTGCAGGTTGCAGGTTGCAGTTTGTGCTTTTTTGTTGGTGCTGTGAACAGTATTATTTTTGTCATCAGAATACCAGTTTAAGTATGCCTAAATACTTTTTTTTAGACTAAGACGCAAAGAGAAACGGAGGAGCAGATTGAGTTCTTAACAAACAGGTGAGCTGGGCTCAGTAGGCTGTTAGTCTAATAGCTGTGCATTTAGTATGGAAAGGTATAAAATTCTTGTTCTAAAATAAGGCTAGACCACTCTCACAGACGCCATCTTCGTAAGAACTGCTTATTAAACGCCATCAAGTACGTGTACGCACATTATGGAAAATGTTCCAAACACGTGTGCATGTTGCTTAAAATTTGTTCGAAATACAGAGCAGCCGAAGCACGTCACAAAAATGTATGCTCAAGATCCACTCGGCAATCTGAAAGAAGTGACGTAATTTGAGAGAGAGAACTTTTTGAGTCATGAGTCTGTTTTGAACTTTTTGTGCTAAAACTAACCATGTTGGTTGGACAAGTCGATGCATGGTCTCTAATGGAATAAATTAGATTTTGCCCTGTATTGCTCAACAGAATATCAGTAAGATGTATTTAGAAACACAAGAAAATTACAATGCCCCGACTGGGATTCGATCTCAGGTCCTTGGCTTAAAGGGCCCCTTATTTAGGATTTTTATGAATGAAATCTATGCTTTAAAACCACTCTACTCAGTTAAAGTCATAAAAATCCTATTTGGAGCTTGCTTTGGGGGTTAAAACAAAGGTTTTTAGTTTTTATGCTAATGAAAATATGCATATTCATGACCAAGGTCACGATGTCACAAGAGGCAAACACAGGAAAACCACATTCAAATGTGCACAAAAGATTCCACTTTTTTCTTAATTTTCCTGAAACTTTTGTAATCCATGGCTGTTTGAGTTTGTTTTACATGTTGCCTGCTGTAAGCCATGACAAAACTGGGGGTAGAAACTGCAGCAATTTTCCACAAGTCCAACTTGAAGTCTTATGTTTTTTCTTAACTTTTCCCTTCTGTCTTCCTTATGTGATGCACTCCAAACAGCGCCCTCTGTCTGTGATTTATTGCAATGAAATCTTCAAAGTTGCAAAATGCCACCTTTTATTGATTTTACATCCAAACGAACAATAGTATGTCTTGCTGAACAAGTATTCCATCATTATGAAGCAAAGCTTAGGCACAAAGTTATTTAGGATGTCACAGGCCCTTTAAATGGCCAATTGCTCTACCAACTGAGCTATCTGGGCATCCCGCCGGAGCATCACAACAATCTCGTGTTTGCCTCTCTTTTTCCAACAATGCAGTGGGGCAAATCCATGCCAACCAAAGCTACACTGATGGCCTATCGCCAAGGACCTGGGTTCGAATCCCAGTCGGGGCATTGCAATTTTCTCGTGTTTCTAAATTCATCTTTCAATTATCAATCCTATCATATATATACCAACAGAATATCAGTACTTGAGGAAGAGAGACTGCAGCATGAAATGGATGTATCCAGGTTAAAGGCACAGGCGGAGAATTATAAACAGGTATGACACGTTTAAAGCTAAGGCTGGGATAAAACAAGTTATGACATCACAATTCATTTGTAGTACAGTAAAATCTTGTTAAGTTAAAACCTTGCTATGTACTAACAAAACAGACATTTTTACACAATACAATCACAGGAAATACACTTTCAAAACGATGATTTGTAGCTGGGGAAAAGGCTTACAAAATGAGCCAAATACTTGATACACACGAGACTAGCATTTACAATCTTATCATCAAAATTGTCCAGACCTTTGTACATAGTGCTTTTAACATACTTAAAATGCATAATGTGTAGCTTGAGAGAACTTTAAATTCCATGCTTGATGATCAATGTTACCATTTGCCTAGGTAACTTGCCTTATCTTCATTGTGCATCGTTTCATAGAGTACCAACGGTTTTTCCAGTAGTACCAATGCACACCCTCAGACGTTTGCACATTACCCTCATCATTGTAATATCTACCATTGAGATGAGACCTGAAGCAGCTGTGAAACCACCAAGCACCCCCATAAGACACTGCACAATTAATACCTCCATTGTCATCATTATCTTGATTCTTAGTTGTGAATTTATCTGTGTTGTGGTACGTCATTGAATCGCCAGCTGTACTATCAGCGTTATATGAACCAATGTGGAGTGTGTACTTGTCACCTAAGATGGCAAACTCGCCGTACTCGGCCCAAGCTGTGTTTCCTTCCCAGTCCCACAAGTCCACTCGCAGCTGCCATTGTCCTGTCTGAGTCAGGATGCGTAGAGCTTCATTCCCAAGCCAGAACTCGCCAGACGGACAGCCAAAGCCATGCTTGTATTCATCCCAGGTACGGTAGAAATCAACCGAGCCATCTTGACGCCTCTGAAAGACGATCCATGCTCCCCCATCAGTCTCCATGTCACAGTAGACCTGTAAGCCATTGGTCAGTCCAGCAGGATAGATGGTGTAGATGTCATTGTTACGAAAACCAGCTTTGAGCAATTCCTGACAGCTGGTGAACTTTCCATTGTAACTCGTTGAGAAGGAAGGCGTTTCCAAGTTTTTATCGAAGTAGACCCCTCCTGGCAAATGGACAAAGTCACACGGGTGTTGAATTCTCATGGTATTGCTCAATTGGCACCGCTTTGTGTGTGCATAATAATTGAACGATGCACAACTCAAGTCCATTGAGCATTCACGGCCGCAGATGACAAGAGAAGATTCCTTCACCTCCAGAAAAACGTGATTCTGAAGCACTCTATTTTCAGCCCGGTAAAAGGTTGATGCCATTTGAGGACAGCCACTCTCAGATTTTCCACTTACTAAAGTCAGGACCAAGTACAGAGTTGCTAAGACCAATATCATCGTGAAGCCGGTTAAACAGCCAACACATATGAACTAGAGACTGACGTTCTTGTAATTACACTGAAAACATCAACATTCAGCATTTGATACTCTGTGTAGCATTTTGTACCGTAACATCTGTCGTGTAAATTCTTAAACGTCACGGATGATAGGCAGTTGTAATAGGGCTAGTTACTTTTTAGCCAAAGCAATAATTAATATCACGGAGGTTAAAGTGGGTTATATGGCATCAATTATTACATACATATCTTGAGAGAGGGAGGGAGCGGAAAGCCATTAAAATATATTATTAATGAGCCAGGCAAGACCACAAGATTGATATTAAACCATGGTTTTCCAGCTCAAATGCCCTTAATTCAGTGTTGTTCTTTTAAGCAGCTACTGAAAGCAAGATAAATTAAATATCATTTGAAAGCTTTATACTCAAAGAGTGTACTAATTAGAGAATAAAGGTGGGTTTGAACGGTTTCAAACGTACAGGAGCCTGGATGCTAATAATGGACCGAGCCTCAAGCCCAGGGTCATTATCAGTAACCAGGCAATAAATTGTAATAAATTGGCAAAAAAAAAGACCGTATAGAATATCGTGGGGCACCTTTTGTTACTTAAACCGTTCAACAATAGAAGCACAATATGTGCAACCATGCATGTCCTCAAGGAACAAACAAAACTGCCCCTAGAAATGGCGGCTATTCAATACGGTCTATAGACCCCCACCTCGTCATCGTATTAAAATCCATTCCATAAGCCTTTGCTTGAAAATGACGCTTGAATTCCTTTGTGTGGCAAGCATTGTTGATTTGACGCGCCCGTCAAACCACACGGAGCATTCATAGTGTCGAACACTAGACACATGAAGCTTGCCGCGGGACACGCATGTTTGTCCAGGTCTCCAGTCGATTGTGTGAGAGTGTGACCGGACTTTATTACAATATGTATGTCATGTGGCTCCAGTGGTTGTTACAATCATATGACAATCGCATCAAATAAAGTTTGGAAGATTTTCACATGTGACCCTGGCCTTAAACAAACACAGGCCAGGCTTTTCCTCTTTATTTTTATAAATACACATTCTTTTTAAGTTCTTTCATAATCTGTCATGTTTGCAAAACAATATTTCTATTGTAACGAGCCACCTATGAAATCTTTGGCTACAAATAACCAAATATTCTTTGTGATGCTGGATCCTTTGTTATTCCTTCAGGAAAACGGTAAACTAGAAGCGCAGGTGCTAGACCTTGACAATAAGTGGTTAGCTTTGTCGGTGGAATATCAGCAGAAAGAGGACCACCACCGAAGGGAGAGGATCGAACTGAAAGAGACAGTCAAGGCAAATAATGTGGTGAGTAAACAGAAGACGGACATTAAAGATAGATTACAGGATGGCATTATCCCCATCTACGTTTCGAGGAAACAAAGAAAAACTGTGTCCATGCTTTTCAGTAAATTGTGCTACTTTGTACTGAAAATGGGGCCCAATACCATGGTAGTCACGGGCCTTATTTAACTCGCATGAGACCGCCCTTTAAAAAAGTATGTGCAACACATCTGTATGAATTCATTTTCAGTCAGTTTTTGTTTTTTTACAAACCAAAATGGCACCTACAGTGAAATCATTGCATTGCACAGTTCAAACCTCTTTCATCTTCCCTTTGAGTTTTTTTTTGTCGGTCAAATTGTTGATTCTGTAACTTTCAACATTCTATAAACAAACGTTGGCAGCATGCTACTGAGACAAAACCAAATGAATGTTAGAAATGAGACTTGCCATGAGTTTGGAACTGAAAATAAGGTCCCCAAAACTTCAAAGCGTATCTTTGTCAGACCATCTATGTGCAGCCACAAAAGACATTTTGAAAGAATACTTATTTGCTTCAGACATCATCAAGCTGAATTTGTTTGTACCAACAGCTTTTAGAAGACCTGTCAAGAGAGTTAGAAGAGCTAAGGCGAGAGAACCTCGAGCAACGTGAGAACAGAGCTCGTCTGCTAAGAAGCCCCAGCATCTCAGACCTGCCGAGCAGGTTCTCGGAACTCACCGAAGAACTCCAAAAACTCAAGAAGGTGAGATGTGGTTTACACATGTATATGGTCATCATCGGGATTCGAACCAGAGACATGAGATGTGGTTTATATGGTCATCATCGGGATTCGAACCAGATACATGAGATGTGGTTTATATGGTCATCATCGGGATTCGAACCAGAGACATGAGATGTGGTTTATATGGTCATCATTAGGATTTGAAAGAGAGACATGAGATGTGGTTTATATGGTCATTATCAGGATTCGAACCAGAGACATGAGATGTGGTTTATATGGTCATCATCGGGATTCGAACCAGAGACATGAGATGTGGTTTATATGGTCATTATCGGGATTCGAACCAGAGACATGAGATGTGGTTTATATGGTCATTATCGGGATTCGAACCAGAGACATAGCTGAGCTATGAGGTGCAGTGGTATACTCTATACTCAGTGGTTTCCTGAAGGTTGGATTCACACGGAACATTTTTCACGCGTGTTGCTTTGAGAAAAAGCAGTATGCAAGGAATTGGGAGTGAAACGACTCACTGAAAACTACAGAATCAGGAAAACACTTTCCGCCTAAGTTAATTATGTGGTTTTTAGTGCGTCGTTTTAATTCAAATTCTCTTTACACCGTGCGTCAAATTTACGTGCAAGAATACTGAGTGTGAATGCACCCTAAGAACCCAGCCTTTCTTAGCGTTGTATTGATGCACAATGTAAAGAATGCAATGTACTGCAACATGCAGGTGGTCGAGCGAACCATCAAGTGCCAATCCTACCAAATAAATAATTAAGGTGTAATAGTAATGAGGTTTCAGTGTGCATGATCAGTGATCACGAGTACTATTCTTTAAACCCCAAAATCTTCACCTTTTGTTGTCTGTTTTTCATTAAGGTGTACAGGCATTGTTAACGAGTGTTGACAACAAAAGTACACTTAGGGCCGGGGATATTAAAAATCTGCCATTCATAACAATAGAGTTAATTAGTTTCTCAATGTGTCCATCGTCTTACCAGGAGAATAGTGCCCTCAGCGAGAATAATGAAGAGATGAGTGCTCAGATCCTGAATGACGGCTTCCAAATCGGCAGGAATCTACTCCATAGGGGGACAACCAAATCAGAGTCATTTGCATGTGAGCTGGAAAGGTCGTCTAAGGATGAGGTGGGTTGGCATGGTGGCGTCTTACTGTCTGCTTGGTCATCCTTCATGTCTGCTTAAAGGAGCTTGTTCAGATTTTTCTGGAAAATGAATTTTGTTCAAACCCAATTATCATATAAAATGTCTCCCCAAAATACTGTCCATGGGGAGAAAGCAGGAAATTTGCAATCTCCAATTTGGATGTGGAAGCAAAAATGTTCATGTAATCACTGCACTGTTTTATGGAACCGGATAAATTAGTTTACAAAACATTGGAAATGTGTGGATTGAGAGTGCACAATGTCAGTAATGAGAACAAATATGACAAATGATATGGTATCAAAATCTCAACACCCATCGGAAAAATATGATATGGATACAATCTTTTATTTTGTTCATTTTTCTCCACCAATGGATATCCTTTTCATCCTCGTATTTTTTTCTTTCCTGTCTTAACTCTTCCACCTCCAGATCATGCAAGCCCTGCGTGAGGAAGAGCAACTCAACCGTGACTTGAGGGAGTACATCGGTCGAATCTTGGCTAGGATCTTAGACAGTAACCCCGGACTGCTTGAAATTAAACCTAAGAGGCATGGTAGTGTAGCGTCCCTCATGAGTGTAGACACCAACACATGACAGTAGGCTAGAATCCTAGACAGTAACCCCCCGGACCGCTAGAAATTAAACCCATGAGACACGGCAGTGTAGCTTCATTCATGAGTCTAGACACCAACACATGACAGTAGGCTGGCTTCGTGTCTTGTTATCGCTTCTTTTTAAGACGAATCCTCGTTCCCATGTATCCCTTTAACCCTCAAAAAAACCGGCGTGTGAATAAACTTTCACAAAATATTTAAAGGTACAATCTGCCTACGATTTGGCAGTTTGGGGTAATAAAAATGCACCCGGCCCAAAATGAGGCAAGATTTTAAACAATAATCTTAAAGGCAGAATGGGATGGTTCACACAAGTGTCCCTTCAAAGGTTCTCGTTTGGTGGCAAAGATATACTTTGGGTGAGTCTCTCTGCAGTCGTGACATTCTTCTGATACTCGACATCTGTCTGGCATGCTGCCAACTTCTGTCCCATGCATGACATGTTTACATACAATATTCCTAAAAACGAACGATACCTGCCGTCGATTTCATATGATCCTTCCTAACTCGACATGCACGTTACTCGAGACGCACGTTACGTAGGTTTACCCATTGCAACCGGGTGTTGGGAAGGATCGTAGCGCTTCGTGAAATCGGCCCCTGGAAATATTGAAATTTGTTGTGCAGTTCTTAAACAAACACAAAACTTAGCAGACCATTGAATACATGCGCATGTACATGTATATTGTACATGCCGCACAAAATATCAAGTGAGCTACATGTATATGTATTTTTAAAGTATTTTTGTATGAAAGACACAGTTATTTAAATTGTTGAAATTATGACACCGACATATCATTAAGACATTACAAAAAACACGTGGCATTATAGCTCTGTCGGGGTTTGGTTTAACAAAAAACAGTACATGAAAAAGAATGGAAATTTTAGGGAAAATATTTTACACAAAATATTTTACCTATACTAAATTATTTTTTAGTAATTTCACATTTTTTAAAATGAGAAATGGGAAACTTAAGGTGATTCATGTATTTTTATTTTTTACTTTTTCATAATTAAACATAACCAGTCTTTAACTTAAGTAAAAGCACAAATTCCAACCTAGCCATATCATTAAGCAAATTAGTAACCAGCTTTCTATGTCAATAACTTAGTTGTGATTTTCAGTATCTTTGCAAAGTTAGCCTTTCATCAAGCACATTGTGACAGATTTATAATATAAATGGGAAAACAAAAAGATGCACTGAAATTACCCAAATACTGCACTTGATACAAATTAGTATCATTTAGCGATATTATTTATTTGCATATGCATGTAACGGATGCAAATTACAGATTCTGAAGTATTAAAGGCCCATTATATAATATGCAGAAGAAACAATTTTTACAAATTCCAAAAGCATTACATAACTAAAGAATAATGTTGATAAACTGCCTTGTAGAAATGTCAGCCACATAGATGCAGTTACACTTTAGAAAACCCTAAAAATCCATATATGATTTTTGTGTTGAATGAATGGTTTGCAAACAGTTTTTTTTAAGTCGTCTCCTCAGTTGGCAATGCATAGTTCCGACCTGTCAATCAACCGAACCCGCCGACCAATTACAACCGAGCTAGCAGATGTCATCCACATAGGTCAAAGTGCACTGTCTCACAACAACATGATCACGCGATATGTTCTAGCTGCCGGCCCCATACAATTTGTACAGTGTTGTATGCGATGATCCGGGTGAATTTTTGGTTTTAAGGCCGGTCGTTTCGTTGTTCAAAGGTACGAAAGCATGTATTTCATGATGATATGACATCCCTGTATTACTGGCCCTTCACTCAGTGTGTTCTAAGATAACTGTTGACCCTGAAACATGAATACCTTTGAGTTTTCTTCAATGAATCTGTGCTTTCCGTTGAAAGTCCCATTGCTTTGTGTGTCACCATTTCGACGATAGCGTGTGAGCCGTAGCAACAATATCCAAGGGGGCGGGGTTAACTGGGCAAAATCGGAACTATGCATTTCTCCCACAAAGGTACCTTTTTACATGGAAAGAAAATCATGAGGTGTTTTGATACACTTTTAGTCAGGTTTTTCTTATCAACTTGTGAAGTAAAAATTTGGGTATAAACTGCAAATGATGTAATGGGACTTTAAATCCAGTTGCAGTGAATTGGAGCGTGATCCAATTCTGTCCCTCACTTGAAGGACGGAAATCAGGAGACAAATGCCTTTCCTTAGTCAATACAACAGATGAAAACTAAAGTGAACCTTTATGTTTACCTGCTACTGATGTTAATACACACACCCAGTTTATCACATGTTGAAATTGACTTTACAGTTTTATGCAGAGGTTTTTATGCGCGAGGGACGGACAGTCAATAAAATTGACTTGACCAAACTACAATTTTTTACATGCATTTTCAACTATTTCTTGAAAATGTGATGGACAGTGTGCCCAGCCAAATTTATTCTGTTCATTTTTGTAATATGATTGTAAAATATGGACATTTCTTTACTGTTTGGGGTATTATTTTGATTAATTTAGGAAATTTTGAAATTGTCATCCAGTGTTTATCAGTTTTGGATCACGCTCATTATCAACAGAATTTGTAAATGAAAATCGATAATGTCAATTAATGTCATTATAAAGCATTTTAAAATACACGTAGTTATAGCATTCTTGCTGATTATTCAGCGACCAACACTTTCCATATATGTGACCAAATTTCTGTATTTGTAAGTATCCTGGAGTCTTTGAAGCTTTTTAGTTTTTAATGAGAAACAAATGGTGCCATTTTTAAACGGATTTTGATAGTTGGTACTGGGTGTGCTAATTAAGTCGCTTACTGCTTGCCTTGCGTAATGAACTATTTTTTTTTCCATTTTGAAAATGTTTCTGTTCAGTCTATAGGTTAATGTAGAATAAATTATTGTTGACATTCCCATTAGAAGACGGTACTAGAAATCTGTATTTTATTGTATCTTTGCACAATAATATCGATCTTTCATAAATATCAAGTTATCATCATGGCAAAACACCAGAAAAATCACCATGAATATTTAATTGTCATATTTTAAACCATCTTTTAAAGCGGGAAGTGAGTTTATTCCTAGCCTACACTCGAACAAACGATATGCTTACCATATTGACTTGGGCCGTAGCCAAATTTATTGGCTGTGGCTTGAACAAAACAAAAGTCTTCGATTGCGGCTTTGCGTATCATTTGCAATTGCATAAGGTTTTGTGAAATCGGCAGCAGGTCTTAAGTTTTCCTTTGCGACATTCCCAAAATCGTAATGAGATTGATCTTAAAATATGTCCCCTTTTGGTTTTTAATGAACGATCGATTTATCATGTTAAAACATAATTTTGAGAAACAAGACGTTTTGTCTTTCGTAACTCCGATTCCAGCTTTAAAGATGAATGTGTCAAAGCACTTTTTAGTACTGGCATTTTTAGTACTGGCTTAATCAGTATAACATTCCAATTTTATACCTAGTCAATTAATTTCAATGTTTCCACTTGTAGTGATGCCTTTGTCGTGATTTAAGATAAACATTCCCAGTTATACTGTTTATCCACACCAGCCAACACTTGCTGATGTCATTTTTTAGCACGCCACATTCAATTCAATTTTAACTGACAAGAATTTATCAGTTCATTGTAACTGACGTTGTAAGGGGAATGTCGGAAACGATAACTACTTTTAAGACAGGTGGGTGAATGACAGGTGGGTGATAGTTTTGTTTCTATTGGGGGTTGTGTGTGTGTTTCCTTCTGTTTTTGAACAGCAAATACGAGTACTATGCCATAAATTTAGCAAAGTTGTCAACAAATGTGTGTGCCTTTATCTTGTATAATAATTATTTTCTGATCCAAATGTACATTTCATAGTAGGTGTGTGTGCCTAGCCTATGTTTATTCAAAAACAATTATTGTAAATAATAATTATACAGTTTTGCACAGTTAAATGCGAATTCCATTTTGGCTTCGGAATCCTGTGATGAAAATGGGTTTTGAAATAATATGGATATTACAAATAAAAGAAAGTAACATTGGAAAAGGGGTGATGTATTCCAGAGCAGTTGTACGTATTCTTCATGAGGTTTTTTGTGTTTTATTTGTTTGTATTCTACTATTTTTTATTGTGTTTTGTATTTCTCCTTTTGGGATGGGTTTCCATTTTTTTCTCCTGACCCAATCTCCTGGATTGTGTGTTCGGGCAACTTTATGTCTAGTCAAATATTGAATAGATAAAAGTCATCTAAATTGGACGAACATTATTGGTATAGACCGTATCGAATGGCCGCCATCTTGTGGGGCACCTTTTGTTACTTAAACTGTTCAACAATATAAGCACAATATGTGCAACCATGCTTGTCCTCAAGGAACAAAGAAAATGGCCCACAAGATGGCGGCTACTCGATACAGTCTATACATTGGGGATACTTGTTTTTTACCATTTGTGTAGGACTCCTACCTCCAGAATAAATTATATTAGACTGTCCATCAAGATTTGCGGTAAACACGTCGTGTGTTAATCCTGTTTGAGCCGGCACCTAGATAATCCCATTCTAGCCAAACGAATAGAAGCTAATCCGGATAATCCGGTTACTAATTAACTCGGATATTTCACGGTTGTCGAAGTGTCCACGAGGACAAACTGGGCAAATACAATTTAATTAACGTCTCTTTTTTTCTGCATTTTTTTCTTTGCTTGTTTTTTTGGCAAAATCACCAAGAAGTGATTTTGAAATGTGTTTAAGCATTAAGTTAGTACACTCCTTTCGCAGTGGTTTTTCCGCACCCAACCACTGCGTGACGTCACTTAACCCCAGACCTAGCCTTGGGTGACGTCACGTACGCGCTTCGCAGGATTCATGCGAAGTTGAGCGGTGGTTGGGTGCGGACAAATCGCGCAAAATCACTGCGAAAGGAGTGTATGGGTTAGTAGCTTATCAAAAATATCTCAAAACCCGTTTTCTCCAAAACATGGCGCTGCACCTTTATTTTTCCCCCTAATGTTTCAGGCTCCCATCATATTTTTGCCCATGACGTCATGATATAGGTTTCTATCAAGCTTATGCTTATGTCTTTGTTATCCATTTTGCCGTATGGAGAATTCCCTGCATTGTCACGTGTACAAAGCGAACAGGGTATTGTTTGCGGGTTTTGCGTTTAGAAAATCAAACCGTCGCGATTTTATGCCCTATGATCTTAGTAAATGTAGATTTAATAACGACCCCTGTCACGTCCAAAATGTGATTTGAATAGGGGAGTGGTGAACAAAATAGAGTTGTCTTTATATTTTGTTTGAAATGTATGCATGGAGAACAAAGCAGAATAACCAATCGCAAATCAAATTTTGAGTTTAGGATAGATATTGTAGATCGCAATATTTGGAAAATGATGAGGTTACTACACAAAAGACGGCTATATTTTTGATCTTGCAACCCCTATTTTAAAATGGAAGCGTCTATTCATCACCGCCTCTATTCATAGTTTGCATACTATATCGACAGGTGTTCCAGGCGCGTCCCCTTAAACGTGTGTTGAAATGTCTTTGGACAATATGCAATAACATATTCTGAATTTGTCGAACAGAATTTACATGCTACTGTTACATTGTTATATTTTCTAGTTTCAAGTTGACCTGTTGAAGAATATACTGTGCACCCATTTAAACGTTAAACGTGGTGTTATACCTATTGGGAAATTATATTTCTGGATCTACTCTGGTCTTCTCGTTGCGTCTATATAGCTCATGCAGGTACGTAAAATTCATTCGAGATATCTCTTGTAAAACCAATTTATAAATACATGCATCGTTAAATTATTGATAGCAGATTATAAAACGAAATAGTTTAAACATGGAGGAAGCTTAAGGAACATGGTCTAAATTACAGGCTGTTCTGGCATTTTGTGCAATCATTTTGAGTGATCCTGAAACTTTTGAAAATTTGCCTACTCATTGACAAAAATGATCACTGATATTTTCATATAATTGTGTTATTCTTGCGTATTTTGTTCTGTTTAGGGCAGACCATTTTCATTTTAAGTTACACTGATTTTATTAAACGTTGACAATCTTAAAATATCAAGACATTTCAGGTACGAATATTCCCGAAATGCCAGGCCAAAATGTTCCAAATTTTATGTTTTTACGTATTTATTTTATACCTTCAAATATCTTCTTCTTTTTTTCCTGTACGTCACTGGTACCTCGTTCTTCTAGATACATGTAGGCCTACTCTTAATTACGGGATTAAATGTTTATTTAAAATGAAAAATAATGTTATGCAATATATACTGATATATAATACCAAAATTATTTCCAATCGCGTCTGCTGACATACGTTACACATTCCAACGAGATGAAGTCATCGTTCAACAGAAATCCACGCCATCGGGAATTTTGAAATTCTTCTATTGTTCCATAGCGTCTATGATCAAAGTCTATTATTCTTTCCAAAGTCTATAGATATATTCTATGGAAGGCAAATTTTTACTGGTTTTATAGAAATAGAAATAACGGAAAGCCTAGCTTGTCGAAAGGTGTGTAACGGTTGGAATATTTTGTTATAAATGTGAGGTAGGCCTATAAATTAAAATCATATATATTTAATACTCTGGTCAAATCCCGAGGGAAAACTCCAGCAGTCTGTGATGGGGATTATAAAAAAAACCACTGGTGGTATTTCCACGAAATTTCTTTGCAGCAAATTGCCAATAAAGTGTGCTAAATCCCCCTGGGGCAGTGGGGCTGGCTATACCTGATGATTCAGCGCGTGAATTTATCGGCACTTCGGCAGCGTGACTCATGTTTTTTTCTTCAGAAAACTGCCAAGGCCTAATGAGTTGTGCGCTGTATATCAGAACGAAAACAACCCACGGTCTTAAAAGTTCCATGCCGTTTTTAAAGCAAAGTGAAATTTTGAATATTTCAATAATCCCGTATTTAGCAATGCGTCACAATGGCAAGAATAGAAATGTTGACAATTAATTAATTTATTGGTGTTTTCGAGGACAGAAACGGTGTTTTTGCTCCCTCTAACTTTTCCAAAGTCACGATGGGCTAAAGAGGGCGCTCTACAATGCACACGCAAAATTTGCCAAACATTGACATTCAGCTGCGCAGCGCACACGATCGACTATTCATTTACGTGGATCCAAACTGCACGAGGAGGGTGCGTAAGTGATTCCGTAGCCGTGCCTTTTTGGAAACAATTATCGCCATTTTTTCTTAATTTTGCAACCCTATATTTGTGTGTTATCAATCCGGTAAGTATTCTGTTTTCGAGTATATATGACACTGCACTACTAAACGAAAGGAGACCCGTGTTCAAATGGTTTTCGTGACAATTTTCTATTTATTTTGTCAAGTGGTTTGCAACCGCGTCGCGCGCCGAGTGACCCAGCCCACGTTTGACGTTATGCATTTTGTACGTGTAGTACATGCCATGTGGTACAATGATGGCTAAATACACAGTTCCAGACATGATGTACACTGTAGTATTGTACATTGTAAGATAAGCAGTATGCCTCATTTCTTTTCTGTATTTGGTGAATAAGTTAATTTTAAAACGACTATCTTTTTCAGTGTGCCTTTTCACCGTTTATATTAATTACTACTGATAAAAGTTAAGAAGTTGAGCATTAATATTTTTATTTAAAATGACTTATCAAGCATCAGAAACTAAGTGCATAGGCCGGCCTAGGCCTATGCTGTTTTGCACAGTGAGGACTCAAACTCCCGAAATGGAGAAATTCTCCCCTTCTGGCGAATTCTCCCAATCAGGAGACCATTGTATCAGAACATAATGGCCTTAAAATTTGCCTCGTCGCGTGACCTCAGTGATGCAGACGCTTTACAATATACAAGCATGCGACCAAAAAATCTACAGTAATCGTCATGAAAACCGTGCCGTCCTTAGGCACAGACAACAAATTACTATGGCCTTTGGTGCTAAATTGTCGGCATCTTTGGTGCCCTCATCCCACGTCCCCCGTAGCTACGCTGCTGCTTTTAAGCGAACAATGCTGGGAACAAAATGACGCACTATTGAGAGTTCCCGGATGTCTGCCCTCGCCCATAAAAAGATAGTCACAGTTCACCTTATGACTTTGACAGTTGATTTGGTAACGGCACTAACAATGGTTTTATCTTGCAGGAGTTGAAATCGTACCACTGGATCATAGCCAACACAAGCTTATAGCTTGCAATCATGGCAAGTAAAATTAAAGGGATTTTCCATCGGAAGCCGCATGCACCAAGCGCCGAAAGACAAAAACAGCAGAAAGAGCTCTTTGCTTTCAACAAGGTAAGACATCGAAATGTTGTCCTAAGCCGAATTTCAACTCGATACTTAGCAGAACATTATTACACATAGCAAAATCAGGTTGCAGCAATAATGCCATGCCATTGGTGTTTTTAGGGTACATTACCATGCATGGACACCCAGGATTTTTACTTGTTATGACATATAAAACATGTAAAAATGCAAGTTTGATTATAAAAACGCAAAATTAGGAGGGAAAAGTGTCATAAATTTAATAAGGAAAAACTTAGAATTTGAGACTTCTTCCATATGGTAGGTTTAGTGTATGGGGTCCCATTAGGCGTCTGTGCATAGTAATCTTTCCGTGGTTTTTCCATCAGTGTAGCTGGGAAAAATAATACACACACATGTAGGACTGTTGTGCGGACCACTACACACATGCATTGTCTGTTGTTTTGGGACTCAAATGAAACTACGTCACATTGCATTAAGCGCGTGTTGCGCCTTTTCAAATGCAGACGCACAGCAAAACACCAATTTTGACTCCCAAAATGACAGTCTGCACACATGTGCAGTGGTTCGCACAAGCTCAATAAAGTACATACATTGTGCATTTGTACAGGGGCCAATTTCATAAAGCTGTTTAGCAAAAAAAATTGCTTAATCAAACATTTGTTTGCTTTATAAAAATGGGTTAATAGTCAAAATCTTATGCCAACTTGTGTTCTTAGCAAGAATAGCAGATATTCTTGTGAAAAACACAAATTGACATGCAATTTTGACTATTGACCAATTTTTATAAAGCAAACAAATTTTTGATTAAGCAAAAATTTCTGCTAAACACCTTTATGAAATTTGCCCCAGGTCTGCATGACACGTCATGGTTGAGTCAGACATTCTTACTGTGCAAACATTAAGCCGAAAATGAAATGGGCAAACTGCCAGCAGAGTCATGGGGGGGAAACATTGTTAAAGGCGGTCTAGTGCTACAGTGTCTGCCAGTGACCTACTTGTCAATTTGAAGAAGAAAAATAAATCTTTTCAGTGTACAGTGTAGTTAATTAATTCAATTGCCACTTAATGGTGGCATTACATCATTCATACAAAGTTGAGTTCGAACTTTGCATGGAATTCTCCATAATTTAACTTTAGATCCCGACTTTGCAGAAACTGTTTTCCAAAGTAAAATGACCAACTCTGATTATATTCCAATGCAAGGAACATGACATTCTTCTGATAATCAACATCTGTCTGGCATGCTGTCAACTTCTGTCCCATGCATGACTTGTTTACATACAATATTCCTAAAAACAAATGATACCTGCCGTCAATTTCATGGAGCGCTACAATCCTTCCTAACTCAACATGCACGTTACTTGAGACGCACGTAACTCGAGACGCACGTTACGTTGGTTTACCCATTGCAACCGGGTGTTAGGAAGGATCGCTATCTCGCTGTGGCATTCATTATGTGGTTTGTTTGTCTGCACCAAGAGCAAATTTATCAAATAATTATTTTATATAAGAGACTTGAAATGCATGGTGGCAGCAAACAATCCGGTCCTTTTTCATTGTTTATGTCACGTTTGGGCTAAAGTGCACATGCTAAATATATTGGGTAGACAATGGGAAAAGGACCTTTGGTTTACTGCCTCCAGTTTCTTCTGGTTCCAGTGCAGTAATTACACCAACCCTTTTGCTTCCACATCCAAATTGGAGATTGCAAATTTCCTATTTTCTTCCCATGGATAGTACTTTGGAGAGAGATTTTATATGATTCTTAGGTTAAAACGAAATCCATTTTCTAAAAATATATGAACACACTCCTTAACACACCTTAGAATACATGTATTTCTTGTTGCTTTATCTACATGTAGACTGTGGAACATGGATTTCCCCACAAGCCCAGTGCATTGGCCTACGACCCCAAGCTCAATCTTCTAGCTGTTGGAACCCAGAATGGAGTCATCAAAATGTATCCTTTATTTTGTGGAATGTGTGATGAATTGACAGCGGCTGTTAAAGAAACAAAATAGCCTGGTACAGGTAAGTTGCAGAGAATGGGCTGGTTTAGTTTTTGTCCATATTTGGACAGAAACTTAAACCAGTGCTTTTAAAAGTACAATGTCATCTTTGTGTTTAACTCTGTCACTATGGTGCACTGCTCACAACGTCTTGAAAAAAGTATACTTTCGGCCCGGAAAACCGCTGCCAACGGCCCACCTGTACACATGAACAAATCTGGCCTTCAATTAATTACATCACAGACCTTGAAAAAATTATATATTATTAAATAAGTTAACCCTAAGCCTGCTGTAATTGTTTTGTACACTATTCCCCTGCCACTGAATATATTCTGCTAGGCGTGACATTGCACAGTGCATGCGACTGGGTCGCCGACAGCGTGCAAGGAACAAATTCGTTCAGCGACTTCAGTCGCCAACATCAGGCAAAGGGTTAAATAGCTGATGGTGCATGCAAGTCATTCACTCAAATTTGAAATATGAATTTTTACACCAATTAAAGATCCTCATAGTGCCTAATTAACAGTCTTGACATTTGTACATTGCATGGGGGCCAGTAGGCTGTACCGTATTGTACAAAGTTTGTTTTTATCTTAATTTAATTTGTCAACTTCTTTTGTATTATCTATCCAAATTCAATGGGATGAACTTTGTTCTGTGCAAACTTTGAATTCACCTTATAAGGAAGGACACGGATATGTTTTCCCGCGTAAAGCTTTGGATTGCCCTTTCACATTCGCAGGGTCAGGTCGGGAGGAGTGTTTATCCCGCCAGAAAAGAAAATAAGCACGTGACAAAAGAATTGTGCAAACATAAGTCTCCTAGCGGGATTGACAACATCCATTGTTTCGTTGTCCCGGGTTGAGCGTGCAGCGTATGTTTAGAACCCTATGTGTCTGTATTGTAACATTTACATGGTCGACGATTCTTTTGTGTCTGTGTGTAGGTTGGCTGTCTGCTGTGCATGGTATAAAATGCATGTTCAGGATGTCTGGCAACAATGATTTGATAATGCGCATGCATTATGCCACTGAATGAAAGGTTTTGATAACATACATGTAATATTCCATTGCACCGTATTGTACATTTACCTCTACCTCTTTACACTCATCTAGCTTGTATGCTTGTCTAATATTCAATTTTTCCTGCAACAGTTCTTTCCAATATTCCCCAGTACAAGTTTGAAAATGTATGGTGAATTTGAGCTTTTCTTGGGTCGTAAAAAAGGCTCCTTTGTTACAAACTCACATGGATGCATGTTTTTGTGCACATTTAAATATGCGGAAACATGCACCCAAAAAAACGCATTAAGGGAATTAACGTGGAAATTTCACATACATGGCATGGGTCTATTTCAATTCAACTGGACAACCAGACCATTTGGGGAGGCTTTCTAGCTGGCCAGAGACCATTTCAACTGTCGTATGGCCAACGGACCAGTGCTAATTCGAACGCTGCATCATAAGTCTATTACAAGTCCAGAGCCGATAGTCCAGAAACAAGAAGCAAAGGATGGGCGCACACAAAAGCATGCATTTATTAGAGTTTATTTGAATACATGTATCTTGCGACTTGAATTAAGACCCAGGGACTTGTGAAGGTGTGTGAGGACTTGTGATGGATTTGACTACAACCCTACCAATAATTACAGTAAATGTATACGTCCATTGTACTACAAATAGGCAGAGTACAAGTTATTAGATTTATTTCCCTCTGTAATTACGTTCTGATTCGATGTACATGTCGAAGCTAATGTCTAAGATAATTTACTAAGAATATTGAAGGTTGTTCCGTCTGAAGATTGCAGAATATAGGGCCAGTCATATTCAAGCTCCAGTCAATGTCTACCTTATAACTACAGTGTATTTACTTAGTCTCTGAGTCTGGTTGAGTTAACGCATTGGTGTGACCCAGACATTGATAATAGTCCAGACCTCTGACCCTGCAAACTTGCCCTATCCTTAAACTACTGTAGAATATTTCGAAATTCACACAGACGGAATATGTGCATGTACACTTGAACACATGCTCTTTGGCACACAAACGTGACAAAGAACATACCGTAACCGGCAGCACATTATTAATGTGCTGTGTGCATGGTTTGCATGCTGTGTTTAGGTGCTGGGCAACAATTGAATTGAATTGTACTCCTGCAGCCGATTTCACGAAACTTGCGCAGTTGCGCAAGCCTACTTGTGCAACATTTTATTGCATAAGTTGCACAACATTCTTCCGAAGATAACACGCAAGCTATGGGGCTTGCGCCATTTGTCAAAAGTTGCGCAAGCTGCGCAATGTTTCGCTTAACTGGGAAAACAAATGTTGCCAGACTTGGTTCTGACATTATGTAAAATTTGTTTAGTGTTTCTTGAAATGCATTTTGTCAGTCTACATACATGTACGTTAATTTCAAAGGTAAAATTACATGTCGGTCTTAACATAAAAATGGGATTGAATTAGTGACATTTTGGTGCATTTGTAAAAGTTACCAATTTCTTTTTAAGAAATTCCTGTGCAGTTTCTCAATAGAGCGGTTTCACACTGTCACGGGTCACTAAACATCTCCCGTGTTTGTCCTCGAGATCAGGAGAGAACAATAGAGCCATGTGCATTTCTGCACGTGGCTCTATTCTCTTTCCGATCTGGAGGACAAACACGGAGAGTTTAGTGACCTGTGACAGTGTAAAACCACCCTATAGTGTAGAACTTTTGAAATAATTTACAGTCGGAAATGTCTCTATCATAGTTTTGATAATTGTCAAGAAAATTGCGTACATACAACATTTTATGACCAGTTCCTTTCTGGAAAAAAACTAACTGCTGGTTTTTAACCACCCTATAGAACCTGTACTTTATTAAATAAAATTAATTAAATTAATACGAGCAAAAGATTCAAAATGTCTCACTCACATAATTAGAAGATGACACTACTTTATTGAATTGGTGTCTTGGGTGTTGTTTAATTCATGAGGTCACACAGCCAACTATTTATAGCTTTGTTCTGGGCCAGCCAAGGTTAACACCTTGAGTATTAATGCTGCATTGCAAATGTCTCTTGCGAAATCGCTTGCTGACTCATCCTGGCTAACATTAGTGTATTCTATGAAAACACAATGCATCTGCAGAATGTGTTGCAGTATGAGACTTGAATCACCTGCGCTGACTCACCGAAAACATGTTCATGTAGGCCTACATTTAGGACTACGTGTACATGTAGGCTATACGTACATGTATGTAGTTATTGAACATTTAGGTTTACTTACTGTACATGCACATGGCAGTATTTTTAGGCAAAATATGAACAAAAACACAGTCCTTGCTGCACATTTATACGTGGAAACATGTACATGAACCGTATCAATAACAAGAGCTGCACTTGCACATTAATTTGACATTTTGTAACAGCAGTGCTAGCCACGCCACATGTTCACATATTAATACATGTAGACTAGCCGCTATTCCTTTCTTTACAATCAAACGGACCATAAATGTAAAATTTTTTAATATGCATATTTATGCATTCATAACTCGATATGGATCATACATGTAGGTCTATTGTTTGCAATGTACAAGTACAAGCTAGACAGTGGTATTACTAGCCTATTCAATCCATAGATTTATATTTCTTGTTTTCCATTTATAGGCCTGCATTGTACATGCGCGTATGAGGCATCCAGCCAAAGATTTAGGCACTTATAATTCACTCGGCAGCCTACATGTATGTACTGGTAGATAGACCAGCTTTATTTGAGCATACTGTAAAATATTTGGGATCCACTTGCAATATTGGTTTAGCCTTTGTCCTTTCTCTTTGGTCATTATCAAATTTATCAAAAAGCCAGAATGACCACTTCAAAGCTGTCAAACCCTTGCAGATTGCTACCTTACGCCACCCCAAAAGTTTCCGATCTGGTAAATCTTTTTTAAAAACAATTTTAATAAAAAAAAAAATGTGCGCGATTGTCAAGTGACAATCCAGGATGGATTTCTCATTATGCTTGGTTTTGATTGGTAGTTTATGCCATGTCCACATCTTGGCCATTTGCCAACAAGCTATAATTTCGGGGCTTGAATCATACTAACAATAGGCCTGTAAATCAAACACCATCCCCAACCAGAACAAAGAAGTGATTTTAATTAAATGCATCGTAATAACTCGAGCTTCCAGCCTGACAACAATTAATGAAACGGTGTCTATCCGATTTCAGTCCAGTGACCACGTCTTTCAACAGACGTCCCACCAGCTGGCCAGGACAATTCAGAAATGACCCACTGCTCTCATTATTCAGTTACAAAGAGCTAGACCATTTCCTACTAATCCCTCTAAACAAAATAAATGACCAATTGCTGAAAACTATTGGCATAAATTGGCACCTCATTACCATACCGTACAATGGTCAACTGATCCAAGTCTGTCATATGGGGCATATTTTGGATCTGCAAATTCTTTGTTCTGGGTTTGAATTTTAATGTCTTTGTTGCAAGGTTTTGCATGACTCGCTTTCCACTGGTTTCTTTGTTGTACCTCCATGGTTGTAGTGTGTATATTTTTACCATATGGTACATATGTGAATGGATGTGAATTGGAGGGAACCAATGTACATGTGATAGATATAACACCTGTTTTCCAGACTAAAACTGCCGGTACTTGTGTACTTCATGCATTTTGAATGCAATGTACCGTGGCCGAAAGGGGTACCGTGGCCGAGCGGTTTAGGCCACTGACTCGCATTACTTGGGTGAAAACCTGGGGTTGTGGGTTCGATCCCTGGCTGCGGTGCCTGTGCCCTTGAGCAAGGCACCTAAACACACTTGCTCCATCCTTCGGAAGGGATGTAAAGCCGTTGGTCCAGTGTGTTGTGTAACGCACTTAAAAGATCCCAGAGCATTCATTCGTAAAGAGAAGGGGATTCTCCCCGGTGTTTCTGGCTCGGCAGCCGAAGGCGCCACACGCCTATGTATCTCGATGTTTAGGGAGTTTCTAGGTACTTGTAAAGCGCATTGAGATGTCGACAGACATGGAATGCGCTATATAAGAACTTGCTATTATTCTAAAGCGTACATGTAGTAGGCTTACATGTATGCATACTGTACAATTTGAGACTGGGACCTATTAAGGTTAATAACCAAAAATACCATGGACACCCAGGATTTTCCTTGTTATGACAGTCTATATACCATGTAAAAATGTTTGATGATAAAAACAATTAGGAGGGAAAAGTGTCCTGAATTTACTAAGGGAATTATTATTATTTTTTTTAGTTTCATAGGTTTAGTGTATGGGGTCCCAAAGGGTGTCCCTGCATGGTAATCTTTCCACCTATTACTGTGTTTATCACAACCCATTAGTACAGTGTGGAAAGACCCTTTTAGCATAAGACGATTGGGCAACTTACAAATGAGTCTTTTAACGGTAAAGGGGGCATTTTAGCAACACACACCATATTTTCCAGAAAATATCTTTGTCTGGTCTCAAAATAAAAGAAATAAGTTTCAGTTGTTCTGAAGAGATAACTTGGGCCCAAAAAAGGTTACAAATAGTGTGGCAACATGCCGTAGAAAGTTTCTAAAAACCATGTGTACAAATTTCCAATGTACACTCGTAACCGTGTCCGTCCCGGTTATGAGCGTATATATTGGGAATTTGTACACAGGTTTTTTAGAAAGGCATGTTGTCACACTATTTGTAACCCTTTTTGGGCCTAACTAATCTCTTCAGAACATCTTAAACTTATTTCTTTTATTTTGAGACCAGACAAAGGTATTTCCTTGAAAATATGGTCTGTGTTGCCAAAATGCCCCCTTTACCGTGGAAAGACCCAAATTAAAAAATAAACTGTACAAAAATTCCTGGGACTCTGAAACAGAATTAACCGCAAAGTTAAAATAACACATGTAAAGTGTAACTGGTACACTGTACTGTAACTGTATGTGGTTTAGTTGCAAGTTGCTGGTACAAAAAATGCTTGTTGCCAGTTTGGATAAATACATTGTTTTAAAATCTGCCAGTTTGGATAAATACACATGGTTTTACAATTTACCTGTTGCCAAGGGCTGTCAAGTAATGAAATTTTTGCATGTACAGAACTGTACATACAGAACAAGTACCTTTTGTAAACATTCATGTGTAAACTGCAATTTGTAGATTTGAAGGACATTTATCCAAAGTGTCAGAAGTAGGTCTTTACGGTCAATTTTGTCATGGTAGGCCTATTCAACACAAACGTTTGAACACATTGGGTCGAATGGGATGCTCGTTAACATATGCCTACTACGTGTACATTCATTTCTCAAGGGTATATTGGCATGCAAATTGTTTTAGTCCAAATTAATTATCATCTTCCAAGTGATTGCAACTACTGACCCATGCATAAAATAGTTGCAGTACTGGCATTGTATGGCCATTATTAATCCGCTTGAAAATCAATTAGAAAGTGCATTTGCCACGTTGCCGCTGTGACTTGACAAACGGAGCCCAAAGAATATTATTGCCCATGGGGATAATACCTACTGGTAATATATGCATTCAGGGTTTGTTTGTCTCATACATGTATCCATTTTACAGGGAAAGCAAGGCATGCCGAAGCCTACCGTAGGTGGAATAGTCAATGAGTTCCTTACGTCAAGTCTTGATTCAAGTCCCAAGTCTTTGAAAGCAAGTTCCAATTGAAGTCTCAAATTTTTGTGAGAAAATCTCTTCATCTTCACAATGCATCGTTTATTCAAAGACATCAGCAAATGCGCTTCCGTGCCTTAATAAGGCTTGGCTAATGAGTAAAAGAAACGCTCACCTCTGAGCTACACCAATTAAGCCTTCTGATGTCCAGCGCGTTTTTAATTTACATTTAGTCTATTGATTTTTTTTTGTTCATCGAGTCACTCTCCAGCCATGCTACTTGGTTCTATGCCTGCGGCTGCCCATTAGTCTTGTCCAAAAGCCTGTCATGGTCCATGAAGTCAAATGATTATTGCCAAAAAGATGGATAATCAAGACCACTGAGCTCATTACTGAATAAGTGCACACAGGGTGCGCAATCTATTTTCATGGAGGTTGTTAGTGAAACCAATTATGCATAGTCGCATTCTCTCAACAGTTCCGTTCCCACTGCTAAATTATTCGAACCAGCTATTCAACACTGGCCAGCTCGGTGGTTGAGTGGTTAACACGTCTGCTTAGTATGTAGGAGGTTGTGGGTTCGAGTCCCACCCCAGCATGCTATGAAGTTTGTCTCGGTGAAGCACTGAGTATACAGTGTTAACCAAGTTACATTAGGTAAGCGCAAAACAAACCCTAATGATTCATTCACCCTGACGCAAGCCTAATCACATTCTCTCAAGTCCAGAATTGGTTTATACACACAAGGCCAAAAAAAATAATAGTTCTGCTTCCGGTTTCCCGACCGACCCTATTTTTAGGCTGCGACCCTATTTTTTTTTAAATACATGTATATAAACGAATAAATTTCTAACGACGTGCTTCATGTATTGTAGAAGTTATTTGGTAGTCTTGTTTCCATTGTTTTACTGTTACCCTTAAGCCTTGACTACATGCAGATGCCTCCATATGATTGTGCACAAAAAAAATTGGCAAAAAAAAAAAAATTCCCTACCTACCTACCCTATTTTGAAATGCCATGTAATCGGAAGCAGAACTATTTTTTTTTTTAGCCCAATGCATACGTGCAGACGCATACATTTTTAACACCTACATGTAGGTGAACTCGCCCCTATTCGTTTCACACTTAGCGTTTTGAACTCTTTGCAAATTTGTTGTAATTGTTTCTTGTATTTCGTAGCAATGTTTTTGTAATGGGAGGCTGTTGGTACATGGCGATTGCGTATTTTTGAAAAATGAGAAACATGAGCATGTTAATGTCGGGACAAAGGAATTACTTTCAGTTTTCTCATCCTGGTGCAGAACTAAAAGAAATTTACAGGATGTGACCAGGAAAGTACTACATGTAGAGTGGATTTTGTAAACAAAAGATCATTCTCTGCAGGCAAAGATGGATTACCGGTGGTTTCAATTGATATCAAATAGAAACTGAAAAAGTGCAGAAATAAACCTCTTGTGCGAACAATGACTATTGACTGTATTTTCAGTGAATAACTAAATGTGGACAAATGTCAATGGGTTTGGGAAATCTGAATGCAGTGAAAAACCACTTGGCTCCACCGGGATTTGAACTAAAATGGAATGTTTTCAGTAAAACCAAACACGCCTCTTAGTTACCATATTGGCTGTCTGCAGTCGTGCTACTGCACCACCCCATTGATCACACATTTGCCAAGTGAACTACAGCCAGAGGACAGGATCTGTTTGCAAAAGTGAAATAGTAACCTCTGTATTATGCACACTAGAGCACTTGCAGAGAAAACTACACAATCTATGCAATGTAAGACTGAGCAGTTTTGGCTTGGCCATACCCGGGTATTGTAAGACTTGACCAAAGGGCAACATCGATCTTTCATCTCTGACAACCTCTTTCCTCTCTGGAGAATGAAAAATGCATAAATATCCCCCTTGTCCACTTCATATGGGGCCCTGGGGTAGATGTTAGTAATTACAACCAGTGCTGTGTTGTAATCCATATTTCAGGGCCCTGGGGCAACTAATACCAGTACATAGATCTGCACAAAGTCCTTCATTATTATGATGGCATACTGTACATGTCTGTTTGTTTGATCTATAGAACACTACTTCTAGATGCTGACCCACACCCGTTTGATACATAATGAATTGTATCTTAATTTTATCATCTCTATTTATTTTCCAAATCAAGTATCATGAATGATGCCTTTTACAGATTGGTTTTTCAAAGATGAAATGAAACAATTTCAGGAGTGTACTACGGTTGTTTATTGGTTCCCTCCCCCCTCTTCCCTCTTCCCCCCCCCCCCTCCCCCCTCGTGTCAAACTGAACAGTGTAGAGAATCACACATGAATGCAAGGTGCCGCAGTAATGATGAACATGAACTTCTAAATATACGGGTAGGTAGAATGTTTGGTTAACTACCCTCCTACATTGTACTTTTTTTCCCACTAAGTACTGCTATTGCATTCAGGACAAGAAGCCAGCAGCTAAGGTCATCTAAGGTCATAGGTCCCTGAACTTCTCTGGGTGTTTTCCACTCTAATGGAGCTAGTTTGTCCTTGGCTACGTTCTTGATTGAGGAGTCCGATTTCCTGTGGTTTTGCATTAAGTTCCACCTTTCCAGGCACAGTTTGCATACATATACTGTACACATTTTGTGTGATGTGATTGCTTGGATAGTGTGTTGGTATTGGGGCTGTTGGTATTGGTTTGTGTCAATATGCTGATTAGATTATAGACAAAACATCTGTTTAACTCTGTTGAAATCCAGAGACAAGTTTACAACAGTTTTTGTTTATCTTAAAGCCTCCTTTCCATACCAGTAGGTCTGTTTTTCATCCGTCTTGCATGCATTGCGTTTGTGCTGCGCTGCGCTCGTCCGTCTGTATAGGTCTATGGAACGATTCTGACGCAATCGGATGAAAAACACAAGACGGGTGCAGAACGGACGTAAGCAAAAGGCGGCTTACCACTGTTGCATAGTATGAAACAAGAACACCCGTAAAGCTGTATGCAGATATATACATGTAGGCTAACAATGTTTACACAAACATTTGTCTTCATGGTTGGTAGGCCTGTTATCAAGCAAAATAGCTCATCAAACAAAAGGTACATATTGCGTGATCTTTTTATAGGCATGCATGTGCACAAACTTGGGAATACCCAGGGATTTGCCAGAATTGCATCAGGACTTTATGGAATAACTGCATATGGATTTGTCCGAAACAAACGCACCTAAAAGTCACATGTCTACACATACATGTAGGCCTACATGTGTACCGGTACATGTACGTACATGTAGGCCTGCGTGTAGGCTTTGGCTTACTCATGAGAAGTTGGGGCCTACATTTGGCTTACCGTACTTGTGAGGAATTAGGGCCTACATACATGTACATGAACCTTGTATGTTATTATCTTCATAAATCATGTACATGCACTAAAGACACTCCTGGGATTACATTTAGTATTGCGTATTAGGTGAGAGCTGTACAGAGTTCAACTTATCATACAATTACAACACATACATGTAGCCTACATGTACATGCATGCACATGGACATGCACTTTTAAAGCCCACATTCTGCTATGTGGGCCTATGTACTGAAACAGAAGACCATTATTATAAACATGAGATATAGGCCTAGTCGTACATGTACGTATGTCTGTGAGACTCAACTGCATGTATTGAGGAATTTCAAGTTGTCTTCGAAAATTAGGGTCTAAGTTCTTTCTTTTGTAATAAAATTTGCAAATGAAAAGACGCATGACTGTAATACAATGGATCACCAGCTGAAACGAGACTGCCAATAGTAATTTGAAATTTGTCATTTAATTAATTTTTTTTTGATGTGCAGCAACAACTGTTCAATGAAACCTTTCATGATAGAACCCTTTCATTGTCAAATTTTCTGAAATACATGTGCATGTGTATTTGGCAAGCAAGTGGCTGTTAGTGCACGTCCATGTACGTTCAGGCAGCCGCGTTTTAGTGCTACTACTGCTAAAGCATAGTCATTGAGGTGTAAAAGCCTCAACATGTGACACAAGGCGTGGCCTGACCTTACAGGGACCCTGGGAGCACATGGCACTGTGAAAGCTGCAGGCTGTGTGTATTGCATATGGTTAGTTCCCCCATGCAATTTGTATGCAGTGTATTTAACTGAAGAATTCATGCACTGTGACAGTGCTTTGAATGGTAATTCTGCAGTAATTTGCACATGGGCTGAGTAAATGTATGCTTTACAGTACCATACTCGTGACGGGGTATTTCCAGGTCATTGTCATGTTTCGTTTTACCAGAGTTAAAATGTAGTCTAAACTTCAATTGTAATCGGTCATTTTGCCGTATGCTTGTCTTCAAAAACTGGTGGCCAAATTGTACAAGACATAAATAAATGTTCAAGACATAAATTTGTCATGAATATTGTTTGTGGTATACAGCATTGAATCTGCATCAGTTGTCTGTGCAGTCGTGGTACATGTACTGTAAAACAAACATTTTAACTGCTGCATTACTCACATGGTGACTCATAGCAGAGATTCAGTAATTCTTAGAATTGTCCTTGGTACAAGGGACTTTTTGCAATTGGCTTTTACATATCTTTTACATGATGTAGGCATACAAAATATTTGAACCATATTGCACAATTTTTAACAGCACATCCGTTTGTGTAATCAGAGTGAATTTTCTTGTCACTTGGGCAAACCACCAAGACACAAGGCAGTTTCTGTTTCCCATTTTAAATTGTATCCACTACCTGGGCTACTCTTTAGCAATCGGCCTTTTCACCCTTCCAACAATGTTCTGAAAGAAAACATGTTTGACCACTCAAACAATAAAATACAAAAAATGAACTAGAAACTCTCCAAAAAAGTCGGTGTTTCTGTCACTGCAGTACCATTAGTATCAATGGTGAATCCAGCTCATTTTGCATGCCTTTCACCACTACCTTCTTCTATCAATTTATTGGGAACAAATTTTATTTTTTATTTTCAGTTGAAAATGTCTTTCCTAGACACTGAAATGCCCACGTGTATTTGAACTGCCATACCTTCAGTAGAAATGACTACGTGCATGTTTGCTTGGTGTCATCCCGGCAGCCGATTTAACGAAACTTTACGCAATTGCACAAGTCCACTTACGCCATAAATTATTGCGCAAGTAATGGCGTAAGTGGACTTGCGCAATTGCGTAAAGTTTCGTGAAATCGGCTGCAGGACTGTATATTTTTGGGCAAATACTCGCAACTCTTAGCAACACTCGCTCAGCAATGTAAAGCAGTGCACCATACAGCAGTTCATACTACTGGTCTTGCTATGTACAGCAGTCCTAATTGCATTGCACTTTTGGCTCAGGAAGGATTGTTTTTGGTCACAGACTATTGTCATTTCACAAGTTGATGGCTTATTTTAACCAACTGGCAAAGCAATTCAGGAAATGAGACGGGAAATTGGAATCCTCTGGTGTATTCCGCAGCCTGAAAGATGTTTCCTGTTTGGAGGCTCTATATAGCATCTTGTGGCTAGTAAGAGTAGTGTTTGTGTATGTTGCTATAAAGAGAAAGTGGAAGTGGGTCTTCCCACACTAATGGGCCTATTTGAAAAATCAGTCAATAATTCCTTTCAGATGTCTTCAGTTTATCTCAAACTTAAAGAAATTCCCTTGTACTGTTCTCAGGAGATAACTTTTGCCCAAAAATGTAAGAAAATGCTGCCACAACATTCATTTCTCAAAAGCTTGTGTCAAAATTTTCCATATACGTATGTAACGGTGGACAGACAAAATTGTGACATTTGTCTGTCCACCGTTACATACATATATGGAAAATTTGTACACAAGCTTTTTAGAAATGTATGTTGTGGCAGCATTTTCTTACCTTTTGGTGCAGAAGTTATCTCCTGAGAACAGTACAAGGGGATTTCTTTAAGTTTGGGATAAACTTAAGACATCTGAAAGGAATTATTGACCGATTCTATAAATAGGCCCATTAGTGTGAAAAGACCCAAATACATGTCTTGCATTGCATGTTAGGTCAGTGTAGCGATTGGGAAATACAATACAATAGAGAGAACATACACATGTGCGCTTAGGGTAGATTCACACTGAGCTTTTTTGCACATAACTTTGACGTGCATCGCTTTGAGAAAAAGCAGCATAGAAGGAAATTGGAGTAAAATCACAAAATGACAAAAACACGTTCCGCTCAGGTTAATTCTGTGGTTTTCAGTGCATCTTTTCACTCCAAATCCCTACCTTTTTCTCAAAGTGATATATGTCGTATAATTTCGTTATGTCGTTATTAACAGCTATAGTGATATACCATAGAGCAAGGAAACGGATACAATGTACAATATCCTTGTTCATTGCTTAACTCTTTCACTGCCCATTTTTGTTAAAATTTAAGTATTTTGAAATTGAAGTATATGTGCAACTGTTGGGGTGTTGGAAGAAATTATACAATCAAGATCGTTCGTACATGTATAATAACACTTCGATAGATAGTACATTTGAAGGATTTAAACAACTAAGTACAAGACAGTTTTAAGGTTCGTGAGATGTTCTCCTGTGCACCTGTACGTGGGCGTGAAGTAAAGGAATGGGTGTGTTGGTAGCAGTGCAGGGGAGCTTAATTGGCCTGTTTTAGATGGAGCAGATTTGACCCTGCCATTGACCTTTCGTTATAAACCTCCACAAGCAGCACATCTCGGGAATGCATGCCTGCCCGTTTCTGATGGTTTGTGTATTATTTCTGACGTCGGGATGATTTAGGAGGACAACGCCTTTCTCTGGCCAGAATTGTTTATCACAGGTAGGCCTCCTTTGGTTCTTGTTAAGCCTGCTGCACACAAGGACCATCTGCTCACCACACATGTGCGTTTTCTGCCTCGCCAGACCATAAAAAAAAGGCTTTCGTCTCGCCATCCTCCATGGCAAGACGAAAGCCTCGCCATGTGCAGAAAACCTGAGCTACGTGCTGAGCCAAAATCAATGTAACTACATGTAGCCAGTGGAAACACATGACATCAAGTGTTAAGGCAAAATATTGATTTGAAACTTGAAAATCGTAGCCTCAACTTATCCGTCCGCCATCTTGAGTTGGCCTACCGGTACATGTAGGTGCACCACCCCCAAAGTGGGAATGTTTGGGATGCAATATGTAGTGCACATTTTGTGCTGCTGAAAACACCTCTTGTGAAAGTTATTTGGTAATTTATAATTTATTTTCCTAGGTTTTGACACAGGTGAACTTAATTTCCTTTAAATATTGCACTCTATTTATCAAACAAAGTCCTGACACTTCTAAACTCTCTGAATATTTGCATGGCAAACACTGTGAGTGGTTTGTTATGGACACGGAGTTCACATGGAGGGCATTTTATTTATCATGCCCTGAGGTGAGGGATGAAGACAACGGCCCAAGTTGAAGGCCTGAGTACAGTCCAGGGGCCTAGTGCTTTGTCTTATTTGAGTTTTGCAAATTTTCATCTGATCTGCCGATTTCATTTGTTACCCTCTGTGTTTCTACTGAGAAGAGATAACCGGTTAATATCGTGTAGTTTGGAGTACAACTGGTTCATGGGTCCAGTAGAAACAAAAAGGAGTTCTGGGTACGTTACCGTGAACCGTTAACAACCTCTCGAGATGGACCATGCGGTGTGTTCCATTGATTTTCATTTTTCTTGGAAAATATAATTGAGTAATAATAAACGTGCTTAAGCAATTTTCAGCTTGAGCTATGTTCTTATTGCACTATTTAAATTCTGGGAAGTTTACCGAGACAGTGGTAAATAGAAAATTGCGATTAAATTTGGCACTTGCACTTTCTGAGACTTTTGAAAACAAACATTTAAATGTTAAATTATGTCACATGCCTGGAGAAATCCTCTGCCCACTCACTTTGTTGAACACTGCTGTACAGTACGTTGTAGTCATAAGACGGGTCAAATAAATCCATGTTTGGATGTCAGAATGGGAATGTTTTATAGCATTGTCTGGTAAAAATCTGTCAAGAAAAGAAAATGCAATGCTGATGCTAATTTCCACAGGCGGTTTACGTTTGTCAGCATCTGTGAATAAGGATGACACACCATCTTCTATCGACCTTTGCCCTCATTTTGGGGAGCAAAGTATTGCATATTTGGTGACCAATTAGGGACAAGATGCCTAGTTGGTACAAATGTCTGTAACATGACGACCTGATTTTATTCACCAAATTGTAATTGATACAGCGATCCTTTGATATGTTGGATGTGCAGCGATGTCATTAGTGGGGTCTGGGCAATCCATTTGTCAGTTTGGTGTAAACACTACATCACACTTATTTGAAATACTAGTAATTTATTGCTACTTGCACTTCAGCTAACATGTAGGCTACAACCCAGAGATAAATAATTCAAAATGCACCCAATTTAGGTAAAAGGCTGTGTCCATGGTAGATAATGTTGACATGAGTTTTGCTAAGGCGGCACTGCTTGACATGGCCTACATTGTAGCTTTGTTTAAAATACTAACAATTTATTGTATCTTGCGCTACCATTGATTAATATGAATGTAAACTCTAAATACCGCATCTACGTGTAATACTTATTATTTTTTACTGTGGTAGAACCAGTTCAATGCCCAGTAGAAATAGAGTGACACATTTTCGGTGTTAAGCTGGGTATCCTGCCACCTATGCAGTGGAATAACGATTGATTTTGGCAGCGATGCTGCATAGTGCCGAGTACAAATGGAGCTTTGTATCGGAAAAAGCTCTTTAAAGGTACTCCCCTAATGAGAGATTGCTGTGCTGTGCTTCACCGTTTTTGAGGTTTCTGGTTTATTTTTTTCGCAATGGCAAGTTTGTTTTATTGCCTCTCTTGAAATCATTTTAATGTTTCTGTACCGGTACTAAGAAAGCATTTCTCGGAATATTGTTGGTCGCTGTGAAAATGAAAGGGTATTGACAAATTAGTAAAGAGTCGTTACCAAATACCAATGAGTGTAATGGGACTAGTTACTCATCATTGAAAAGCCTTCAGGTCAACTATTGCATTTTATCTGAATGGACTGACATTTGGCATAGCGTTACCAGATATCTTCCCATGGGTTTGTGATGATCGGTCATTCTGTAGTCCTGTGAGTAATCAACAGCCAATCCTTCGGGATCAACCAGCTATTTCCCACCCCTTAATGTTTAGCTTGGGATTTGTTCCCAGATGGGCTTTGCATTCCATTCCTAGGGATCTGAGAGGAATTTGATCTTAGCTCATCTCATACTTCAACTTCTTCAGACATACCGTATGGTAGGTGTATATTCCGTATCAAATAGCTGCCATCTTGAAGGGCAGTTTCTTTGTTCTTTGAGGACATGTATGCATGGTTGCACATGTTGTGCTTACATTGTTGACCAATTTAAATATCAAAAGTTGTTATTTGATAGTCTATTATCGGTTGTAGTCTTAAGTTAAACTGAAACCCACTATCCAGAAAAATATGTTGTCTTGCTAAATTTCCCTTAAATTAAGTTCAGGAGGCTGAAGACAAATTGATATGTAATTGGGAGTAAAAGATCTGAAAGTACAATGGTAATTTCCAGCATTTCTTCTTTGCGTCAGAAATGTTTGTGCCTTGGGTGTTGACTAGGTAAAATGACCGTCCCAGTGGGACACCCCACCCCTGTAAGCTACAATGTGTAATCTGACTGAGTTAGGAATCTCAAGTCTTGGGCTCATATTGCATTCCTGTCAATGCCAATCTTCATCAAGTAGACCAACTACTGTCTGGGAGGAAGACAGTTCAAGCCCTTGGTCATCAGGGAAGAAAGTGATGTCTTATCAGGTATAAGGTGGATGATTCCTTATTTCTCCCGTGTCCTCCCAGAAAGAATTGAGGTTAATCCAGTAGATTCGTTGGTAAAGTCATAAAGGCCGTTTTAGAAGAGAAATAATTAACTCTACTCGCTGTGATTTTAGAATGTTGTTTACGCTTGAACAGCTGTTCAAAAAGTACTACAGTGGAAAGTCACTGCATTTATAATAAACATCATGGGATCTACATGTATCGTATAAACGGCAGTAATTACTGTGGTTGTTCGTTATAATTAAACAAAGTGATACATTGTAATTTATTATGAATTTAAAAATTCACAATAAATGGAGAAACAGCCGGGACTTTTCTGAAAGAACTTTTATGTCATGGGATGTTATAACAAGAATGTTACAAATCTTCACATGTGAGTCATTTCATCAATTTGTCATTTATGCTCAGTGGCTTCAGCTGAGTCTACCCTTCAGGGTCTTGAGTCAAATTGCCAAAAAAACCTGAATTAAATGAGAATCATAACCCTGGTTCTACAGTGAAAAGGATGCACTACAGAATCCAGTGAAGTCTCTGAGGAAACACTATAGAATCCACCCTTGCACAACACGGAGTTATCCAAAATGTCACAGGATTCATGACCGTATATTCCATAGTCTCTGCTGCATATTGAGGAGCAGACGGCATCTTGAATATGCCCATTCCCTCGGGCCAAGTCTCGTATTATAGGCATAGTATTTCCAGCCACTGTCTTGAGAATGTCAACAATATTTTGTTGAAAGCTTGTCTGGACTTCATCAGATAGTTGCCCGTTGCTGAGTAGGTGCTATTTTTGTAATGTTTGTTGACACAGTGGTGTTCAAGCAAAATTCACTTCAACTTCCTAGATACTATTAACAAGGATCTTACGTGTCCCTACATTTTGCACCGGACAAGTATGCATGTCTTGGAAAAGGACTGTCTTTAATCTAGTACCTTGCACATAAAATGATCCAATGTTTTTTGACCCAAGTGTTGACCCAAGTGTTGATAGCAATGGTAACAAACACCACATTAATTTATTTCTGTCAAAAATGGTATTTCATGCTGGAAATTTACAACCGAAGGTGGTTTTCTAAAAACAAATCCACTTGTACACAAAATCCATATATACATGTAGATTTTCAAGGTTTTCTGAAGCATTGATGCATCTATGTAGCTAACATTTCTTGAGGCTAGTTTACCAACATTCTTCCTTAGATATGTTACACTCTTATTCCACGAATCTGTAAAGTTTCATCTTGCAAACTATACATAGGGCCTTTATTCTAGTACCTTGCACATATTCCTGTAAATGCAATAAGTTTGAAGACATCCAGCCACTTGAAGCAGATATTTCAACTAATATCGGGGATGTGATGGTTCCGGGGAAAACTTAGAACTTTGTTTTGTCTCAGTGGCTTGTAATAAAGACTGTTCCGGGAAAAAAATGAAACAAATCACGTCCGTGTCCCAAGTAAAAGCTGATTTCCATATCTATGGCACTATAGTGGCCAGCTCATTCTGTTGAGCATTTCACCACATAATTTCCTTCAACAAATCAGTCGTGCCTACTGCCTACTTTCCAACTGAAATATGACTGATCCTACTCGGTTAAACAGATAATACATAATTTTCCAAGAGACGCACCAATTTTTGCATCGCAGTTTTCATCTCGTATAATAATGAAGATTAAAAAATTGAACAGAGCAAGTTGAGACATGCCTACAGCTTTCGTTGCCTTTAGACATCTGCTCATAATTTCTTACCGATCATCTGCAAGTAATGTACAAACTCCCTGTGGCTAAATTAATAGGAGAGTATGTACAGTGTAGCTTAACTTTGAATTTCTCAAGTCCTTGGCAGTTAGCTATTGATTCTTGAGACATTGGCTGTGACTATTGATTGCACCTGTCTGCTTGCCTTGTGCCGGCCGTATCACAAAATGCAGTAAATTAGAGGTAATACAATATTTGCTTTTAGTGCCATAAGACTCGTTCTAGTACAGAGAAGGTACCATTGAGGTAAAGTCATGTTAGACTACTGAAGTGTGACTCTTGTCATGTTAATAGACTTTTATCACGGTGCGGCCATCTTCTCTTTTCTCCTATTAAAATGAACGTAACCAAAGCGAGGCTTGCAGAAAAAATAGATTGGTCCCGTTTTGAAATTGTTCATTGTGTGCATCACAATGGCACAGGCACTGCGCGATCAAGAGAGCGCGCAGCGTATCCAACCTCAATGGTAGATTACACGCGCTATCGCGCGGTAGCGCAGACGCACTGATCGTGCCCGACACGTACTATGGGGAACAAGACAAAGATGGACGCACCGTGATAAAGGTCTATTGGGTCCTAACATTCGCTGGTAATCTGAAATGTCCATTGCTAAAGCAGTTTACTGGTTTAAGAGTGGAGCATTGATATTGCCCAAAGGTTAAACTATACATGTATTACAGTATGCTTGATGTTGTAAATAAGATGCGACAGTGAATGCCTTGCAAATAAGAGACGTCGTGTAACACTTGCCGTTCTGAATTGTGAAACAATTTTCAGGTCCATTGTAAAAGTATAATGCTATTTTGCTATGTTAAATTATAATTGCACTTATGAATTCATGCACACGAAGAATGGTTAAGTCTTGTTTGTTTCACATCTTCAGACAGTAGACTGTGTTTTTCTTTGAGTTTTCCTTAACCTAAGCTTGACACAGATATGGTGCCCCAGGCGTCGAGTTCATCGGTGTGCATGATGGCGAGAGTGCAGTCTGGCAACTCTTCTTTCTACCCGAGCAGGTAAATTGAGCTAAAGTCGGATCGTAGAACCTTTAAAGGGATTTAACCGATTTGGGATTAGTTCTTGGTTAAGTATTATGCAGGGGTTGAAATTACTAGTGGCCAGGGGTCAATTTCATAAAGCCTGTTAACACCTGTTTTCTAAGCAGTGCTCTCTCCATTTCATAAAACTCCTTCTCTGCTTAAGCACCTAGCAAACCAAACAGCATGCTAAGCTACTACTTTCTTGCTGATGCAAAATATGAGACAAAGGCCTATTCCACCAAGTTACATGTATGAAGGTAGTAAGAAAAAGGTGCTGGTGCATGTATGTACATGTACGGCTGCATTGCTTCTGTATTTTTACCACCTTGTGCATTAACCATGACATTTGCAATTTTATTGGACAACCAGCATTTATCTTGTGGTCATCTAGGGACATTGCTAATAATAGAGGCATTAGGGGGCATTTTTATTCAGCATTTCCACAAGCATACAAAATAAATTGGTCCAATACACAGTATTCTATAGGCAAGTTCAAGTGCAGGACCGTGGCTATAGTCATCGTACAGTGGCTATAGTCATCGTACAGTGGCTATAGTCATCGTACAGTGGCTATAGTCATCATACAGTGGCAAGGGGTTAACAAAATTAAAATGTATGCCATACTGTATTTGTTTTTATGTTTTTGTTTTTTTCGTTCATGAAAAGAATAAAAAGAATGACCCACAGAAAGTTCTTGTAATCTTGTAAAGAAAATGACAGATGTGGAATTTCAAGTTGTCATTGAAAAAGACGGTCTCTGTGCTTTCTTTTGTGATAAAATTTTCAAATGAAAAGACGCACAACGTAATACAATGGCCTCCCCCCCCCCCCCCAGCATCTAAAACGAGGCTGTGAGTACTGATTATACATTTGTCAACTGCCATTTTTTAAATTTTAAAACACATTTCGCACGTTCATGGGCAATCCCTTACATTGGGTGAACCCACTTGATGACCCAGATTTAGGGATGTTTTTGTTGACAGCTAAAAGTTACCATAGAACCAGACAGTTTTAATGGAAGGCCAAAGTTTTTATTAGGGTCAAGTTATCAGTAGGGGAAATGTTCATTGTTAACCAATTACAAGTTGCACAGAGGGGGCACTTGGCAACCAATTATAGGCCATGCCTGTGGGGCAGGGTTTAGTGTGTCGTCTTAGATCCCAGTTGGTTGGTATACTTACTTTCAGTTGTGATGTCAAAAAGTCGTCCATTTTGACAAATGATGTATCGTTTGTTTTTTAGCACCTGTTAAAATTTGTCTGACTACTGGTCTTTAAATTTTCACTTGGTTTTTAGTTTTGAAGCATTTCAGAATGGGACCTTTAGGAATTAGGACTAAAAGTACTTAAAAATCAGGAATGTTACATACTTTACAGAAAAACCTGGAAAGTATCTACTTTTAAGACCCGTGTCTTAGTTAAAATGTCTTAAGAGATTAGACATCTTACCTTTCTATATTGCAATCCAACCCAGGGCCGCATCATCAGCTTGCTACAAGACAACAGTCTTCATCTGTGGGAAGTAAACATCAAGGATGGCAACTCAGTACTGGAAGAGGTCAAAAGCTTCTCACTCGAAGGAAGGTACAAACTTCATGCTCATTGAGTTTAGCTAATTTTTCAATATTTATACGACACCATTTAAGAACAATCCACAATATGCCCCACATGAGAATGTTCCACAGAGGTATCTTTCTTTTACGGATCCCAAGTTTTGAGACATGCTCAAAAGCAGCCCATAAGACGCAGGAAGATGTTCCACATGTGCACTGTAAAACAAAGGTGTGATATCTTAGAAAACTTAGAGGTGATTTGCAAAGTAGGTTCTTAGTTTAAGATTCCAAAGTTTAGGAATCCAAGCATAGATTGCATTGATGTACCGGTACATACATTGGAAGCGTTGAGAACTACAGCAGTGGTCCTTCAAACCGACCATATACATATATGGCATAATCACCTGTATTTGAATCTTTTGTTTTGTGAAACCCTATGTGGACTACAAAACTTAGTTCTTTTTAAATCTCCCTACTACTGTATCAGAGAATACTCCCAATCAAAATCTATATGTTTTAAATTATAATCAAAATTTCCTCAATCATTTACAAATTTACTGTATTTAAAATTAGCCCATATTAGCTGTCATTATTTCTGTGCAGTTGAAATTACCCCCGATTATCATCCTTCCCTAAATCTTGCATGTTTCCCTCCCTTCACCAATCCCCCATTCCACCCTCTCCTACACTCCCCTCAGACTCAAGAAGATCTCAGTCTGCTGCCTGTCTGCCGACTGCAAGATCCTGTACCTGGGGACGGAAGGTGGTAACATCTACCTGCTGAACGTGGCCACGTTTGACATGGACGAACTGGTCATCTACCAGGACGTTGTCATGCAAAAGTAAGTTGGGGGCGACATTCACGGGTGGTGTGCACATACATTGGGGAGGCTTAGATCCACGTAAAACGCAAATGTGAACGTGAAATGGCTTGAGCACTTTTTTTTGATTTTGATAAGGTCTTGGAGCCCAGGTTCGAATTTTGGTCGCAGCAAAAAAGTTATCTTACTGTACCACGAAAGCCACATTGCTCAAAGCATTTTACATTGCTCAAAGTGTTTTACGTGCATCTAAACCTCCCTATTAATGGTTGGACTTGCTCATAGACGAATCTTCACTTGAAACATAATGACATTGGATTTGCATTCACGTTCATGTGAATTACACGTAAGCTGGCCATTACTTGGGTTAGCTGCATCTTATTGCACCATGTAAGAAAGTACACACGCACAAATTGTTGATTTCTTTGGAGCTTAGGTGCCATTTGAAAGCTGCTACTGAGCCACAGAAACTTCAGCTTAATCCCATTTTTGGGACAAATTTTTTGCTTGATAGAAACCAGAGCGTAATTTCATAGCGTTGTTTAACAGTGAGCAAATAAAACGTGCCTAAACTGCAGAGCTGAACTTTGCTTAGCTGTCTCCAAGCATGTACATGTTTCAGCATACTGCGTCCATGAAACGATGCTTAAGCCAAGCCCAACTTGCTTGCTATAGTAAGCATGCCTTTTCAGCTTGTACTTAGGCAGCGCTATGTAACTGAGCCCAGATCACATTATCATGAATGCCAATTTCTGTGTTACTCTTCAGTGCTGTGCGTAGTTTTCAGTTTCAAATTTCTTACTCTATATTAATTTGGTTTTTCTTTTTGTTTATGTGCCCGTTCATGCATGATAACATGTTTTTGTTTGTGCGCAAACCATTGTTACTAACAATGGTGTGTGTGCCCAATTTCCAGTTTAATTGGGCCTCCTGAATCACTTCCATTGAATGCAAACTGTCAATTGGAAAGGAGCCAGTTACGTATACATTCCAAACCTCGATCTGAAGACGAGGCTTGGAATGCATAAGTAGTCTGGACACCTTTCCAGTCCGCAGTTTTTCATTCAATAGAAGTGATTCAGGAGGCCCAATTAAACTGTTCAAATGCATGCATAAATAGGGTCTATTGAATTCACTGCCTTAAACCAGCTTTGATGTTGAAAGAAAATGCCTCAATTGTTCACATGTTATTTCAAAGGCCACCAAATTACAACACACAAAATACACCCACAACACTAGTAACACATGTGAGAGCTTAAAGCGGCCCTTAGGTCGGCCTTGTGATATGACGCACAATGCGACTGACTTTTGTGGACTAAGCTACGCCTAAGCTAAGACTGTAGGCAACAAAGTAGTCAACTTTCTTGCAACCCGAGTGTACCTGTGGTGATATTGAGACGATTGCAATCAATCGGTACCAAAAAAAGGTCGACGGTCAGAAAAAATCCTACTTATAATCCTACACATAAATGTGATGTGCTTTTGATAGGAAGGAATCAATCGCAGCTAACAATCATGAGTGAAGTTGCGCATTGTGCATGTATCCAGTTTCAGATAGCAAATCAACGCACAGCAAACTAATATGTAGTGCCGATGATTCAGGCGTTTAAAAAAAGAACTGCTTGCCAACCCGAGGGCAGCTTAGGTGATAGGCTACATGTTATGCTGTGTTGGTTATTAGTCTCTCAATGGTTGATCTCTGCACTGTACATGTTCTAAATGTATGGGATGAGTATATACAGTGCTAACCAAGTTACGTTAGGTAGGGCAAACCAGTATTGATATGAGCTTCCTTTGGTGTTATTGAAGGAAAGTAAAACTCTCTTTGCAAGTTTGCAGCAGTCTATATTCATTATTCCAGTACCATAGATACATCTAAAAAGGTGTGATGTCATGATGTTATTGTAAAAAGCAAAAGTCATATAAGCTCGAATGTCATCTCTGTGCATCATACCAGGTTACATCATTATGTCATCTACTGATTTTCTTTTTGAAATGGATTTTTAAGAATTTTTTTTGCACTATACTATCGGTAAGTGTATTACCTGCAATTGAATTTAATTCTATGTGGATACATACAGCTGATAGCTTCCTTAGTATTTGAAGTTGACAAACTAGTTCTCTCTACTTTACCCTGGGAACTTTTAATACCTCGGGGGAGCTACATGTAATATTGACTATGAACTCTCTAACTACATGTAATATTAACCACTTGTTACAAGAAGTAAATTGTATCTGCAAAATGTGCACAAATCAGTGTGTGAAATACTCTTTCCCAACTGGAGCTGTTTTTGAAAGGTGACGTGATTGGCAGAAAAAAAGTCCCCCTTGTAGCCGGAAGCTCGGCTTAACGGCTCGCAGAAATGAAAGCAAAAGGCTCTATTGGTTCCCTTTTACCAGAGTTTGTTTATCAAGTGCAGGGGAGGTGGAATTTTGTAGTGCAGTAACAATAAGGGACCTCCCCCAAGCGCCCCATTTACAGAACCCTACACCAGCCAGACATGTTTGTTTCTTACACCTGGAGGTGACAATGCCAAGTCCGTTGGGGGTGGGGGGAGGGGTGGGGCTTTATTAGAACTGTTCCATTACATGGCGTACTTTTTCCATATGGAGCGCTTCAAGGTTGGAAAGAGTTGAAAGGGTTGAAAGGCCAATGATACAGGGGACAATTGTGCATATGTAGTTCAGTGCCACTGTCTGTGTTTGCTGTGGGATTCCAAAGGTCTTTATTTAAATTTATTAAAATAAACAAATGAATGCATAAATAAAACAGATTGCATGTTAATATGCAAGAAACCTTTATGCTGTTGTAAAATGCACAACCAAATTCAGTCTGGATTTAAAATGTTAATTTTACATTAAGCCAACATATCAATCTCTATGGCAGTAATATATTAGATATGTGGCATTTCAACAATTTCACAAAATAATATAGGTGTGGGAACCCTCGTGTATGCTTTCAGGGGGAGGGAGGGAGGGGGGAGGTGGGGAGTGGGGAAGAAGGAAAACAAACCTCAACCCTGCCTTCTCTTTCCGTCCCCTCCCCCCAAATTAAAAAAATAAACGGGAACAAAACATGGGCAAATAGTTTTAAAACCTTTTTAAAATGTACAGTCATGAAGCACTAAAATAAGAGCATATTTCTCCAGAGAATTCACCCATGATCAGCATCTGACTCATCAGTTCCTGTCAGCAGGAAAACTGCCTCATTTCACTGACTCAGTGTGTGTAATGCCTGCATTGTGCTTCATATAACGACCTTCAGTGGGAAAATGCAAATTTGATTGTTGGGCAGGGCAGCGCAGCTAATTAAATGTCATCATCTGCTATTGTTAGCAAGAATAGCCTCATTATAGCAATGTTGGGTCAGGGTACATGTAAAACAGCATATTAAATAATCAAAATGCTATCCAATTAAATGTACTCGCATGCCTGATTGATAATTTCAGTCATTTTTTTCATAAAGCTAATTTGCTTCCACAGCAACATGTACATTGTACATGTATGTACATTTTGTAAACTAGCCTGCTGAAAATTCAGCTACATGTACGTACAATATTTTAGAAAACCACTAAAATCATGCATAGTCTACATTAGTATTACATACTGTATGTATAAATGAGTGTGCTAAAAACTACCTTCATATGTTAACTTGTTAGTTTCTACAAAAAGGTACATGTACCATTTTGATAATAATGATAATAATGGTGGACACTTGTATAGCACATACATGTACATGTCTACCCTGCAGGGTACTCCTGGCGCTGTTGCCATTATTACCGCTGCCATCAGGAAATCACCAGAACCATTTTGCTTCAACTAGGTGGCTACCTGGCCAAGGCACACAATCCTATCGGCAGTTAGATTGTGGCATTCACCCCTAACACTAGCTCCCCAAATATCGCTTGGGTTAACAGAAACAAAATCACGTGGTTTTTGTACCATTGCTATGAACACTTTCAGTAAGGTTTTTCATGTCAACTCATTTAGGTTATTGGCATGTGCAATTTAAGACAAATTAGCTGTTTTCAATTCAGTATATATTAAACAAACCAGAAATTCAGTTGTTTACGAAGCCGGTGTGACATTGCCAACTCAGCCATCCAAGGACTGACACCTCCATACAAATCTTGACGTCAGTACTATTTTTTTCCCCCTTTGGTTGTGGATATTGTCCCCAATGACATTTAAAGCTTGAATGAGCTAATAGCATTAGGAGAGACAGGTACACAGAGCCTTCAGAGTTAAGCTTGTTTTCTGTCCTGTCTTTGAATTTAGATAGCTTTTTTTTTTTTTTTTATACGTACATAACAAGGGCTCTGCAGATTCAAGTAGTTTACTTTTTTAAATCAAATATTTTATTCATTTAGATCTGTAGTCTTAGTTCTTCCATTCGTTTTCTTTTCTTGGTAAATTATATGAAAGCATTTCTCAACTGACACTTGGTGCTATTATAAAACATGTTTCAGATTGGTTTATGTTAGTCTGGCATCTTTGGAATCATACAAGTCTTTTTAGTCATCTGCATGCATTATGTGTAGGCCTAAATGTACCTCATCCTTCCCAGAAATTGACAGTGCAATCATGAAATATTCAAGAAAGTTTGATGGGTCATAAATGGATAGGCTCGTAGGTTATAAAGGTTTCATCAATTGGAAAATCCCCTACATTGCATTACTACAGTGCTATGCTGCCGTGCTCCTAAGTCTACATGGGTCCAAATTTAACCCAGAGCCGTTCAGACTGTGGTTTTCAGCACGTGTCAAACTTCTTTACACAGGTCGAGAGCTCTTAACCCACGTCCCGAGGTGGGTTAGTTTCAACTCGGGTCGAGCGCTCTACATGGGTCAGTGCCGTGTTGAAATTCTGTAGTGTAAAAAGTTAATGTGTCGGACCCGTGTACAACCTGGAGATTTTTCATTGTCTGGGGTGGGGGTGGGGTGAGGAGTGTTTTATCTCGGATGTAAATTGATTAAACGTCTGGCACATAGGTCTACTTTATGAGGTCTAGGAAAAGCTAAATCTTGCCTTAGAATATCGCCATTTCACTCTGAATTTATGATCGGATGACAACATAAATTGATACTATGGTGACTGCGGACCTGGATTTCAATTACTAGCAGAATGCACGGACCATTAATTTTGATGCAGGGCCTGGTCACATGATCACCCCTCTGTCCCCAGTCCAGCTAATCTAACAGGTCTGTGACTTGCGTGATACTTGGTTTCACTAATACAAACAAGAAAACTAGGCAATTGCATAATTTTTGGTGTTTTTTTGGGGGGAGGGGGTTTGGTTAAATTTAAATATAATATACCTGGATCTTATAAAAATAAATCTTTTGATTTCCCCCCCCCCCCCTCCCCCCTTTGTTGTGGAAAATCAGTAAGGTACAAAACTGATATGTACTTGAACTGTATTACATGTAAATGCCAGTTGTACCATTTGCATGTAACATTTTTAATAAATACAGGAGAGATCACGATATAAGTAAAAAGCACAAACTTTCACCGATGTCTCAGTAAAATTCTCAGGAAACGGAGAAAGTATAATTCAAGCACAGCTAGGGCCTGTGATATGCTAAACAACTTTGTGCCTAAGCTTTGCTTTATAATGACGGATTACTTGTTCAGCAAGACATACTATTGTTCGTTTGGATGTAAAATCAATAAAAGGTGGCCTTTTTGAACTTTGAAGATTTCATTGCAATAAATCACAGACAGAGGGCGCTGTTTCGAGTGCATCACATAAGGAAGACAGAAGGGAAAAGTTAAGAAAAAACATAAGACTTCAAGTTGGACTTGTGGCAAATTGCTGCAGTTTCTACCCCCAGTTTTGTCATGGCTTACAGCAGGCAACATGTAAAACAAACTCAAACAGCCATGGATTACAAAAGTTTCAGGAAAATTGAGAAAAAAGTGGAATCTTTTGTGCACAGTTGAATGTGATTTTCCTGTGTTTGCCTCTTGTGACATCGTGACCTTGGTCATGAATATGCATATTCGCATTAGCATAAAAACTAAAAACCTTTGTTTTAACCCCCAAAGCAAGCTCCAAATAGGATTTGTATGACTTTAACTGAGTATAGTGGTTTTAAAGCATAGATTTCATTGATAAAAATCCTAAATAAGGGGCCCTTATTTTGATAATCACACACCAAATGTGTAGTTTATTGGAAAGTAATGTTCTGGAAGGAAATTTATTCGTTATTTTGATGTTCACAGAAGTATAAAAGTTTATTACTACATGTACAACTCGTTTGTTGAAAGGCCACAGCATTACCATGCACTTCCTAAACTGTTAGTGAGTTTTCCCACACGATTTAAAATAGATAAGGGCAACAATCTTTGTTGTGACTACATGTACATTCATGTGTTTTATAAGGTTTGCAATGCCTATCTCAAAAATATCCGACTAATATCTGACATGGGGCAGGAATTTCACCAAGGCAACAGAAATTGCCTTCGATGTCCTGGCCGACTGCCTTAGTGCTCCATGGTGCTCCTTTCATGTGGGATGTTTTAAGGCAACAGATGCTGCACATGGCAGAAATTGAACACATTTCCAGACATAACCTGTTTGTAATTGTCTGACAAAAATACACTTTCCGGTTTTGAAGACCAAATCAGTAATACAAAATGTTGATCCACAGAGGTGGCTTTGACCCATGCATGACTTGTTTACATAGCTTGTGATATTGCAGAGTTTCTTGAGTACAGAGCAAGTGCTACAAGGGTAATTACTGGCCAGTTGTATTTTCAATTTGTACAAAAATCCAGTAATATCAGGACAGGGTGTACTTTTAAAAGCAATTGTAAAAATGCTAATCCATAAACAAGGGGTTGTTTTGTGTGGTATCCTCTAGCTATTCTTTGTTGTTTTTCCCCACACAATTACATACTATATATACAGGATAATGACAGTCTTATAATACGTTTACAACAGTTCTATTGTGATTGAGCCTGCAGTAAATTGTCTGTGCTTTCAATCATGAGTCCTGCTACCGTAGGCATTATGCATTCATCATACACATAAAAAGGATTTGTATTTAGTATTGGGCAAGGGTCATTTACTGTCTGGGTCTCAATGTTAATTATTACATGTCATTTCAGGTGGCATATATTCAAATAAGTCGAGGAGTGCATAGTACATGTATAATTGCATGCAACACACAGAATACATGCGTTCCTTGTGTATATCTTCTTACAAACTGTGAAAAAAAGGTACCACACCCTCATTTTTAAAGTTAGGGTGTCATAATTTTCCCACCAATATATGGCAGTTACAGTAAACACTTGTTGTAATGCCTCTAATAAGCTTTTTTTTCTACAACCTGCAGAATCAGGAATACTAGCATACTCCCCCACCCCCCAATGCCCCCCTCCCTAATTGTTTAATCCATACATTTAACTTGCATCATAATACCAAGATGTGGCTCTTTAATGCATCATGTACATGTATTCCATTATAGACTCAATCATTGCCAATCTCTCAATGAGGTCTTTACCTTAGTAACCGCATCACTTGATAGATTACATTGCAATAAAGGTACATGAGTATACACGTCAATGCAACATCATTGCCACGCCCTCTTCCCACTCTGAAGAGATTGCATCTTGATAAAAACTCCCTGCATAGAATTGTCCTTGGTAATCCAAGAAGTTCAATTTATGGCAAGTACTCTCTCGTGAGCACAGATATGGTTGTTTGTAGATTGAGTGCAGTGGTGCACAGGAAATTGGGGGGAGGGGGGGGGAGGGGTGGGGGTAAGAGGGGGCAAGAGGGGTGGTGTGATGTGAATGCCGACTGGTGGTCTTGGGAGCAATTGATGGAATTTGTGTATTTGAATCGGGGAGATCTGTCACTTACAGGTATCGTTTAAAAATAAAATCTGAACAGGGAGGGGGCCATGACACAATGCACCCCTATCTCCCCCTCCCTCGGTACGCCAATGATCAAGTGAATCTGTGTTGTATTCAATAAGCAGGTTCAGAGATGTTTATTACTGGTTATGCGCACATGGTAGTTTTGACAGTCCACTTCTGAGGTCATGCGGGAACAGCACGATTGAAACGTTACAGAAATGATTATCAAGAATGGTGACCAACTGTGGGACAATGTTCTATTGAGTGCAAAATACAAAATGTTCATGAAGCGTAAACTTAAAATATGTAAATTTTCAGAACCACACATAAGAGATATTCACATGGTGCTACTGCATTACCAGTACACATGTTGATTTCCACCATGCACAGCCTTAAGTCTTATATAAATATTTTATTTTAAATGCATTTTTTCCCCTTCATTTTGAAGGCTTGACCTTTTAGACTGACAATGAAAAGCAGTATTATAGACCATAATGAGGATTCCCTACAAGGAGGCCTTGTCCATGTGAATCTAGTGCCATTAATTGCATATCGTTAATGGTGTGCTCAGGTGGTACCCGGTACATGTAGTTGAAGTGTTTGTCATCTTGGGTTTATGATAGGAAAGTCCTTCAGTAATGCATTGTATGAATTGAAAATAGTCCATCCAATCCTGCGTTCAATCCTACATGTACATGTACACAGTATGTATGTCGATTCACAGTAGTTTTGTGAAATGAGCGTATTTTTTTACACATGGCAAGTTTAGCTGCAATTCACACACGCTTGTGCAGACAATAAGGAAAAACAAATCATGAAGCTTAAACTAATAAACATACCATTTTATTCAGACTACGCATAAGTTATTGACGGCCCCATGCTTTACATGCACACACACATCATGCAAAACGTCTGTTAATGACTTTCCACCATATTTGGCAGTGCCATATGGTCAAAATTAGTCTGGTCATTTCTATTGGATACATACATGTAGCATTTGGACACACTGTATTTGCACATGCAGTAAAAGAGCCTTGTCATTTTGACATGAAGATTGAATACTTAGTTATCTGTTTATATTATAAGCCTTTTGACACTACAACTTAAAGGCAGGTCAGACTGTCTGATAAGTGTTGATTTGTCGTAACATATCGTTAAAACACGAAAACTGATTGATTGCAATGGAAGGTCCTCTGACCGTACACAAGCTAAGGAAACAAAATTAGACTGACTCTAGTCTCTAGATTGGCCTGTAATGTGAAAAGACACATTGCATTTGTGGTGTCTAAAAGCCGGTACTTAACCCTTAAATCTATTGCCATTCTGTTCCTTCGCTCCTCTACCCTGAAAACCGACAGGTGGAATTGCAGCCGCCAATGAATACTGAGAACATTGATCCATGTTTGTCTTTGTTGAGTCTAGCGCTTCCTCTCTGCCCAGCTAACGAGTGTCTGTAAATGTCCAGACTTCCTGAGATGTATTTGTCTACAAACACGCCGCCTACACGTGCACGTTTTTAGTGTTTCATAAGAGTCCCACAGTGCTTTTATATAAGCGTCTTGTTTGAGCTTAGCTCTTCTTCAGAGGCACTTCTCTTGTTGATCATTTCAGTGCAGTTTGTAATACTTCAGACGAGGCGTATGCGCATAGATGTGCCTCAATACAGTGTTTTTGTTCAATCAACGTGTGCATATTTTCTTCACCAGAATACATTAGGGGGCCTTTAAATTCCATGCACTTAAAAACGGCTGATTCTACATGTATTTGACGGTGGGAAGTTCTAAGTGTATAGGTTATAGTTACGGCATTCATTCAAAGGATTGATGAAATAAAACTGAACGCTAAACTTAATTTAAATAAATCACAGTGCAATGGAATTCAAACAACTTGCGGGAAGGCCAGGTGGATATTTCATTGGGGGTGTGGAATGTGGGCGCTTTGTTCCATACGGTACATGTTTATCTTTTATTACAATAAATCTGACTTCTTGTTTGTCATATTTCTGGGGGTGGGGGAAGCAACTGAAGTGGTTTAAATTACACAGGGTTTTTTAGTGGCGAGATAAAATTGGTCAGTGCAAATTTTAAAACCGTTGTTGGCTGAAAAATGGCACAGAAATGAGTTCAACCAGTATTTTAACCAAATTTAACACAATGTCTGCCTTTAATAATGGTAGCCAACAGTATCGTGCATGATCAGTTTAACCATGTAATGCAGAGCTGAGTCATCCAACCTATTGGAATACAGTACATGCACAGCATGTATGCATGAGTGGTGAGGCAGACAATATATGCTGTAGCCTGTGAATCATGTGCACGGATTGCCACGTGTTGAATCTCGCTGTAGGCTGACACATACATGAATAATTACATGACCATTTATGTATCAATTAAGGCTAAGGCACATACATGTAATGTCTTGCACAGAGCTGCTGCCAACCCTCCCTGTTTTTCAAAAAGGCTTTTTTAATTTCTTAGTCACAAGATCAGCCATTTTCCCCAGGAATCTGGTGCAAAATCAGGGAGGGTTGGCAGCTCTGCTCTGCATTCCATGTAGTACGATTTATCGTACCATGTCCAGGGCTTGAATTTTATGAAAAAATATGCTAGACCACAGGGTTAGTAGCTTAAATCATTTACTGGACCGACGCTATTTTTACAAGACCAAAGCCACAAGGAACGTGGATTTACTGTTTGTTAGTTTAAAAATGCACTGGACCACTGGTCTAGTACGGTAGAGAAAGCACTAGACCAAGGCTTAAATTACTGGCCTCGGCCCACCGGTCCAGTGGGTATTTCGAGCCCTGATGTCACTAATTACAAGCCATTAATTGAACTGTCTGAACATTTGTTAATCCCGTCTGGTGTACTTTACCGCTATGAATGGATTTTGCAACTAATTATTTTTCTCTTCACTGCATGTTCGTGTCGATTCCCCATTGCTGCTAAATTGCATGAATCATTGGCATTCATAATCATTAGATATTCAGTACATCAGAATCCGAGTTAGTCACATACGCAGTTATCCTATTTCAAAATCAAAGACCTTGTTTCACCTTGAGAGAATGTGATTTGGCTTGCGTCGGGAAGAATGAATATCGATTAGGGTTTGTTTTGCCCGACCTGACGTATCTTGATTAGCACTGTATACTCAGTGCTTCACCCGAGACACTATGAGAAAAACTTCATAGCGTGCTCGGGTGGGACTCGAACCCGCAACCTCCTGCATACTAGGCAGACGTCTTCACCACTCGACCATCGAGCTGGCCGGTGTTGAGTAGTCGGTTCAAATCATTTAGCAGCGGATGTTGATGCATCTACTGTAATGGGCCATATTCACATTCTGTCCCAAATTGGGTGAACAAAAAAACCCAAAACTATTACCAAAAAAATCAGTATTTAAAGATATGCTTTAAAGTTTCAGGAACCAAACTCGAGTTTCCAAAATTCATGCTTAATCTTAATTCAGTTGCTCTTTCTTGTATAGACTCCCAAGCTTTTGACCCATGCATGACTTGTTTAGGTTGAGCACAGTAATTACAAAATACCTTCAGTACACCACAAATCTCGGCAGCTTTAGCACTTAAGACCGATTCGGGCGATTCACAATACACGGTGCCTCCAAGAGTTTTTGGTAGAGAGGCATTTTCTGACTCTGTGGTGGGCTTTGGTGCATTCGCTTATTGTACGAACAATGCAGATTTGATTTGAACAATATCTGATTTGGAAAGTCTATTTAGAAAGTCTAGATGTTTAAAACTTTGCAAAAAGACTTGCATTTAAATGACAAATCCATGTTTTTGAATGTACACATTGCATTGTCATTGTGAGTCTCAAGCTACAATAGACCATATCGAATAGCCGCCATCTTGTAGGGCAGTTTCTTTGCTCCCTGAGGACATGCATGGTTGCACATTGTGTGCTTACATTGTTGACCAATTTAAATGTCAAAGTTGCCCTACAAGATGGCAGCTATTCGATATGGTCTGACGGGGTTTAAACCAGTGAACATTGCAAATGTTTGCAACGTTTGCCAACAAAAGGTACCATGAAGAGTGCACAAAAGCACTGCAACCAGTGGCGAATGTTGGCAACGTTTTGAGTAAGTGGGAACGCAGCCCTCTAAAATGAATGGAACAAGAAGCACTAATCTCTGCATTTAAACCATTAACATCATGTGCAATCTAATGTCATTGAAGAGCACTGAAATACATGTACATGTATGCTTGTTAGCGGACAGTCGGTGACAAACTGCACTCAGTTTTGTTCATTACATTGTGATTCATGGCATTTTCACACCCAAAGATTTTGCAGAAAAAAAACTTTAAAGGCAAATATGTACGTTAAAGTTTCAATCAGTGATTGGAAAACCCATGAATCACATTGTATACACAGCCCTTGTTTTGTTACATCATGGTAATAGTTGCATTAACAAAAGCTGCAGTCATTAGATCTATTAGAGGGTCTGTAAAATTGCCTCATGAGCCTTGTGGCTCATAGGGCCAGGTAACCATCCCCAGTTTCCATAGCATGGAGTGACCAGGAATATACAGGCTATTCCCCCTGGATGGGGTGCCAGTCCTTTGCAGGTTTACCCCCAGCAGTTAGTTGGGCTTCCCCAACAGTTTCCTTGTACCTACCCAATTCTACACCTGGGTGGAGCAAACTGCTATGTCTAGGGACACCACAGGTGAAGGGGTCAGGTGCCAATTTCACTGAGCTGCTTAGCAGAAAACATTTCTTAGCAAAGTCTTGTGCTAAGCAAAATACTGACGGAGTACCATTCCAAAAGTAATACAACTGATGGGTGACCAGTGACATGTTTTTGCTAAGGTCAATATTTCTGTACTAAGTGGTATTTTCTGTTAAGCAGCCCATGAAATTAAACCCAAGCCTGAAGCCATGGAATTTGCACTCAAAGGTCCGATAGATCAATCATCAAAACGTTCTAGTTACAGTACATACATGTGCACAAAGGCTAGATTCACACACAGCCTTTCTGCGCGTAAACTTGACGTGTGTCTCTTCGGAGGTGTCGTGGGAATTTGGGGTGAAACAACACACTGAAATCACAGAATCACAAAACATATCTGCCCAGGTTGATGCTGTGGTTGTTTCACTCCAAATTCCCTCTGCATCACTTTTTCCCCAAAGCGACGCACGTTAAATTTACGTGCAAAAAGGCTGTGTGAATCTAGCCTCAAAATGAATGGCCCAATATTTGTTAAGACTGTAGCCTAAACTAACGCCACACCATGATCTAACAATAACATTCTGGTGACTGTTTGTTTTTTCTTTCTCTTGTCTTTGTGTGTTCTTTCTCACACGCTTCACATTTTTCCAACTACTACTCGCTTGGTTTCTAACCCCATCTATAACCAGGTTACGTGATTCCTCCTCCTCCTTCAGCGTTCCCGATGACTACAAGGTCAACCCTGGTCCAGTTGAGGCCATCGCCCAGCACCCTACTGACCAAGAAAAGGTGAGAAAGGATGTTAGGCCACTAGAAGGCCTTACAAGGTCTTACAAGTCAGTGTCGAGTCGGATGAACTGAACCAATGGCATAATTAGCAAGGTTTAGATGCAAGTGAAACGTGAACGAATGCAACTGCATTGAGCACTTGGTCGTCGCTTTGAGGAAATTTTAGAACAAGACGAAAACAAATATCCAAAAATGTGACTTTCATGGCAAGATAACTCTGTTGCCATGACTATAATTCGAACCTAGTTTCTAAGATATGACCAGTGCTAAAATCATATCGCATTCACGTTTGCGTTTATATACATCTAAACCTCTGTTTTGTTGCATAAGTCCTGGGGTCTATTTCACAAGGACTGACAACTCACCAAACCCTTCTTAAACTCTAATGCATCTTAGAATTTAAAACAAGTCCCAGCTGTTGAGATCAATCTCAGGGCTTTTTATGAGACGAGTCAAATCTGTTTAGTTATTTATTTAGCAGGACGAGGATAGTATTAATTTTCCAACAGCTGTCAAATATTTGTTTAAAATATTCAACACAACAGCTGCCAGAAACCAGCACAATGAAACAAAATTAAAATGGATGATTTTCTCGAGTCATCTAAGCGTTATCTGCTAAACGTTATCCGCTAAACGTTACAACCAGAAATGCCCACAACCTCGGTCACTGCTATTTGCAGACTCGTAGTGGAACACATTTGGTCCACTAGTTTCAGGAATGACCCATTTTTAAGTTTGCGACGATAACATTGCTTTTACTTAAACAGTTTCTGATTGGATACGACCGCGGCCTGATTGTAGTTTGGCACCCCAAGGAGTTGACCGCTGAGAAGACGTTTGTTAGTAACCAGCAGCTGGAGTCTCTATGCTGGCATCGCGATGGACAGCGCTTCACTAGCGCACACAATGATGGTAGTTACTGCGTTTGGAATGTTGAGAAATCATCACAGCCGGAGAAGGAACCTGTCATTCCATATGGTAGGTCTGACTCAAAGAAATCTTTGGGAGGAGTGGTTATCTTATTGAAGGGTTTATCCCTCTGTAGGGCTTGCTAAGCTCACGTGATAGCCAATCCTGATCAGTGAGGAACAACTGCACTACCGTGATTCAAGACCACCAGCTCAATTGGTAGGGTGACTGCATGTTAAGCAGAAGGTCGGCAGTTCGAATCCCGGTGGAGCCAAGTTGCTTTTCACTGCATCCAGATTTCCCAAACTCATCAACATTTGTCCACATTTGTATAGAAATTCATTTTAAAATAAATTTGGTCACAAATAGGATTCGAACCAGAGCCTGCAGTTTACCATACCAGCACTCCACTAGTGGAGCTATGGGAGATTTTGGAGATACTTGGTGACGTCAAACATAACGGTCTCAAGTAACCATCCACTATTGTTTGTGTCATTTTGAGCATGTGCACTTCAGCTCAAGAGTGACGCAAACAATAGCGGACTGGTCACGTGCTACCGTTATGTTTGTCCCCCATCAAGCATCTCAACGTCTCATATTGTGTCTAGTGTTGGTGTCATCTCGGAATTCCAACCACATGTTTCCTTGCAGCATTTTTAAAGTGTATTCTCAGAGCGACTTTAAATTATACAAATTGATATTGTCTTCCATTAGTGAAGGCTCCCGGTGCATGGCCTGTGTATGACAAAATTTTCATTTTCAAAATGTCAACGAAATGCGACTTAAACCACCATAGCCTGTCAAACTAACTTGTATAATTTGGGGGAAGTTAAGATTAAGTATGTAGCATTCCCACTAATATGGACTGGGTTTTCCTAATGCTTGTAGGGATTAGAAACTTTATATAATCATAATTTAACTCTGGAATGCTCTAAATTTGGGACTTAATATGTCTTAATTTGTTTATTGATCATGTTTAGCATTGTGCTTTTAATTACCACTTTATAAATCAATGCACACGTAGCTCATTATTGCATGTCTAGTTTCCCGTCTTAAACCCCTACACATGCACACATTCATCCATTCTACACTTCATCCATTCCGACATGAATGGCCTTTTAGTTGTCTCCACCTTCACTTTTAGAGAAATCCGCAAAAAAATTGCATGCCAGTTGAATTTTTAAAAAATCAAATCTTACAAGATGAATTTAATTGCTATTTATCAGAAATAGAATGACGTAGAATGCACATATGACGTATCTATTCACTTTACACAGTGTCACCACTGAGCACCATCTTAGGTAATAGTATCGCAACTCGTACAAACAACATCGAGCGAAGTTGCTCCCAGTCTGTGAAAGTCTGTCTGCAAGTTGGACATAAGTCTGCCGAGCTAGAAAGTGACCGTTCATGTTTAATCGGTGGTTTTAATGTTGGTTTTTTTTTTCAACATGAACGTGCGTATGTGTGGGTTTATGTATTAAAATGGGGGACGTTTAACAATAGGAACAATAGGGTCTGTGATTTGGAATCGTGTACAAAACAAATTAAAGCAATCCCCAAAAACAAGAGTCCAAACAAGAGGGACAATGGGACATCCACTGTGGGAGGTGGGTACAAGACTACAAGAAGTGACATGTTTTTACTGGATGTTGACAATGCAACAACTCTGCCATTAGACTAGTTACCAAGTTTACTCCAGTACAAGGCTGAACCACAATGACGGCAGTAGCAACATTTTTTCCCACATTGACGAGTCTTCTACATGTATTCCACCAAATTTTTTAGAAGATTTCCAGAAAATTTGTTTAATGTCTATCAATTGCTAATTCAGGTAGGTTTTCAAATGGGTCTGGACTATGGAGTGCAAAAATGAACAAATTCATTCTAAAAGTCTTCCCAACAATTTTGGACAGTTAGTACATCTGTGGACCGTACTAGAACTTAAATTTGTAAGCTGACTTAATGGGTGCACGTTGGCCGTTTAACTTCCTACTTTTTCGTTTTGTGTTGGTTTTTTTTTCATCTTGGTTTTATTTGCCTGCCTGTACCCTGAATGTTTACACCTTTTTGTGAGAAAACTCCCCACATGTTTCCCTTTTTTCGTTCACCAATGTATTTCTTTCCCCCAAATCTGTATGTGTTTCCCCCCCCCCCCCCCCTCGACCACCCACCTTTCAGGAAGCAAGAATAATCCAATTATAGATGGAGAAAAGATGAATGGTAAGATAATGCACAAAGATAATAAGAACCAAATTGCACACATGACCCACACACTCTTCAATTTTATCCCACAGCACTTTCTGCGTGGATAATGTTTTCCCTTGCACCATTTGCACAGCCCCCCACTCTGTTTGTCCTGTTCCTCTTGTTGCTGATAATGCAGCTCTTGTTCCCATTTTGCTGTAAGGTACAATTCTGCTTTCCATGTAAGCCATGATCAGCAGCTGATTTCACGAATCCTTACGCACTGCGTAAGCCCGCTTGTGCAACTTTTTATTGCGTAAGCTGTGCAACATTCCTGTGATAATTACACGCAAGCCTATGGGGCTTGTGCCATTTTCAAAAATTGCGCAAGCTACGCAATTGTTAATGAAAGCGGCTGCAGATTGGGCTTTTTCTGAAGCGACTTTATCTTAATAACCTCAGTGTTTTGAATCACATTCATCATCGATACATGTATTTTCAAAGTTAACTGAAATGCACCTCATACAAACTCAGTAGCTGCAGAATGTGGGCGTGATCCTGCATGTATAAACCGTACATGTAGTTGTGGTCAGTTGGCCTTTGCATGATGTCAAGACGGTGATATAAAAACAAAACTAAGTACTAAGTCTGCTTTTCCTAGTTATGACATTTCTTATTTTGTATGTATTTATTTCACCACATCCAACAGCGGAAGGACCGCCAATTACAGGAATGGGATCAATTAACATAGATATTTGAATAACTATCAACTTCTAAGTTGAATTAGAAACAGCCAGAGACACCGGGGAATCCCTCCCCTTGCTCTTCACGAAAGAATGCTCTGGGATATTTAAAGTGCGTTACCAAAACCTAACACACTGGACCAACGGCTTTACATCCCTTCCGAAGGACGGAACAAGTGTGATTAAGTGCCTTGCTCAAGAGCACAAGTGCCACAACCCGTCACGGCCCGGAATCGAACCCACATTCTAGTACTGGCACAGGAACTTGAGTTCGACTCACTACACCGCTCGGCCGTAACACCTCCCACTTGATATTTTTTCTTGAATGTTCAATTAGAAACGTTTTACTGGAAGGTCATATTCGATAGTCCTGACCACACTTGTATTGCTTTTTCCGTAATTAATATAAAATTGTAATCATGTAATCATGAACACCTTGTGACAAATACAAAATATTTAAATTTCCTTCGCAAACAGCTGAATGTACATCCATTTAACATCATATACACCAATCCGAGCTGCAAAGTCATGGTCCATGTAAGTCCGCCATAGCTGGGGGCCATCCAGTGCCATGAACTGTGGGTTTTGTGTTGATGATATGCTGTTACATTATGTTGTCACTTCGAACAATTTTGTGCGTTTATTTGCTTGCGAAGCCTGTGTACGCGTACGCGTTGTGCGCTGTTCGATTTAACAACAAGACAAAGCGCCCAGTCCATGGCAGTGGATGGCCCCCAGCTATGGCGGACTTGCAGGGAAGGAGTCCTTAGCAACCGGATTCGTGTATAGACAGATGCAATAATTTAACTTATTTAGCTAAATTGCATATCGTAGTCCAAAGGTATACACTTGGGTACACACTTGCGATCACGGCATGATTTTTATAATTAGACAATGAAATGTCTGGGTTGCCGTCGCCTTTTCACTATAAACCAGACAATGTAATGTATAACCTGCTTAAAAATGCACCTTGCACAGTAATGTATGGAGAACAAGTCTCAATTAAGTCTCGCGTTTTTGAGAGCACGTCTCGCAGTTAAATATTATGTCCCAAAATCTTGTGTGTAATGGAACTTGAGTCGGAGTCGGTAACTTGAATTAGCTAGACTCAAGTTATGTCAACACCCATGTCTGAAGTATAAACAATTTGCTCATGGTATTAATGCATTTATTGTAAAAACTTTAGTGTTGAGGGTATTTGGTCTGTCCCACCTCCCTATCCAAACCTTTGCTGACACTAACAGAGATGCCAACATTTATGTACAATTGTTTCAGCCAATGACGATCAGTATTGTGATAATTCTATAATGCATAGCTTCAAATATGGGGTTTAAATAAGGCTTGGGTGTAAGTTATAAAATTATGTCCTGAGCGGGTGCCCCCACGGCAAGTTACTACAAATTGCAATGATGGCATCTCTGCACTAATCCCTCCGTATGCCTCCTCGTATCATAGCGAAGCACTACAGTCTGTCAAAATGCCCACTGCAGACAAACCTAATGCCATTTAATACCACTGCTTTGTTGCGATTGTTGCAGTTACTCCACCAGCATCTTGTCAAAAGTCAAAGTCACCCCCCTCCCCCCCCTTTCCCCTTATCCATCAATACTACCCCTTTACCTCGACTAAATTGAACTAAAGAGAATTAAAAACAAAGGTCATCTTCGCAACTCTTATGTCACCCTTTTTACACTTGATCCCAAGCTTGGAATCAGCTCCGGATCACAAACTCAGTTTGCGGTTAGATAAGCAATTAATCTTTACCGCATCCTGTCGCATCTGCAGCGGGGGAAAAGCCTGCGAAATTTAAGTGGCCTTGTGCACAACTCATGCACACATTGATCAGTACATACACACATAGAGCATGACCTTTGACTGCAACTTCTGGCACCGCGCTCGAGATCAACTACAGAATGTAAACGCGGCACTCGGGATCATTGCGGTTAACACTGATTCATTCTTATCAGGGGATTAATCTTGATCCTGAGCTCGGAACCAGTGTAAACACAGTATAAGTTATTTTGTTGTTTTTACTCTTCCCTCATTTCAGGACCATTCCCTTGCAAGGCCATCAGCAAGTTGAAGTACTTGACAACCAAGAGGTGAGAGGTTCATAATGACCATTAGAGTACACTGACCTCTATAGACGAATCTGGTAGCTTGTACGTCCGCCATAGCGAGGGGCCATCCAGTGCCATGAACTGTGCATATTATGTTAATGATTATGTCGTCACTTTGAACAACTTGCATGTTTATTGTAAAGCCGCCTTTCCTTAGGTTCGTTTTTCATCCGTTTTGCATGCATTGCGTTTGCGCTCGCTGCACTCGTCCGTCATGATGCAAGCGCACAACAGGCAAGATTTGAATTGAGGGCGCTTTAGATGTAAACAAAACTCCCACTGTCTATAGTCCAGGAAATAAGCCTGTAATGTACGGGCGCTTATTGACTTATTAAATTTCCTGTTGAATGACGGGCTTCTGTGGTGCATTCCAGGATGTAGTTATTGATGATGGGGACTTCCCCTAGTGATTAGGTACCAGTAGTGGGAAATAGTTCTTGGCAAAATAAATCGTTCTTGGCAAGAGTTTCTCAACTTGATGTTGTCGTACTGGGGATTGTTGGTTGGAATTTCATTGTTGAATTCAAGGTTTAAACAGAAACAAAAACTTGAACCAGCCCTGTGCTGCAAGAATACTGCAAGATGCTGTGCCACACAGTTCAAACATCTTAGATTTGTTTCACCTTAAAAATGCTTTTAAAAGAATTACAGATAAAACTTGCAAGCAGTGAAAAAAAGGCATAATGTACAAAGAAAAAAGTGTTTGGATGCTATGTTTAATCTTGGCACTATCATGTTTGCTTAAATTTAATACATTTGTGTAAAAAGACTTTTTGGCATTTCACGTGCTTAGAGGGTATTGTATCCCTTCAATCACATGTGTACTTGTTGAAAGGGACTTCTTTTTCTGTCCCAATTCCTGTGACTGAAAGGGATATGCAAGCAGGTGTGTAGAGTAATTCTTGGCATGAGAACCTGTTTTTGTGTTTTATAGCGAGCCATTCATGATTCTCTCTGGTGGAATGCCACGTGCCAGCTACGGAGACCGACACTGTGTGACCGTCATTCAAGGCAACAAACACGTTGTGCTGGATTTCACATCCAAGGTTATTGACTTCTTCACCATGTCTGATGTGGATGAGGAATGTGGTAAGTTACTTCTATACTATTCAAATCAAGTTGTGTTGGGGGGGCGATGACAGATATGGATCAAGCAGACCTGGGTCCAGCAGAAGTTAATTTTACACAAATATACCATCTTGTAGGGCAGTTTCTTTATTCCTCAAGGACAACCATGGTTGCACATTTTGTGCTTACATTGTTGACCAATTTAACCCTTTGATGTCTGATGGGAGTCTGAAGTCCCAGCCTTATAGCCTAAAAACGTTTAGTGTAAAAAATAACTTGGGCATGAAAGGGCTAAATGACAAATATTGCCCTACAAGATGGTAGCTATTAGATACGGTCTAAAGACCAGACTACTTTATGGCAGTATTTTTAGGGGTAATGTTTTGGTGATTATTTTGTTGTACAGATTTTGACGACCCACACACTCTTGTTGTCTTGGTGGAGGAAGAGATTGTTTTCATTGATCTGCATGCTGAGGGGTGAGTCTCTCAACTTGGTTTTATTATAAGCAAAAGGGGTAGCGTAAGGAGAAATTCTTGACATCAGATGCGGGGGGCAGATTGTACCATTTTAGACTTATTTAGAGTCTGAGATCGCGCATACTTCACAAATTTAACAGTAGTATACCTTATACATAATTGGTGATATGCAATATCAGACTTCAAATAAGTCTAAAATGGCACAACCCGCCCCTCTCGTACCTGATATCAAGAATGTTTTCTTACGCTGCCCCCTGACGACATCAGAGTTTCGGTTTTGCTTTGTGTTCGACTTTTATTGCTAAAACTGTTTCATTGTCGTAGGTTTCTTCATACTAACATGCCCAGGGGTACTTTTTAAGAATCCTTGGTTTCTTGGAACACTGAAATGATACTTATTGATTTGTTTACAGGTGGCCAGTGTTCAACCTGCCGTACCTGTCCTCTCTGCACGCCTCAGCTATTACCTGCCAGCAGCAAATAGGTAATGTTCCCTCGGAACTCTGGGATAAGATCACAGCTGCTGGGGAACACCAGATGGCGAGTACCACATCACAGCGGGTAGGTAGTTGTGCTATAGACCTTTATCACGGTGCGGCCATCATCCCTTTTCCAATATTAAAATCAACGTAACCAAAACAAGGCTTGCAGGAAAAAAAGTTTGGCCCTGTGTTGAAATTGTTCATTGTGTGCATCACAATGTGTAGCATGATCAAGAAACGCGTGCAGCGCGGACAGTGATTCTCACTATGGCAATGGTAAAGTACACGCGCTATCGTGCGGACTCACTGATCGTACCCAGCACGCACTGTGAGGAACAAGACAAAGATGGATACACCGTGATAAAAGTTAATTACTGCCACAAGTTTTATGTGTGTCTTTTGTTAAAACCCACGTATAGACCCTTTGCACAGGCAGCCATGACTGGGGCAATCATATTATCGCTGTTCGTCATGCATGAGTATTGTCACTCAATTTAAATACAAAAACCTGTCATGGCCGCCGGTGCAATGGGTTTATAAAACCCATTTTTTGTTTAACTCGGCAAAAATAAAAAGTCAGAGATTTATGCATAAAGATACATGTAGTCAGTCGTGGCCAGCAGGTCTAATCACCGCATGGTTTCACTTCTGTTTAGACTAAAGTAGAGAGCAAAAGAACCAATTTAGTATTTAGGGGCCGTCCAAAGTTGTCAACATTTTCACAATTCTATGAATTGTAGTATTTTTCAAGACCCCCCTCTCCCCCCCCGAAATACTATTTTTTTGTCACTACCATGAAATGTCAACATTTTATAGTGCATGTAAAGTCATATGTGGCCCTCGACCCCCCCCCCCCCCCCCCCACCCCCCCCCCCCCCCACCCCCAACCCCCCCTCCTCCCTCCCCCTCCCCCTCCCCCTCCCCCTCCCCCTCCCCCTCCCTATGCTTTGGACGGCCCCTTATTTGGAAAAAATCTTTCACCACTAGTAGCACAGTGATTTTCATCCCACAGGATTGGCCTATGAAGGGTGGCAAGAACCTCTCCGAGCAGCCCATTCCCCACGACCTCCTAATGACAGGCCATGAAGACGGAACCGTCCGTTTCTGGGACGCTTCGACTATTTCATTGAAGTTTCTCTACAAGCTGAGCACGGCCCAGACCTTCGTGACCGACGCTGAACATGCCGATGCTGGGGCTGGGGACCCTGAGGGAGAATGGCCTCCATTCCGCAAGGTTTGAAAATCAACATTGTCTATTTCAAGCAAGATATTTTGCCTGTATAAAATATTTTATTTGAAATTTTTATTTAATTTTTTTTTTCCTGTAAATTCAAGTGATGTAAGTTCTGTGATGACTCTGTTAACCAAAACATGTTGCAACTCTTGACATGTCAATTAAATTGTTTTTTTAAACTTTTCATTCAACACAGAAAACATTCATGGATTTTAAATGTTTTCTAAAACATTGATGTATCAATGTAGCTGAAATTTCTGCAGGCTAGTATGGCAACATGCTTCTTTGGACATGTTAAGCCATTAGTTCAGGGGTGGATTTCACAAAGTGCTACGATCCTTCATAACACCAATTGCGATGGGTAAACCACTGTATGTAACGTGAGTCTTGAGTTACGAGGGATCATAGCGATGGGTAAACCACTGTATGTAACGTGAGTCCTGAGTTACGAAGGATCATAGCGCTTCACGAAATCAACCAATCTGTTAAGTTTCATCTTGCACATGATACATTGGGGCTTTAATTGATATGGATGAATTGTTGTGGGTAATCACTTGCTCCGTTTGTTTTGCCTTTCAGGTCGGCAATTTTGATCCCTTCAGCGATGACCCACGTCTTGGCATACAGAAGATTGCCCTGTGCCCTATCAATGGTACCCTGGTGCTCGGGGGAACAGCCGGCCAAGTACTGATACTGGAAATTGGAACTGAAGAAGTAGAGAAGCCAGTTGAGGTAAGGACTGGCTTGACGGCTTAGTGCTGGCTTGACGGCTTAGTGCTTAGCTGACCTGCAGCCGATTTCATGAAAAAGTGCGTAGCTTAATAATAATAATAATGATTAGATTTGTATAGCGCACATATCCACCCTGCAGGGTGCTCAAGGTGCTGTTACCGTTATTACCGCTGCCATCAGGGAATCACCAGAACCATTTCGCTTCAACTAGGTGGCTGCTGGTCAGGCGCACAACCCTATCAGCAGTTAGATTGTGGCATTCCCCTTAACAGCTTCCCATATATCGCTTGGGTTGACGAGGCAACTGGGATTAAGTGCCTTGCCCAGGGACAGCTTGCCCACTTTTTGAAAATGGTATAGGCCCCATAGCTTGCGTGTAATTATCGCAGGAATGTTGCGCAACTTGCGCACGAAACATTGCGCACGAAACATTGTGCACAAAATCTTATGCAGTGCGAAAGGTTTTGTGAAATTGGCTACTGGACTGCATTAACATTAGGAAATTGCTTCATTTAGCAATGATTTGACCATGAATTAGACAGATTTCCTAGTGTCAATGCAAGCCTCTTAAGATTAGAATCCCTTCATTTAATGAAGAGGTTGCTTAATTTGACGAAGCCATTCGGCAGACTTGGCCACATGCATGCCCAGTGTGATTCTTAAAAACCATACAGAGTAATCTGCTGTATGTGCATTCACTTCCAGTATTTACTTGCTACTACAGAGCTACCTTCTTTATAATCTGAACGCTTCCTTCGTTCATTGTCTTCTTTATTTACTCCTTATTACAGAGCTACCCTCTTCAGATTGTCGGTGAGCAAGACAAGTTTGTCTGGAAGGGCCACGAGTCCCTCGCAGTCAAGGAAGACGCCCTGAAGTTTGCCCCTGGTTTCCAGCCATCTATGGTCGTCCAAGCCCAGCCCCCTGCCTCCATCACTGCCCTGGCATTGCAGAGCAGCTGGGGGTTGACCACCCTAGGCACCAGCCATGGATTCGCGCTCTTTGACAACGTTCAGAAGAAGCTAGTCACCTCGCACTGCACGCTGAACCCCAACGATCTGTCGTCCACGGGACAGCCCATGACGCGTAAACGCTCTATGGCTAAATCGCTGCGCGCATCCATCCGGAGATTGAGGAAACGACGTCAGCCGGCTTCTCCCAAGAAGGAGAAGGTTGAAGGAGAGGCTGTTGCTTCAGGGGAACCCGTACAGACCACAGACATTGATGCAGATAAGGTAACGCAATCCAACAACTGTCATGGGAAAAAAAAAATTACTTTTTATTTTTTACAGTACTTACATTCTGTAAAGGCTTGAACCTAAAACTGCCTTAAAACACTTTGTATTAAAGGTAGTGTACTTGTTTGGTAATTACCGTCCAAAAACATTTCTGAATAATTGTCTTTAAGCTTACTTGTTATCAAGATGGTAATGGTAGTAATCATCCTGTGAAATTATTTCGTCTGAATTGGGCCCATTCAAAGTGGAGCCATTTATTCATGCACAAAAACCGTACTTGGATATTACTGCATCTAAGCGGCTGAAATTTCTACAAGGTAGTTTTCGCGACCTATGCTTTCAATTACCAGTGGAAATCATTCTGTTTTTAACAGTTTACCAAACAAGTATACTACCTTTAAAATTAATGGTTAAAATGGTGACTTCGGCAGGCAATTTGTCTGTTCTTTTATTCCACGTTTTGCATTTGAGGGAGTTAATTTTTTTATCGGCCATTGCTCTATCACATAAAAGTATACTGCATCATGAATCATAGCTGAACTCCATATATTTGATGATGCTTGACTGGGAGTCATTTTGGTTTCCTTGTAGCCTGAAGCTAAGGAGGATAGTGGCTCTAAATCCAGCCCAACTCGTGAGATGGCCCACGTGGAACGTAAGATTGAGGCTCGAGATGACACCAAGACTAGCATGGTGCGATATCTGTACTTTGCCAACACCTTTGTGCGTGATGGTAAGTCACTTTATAGTGAAGCATCATTTGGCTAACTCATATCCAGCCCAACTCATGAGATGGCCCAAGTGGAACGTAAGAGTGATGACACCACAACGAGCATGGTGCGATATCTGTACTTTGCCAACACCTTTGTGCGTGATGGTAAGTCACTTTATAGTGAAGCATCATTTGGCTAACTCATAACCAGCCCAACTCATGAGATGGCCCGAGTTGAACGTAAGAGTAATGACACCAAGACCAGCATGGTGCGATATCTGTACTTTGCCAACACCTTTGTGCGTGATGGTAAGTCACTTTATAGTGAAGCATCATTTGGCTAACTCATATCGGCCCAACTTGGGAGATGGCCCAAGTTGAACGTAAGATTGAGATATTTTGGGATTGGTCTATTATACCATAATGTTTGTTTCCACTGCACAGCTCAAGTGGCTACCCCATCCCTGTGGTGTGGTACTAATGCTGGCTCTATCTACATCTACATCATTGGCATGCCTGGTACTGAGCAGAGGGGCTCGGATGCAGTCACTGCAGAAATATGTAAGAAATTATTTGTCTTAACTTCTCCTTAAATCAGCTGATATATCATAAATATTTACAACATTACATCTATATCATTGGCATGCCCGTTGCTGCGAAGAGGGGCCAAGATACGGTCACTGCAGAAATGTGTAGGGAATTGTTTGTTTTGAGTTGACCGGGGAATCGGGTTAGCGTAGCGGTTCTTTCCTCGCCTTCCACCTCTGTGGCCCTGGTTCGAATCCCGTCCGGGTCAGTATGTGGATTGGGTTCTCAGTCCCTGCCTGATTCCGTGGGTTTCCCCACACGTTGGTGTGTGGAGTTTTCCTGAGAATTTCTTCCTGTCCTCTCGCACTTTGTGGCCAAGCTGAAGAACCTCCTTGGTGGCTACAGGGCAACGACTTGAGTCGGCTAATCTCAGCAACCAGATCCCTTTAGGGGATCATACGAAAGAAGAAGTTAAGCAAGCAACTTCTTGAATCAGCTGATATATCGGAAATAATTACACCACATAAATACACCATAGGCTAATTATTAGGGGTGATTTTATGCATTATAAGTCGCATACATAACATGCAGACATTTTATGACAAGATCAGACATAACAGTCTCTTTGTATTATAAATGAGGCTGGGAGGGGTAACTAGTAACAAAGATACAACCAAGTTGCCTCTGCCCTTATTTTAACCAAGCATGGCACAGTGCCTAGCTCAGGGACACAAGTGTCACGGCAAGGATTTAAACTCGCATTCCAGCTATCTGTGTGGGGTACCGTGGCCGAGCGGTTTAGGTCATTGACTCGTAATCATAGGTGAAAACTTGGGGTTGCAGGTTCGAACCTCCCCACGGCTACGGTACCTGTGCCCTTGGGCAAGGCACTCAACCACACTTGCTCCATCCTTCGGAAGGGATGTAAAGCCGTTGGTCCAGTGTGTTAGGTAATGGAAACGCACTCTAAAGATCCCAGAGCATTCTTTCGTGAAGAGCAAGGGGGATCATCCCCGGTGTCTCTGGCCATTTCTAATTCTAATTCTTCATGGGTTTCCTCACGCTTGCGAGTGACAGTGCAACGAGCACTATTGAGAAATCCTTGGTATGAATACCAGAAAATAATAATAATAATAATAATAATCTGGCATTGGAACTTGAGTTCAGTGCACTAGACCACTAAACCATAACACCCCATTTCTCAACTCAACAGCCAAGGAGATTCGCTTGAAGCATGCAGCCCCAGTGGTGTCCCTCGTAGTGGTAGACAGTGATACCTACCCGTTGCCAGATCCTATTGATGTGCAGAATGAGCGTGCTAAACCGCCTAATATGACTGGACACAATCTCATTGTGTGCTCTGAAGAACAATTCAAGGTCAGTTGCTCTTTGACCCCTTCGCGGTGGCTAGGCATTTTCCAACTTATTCCCCTGGAGCGGGAGACTGCTCTTGCAGTTTTGGTTATGAAGTATACATGTATGTCTCTGGGGCTGGGGACTTGATTACTAGTTTTTATTTCAAGTCGTAAATCAATCTTATTTCCCAAGTCCAGTCACAAGTCATTTCAGTCACAGGCCGAAAACTGACTTGACCCCAAGCCAGCAAGATGAGAGACCAGTTCTGCCCTGGTAGTACTAACCCATGAGCTAATTCCGTATAATCACCCCCAAGACACCCATACTTAGAACTGCAGTTCCCCGCCCCGTGAAGTGGTTAAAATGTGTCGAGTGCAGTTGTGGTTATGCTTGATCTTAAACGAATGTCATAGTAATACATAATGAAAGTAAGGTTTGATGGTGTCCTATCATTATGAAAATGAAACGACCAAATGTTGGATGAGAAAAAAAATCATATTGTCCTCGGGGGGGGGGGGGGGGCTGGGGGATTTGAACCTGAGACCTCTGACACTCCGGGCAAATGCTGTACCAGCTGAGTACCAACATAATTTTGTATTTTCATTGCTACTTGCAGGTTTTCCACCTTCCAAGCCTTAAGCCAACTCGTAAAACCAAGCTGACGGCTCACGACGGCTCCAAGGTCCGTAGAGTCGGCTACATCAACTTCAGAAGCCGGAGTGGTGAGTTTTAACCAGGCTTGTAGTGGTCACAATCTCTTGGTAGTTCCTTGTGAATTCTAAGATTGTGTTCCTTGAAACACGTCAGTTACATCAACTTCAGAAGCCGGAGTGGTGAGTTTTAACCAGGCTTGTAGTGGTCACAATCTCTTGGTAGTTCCTTGTGAATTCTAAGATTGTGTTCCATAAAACACGTCAGTTACATCAACTTCAGAAGCCGGAGTGGTGAGTTTTAACCAGGCTTGTAGTGGTCACAATGTCTTGGTAGTTCCTTGTGAATTCTAAGATCGTGTTCCTTGAAACACGTCGGTTACATCAACTTCAGAAGCAGAAGCCGGAGTGGTGAGTTGTAACCAGGCTTGTAGTGGTCACAATCTCTTGATAGTTCCTTGTGAATTCTAAGATCGTGTTCCTTGAAACACGTCGGTTACATCAACTTCAGAAGCAGAAGCCGGAGTGGTGAGTTTTAACCAGGCTTGTAGTGGTCACAATGTCTTGGTAGTTCCTTGTGAATTCTAAGATCGTGTTCCTTGAAACACGTCGGTTACATCAACTTCAGAAGCAGAAGCCGGAGTGGTGAGTTTTAACCAGGCTTGTAGTGGTCACTATGTCTTGGTAGTTCCTTGTGAATTCTAAGATCGTGTTCCTTGAAACACGTCGGTTACATCAACTTCAGAAGCAGAAGCCGGAGTGGTGAGTTTTAACCAGGCTTGTAGTGGTCACTATGTCTTGGTAGTTCCTTGTGAATTCTAAGATCGTGTTCCTTGAAACACGTCAGTTACATCAACTTCAGACGCAGAAGCCAGAGTGGTGAGTTGTAACCAGGCTTGTAGTGGTCACAATGTCTTGATAGTTCCTTGTGAATTCTAAGATCGTGTTCCTTGAAACACGTCGGTTACATCAACTTCAGAAGCAGAAGCCGGAGTGGTGAGTTGTAACCAGGCTTGTAGTGGTCACAATGTCTTGATAGTTCCTTGTGAATTCTAAGATCGTGTTCCTTGAAACACGTCGGTTACATCAACTTCAGAAGCAGAAGCCGGAGTGGTGAGTTTTAACCAGGCTTGTAGTGGTCACAATCTCTTGATAGTTCCTTGTGAATTCTAAGATCGTGTTCCTTGAAACACGTCGGTTACATCAACTTCAGAAGCAGAAGCAGGAGTGGTGAGTTCTAACCAGGCTTGTAGTGGTCACAATCTCTTGATAGTTCCTTGTGAATTCTAAGATCGTGTTCCTTGAAACACGTCGGTTACATCAACTTCAGAAGCAGAAGCCAGAGTGGTGAGTTGTAACCAGGCTTGTAGTGGTCACAATCTCTTGATAGTTCCTTGTGAATTCTAAGATCGTGTTCCTTGAAACACGTCGGTTACATCAACTTCAGAAGCAGAAGCCGGAGTGGTGAGTTGTAACCAGGCTTGTAGTGGTCACAATGTCTTGATAGTTCCTTGTGAATTCTAAGATCGTGTTCCTTGAAACACGTCGGTTACATCAACTTCAGAAGCAGAAGCCGGAGTGGTGAGTTTTAACCAGGCTTGTAGTGGTCACAATGTCTTGGTAGTTCCTTGTGAATTCTAAGATCGTGTTCCTTGAAACACGTCGGTTACATCAACTTCAGAAGCAGAAGCCGGAGTGGTGAGTTTTAACCAGGCTTGTAGTGGTCACAATGTCTTGGTAGTTCCTTGTGAATTCTAAGATAGTGTTCCTTGAAACACGTCAGTTACATCAAATCATGTATAAGGCTTTATATAATTATAAACCCCATTGTGGAACGTGTTGAGATTCACGATATACAACTAATGATTGTTTATGAGTTCAATGGTACGAATATTTTCGTACCACCAAATATTTGTTCCATTGAACTAATGAAAAACATTATCTGTTTTATATAACGTCCAAAGAGATCATTGTCATTTGATTGGAGAACATCTGACAGCCTGAGAATATAAAAAAAGTACCCTTCTTACACAAATGCGTCTGCTTCAGCAGCGTGCAATGCCACGCGATTACATGAACAAGCGCTTGCAGTTAAAATGCATGCAGTGCGCGTGCCATGGAATGGAAACGGGCGCGCCGTGCAATGGGGAAAAATCGAATGGAACAAAAATGCATGGTTGGTGACGTAGCATTAAATGGTTAAAATATTTAACGCCATGTGACCTGCAATCGTCCAATCAAATGACAGGGATCTACTTGGACGTTATATAATAAATCATAGTCAATCACTGATTGTGCCATAAAATAACAAAGCAACCATTCTTTTCATTCCTGTTTAGATGACAACTACTCTGAGAATTGTGTAACCTGCCTGACCAATCTGGGTGAGCTGGCTATATACAGCATTCCATCACTGAAGAAGCAGCATGGATTCCCAGCGCTGCGCAAGGAGAATGTCGCTGGCATACAGTCGCTAATCTTCACTTCACGTGGTGAAGGATTCTATCTGCTATCGCCATCCGAGCTGGAAAGGTTTGTAAACTCCTACAAAAATATTTGGAAATGTGTTTTCCGTCACCTATATCTCAGTTATTTGTGACCAGGGGCCAATTTCATGGCGTTGCTTAGCACAAAAATTGGCTAAGCACAGGATTTATTTGCTTTATAAAATGGATTACAAGCCAAAATTATACACCAACTTGTGTTCTTCGCAAGAGTAGGAGAATACCTTTCAATACACATCACTTACGATTTTGGCTGGCAATCCATTTTTGCAAAATAAAGCAAACAAATCCTGTGCTAAGCAAATTTGTGCTAAGCAACGCCATGAAATTGGCCCCTGTTCATATCATGTTGCATATCAATGGAGAGCTCATTCATTTCCTTTCACAATGACACATTTGTAACAGTCACTTATTTGAGGGTCCAGCAACTCTTTTGAGAATGTGGGTGGGTCTCACAACAGAGTTTGCCAAGCATGAGACATGACATGTTTTCAACTGAACATAAAAATGTCTATCAGTAACGAGGAATAAACGAGGACAATTCTAGGTCCCAATTTCTTGTTCATGGTCTTCATTATATAATAATAATAATAGCAATCTTATATAGCGCCAAATGCCAGGGCCTCTAGGCGCTTTACAGTATAAACTAAAGCAACAACATACATATACATGTACATAGATAAAAAAGATTAAACGTTAAAAACCAAAGAGCATCATCAAGAGCATCAAGTCTGGTAATACTGAACAAAAAGATGTGTCTTAAGCTGGGACTTGAAATTACTGATGGAATGAATTTGACGCATGCTGTTAGGAAGACCATTCCAGAGGTGTGCCGCTGAAAAAACAAATGATCTATCACCATAGAATTCATTCCTGATAATACAAGGTTCTTATTATAACAAGGTAATATGCAAGGACTCGAGGACCTCTTATTAACTGTAATACCTTTCAATCTTTGTGACTTTAGGTTCTCGCTGTCGGCCCGCTACTTCACCGAGCCCATGTGCATGTTGGAGCTTCCTGAGGGGATGCGCCCCCCACCCCCAGATCCTGAACCCGAACCAGCTGCCGAGCCGGCCGCTGAGGCTGCCAAGCCCCCAGTAGATGGCCATCCTATCGCTGAAGAAGCCCCACCAGCTGAAGAGGCTGGGGCTACCGAGGAGGCTGCCCCAGCGGCTGAGGCTGGAGCTGGCGGTGACGCTGAAGGGAAACCAGCAGAGACTGGGACTACCACTACGACCATCGTGGTGCAGGAAACGGATATGGATGATCCTATGGCACAAAGTACGAACACTACTATCGCATTTACATTTTATCATGTCATTCATTGTTTTCACAAAGCACATGGATTTGTCCTAGTTTTGGGAAAAATCAAAGATCTCATAATTTGAATATTTGATTTACTGAATATTTGATCTTCCAACTATCCTTGAGTGCCAAAGCACCAAATAATGAATCAAAACTATACCACGCGCAGCGTCGACGCATGGCAAGTCTACCCACAAAGAGGAACCATTGTCTCTTGAGGATAACAAATTTATCTTCGGACTAGTGCCGTACGGTGCATGTTTTATTATACGTGTTGCTAGACTCTATGCCACTATGAAGGAAATCCCAATCATTTCTCCTACTAGTTTTCTGGGTTTTTTTCTTCAGTATACTTGATATGTTTCTATGAAAAAAATGCTCAATGACTGATACTTTAACTCTTGGCTTTTGTGAAAATGAGTAAAAAAGTGGGCATATTTCTTATAGGTTTATGCAGACTCCACTGGCAATGTTTGTCACCCAGTCCCATGAGCCGTTGCGCATGTATGCAAGGCTTAGTGACTTCAGTATTGATTTGTAAATCTGTTATAAATGGATTATATACTACATGTATTTCCTTAATTCTTCAGTACATCCTTTTGTAAACCTGTGTTTGTAATTTGCAAGCTTATTATTGCATTGTTTTGATCATGTTCACCAGGTGGCACGATGGTCCAAACTTCATCAGTGGTCACCTCCAGCACTAAAGTGACAAAGACAGAACGGACGGTCATCTCATCGTCCAGCAGTGGGGGACAGACGGTAACCAAGACAACGGAAGAAACCTTTGTTGCTAGCGGGGGTGATAACCAGACCGCAGAAGGTGAGAATTGCTACATCCTTTGGAAGGGATGTGAAGCCGCGGTCTAGTGTTGTGTAACGCACGTAAGAAATCACAGAGTACTCTTACGTGAAGAGTAAGGCAATTACCCGGTGTCTCTGGCCGTTGGCTGCCAATGGCACCACCCACCTATGTATCTCGATGTTTAGGTGGTAAGCTTCATACAGTTTAGCCTCCAGGCTGCAAATTGAATTTGGGTCTTTCCACAGTAAAGGGGGCATTTTGGCAACCAGAAAATACCTTTGTCTGGTTTCAAAATAAAAGAAATAAGTTTTTTGTTCTGAAGAGATAACTTAGGCCCAAAAAGGGTTACAAATAGTGTGACAACATGCTTTTCTAAAAATCCTGTGTACAAATTTCCAATATACGCTCGTAACCGGGACGGACACTTGTTACATTTTAGGCTGTCCCGGTTACAAGAGAATATTGGAAATTTGTACACGGGGTCTATAGAAAAGCATGTTGTCACACTATTTGTAACCCTTTTTGGGGCCAAGTTATCTCTTCAGAACAACTGAAACTTATTTCTTTTATTTAGAGACCAGACAGGTATTTCCTCGTTAATATGGTCTGTGTTGTTGAAATGCCCCCTTTACTGTGGAAAGACCCATTTAGCTTGTGGGAACACTTAAATGGAGAATACACATTGTACGAATGTAAAATATTGTTATTGGTCATCATTTGAAACAAATCATACTTTCATTGAATGTCATTGCATGCTAAAACATGGGTTTGGAATTGATAATATGGGTGTGATTGTCATGTAATACATTTGTCTTTGTTTAAAACTGAGTTTGGCATTAACATAGACCCCGTTCTCATAAGAAAAATCGCTTCGTTCGACGAAGATTAGTTAATCATCGGTAGTTAATGAAGCGTGCTTTCAAGCGTGCTTTCATCACGAAGAGTGATATCGTTCACATTAGACAACCACTAACAAAGATCGAATGAAGTTGTACCGACCCCCCCCCCCCATCTCGTTACGTGTCAAATCACTTCATCAAACGAAGGGAGCGTTCACATTACAATCTTGCTTCGTCAAATGAAGACGATTCTAATCTTTGTCGAAAGAAGAAGCATGCGTTCACATCAGGAAATCTCTTTGTCGAGTCATCGTCGAACAAAGCGATTTCCCTAAATGAGAACGGGGTGATTGTCGCATTGTGGAATCATTCACTGTAGATACTATTAACCCCAACCCTGTACCCCTGACATATCGTAGAGCTTCACAATGAAGTTGATGAACTGTTGGCCAAGATTCCCAACATCAGCGTCGAAGGAGACACTGAAGAGAACCCTGATATTACTCTTGATGAGGTCAGAGAATACGGGTGAGTTACTGTAGCATTGTGCTTTAATAGACGCTTTGCACCGGCGGCCATGACAGGGGGTAGGTTATCAGCGTCAAGATTGAAGGAGACACCATCGATATATATATATATATATACACCCTGGACGAAGTATGCAATAGCAGTTGGCTATACGAGAATTGAAGCCATGCGCCAGCCGCCATTGTACCACACAAACAATGCTTCGCCTAGACTGTTCCCCGGTCCATGCGATTGCTTGCATTCCACTTGACACATAAAGACCATGATGTAGACTAGTGAAGACAGTATGACCAGTCTAGGCAAGGCATTGTATTTGGTGGGGTACAGTGGCGGACGGTGGCTTCAATTTTAGACGCGTTGCTTCACCAAGAACCCTGATATTACTCTTGATGAGGTCAAATAATATGGGCGAGTTACTGTAGCATTGTGCTTTAATAGATGCTTTGCGCTGGCGGCCATGACAGGGGGTAAGTTATCAGCGTCAACATTGAAGGAGACACTGAAGAGAACCCTGATATTACACGAGTTACTGCCCATTAGTTGCACTGTGCTCAAATTGGGGTTGTAGTCGAGTCCATCACGGGTCTATCACAAGTCCAGAACCAATAAAATCACAAGTCCGTGGCAAGTCCAGTAACAAGAAGCAAAGGATGAACACACACAAAAGAATGAGATGGTTGCGATTATTTTGTGTTGAGTTGCCGCTTGTTCAGCGATACTCAAACGAGTTGTTCAGCTTTGTGACCTGTGAGCACTACTTTTAGCTTGATGCTGAGTGTTCCGTCGCGGGGCAAGAGAATCGCAGGTCGACCCGAGGGCAGCTTAAGGCAATGTTGAGTGATTTCCTAACAGAATCTGTTCTGAATGTCCACGTCTCTTATTGTTCCCATTAATATTACTAATCCTTTTAGATTACTAAGGAATTCAAATTACTAATACCGTTGCCCTGTGTTTTTCTCTTTATCTTTACAGCAAAGAGGAGCCGGGTAAGTCTAGTTTGTTTTATCATTCTGTTCGTAATAACCACACCTAACAATTTCTAACACTTTGCTAATGCCTGCTCAGTTTTCCTCATATGCATATTTTTCTCATACAGACCATATTGAATAGCCGCCATCTTGTGGGGCAGTTTCTTTGTTCCTTGAGGACATGCATGGTTGTTGAACAGTTTAAGTAACAAAAGGTGCCCCACAAGATGGCAGCTATTCGATACGGTCTATAGCCCATTGCTGTTCTAACCCTCAGAGTGAGCGCGTGAATAAACCTTCACACAAAATCGTGTACATCGATTCCACTTCGGGAATCGGAATCACGATTCCATCCATATTTTGAGAAATCAAATTCAGTAGGAATCAATTCCCTTTCATTTAGATTCAATTCCCAGTGATATCTTGCTGATTACCTAACAATTCCGAAGCCAAAACACCAACTTCTGCAAGAGTATTCAGCCTCTGATCATTTTTTACATTATTAAGTGTGTTGCACAGACCGGCATCATTTCATGGACAATTAGTACTGCTCGGTGCTAATAATTCGGTCGTCGTCGGCCCAATAAGTAGTATCGTTGATGTACATGTACATAAACACGCTCAGTATATTTAATGTTTTCCTGCGAAAAATGGAATCGCGATTCTTTTTTGGAATCGGAGTCGACTCCGAAAATGCTGGAGTCGCTCAAGCCTACACTTAGGCTGCGTTCGGGCGTGTACTCGTGTTAACACGAGTTATACTCCTGCGCGCGTGAACGGCAAGAATAACGACACTCGGGTCAGTGAGAGTATGCTCTCACTACTCCCCAGCAAATGGGGAGTGTGCTCGTACTCCTGTCAAGTGTCATGTGATTTGTACGAAGATGGTGGGATGTTTGGTGAATTTGCCCAACGTGTCAACTCAATAACTGAAACAATAACTCACTTAGGTTTGTTTTAGACGGCATCAAAGGTTCTCACGACTTACGGCCTGTATTTCCTCAGTTTCTTGTGAGCAATGAAACGGCATGTTTTTGTGCAGTGATGGCAAGAGACGGGCATCTTCACTGATTGCCATTCGCGCACGCGGACTGCGGACTTGCTGTTCGCGTGATGTGACCCGAGTGCAATGCGCACGCATTACTCCCGAGTAACGAGAACTGCACGCCCGAACGCAGCCTATAGGTATACATGGCCATCAATACCCCTCTCATACATGCTGCATACATTATGTAGATGGTCCTTTAGTGACTTTTAATATACATGTACAATTATGGAGACTGTGCTAACATTTGTACAGCATCTTTAGGAGTATACAGCTTTTAAATATAGGAAACTCAACACTATAAATGTATTGTATATTCAGGTGTTTTAATCAAGAGGCCTGTCATATTATCTTAGGCACATTGTTGGTTTTCTTGTATCGGTATTTACTCAAAAATCCTGACATAATTTACTCTGTCTTGGAGGCAAACTCGGCCCGGAAATTAATATCAGTCCCAGGGGAAAAGGGCGGAAGGGGATATTTGCAGTGGTTTTGTTTGTGTTTTGTAACATTAAAATAAAAAAATGAAGCAGGAGGACAATATATTTATACAACTACCTCTTGTCATTTTTATTTAGAAAATCCCACTGTCACTACGATTTAGAAAATTTGTATGAAAATTTGTCGGCTGTTTTGCCGAGATATTTTGTACAAATTTCATTCAGAGTATCTCTTGATAATAGTTTAGCTCGATGTTTCACAAACTCTTAGTAGAAACGCCTAAGATTGTGGGCTTAAAACTGCTAATGGGTTTAATTTTCACTATGAACATCTTTTCCCTTTAGATCTCAATGAAAGTACCACTTCTTCCTTAAATTCAGGCGAAGATTTATTTCTTTTGTTAACTAGTAGAGTGAAATAATTCCTTTAAAGAAGATCCCATTGTGCAGAACCCCCCTGAAACATGCCTAATTCCCTGGCCCACAGACAATTAAGACATGTTTCAGAGGCTCTACACAATGGGCCCTATGTATCATTTGCAAGATAAAACTTTTTACAGATTCGTGGAATAAGAGTGTAATATATCTAAGGAAGAATGTTGGTAAACTAGCCTGAAGAAATTTAGCTACTTAGATGCATCAATGCTTCAGAAAACCTTGAAAATATATATGGATGTTGTGTACAAGTGAATAGTAAAAAAAAGTCCTGTGCACTGGACTTATTTTTAAAAAATACCTTCGGTTGTCAATTTCCAACATGAAATACCATTTTAGATGGAAATAAAATCATGTGGTGTTTGTTACCATTGCTATCAATACTTTGAGTAAGGTTTTTCTTGTCAACTCATGGAAAACAAAATTGGGTCATTGCAAATGATACAATGGGCTTTAAATCCAGCACTTATGCAATTCTCCTCTTCCACGTTTTGCTTTTGACAGTGCCCTTTTTTTATCGGCCATTGCTGTAGCACACACAAAAATATCCTGTATCATGAATCATAACTTGTCCCTCGTTGATTTTTTTTGATCGATTTAGTGCAACCTACATAGTTCAGTTTAAATTGAAGTTACTCTAGAACTGGACACCCAATAAAACGCACTCAACCTCCTTTATTTTAAAGTTAATAAAATTTTGACATTGACAATCAGGTCTGTCCCCAATCTATCGTGCCATGCTAAGTATGTTAGCTATATCGGTCCTACCGAAGAGTGTTTACAGTTCCATACCAAATGCATCTTCCTGTCATTGCAAAACCACATGAAGTTTCATCGCAAAACGCAACAAATGCCATATCCAAAAAAAAAATGAGATAATGGTGTCAGTACATTCTAGTTTGGTGGTCCTATACATTTGTCAAATAGATTATTGGCAAACTGTGTTACTTATTGGAATTTGCCATTGACTGTAGTGCTTAGTTGTAATACAAAATGGCAGTTTTCTCAAAATGCCCAACATTTACATACAGCATTTTACGATGAAGCTCTTCACACGTACTCTGGCTTTTTCTTTAATTCTGCAAATCCAGATTAAATTTTCCTCTATATTAACTAAGGTTCTTACTTAAATTAAATTGAAAAATGAAATAAATCACCACGATGATCTTGTGTGGAGGCAGTGGTGGCACCAATGTCTTAATGTTTGGGGCAGAAGTATGGCAAATGTTAAGGAAACTTTCATCAGGTTTGCCAACATTTGTCAATTTCCAGTGATTAAACCCCACAAGAGTCAAATATCAGATGCTTGTTTAGGGGGAGGGATTGGGGGGCATGGGGGGATTGTGGGTGCTGGTGGAGGATGGGGTCTTACCTCTCCATTCCCTAACCCTCTCACTGTAATTTCTTTTTATAACGAATGACAGTTTCACAAGTTTGACCAAATTGACAAAACCTGCAATAAAACTATCGCTCTTCTTCATACACAACTGGCTATTGCTAAACTCTTTTAGTTTTAGACATCACTAACATGTTATGCAGTGCTTCAATAATACTTGCTGTATTTGTATGCTACATTTCACCTTCATTTAAATGTCACAATTTTGTCTGTACACGTTACATACGTACGTAAGGGGGAATTTGTACAGAAGCTTTTCAGAAATGTATGTTGTGGCAGCATTTTCTTACCTTTTCTTAAATTGACTTATTTTTCAAATAGGCCCATTAGCGTGAAAAGACCCACTTACGTCTCGCGAGACGAAAAATAATTGTTTTGCTTATTTCTCAAAGACTATAGCACTTCAGGCAAAACCATTTCAGGGGAAATTTTCATCATCATGTTTATCTTGTGTGAGTTATGTGTAAATATGTGAACATTTCTGATTCTTCGAGATACCAATCATGTGTTCTACCTTTAAGATTTTGTTGAGACATTGATACCATATCATGTGCCATATTTTTCTGAAATTTCACGCCCTCAATCCGTATTCAAGGATATCATCAAAAATCCATTGAAGTTTAGTCAACTAATTTATCTGGTTACATAAAGCAGTGCAGTGATTCTACATCCAAGTTGGAGATTGCAAATTTCCTGTTTTCTTTCCATGGATAGTATTTTTGGAGAGGTATTTTTTATATAATTGTTAGGTTAGAACAAAATCTATTTTCTGGAAAAAGCTGGTGACGCTCCTATAATTTGAAACACCCCCTTTATTGTCCATGTTTATTAGCAGCTGGTGAGATGGTATCTGGTGGCGCATCATCACGAGTAAACCACACAGCTGACGAGGTTAGCCTGTAGTTCTTCCTCTGGCTATCCTTCCTTCCTCCCCTCGGCACGACCTAGGGGAGGACCCTCATAACGGGTGAATTGATACTTAAGTTTCTTGACGCAAGCAAGTTGCTATATTTGCACAAATATTTCCATTGACACAAATTGCAGTGACAAAATGTAGATGTGTAGTGCTAGAAGCTAACGAGTATTAGTAGTTGTAAAAGCTTTTTAAAAGCATGTTTCATTCAAGAATGATTTTGCAGTCCACTTGATGCCGGAGGACGTTTAAACACGCCAAGATTTCCCTATCGGTGTAGCGGAGGACTAGTAAACACGTTTAGGAGAAACTCGTTTGTTACTGCATTTGTTGTCTACAATCGCAGTTATTTCCGAGTGAAATGGCCAAAAAAGTTTATAACAAAGCGACACTGGAGTGTACAATGACGGTGCATCGACATAACAATACTTCACTGCACATGGTTAATGAGTTCAGTTGTTTTCCTTCCTCCATGTTTCAACTAAAAATAAACCCGCGCCTACATACAGCAATGTTTGACTATATATAATCCTGGCATTAATTGGTTATAAAACTTAATAAGTAAAATTTTCCCATATTGGGAATTGACCCCAAGACAATTGTTTTACTGTTTGAGCAACTAAATTCGAGTAGAGAAAAGTCTTATGGTCCTCATCAGGATGTGAGCCTAAGACATTCGTCACGCTAGGCAGATGCTCCTTTAGCTGAGCTATGATACACAGTGGTATTGCTCCCTCGAGTTTCCCTTAGAATCTCGTTTTTCATTCGTTGTTGCATGGATAAAGGACAAAGTAATAAGCGTATATTGTGGACGTAAATTTTCAAGGATATAGCAATATCACAAGCTGGACATATTCATCAACTTGCTAACTACAACGGCGTTGCTAGAGGGGGGTGTTGGGGAGTATGTGACATTCCCCCCATTATTTATTTTTGTGGACAAAATCATGGCGCTGTCAACCAAAAAATGAATAAATTTAATAATATAAGTCATAAAATACCGCTCATCCAAACTGCACGGTTATAGCGGTAATGCTACTACAGCGCTGGTAATACAATACAATACATTACATTATGTCGGCATGTGTTGCCCCACAAGGGCGCAAGGCCGCTCACCAACTCCGCCTCCCCCATTAAAACCCCCATTAAAAATGGTCTAGCGACGCCTTTGGCTAATTAGTCTCGCATTTGGCATGCAGGAAATTTATTTTGCAACGTTTGCCAAGTACTCATAAAAAAATCATACTTAAGGCACCAGTACTTTCATTTGCATGCAGTACGTAGTTTAACAGCTATAGGTGTCTGAGGCACAGCTACATTTAGCGTCATTTAAACTTAAGTATGAATGCCCGACTACATTTCATCATGGGCTAGTTAAGCTTTCTCTAATTCATTTTCAAAATATTTGTGACGTTTCAAAAAAGCCATTATCTGCTTGCACAGTGATAGTGGTATTCTATTGGAATCAGTAAAAGTGGCCGCGATCGTAGAACCATTTGCACTGACATTAATAACCCCCTAGTTCTGTAAAAACCAAAGCTGTGTGTTTCAACATTTTGCACGTGATCATTCTGACAAGTTATATTTTGCTTTAGCATGCTGAAATAATTGTGGACAATTCCATTTTCATATAATATTTTCCTTTGTGTCTGCCTCGAGTATGAAATCGTAATCAGCCCACTAATAGCGAGGTTTTGGTGACGGGTGTGCACGGTTAGTCATCACGACTACGTTTAGCTAAATCCCAAAATCTATTCCTTAGCTGTCCGTTTTTCACCAAGGTGTAGAAGTGATTCCAATATAAAACCCCTGGAATATATAAACTGGATTATAATTCCCTAAATCCCAAAATCTTTATCTTCGCTCTCTGTTTTTTCACCAAGGTCTAGAAGAGTTGCTATCAGTGTTGACAACAAAACTAGACTGAAAAGATTTGTGTAAACACAAGAAGTCCGCACATACCAATGCTGCAAAATACATGTGCGACCATAACCTCGCTTAATAGCAGATGAGATTTGCACTAATCCATAAATGAGCACAAATTTGCAGTACATTTGTCTGTCATCAGCCATGTTTTTCTGCTAGCAGTTCATCCTTTGAGTACCGAAGATATTCGTTGTTTATCCTTAATTTTGAAAATTATTTTTGAGCTTTTTAGGGGAAGGGGGGGGGGGGGGGGGGGGGCGCGCATTACAACGTGGTTTGACTAACCAGATTCTGATTATCTTCTTTATATTTTTGTGTATTCTACTGATGTTTCAAGCATATAAATATGACCATGGCCAGATATATCCTAATTACTTCTTAAATGAATTGGTCGTTCACTCATGCGAAAACCTAACGCAGCTTTCCACTAACAAATATTGCATCGATTGTGTAAATTGCTTGAAGTCTCCGAATACGGTTTAAGCAGATGCGTACTGGCCTGTCCGACAGTGCCCCGTAGTTCTTAATTTCCCTCGGGTACTCTTTGTGGGCTACCTTGAAACAAAGAAAACAACCAAGCATTATTGCATTAAAAATGGGTTTATGATCCGGAGTAATTGCTATGTTAGGGGAGCTTAGCCAAGTACTCTGGTTATGTAAGGTACTGGTACTTACATGATGATCTAATTCGTTACTTAAAGGGCCCCTTATTTAGGATTTTTATCAATGAAATCTATGCTTTAAAAGCACTCTACTCAGTTAAAGTCATAAAAATCCTATTTGGAGCTTGCTTTGGGGGTTAAAACAAAGGTTTTTAGTGTTTATGCTAATGCAAATATGCATATTCATGACCAAGGTCACTATGTCACAAGAGGCAAACACAGGAAAATCTAATTCAACTGTGCACAAAAGATTCCACTTTGTTTCTCAATTTTCCTGAAACTTTTGTAATCCATGGCTGTTTGAGTTTGTTTTACATGTTGCCTGCTGTAAGCAATGACAAAACTGGGGTAGAAACTGCAGCAATTTGCCACAAGTCCAACTTGAAGTCTTATGTTTTTTCTTAACTTTTCCCTTCTGTCTTCCTTATGTGATGCACTCAAAACAGCGCCCTCTGTCTGTGATTTATTGCAATGAAATCTTCAAAGTCGAAAAAGGCCACCTTTTATTGATTTTACATCCAAACAAACAATAGTATGTCTTGCTGAACAAGCAATCCGTCATTATGAAGCAAAGCTTAGGCACAAAGTTGTTTAGCATGTCACAGGCCCTTTAATCACTAGTTCTGTATTTGAAATTTATGAAAGACATTTATTTTGATTTGAGGCTGTTTTAACCACTTGCATGGTCACGTTCAAAACGAGGCTTTCCGGGCATGCATCAAATTTAATAATGGACAAAAGTAAATCATGTAGCTGCCATCATATAGGGCAACTTTTGACATTTAAATTGGGCAACTTTTGACATTTAAATGGGTCAACAATGCAAGCACAAAATGTGCAGCCATGCATGTCATCAAAGAACAAAGAAACTGCCCTACAAAATGGCAGCTATTTGATACGGTCTATAGAAGCATTTAGGAAAATAAAGTACAAATGTAGGCGACATAATTATTAGCAAGCATTCCAAAAATGTAGTAAATGTATACTGTAGTTGATATCTGTGTAATTCCCAAAATTAGGGGTCCAAAATGTTTGGTGTCCCAGTTACGTACGACACTCTCTGCTTTAAAAATCACTACTTATGACCACAAATTCTCAGTAATGGACTGTGGCCTGTGATTATAGGGGGCAGCATCATTTTCTTCAATATTTTGTTTTCTGATTCCTGAAAAGTATTCAAAACAAAAGACCATAAAGGCTTATAATTGTTCCATGGTATTGAATAGGAGTTTGGTGTCCCGGGTTACCTACGCCAATGAAAATTGGCTGTAGAATGAGTTTGCATTAACCTTAGTGCCATATCTGCACACAAACATTAAATTTGAGTGGCATTTGTTCAAATAAAAATAATTATTTTCCACTGGGAAACCACTTTCAATCATTAAAAACACTTGGAAATCTTAAAAAGCATGTCACACTTTTGGACCCCTAATTTTGGGAATTACCCATCTATGTGTACTGACTAGTGCAATGGCAAAAGATTGATTTCATTTTGCTTGTTTGGTGCCAACACGAAAATTGTCATTCTCTTCACTTTCATTAATTTCCTTAATTCAAGTTGTGAAATAACTGAGATCACGACACTACAAACCACTTAAGACACTCGGACACTTGTCTTCAGTCGATCAGGATAACCTAAGCATTAAAATTTGAATTTAGACCTTCCATCTTCAGTCATACTACATGTAGCTTTGCTTAATGAATAAAGGCATTTAACTGTGCTATATTGCTCCATCGTGCATGCACGTTAACCAATCCTGCGTTTATTAACAAGTCTACGTCGTGTTTGTCTAATGAAGCGTAATACTGGAAAAGAGTCCCGTTTTCATCCCATTGTTAATTTCGATTTTTCAGAGGAAATTCTGTGGAAAACCAATCTTATTTGTAATATGCCAAGGCCTTGAGATTGTTCCGCTCGGACGGCGGCATTCTGTAATTGTGCTCATCCTAGTGCATATTGGTCATTGATCCTTGTTCAGGCTTTTCACTGTAGTGATCCTTGCTGGGCCTAGTGTGCCTGTGGGAATAGGATTCCATTCGCTGCTAACTTTTCATCCATTTGTAAACGGAAACCCTTTGAGCTAAACCTATCATGCTAAACCTATCATGCTATTACTCGCAATCGACCAGTCACAGTTCTCAATCTCTTTTGATGTTTCACTCCCGTACAGGTTTACAAGCAGAACTTTTTCTGAGGATCATTGCCATTTGATTTGTGGAAAAAAACAGTAGTTTCATGTTGCTGCTAACCATTTACCATGAGCATTGAATTCCTTTTAAGGCTGGAGTTACACTGAGTGTTTTTGTGCGTAAATTTGACACGGATCGCTTTGAGAAAAATCGGCGTGAAGGGAATTTGGTGTGAAACGACGCAATGAAAACGACGGAATCAACTTGTGCGGATATGTGTCTTTGTGATTCTGTGGTTTTCAGTGCGTCATTTCACTCAATTCCCTCCATACTGATTTTTCTCAAAGCGACGTATGGGTAATTCCGTGTCAATTCAACGAGCTTTTGGACCTGACCATCTGGGATTGAAATGAAATTTGGTGTGCTGATTGGACTCCTTGAGGAACCCCGAGAACTAAAATTTTGTCATTTGGTCAATTAATTTGAGATACGGGTCAATGAACTTTTGACTAATTAGCATGACCTGCTATGTTTGGACAGTTATATCTCTAAAAGTAATGGACCTATAGAGATAAACTTTACATCATTTTAAAGCTCTTGAAATGGCCTTCATTTTATAAAAAACATCAAAATTGTATCTCGTACCACAAAAAAGTTATGTGAATTTATAACCTTTGACCTTGATTTGCAAAATTGCGTAATTGGGCACTCTTACAGTTTTTGAGTTACGATAATTTTAACATTGGCTAACATGTAAATAACATGTAAATAACATGTAAATAACATGTAAATAACATGTACAGCACATGTACATACACAGTCACATGTTACAGTTACATGTCCAATCAGCACACCAAATTTCATTTCAATCCGTGATGGTCGGGTCCAAAAGCTCGTTGAATTGACACGGAATGACCCGTATGTCAAATGTATGCGCAAAAAGACTGAGGGTGAATCCAGCCTAAAGGAAATTGCCCATTTTCTTTCTGGAGAAACGACTAATGAATTTGTTTTTCCTTTTTTGTTACTTCTTCAGATGCATGAAGTAAAGGGCAACGTTGAACTGAAAATCACGGAGGAAACTGATTAAGCCTTTTTCCCTTGGCGTCATGCCTTCGTTCACCTACATGTAGGCTTAGCTTAGCAGCACTGCGTAATAGTAGACAATGTAACAAACTTCTTGATTTCCAAACCTATAGGACAGTCCGATTGGTCAGTTTTTAAACAAATTGATAACCGATCGTTGTGAGGAATTGACTAGGAACAAAATTGAAATAGATAAATTGCGACAGATTTTTAATGATTAAGACAAAATTATTGTGGACATGTTTTGAAAGGAGAGGAGCTGTAATATTTGCATGAATTTGAGCAGAAATTTGTGGGCTTTTTTGAAAGCAGTTAATGATAGTACTACAAGAGCTCGAAGCTAAAGAGTAATCTTGCGTGGGCTGGTATTCTGAGGTTTATGTTATGTAATTATAAAATATCAAGTGGATTTAATGAGAAGGAACGCAGTTTGCATAATTTGAATGTATTTGAAGTACGGACAACTCCAAAAGGTGTGTACTATTAGTCGGGAATTTTTTGCTTTTTTTTTATTCATTTGCTTTGGTTTTGTGGTGAAAAGGAAACGGATTTAATGGATTTACAGCTTGAATTTTGTCGACGACAGATTTTGGCCAGGTTAAAGTGAAGTGTTTAATGAGAGGATCTTTGCAGATTTGTGCATTTTTAAAATTGTATTTCCTGGAAAAACATAAAAATCTAGTACTTGTAAAATTTGTTTTTGTGCTTGTGTGTAAAAAAAAAGTGAGTGTGGGAGTGTGCGTTTGTTAGGCTTTCATTCTAACTCCATAATTAGTACTATTAGAAGTTAATGAGCTTTCTGTCATGAATATAAAAAAAAAAATCTTCAAAAAAATTGCACTTTCAGAGTAAAAAAGGACCAGCTGTTTCGAGTAATTTGTGCAGCTGTTTTGAATATTTGAAGAACTGCACAGTATCAATTAATTCTTTAAAAAAATTCTTAAACCTGTCGATGCATCTTATAATAATTAAGCTGACGTAATATCTGTAAAGTGAGATAATGTTGATGTTTATACTACCAAAAAAATGCCCTTTCTTGAAGAGACCAAAATGGGAAAATTTGAAATCTTAAAAACGTTAACGTGTTGGAAAGTATCCATTCTATAAATGTCGCCTTTTGGATTTGGACAATTTGAATGTGGAAGTTGGTGTTTGTTAAATGAATTTGCTTGTTTTCACTCTTCCTCACTTTTTCAGTGACTTTGCGCCACGTTTTTATTATTAATTCATTTTTTGCCTTCACACTTGTATAGTCTTGTACTCAAGTCGTTCAGTACAATTAAACAAGTAGTTAGGCTTATCATTGTACTGTTTAAGTATTGAGCTTTACGATTACTGGGTGTGTATGGCAGGGTTGTAGTCTAGTTCATAACGAGTCTGTCACAAGTCCTCGCAAGCTTTCACAAATCCATCACAAGTCCCTGGGTCTTAATTTAAGTCACAAGCTATTCAGATGAACTCCAACAAAGGCATTCTTTTGTGCGTGTTCATCCTTTGCTTCTTGTTACCGGACTTGTGCGGGACTTGTCACGGACTTGTGATGTTATCGGCTCTGGACTTGTGATAGACTTTTGAAGGACTTGACTACGACCCTGGTGTATGGGGCTCGAGCTTGTATTCATATTCCTGGCTATGCTATGTGTATTTGGTGTTAATAATAGTTGGCTTGCCTGCAATTTAACCACAGCACGTATGTAATTATAAAATAAACAATGTGAGCTGTGATGTGGCCTTATAGCAATGTTTCTGTAACGACGGTAATTCAAACATTTAGTAGTTGTAGAAGGGAAATCAGTGTATTTGACAATAAATTAAACCAATCAAATTACGTGCAGTAGCTGTGATTACACATTTTCATTCAATGTTTTCCATTTTTTAATTTCGTTCATTTTCATTTTGTATTCTATCCTAATTAGTGAATGTATGTCACATGACTTTATGGGTTTTCAGTGGTATAGCAGTCATTATTGTTCATCAAATTAGTTAATATTTCACGTACTGTCATACTCCGCCATGTTATCTTACGCGCAGTGCAATTTATGCCTACATATCGTATGTTCTGCTGTCACTTTTGCTAAAATTTGGCACATTAATGCCATATTATTTACTTTGAATTTGTATTACTTTTATAAGTAGCCTGATAAACCTGACATGCTTTTTTGTAATTTCTTTTTAAGCACGTTTGCACAATTACGTAGATATAAGAGCAGAAACTGTCGCATTGTAGAAATGACTACGCGCTTTGGTTTGGAGCAAATCAGGGTTGTAGTCGAGTCCATCACAAGTCTTCACAAGCCTTCACAAGTCCCTGGGTCTTAATTTAAGTCACAAGCTATTCAAATGACTCCAACAAAGGCATTCTTTTGTGCGTGTTCATCCTTTGCTTCTTGTTGCTGGACTTGTGACAGACCTGTACCTGTGCAGGACTTGTCACGAACTTGTGATTTTATCATCTCTGGACTTGTGATAGACTTGACTACAACCCTGGAGCAAATCCCACAAAGTGTTGAAGGTTTTATGGGGAATATGTGAACTTTAACTAGTGGCCTGTTAGTTTAGTGTTTAGTATTGGAGCAAGTATTGGCTGTTGTGCATCAGTGTGGTATAACATTCCCTCTGTCATTTCATGGAGTGCCCAATTAAAACACCCACAAGTGGGCGTGTAACTCATGACTGTATTGTCAATGTGTTGTCAAAGTGCTCAAAACATTTCGCATTCGCGTTCGTTATAAAGCGCACATATCACATGGTTCTTATCGGGATTCGAACCCAAGACTTCCGACTCTCCGGACAGATGCTCTACCAGCTGAGCTATGAGGCAGTGATATACTCCCTCGGGCTCCCCCAAGACCTCTGACACACCAGGCAGATGCTCTACCAGCTGAGGTATGAGGCACAGTGATATACTCCCTCGGGCTCCCCCAAGACCTCTGACACACCAGGCAGATGCTCTACCAGCTGAGGTATGAGGTAGTGGTATACTCCTTCAGGTTTTCCTCCAAGACCTCTGATACACCGGGCAGATTCTTTACCAGCTGAGCTATAAGGCACAGTGGTGAGTCCCTCGAGTTTTCCCCCAAGACCTCTGACACACCAGGCAGATGCTCTACCAGCTGAGGTATGAGGTACAGTGGTATACTCCCCCCAGGTACCCCCAAGACCTCTGACACACCAGGCAGATGCTGTACTAGCTGAGGTATGAGGTACAGTGATATACTCCCTCGGGTTTTCCTCCAAGACCTCTGATACACCGGGCAGATGCTCTACCAGCTGAGGTATGAGGTACAGTGGTATACTCCTTCAGGTTTTCCTCCAAGACCTCTGATACACCGGACAGATTCTCTACCAGCTGAGCTACAAGGCACAGTGGTATACTACTCCCTCGGGTTTCCCCCAAGACCTCTGACACACGACCTCTGACACGCCAGGCAGATGCTCTACCTGCTGAGGTATGAGGTACAGTGGTATACTCCCTCTTCCCGCCCCCCGCCCCCCAAGACCTCTGACACACTAGGCAGATGCTGTACTAGCTGAGCTATGAGACACAGTGATATACTCCTCGGGTTTCCCCCCAAGAACTCTGACTTACGGCCGCGAAAACTCGACCTAACCTGCGCGACTTATTCTACCTTTTTGCAGAGCGGATCACATATAGTTGGTGAGGGTAGATGTGTACATGCAGTTTGTATACGGTTATCAAATTGACATCAATATCGACCGCATGAAATGGAATTCAATTGCCACATTTTAGCAAGGGTAAACTCGATTCGACGCTTGTGCTAATTACAAATTAATTGCTACAATTGCGGTAGAAACGTTAAATGGTCTTTTTCTTGCGTTTTTATCGTATTGGTGGCCCTACTAGGTTAATAAAGTTCCACGGCGTGGATATCTGGAGCTTCAAAGTATTATGTGGCGAATTATTTGACCTAATAGAAAAGACAAATTTAATTGCAAAATGGGTTATTTTTCCCCGTTAGGTTTAATCAAGGGCAATTGGGGGCTTGGGCGAATTATGTTGCTCACAAAAGTTTCCCTAAATTTGCTCAGTAATTGATATAAGAAATATCTGATGACCATGCTCATTATATTGTTGACTAGAAATGTCGATTGTGCATATATAGACAGGGAACCAGCCTAATAGGATGGTGACTTCGCACAGTTTCTTAAAGCATGGACAGTTTTTTTATTTTCTCGAAACGTAGATGAGGTACTGAGCTGACTTATACACAGGTTGGTTTTTTATCATACACATCCTCAATCAAACATATATATATATAAACGCCAATCGTAGTTGTTTAAATCCTGCAATATATATATAATTGTTTTTCCACCAATACGACGACCGTTTGGGGTAGAGTGCTCTGGGTGACCACTATATCCCCAAAATTGGCGGAAAGAAGATCCTGAATTGACACTCATTTTCTCGACTTTTTGTTCTCATAACAGCTTTTCCGATTTAGACGAAAATGGTTTGTGCCCTAATAAAAATGGTTACTGCCCTAATAAAAATGGTTTTTGACCTAATTAAGATGGTTTTTGAGCACTTTGCGTTATGACGACCGGTAGCCGGTCACCCTAACGACGGTGGTCGTCCTAATACGGTTTTTTTACCCGCGACCGGTCGTCGTATTAGCGTATCTTCGTGTATATTTGTATACGCATGCCAAATGCACTCCCCGAGACGACCTTCCCCTGGCTACGCAAAATTACTGATGGAGTCATCAACCTTTCATAACGTCACTGCAGCCAATCAGTGATGTCTTCCCAAAATTAGACGGCTTCCTATTGGTCAAAACTCTTTACGCTCCGCCCATTTTTATCTGCCTTATTCTACAAGAGCGCACGCAGTATCAATAATAGTGGTAACTTTGCCTTGAGGTGCGATGAGTTTCTTACTCATTGGCTATCAAGATGTCTTTTAAGTGGATAGGCGTAAGCAAGGCGTAAGTAAACCAATTGTTTGTACAAAATGGTGATCCACAGAGTAGTAAATGCTTCTATCGTGCGCGGGAAACGCAGCGAGGACACAATTGTGTGCGACTTTCTATTTTGGCACCACTTCGTTACTCGGCAGCCATCGCATCACGCGCGCTCACGGCCGATGTTGTTTTGTCACGATCGCGATACATCACAACACACGATTCACAGCAGCCCGGAGCTCGTTTCCGAAATTTGCAGAAATCTGCCTGGTCCGTGTCGTGCTCTTATTTAAACATTTAGACACTTTTCGAGGGTATAATGGAAAACACATCGATGTTTTTCACCGATGACGCGGTGCAGATAACGACGATGCACTCAACAATGGCAGATAATACATTTCAAAGCAGTTCTTGGGCCTCAGTTCCGACCACTCTTGACCGCAGCGCGTGGACTAAAGTCTCGGACAAAATTTCTGAAACGCCAGCCACGTTGAGTACATTTTACGGCACTTCGAATTCGTACGACAGTAATGTAACAGGGACTTTGGAAACTAAGACCGAGGAATTTTTCCTGGACACGGGACAAATCACACTCGCCGTCCTGAGCGGTTTCTTTTCGTTCATCACCGTACTCGGTAACCTGATCGTGCTGTACGCGTTTTGTGTCGAGCGTCGCTTGCGCACTTACACAAACTACTACATCGTAGGTCTCTCCGCAGCAGACCTGGTAGCTGGCATCTTCACCATGCCCCTGTACACGGTCTACTGGGTCCTGGGCTACTGGCCGTTCAGCCCAATCCTCTGTGATATATACTTGTACGTCAACCACGTCTTCATTCATATCTCTCTTCTGGCAATCCTGATCCTGGCTGTAGACCGCTACCAGGCTGTGTACCATCCCCTCAAACACCTCCAGAAGCGGACCCTTCGCCATGCCTGCTTCATGATCTCATTCTCCTACATAATCCCCTTCATTGTCTGGATGCCCTACACCATCTTGTGGCCCTACATCGTGGGGGCCCGGCGCATTCGTCCCGGCCTCTGCTACCCCCAGTACGTGGTCGACAGTCTTTTCTTCTCCGTCCTAGCTCCGTTCTTTTTCTTCTGGATCCCCATGCCCATCACATCCACCTTGTACTGGCGCATCTACGTCGTCATCAAGAAGAAATCAACTCGGAAAAAGGGCCCGGTGATGATGCAAGGTTTGGAGAGCAGCACCTCCACTAAGGCTAAAGATGACGAAGAGAACCAGCAGCAAGCGAAGAACTACACAACAAAAACTCCAACGACCCCGGAGCTTGGACACGAAAACCCCGGCTTTGAATCAAACGAAGATGAGAACACTGACCTTAAATCCACATCCAACAAAACTGGAACAGACAGTGGACACACTAAACCCACTACTCCATCAAACACATCTTACCCTCACTCTCAGCAAAAGCAGTTCCCAATCCTTGACTCCGTCGACGGGCGGCAGAAAGACCGAGCGGGAACTCGCAGGAATCCCAACCGGATGACACGGGGGAATTCCCGGCCAGCTGGAGGAGAGAGCCGCAACGAGAGCAGCAGGGCCACTCGTACTCTAACGCTGATCTTCGTCGTGCTCGTCGTGTCTACCCTGCCATGGTCTATCCTGGTAATCATTTACTGCCTCTGTCCAACATGCATACCGCTCGTTCTTTATCAGGTACGTAACCCCTTCTTTGCATTTTCTTTTTCAAACTTTTTCAAACTTTTTGAAGCTACTCGTCTTTGGTCCTAAATGCCATGTGTTTAATGTTAATCCAACCTTTATTAAAGTACCCACTTGTTTATCACGAGTGGCCATTTTTTTTATCGTCCCGTGGCCACTTTAGACAAGTTTGACTTTAAAGTTTGACTCGAAAAAAAAATGTAAGTTCGGTTCTGACCCTATAGGATTTTGTTTTTAGAGTATTTCTGTCCGATATGGTTCATCCAATCTGGAGGTTTTATTTTGGCATCCTGAAAATATTTCACTTATTACAACTACAAAGCATTTTATATTTGATGCGACACTGTACCAAGACACACATAAATCGACAAGGTGAAAATTAGTCTTTTGGCAAGACTGCCTTTTGGCGCGCGATACACGACGAACATAGACTATTCACTATTGACCGCCAGAGGGCACGCTATTTTCGAGTTCACGTCGCGAGTGTAGACGTCCTCTGCACTGGCGGCTGAAATGAACAGTGCGTATACGGGGATCGCGAACTCCAACAGTAAATTTGGTCTTGCATCAAGACTAGATGAAAATACGAGGCTCCAATTTTTGACTGCAGTTTGAATTTATTTTTACACATGTATACTGTAGTTCTGAAGAAAACAATTCTCTTCACTACGACGAAATGAACCGCTGTATACTGCATATAGTTTACCTTATCGTCTGGTCATTCTCGATCGATGCAAATTTCTGTTTCATAACGTGAAAATTAAATAAGTCTTTGTCCATGACTAGCCGATCTGGATGGCTGCAAGAAAGAGTCGTACGCGTTCAATCGAAAATCGAAAACTGCGATCCTCCCTTTTTAGTGATGATTCTTATCGTGTTCATAAGGCGCGAGGTCAAAATACAAACGGTCTGTATACCGGTAAACGGTTCGAGTTAATCCCTCTTGGAACCGTTTGTCTGTGGGCAGAAAAACGTTTGTTCAGCGAACACGGGTGGGTTGAACACTGCCAATTATCTACCGTTTGGCCAGACCAGCTGAACCGTTTGCTTGCTCACTCAAAACCTTGCAACGGTGTATCGTTTATGTACCGTTTCCCGGTATACAGACCGTTTCTATTTTGATCTCGCGCCTGAAGTTTTGTCTTGACAAATCTCTTTATTCAATTATCTTGCAGTGGAGCAATCTGGCTTTGGGGAAAGGGTGATCGAAATTGATGTAAATTTAGTACGCGGTACATAAATATTATATACTACATAATTATAGACCTATTTTAGTTTCTTTCTATTTGCCGACGCGGAATATATTATGCAGGTCTTTCATAACTTTGCTTGTTTGAAAACAATTTGCCCGTGTCGTCTACGGCGTGTTTTGGCGACAATAAACAGAAACATGTTTCGCAACAGATATATCTTGTTTTGCAATAAAAGTCCGACTCATTTTGCGATAGCGCGATGACATTTTTTCGTCGGAGCAGCTTAGGCATACAAAACGGTCCGAATTTGCATTTGAATTTGCTTGCTTTGATTAGGGCCTTTTTCCAAATCTCGACTTGGGCTCAGGCTCCATGTAAACCACATGGAGTCGGAGACGGAGACGGAGACGGAGCCGAGATTTAGAAAAGCCCCTATGTTTACTTTGGTTGTTTGTTTTGTATCGCAATGTTCAGTTTGTTTGTTTTTTCCTGCCTCCAGACGAGCGTGTACATCGCCCATATGAACAGCACAGTCAACCCTTTCTGTTACGCCGTGGCCAACCCGCTGTACATGGACGCATTCTTAAAACTGCTCTGTTGTGGGAGGCGTACAGTTCGCAGAGACAGCCGACATACTGTGTCCAGAGCGCAGTAATCAACTCAAAATGACTAGAGAATACTATTATTTGAAAAAGCAACTGCCAATTGGTCTTAGAAGGGCCAATAACCTCCTGCAAATTAGGCAGGCGTCTGCTATAGTTTGCAGGAGGGCGTGGGTTCGAATCCCACCCGAGCATGCTATGAAGTTTTTCTAGTGTCTTGGGAAAGCACTGACTGCGACTAAGTATACAGTGTTAATAATTAAGTCGGGAAAGGGCAAAACAAACCTAATTAACATTCAGTCTCCCCGACGCAAGTTAAATCAATTCTGTTTGTTTCTGTTTCTAAGTTTATAGCGTAGGACCTATATATTATGTGACCCGCTCTGGAAAAAGGTAGTATAATTATAGTCCAGCCAATAATACGGGAAAATTGTGCCTGACCTGGAACTAATTGCAATAGACTACTAAAGTGTGACGTCGGTTGCCATGGTAATTGGGTCTAAACATTCGCTGGTAATCTGAAACGTCCATTGGTATAGCGCAGGGAAACAGTTCACTGGTTTGAGTGTAGACCCAAAAACCATAGCAACACACAAAGGGTGACGTTTTCATTTTAGTAGTCTATAGAATGCATTCCAACACTGGCTGGTGTATACAAATCACTCATTAACAGGTACATTTTGTAAGTGCAAAAACACAATGGAAATTCCTGGCAGTCCCCAGATACCGCCTGGATGGAATGTCCGTGCTCCGCCTGGAATTTCCATGTTTTGTATTCCAATGAGCGTGGATCCGCTACAGATTTCTACTTATGGTCGCGAAAACTCGTCTACCTTTTTCCAGAGCGGGTCACATGGTGACCGACTGCGCAGGTCCTAAGTGCAAACCGTTAGAAACAAGACAATCGATTGTCTTGTTTCTAACGGTTTGCAATCATTTGTCATTTTAGTTAAGTAGGATTCCAGTCGCCTTGTTTCTTTACTCTGCCATTAGGAGATGTAAATGTAAAAGAAAAAATGTAATTAGTTTTACACTAAAGACGTTTTAATTAGTTTTAATTAGTTTTAAACATATCTGCAAAATATGTTATTTCCTGTACGTTGCCATCAGCGCTAATTACATTGCTACATTTGTGTTATGTTATGCTGTAACGAGTATGAATAATATTTGTTTTTGTGTTGTTTTACATATAGAATTATGTAAATATTTCTGCTGTGGGAATGCTAGTCTTGGCCCAAGACTACTCTAGTCGATATTGGTTTGTGTACGCGTTGGCCATATAGTGCGCCCTCTTGCAGCACTAACGGACCAGTCTTTGCTCACTAGAATAGTCTTGGGAACTTCTCCCGGAAGGTTTAACTTTTTCTTTGTTTTTGCCTAGGCTTTCCTAGGGAACCAATCAGCGAGTGACCCAAATACAGCAGAGCGTGGGAATGCAGCGAGCGACCCAAATACAGCGCGTCGACCGCAGAGCGTGACCCAAATACACCGCGTCACGCGCTTCGAATGGTTTGAAAAAAATACGGCGGCTTACAAGAATCATCGAACATGACCGTTTTATGGTTGCTAATATTTTCGGTGGCATAAGTTTCTTGGCAAATGTTTGCGAATATATTTACAAACATGTTTGCAAAGACGTATGACATCGCAAAATACATTTGTTTATGAAGATAATTGCGACATTGCAAATATTTGCAAAGAAATCTGTGATATGCCATGTCCCTTGTGTGCCATCATAAAACCCTCTGCAGCTATTTACATAAAACGGTACCGCCCCCAATGCTGAACTTCCGGGAGAAATTCCCAAGACTACTCTAGTCAGCAAAGACTGGTCCGTTAGTGCTGTAAGAGGGCGCACTATATGGCCAACGCGTACACGAACCAATATCGACTAGAGTAGTTTTGGGCCAAGACTATGGGAATGCATGCACATAATATATAGGTTTCCCCGCCAATTTTAACAAACAAGCGGCAAATTTCTTTGCTTCTATATTAAAATGGTGTTGGCCTGCGGCAGTTAATTGCAAAACAAAGCATTTATTTTCAGTTTTGTGCAGAAGAATTAATTTAACATGGCGTCAATTTACAGAGTGTAGTACATGTACTCGCATTGTCGGTCAGTATAGTTACGCACTTCTGCAAAATCGTCGTATTTGTGACAGACAATAAATGTTATACATCTTTGCTTTATTTTCAACCTCTTTTGTATATCCATAGTCCACACAGTATTTTAATGAGCGTGGATCGGCCACAGAATTCCTCTTACGGCCGCGAAAACTCGACCTAACCTGCGCGACTTATACTACCTATATATATTTGCAGACCGGGTCACGAATAGTTGGTGAGGGTAGATGTATACGGTTATAACAAATTGACATCAATATCGACCGCATGAAATGGAATTCAATTGCCACATTTAGCAAGGGTAAACTCGATTCGACGCTTGTGCTAATTACAAATTAATTGCCACCATTGCGGTAGAAACGTTAAATGGTCTTTTTCTTGCGTTTTTATCGTATTGGTGGCCCTACTAGGTTAATAAAGTTCCACGGCGCTTGGGGGTGGATATCTGGAGCTTTAAAGTTTTATGTGACGTATTATTTAACTTAATAGAAAAGACAAATTGAATTCCAAAATGGGTGATTATTTTTTTTCAGTTAGGTTTAATCAAGGCCAATTTGGGGCTTGGGCGAATTATGTTCTCACAAAAATATGACCCACAAAATTTCCTCAGTAATTGATATAAGAAATATCTGATGACCATGCTCATCTGTGATTATCATTACATCGTTGACTGTAGAAATTTCTATTGTATATATATAGACAGTGAACCAGCCTAATAGGATGGTAGCTTCGCACAATTTCTTGAAAGCATGCACACAGTTTTTAATTTTCTCGGAACGTAGACCTGTACCTATGAGGTACTGAGCTGACTTATATACTGGTTGGTTTTTATCATACACATCCTCAATCAAACATATAAACGCCATTCGTAGTTGTTTCAATCCTGCAATATATTTGTATACGCATGCCAAATGCACTCTCCGAGACGCCCTTCCCCATCTCCCATTCGCAAGGGTCTTTGCTGCACAACGAGTTTCGCAAAACCCTTGCTGCATCGAGTTGAGCTAAGCTGTATTTTTGGGCCTCGGGCTGTTCGACCAATGAGAGACAAGGGATTTTTTGACCTGGCACTTTTGACCTTTTAATGAAGCCGTTTCGAACAATCATCTCGCGCGTTGCACCACAATTTGTATGGGAGAGATCTTTTTATGTACATGTATATCTCTTTATCTTGCAAGCAGTATAAATGTTCGTAACTGAAGGAAACTTACTATATTTCGCTAAAAGCTAAACGCAGTTCATCTGAATAAAGATAGGCCTATTAAAAACGTCCTTACAGTTACTGTTCATTTAAACATTACACCCCACCCCCTAGTAAAAGTGGACGCTACCACTAAACGGAGTGAGGCGCGTGATTGGCTCTTGCTGTTGGCAACAGCGTCCGTAGCTATGATGCAATTTTAAATGTCGCGCTGCGTGCTACGTGCACGCGCGCTTTAGTATATCGGCACCGCGATGACCGTGCAACATGCACGGCGCGTGATCGGTCAGTTGCGATCACTGTCACTTGCTAATCAATATTCATATATATTCCTCAATACAGCCTAGCTCAACTCGTTTCAGCAAGGGTTTTGGGAAACTCGTTGTGCAGCAAAAAGACCCTTGCGAAAGGAAGATGCCCTTCCCCGGCCCCCGGCTACGCAAAATTACGGATATAGAGTCATCAACCTTTCATAACGACATCACCGCAGCCAATCAGTGATGTCTTCCCAAAATGAGACGGCTTCCTATTGGTCAAAACTCTTTACGCTCCGCCCATTTGTATCTGCCTTATTCTATATCAAGAGCGCCCGCAGTAGGCCTATCAATAATAGTTGTAACTTTGCCTTGAGGTGCGTAGCCTTGATCAAGGCGTTGGGCTTGTCTTCTAGACGGCCCGCTGAAGATAAAACTGAACAAAGCGCTTACAAGCTACGGAATCTGTTGCACGTATTGGCTCACAACGCGCCGCGTTACGACTATGCACACGTGCACGTACGTACATGTATCGGTACGGTCCCTAAACCCAACGCCGTGATGGTTCTGCATTCAGCCAGCGAAACTCATTACAGTAATAGGGAAACCACCCCAGCGTGAGCTCAGATTTCATTGGTCGACGCACGACAGGTTATGTTTGAAAAACGCTATGATCTGCGATCCCCAGTTTGTTCATCCGAGGCAGTATTAAGAGCTCCCACAAATCATTCAGGAAAGCTGTCATATTACGACCGTTGTCCCCCATAAGTGTAATCAAATACGTAAACAGACAAGCACAATAAATGCTACGAACCCGAGAATATTTGTTGTTTTTGTCCATCTATCATGCCACGGTTCTCGTAACATGAGGACGCCATTACATGCATAATGCATGCTTCGCGTCATTACATGCTACTCATGAAGCTCTTGATTGGCTCAAGACAAATTTTAAATATTTATACCTTAATAATAATAATAATAATAATATTGCGCAAATTCCATGTACATGTTCAAATGCGCATTACAATAATTACAGTAATTACATTAAAAAATACTAACATTAAATTAACACACTGGCACAAACCTTGCATACCCGCATATCCAAAGCCCGGCCAAATCTGGCCGAAAAAATAAAGAAAGACATTAAACCCAAAAGTGCAGACTCGACAAGGCCGTCTTTCGAGCAAGGCCAGGCCGTACGCATGCAGCTAGTGCTGTATGTACGCAGCCAGTGTGTTGCCGTACGGCCGGCTTGGTACTATGGAAGTCGTGATCGCAGTGCACGGTGGCTCGTTTTGATGCCGTGTGCAGTTTGCATGCGCTAGACCATTATTCTCTCGTACAGCAAAAAAACCTGGAGACGGCCTTGGACAAGGCTATGAGGTGCGATGAGTTCCTGCTCATTGGCTATCAAGATGTCTTTAAGTGGATAGGCGTAAGCAAGGCGTAAGTAAACCAATTGTTGGTGATCCACAGAGTAGTAAACGCTTATACTGTGCACGGGAAACGCAGCGAGGACAAAATTGTGTGTGACTTTCTATTTTGACGCTACTTCATTACTATACTCGGTAGCCATCGCATCACGCGCGCTCATAAAGGTGTGAACTCGCCTCCCACCGCAGACGTCCCATTGTTCCTCTTGTGTTTGGACATAGTATTTTTACCTCATCCTCTCGTTTGTTTCTACACGATTGGAATCGCGGACGATCGCTTGGCAATCGCGGACGATCGCTTGGCAATCGCGGACGATATTGTTCCCTTTGTTAAACCAGAGAAAACGTCCACGGTTTGAATAGATGAACCCGTGCACGGCCGGTGTTGTTTTGTCACGATCGCGATACATCACAAAACACGGATCTCGTTTCCGAAATTGGCAGAAATCTGCCTGGTCCGTGTCGTGCTCTTATTTAAACATTTAGACACTTTTCGAGGGTATAATGGAAAACACATCGATGTTTTTCACCGATGATGCGGTGCAGCTAACGACGATGCACTCAACAATGGCAGATAATACATTTCAAAGCAGTTCTTGGGCCTCAGTTCCGACCACTCTTGACCGCAGCGCGTGGACTGAAGTCTCGGACAAAATTTCTGAAACGCCAGCCACGTTGAGTACATTTTACGGCACTTCGAATTCGTACGACAGTAATGTAACAGGGACTTTGGAAACTAAGACTGAAGAATTTTCCCTGGACACGGGACAAATCACACTCGCCGTCCTGAGCGGTTTCTTTTCGTTCATCACCGTACTCGGTAACCTGATCGTGCTGTACGCGTTTTGTGTCGAGCGTCGCTTGCGCACTTACACAAACTACTACATCGTAGGTCTCTCCGCAGCAGACCTGGTAGCTGGCATCTTCACCATGCCCTTGTACACGGTGTACTGGGTCCTGGGCTACTGGCCGTTCAGCCCAATCCTCTGTGATATCTACTTGTACGTCAACCACGTCTTCATTCATATCTCTCTTCTGGCAATCCTGATCCTGGCTGTAGACCGCTACCAGGCTGTGTACCATCCCCTCAAACACCTCCAGAAGCGGACCCTTCGCCATGCCTGCTTCATGATCTCATTCTCCTACATAATCCCCTTCATTGTCTGGATGCCCTACACCATCTTGTGGCCCTACATCGTGGGGGCCCGGCGCATTCGTCCCGGCCTCTGCTACCCCCAGTACGTGGTCGACAGTCTTTTCTTCTCCGTCCTAGCTCCGTTCTTTTTCTTCTGGATCCCCATGCCCATCATATCGACCTTGTACTGGCGCATCTACGTCGTCATCAAGAAGAAATCAACTCGGAAAAAGGGCCCGGTGATGATGCAAGGTTTGGAGAGCAGCACCTCCACTAAGGCTAAAGATGACGAAGAGAACGGCTTGAAGGTTGTGTCAGGCCGACCCGAGCAGCAAGCGAATAACTCCACAACAAAAACTCCAACGGCCCCGGAGCTTGGACACGAAAACCCCGGCTTTGAATCAAACGAAGATGAGAACACCGACCTTAAATCCACATCCAACAAAACCGGAACAGACAGTGGACACAATAACCCCACTACTCCATCAAACACATCTTACCCTCACTCTCAGCAAAAGCAGTTCCCAATCCTTGACTCCGTCGACGGGCGGCAGAAAGACCGAGCCAACGGGACAGAAGCGGGAACTCGCAGGAATCCCAACCGGATGACACGGGGGAATTCCCGGCCAGCTGGAGGCGAGAGCCGCAACGAGAGCAGCAGGGCAACCCGTACTCTCACGCTGATCTTCATCGTGCTCATCGTGTCTGCTCTGCCATGGTCTATCCTGGTAATCGTTTACTGCCTCTGTCCAACATGCATACCGCTCGTTCTTTATCAGGTACGTATACTAACCCCTTCTTTGCATTTTCTTTTTCAAACTTGTTTTAATTTTGTTTAAGCTACTCGTCTTTGGTCATAAATGCCATGTGTTTAATGTTAATCCAACCTTTATTAAAGAAGCCACCTGTTTATCATGAGTGGCCATTTTTTTTAATCGTCCCGAGGGTGGCCACTTTAGACAAGTTTGACTTTAAAGTTTGACTCGGAAAAAAAATGTAAGTTCGGTTCTGATCCTACAGGATTTTGTTTTTAGAGTATTTCTGTCCGATATGGTTCATCCAATCTGGAGGTTTTATTTTGGCATCCTGAAAATATTTCACTTATTACAACTACAAAGCATTTTATATTTGATGCGACACTGTACCAAGACACACAAATCGACAAGATGAAAATTAGTCTTTTGGCAAGACTGCCTTTTGGCGCGCGATACACGACGAACATAGACTATTCACTATTGACTGCCAGAGGGCACGCTATTTTCGAGTTCACGTCGCGAGTGTAGGTAGGTACGTCCTCTGCATGCACTGGCGGCTGAAATTAACAGTGCGTATACGGGGATCGCGAACTCCAACAGTAAATTCGGTCTTGCATCAAGACTAGATGAAAATACGAGGCTCCAATTTTTGACTGCAGTTTGAATTTATTTTTACACATGTCTGTAGTTCTGAAGAAAAAATTATGTTCACTACGACGAAATGAACCGCTGTACTGCCATGTTTACCTTATTGTCTGGCCATTCTCGCTCGATGCAAATTTCTGTTTCATAACGTGAAAATTAAATAAGTCTTTGTCCATGACTAGCCGATCTGGATGGCTGCAAGAAAGAGTCGTACGCGTTCAATCGAAAATCGAAAACTGCGATCCTCTCTTTTTAGTGATAATTCTTATCGTGTCCATAAGGCGCGAGGTCAAAATACAAACGTTATAGTTTACCTTATTGTCTGGCCATTCTCGATCGATGCAAATTTCTGTTTCATAACGTGAAAATTAAATAAGTCTTTGTCCATGACTAGCCGATCTGGATGGCTGCAAGAAAGAGTCGTACGCGTTCAATCGAAAATCGAAAACTGCGATCCTCTCTTTTTAGTGATGATTTTTATCGTGTCCATAAGGCGCGAGGTCAAAATACAAACGTTATAGTTTACCTTATTGTCTGGCCATTCTCGATCGATGCAAATTTCTGTTTCATAACGTGAAAATTAAATAAGTCTTTGTCCATGACTAGCCGATCTGGATGGCTGCAAGAAAGAGTCGTACGCGTTCAATCGAAAATCGAAAACTGCGATCCTCTCTTTTTAGTGATGATTCTTATCGTGTCCATAAGGCGTGAGGTCAAAATACAAACGTTATAGTTTACCTTATTGTCTGGCCATTCTCGATCAATGCAAATTTCTGTTTCATAACGTGAAAATTAAATAAGTCTTTGTCCATGACTATATAGCCGATCTGTGTGGCTGCAAGAAAGAGTCGTACGCGTTCAATCGAAAATCGAAAACTGCGCTCCTCCCTTTTTAGTGATGATTCTTATCGTGTTCATACAGAAGTTTTGTCTTGACAAATCTCTTTATTCAATTATCTTGCAGTGGAGCAATCTGCTTTGGGGAAAGGGTGATCGAAATTGATGTAAATTTAGTACGCGGTAGGGCCTACATAAATATTATAGACTACATAATTATAGACCTATTTTGGTTTCTTTTTATTTGCCGACGCGGAATATATTATGCAGGTCTTTCATAACTTTGCTTGTTTGAAAACAATTTGCCCGCGTCGTCTACGGCGCGGTTTGGCGACAATAAACAGAAACATGTTTCGCAACAGATATATCTTGTTTTGCAATAAAAGTCCGAATCATTTTGCGATAGCGCGATGACATTTTTTCGTCGGAGCAGCTTAGGCCTACAAAACGGTCCGAATTTGCATTTGAATTTGCTTGCTTTGATTAGGGCCTTTTTCCAAATCTCGACTTGGGCTCAGGCTCAGGCTCCGGCTCCATGTAAACCACATGGAGACGGAGACGGAGACGGAGAAGAAGCCGAGATTTAGAAAAGCCCCTAGTTTACTTTGGTTGTTTGTTTTGTATCACAATGTTCCGTTTGTTTGTTTGTGTTTTCCTGCCTCCAGACGAGCGTGTACATCGCCCATATGAACAGCACAGTCAACCCTTTCTGTTACGCCGTGGCCAACCCGCTGTACATGGACGCATTCTTAAAACTGCTCTGTTGTGGGAGGCGCAGAGACAGCCGTCATAGGCCTAAGTAGAAATCTGTGGCGGATCCGCCACAGATTTCTATACTTAATGGTCGCAAAAACTCGACCTATAGCCTGCGCGACTTATACGTCTACCTTTTTCCAGAGCGGGTCACATTATGGTGACCGACTTGCACAGATCCTAAGTGCACACCGTTAGAAACAAGACAATCATTGGTCATTTTAGTTACGTAGGATTCCAGTCGCCTTGTTTCTTTACTCTGCCATTAGGAGATGTAAATGTAAAAAACAATGTAATTGGTTTGTATATAACTAAAGATGTTTTTATTAGTTTTAAACTTGAATTCCTCTGCAAAATATTGTATTTCCTGTACATAACTAAGTTGTCAGAGCTAATTACAATGCTAACTGATCCTGTTATGTTCTGTTGTAACGAGTAAGTATGCATTAATTATTTCAATTTTAGTGTTGTTTTACATACATAGAATTACGTTAATATTTGTTGTACTGTGGGAATTATTTTAACTCCTTTGTTGTATGCACATAACATGTAGGTTTTCCCGTCAATTTAACTAACAAGCGGAAGATTTCATTCCTATGCCTCCGTATTAACACGGTGTTAGGTCTGCCGCAAGTATAGTTTAATAGTTCAGTGCACTCCTCCTGCAAAGTCGTCGTACACGTATTTGTGAAAAACACTAAATGTTATACATCTTTGCTTTATTCTTTTACATCCATGTACCATACTTAGGCCTATTAATGCTCTCATTGATCAATGCGAAATTGATTTCGTGCAGCGTTTAATTTCGCCTCATGCAAATATAAAATGACGCATTTTGATAAGCCTATCATTTATTACATTTTTCTCACTACCATTCGAAAATGTCGCGTTATCAATCCTTATATTTTGAAGGATACACTGTAAAAACACTTAGTCAAATCTGACTAGAAATCAGTCAAAACATTGCACCCAGCGGACCGAAAACCTAACTAAATGACTAGAAATATAGTTACACTAGTGAATCTGACTCCGCCTGGTAGTTGTTTTAACTAGATATCTGTTTGACGTTACAAAGAGTTATAGTCATCCTGATTAGAAAATCTAGTCAAATTGACTAGACAATAAGGGTCCGCTGGGTGCAACTGAAAATAAGTTATTTTTGACTAAGTTGTTTTTAGAGTGTATAACCACCAATGTGTTGTAAACTAATTTATTTGGTTCCATATAAAGCAGTGCGATAATGTGACACTAACCTTTAACGTGACACCCAAATTGAAGATTGCAAATTTACTGGGTTTTTAAAACTTTAGATATTTTGTACGATTGTTAGGTTAAAATAAAATCCCTTTTCTGGAAAAATCTGAACACGCTTCTTTAAATCGGCCGCTAGCTTGTTTGCTGAAAATGGTCGGGAAAACCTATCGCCCAAAGCCTAACTGACAATGACATCTTATAGTTTAGTTGTTTTTCGCGGCCAATTTCCGGCTTAAATTACCGTAAGCTAATGACATCGAGACTGTGAATCAAAGAACATAGACCATATTGAGAAAAGTTGTAATTTCACCCATAAATCCGAGTAGGCGTATTCAGTAATTTTAGGCAATCAACTGTAAAATCATATTCGTTGTCGATCAGTGAAATTAGAAGCTGTCAGGTTACAGGCTATAGTCCAACTTTAATACTAATGGTTGTGTACATTTAAAGTGATTAATCTATGGTCTAACAGTCAGGCCTGAAAGGCGCGTCCAGCGATAATGATAGATGAAAACCGGCGTCAGATAACACGACTCGGAAATCGAGGGTACCGTGGCCGAGTGGTTAGGGCCATTGACTCGCAATCATGGGTGAAAACTTGGGGTTGCGGGTTCGAATCCGGCTGCGGTACCTGTGCCCTTGGGCAAGGCACTCAACCACACTTGCTCTATCCTTCGGAAGGGATGTAAAGCCGTTGGTCTAGTGTGTTAGGTAATGGTAACGCACTCTAAAGATCTCAGAGCATTCTTTCGTGAAGAGCAAGGGGATTCCCCGGTGTCTCTGGCCATTTCTAATTCTAATTCTTCATGGGTTTCCTCACGCTTACGAGTGACAGTGCAATGAGCACTATTGAGGAATCCTTGGTATGAATACCAGAAAGAAATAATAATAATAATAATAAACAAAAAAGTTATAATTTAACTTTAAAAGTACATGCGGTGAAAACCACAGAGAAGGATATAATAGTTTTTTTTTAAACCGATTTCCAAGGTTTTACATTTTTCCAAACGAGTCGATTTCGTATCAAATTATGCCAAAATGGTTTTTCAATCTCAAACTGGATTTCATTTTACAAAACACCGATTCAATTTATTTGCTTATACGATGACATGTAACGATATATCGGCAGCACGATATGTGACAAAGGGTCACGCCTGGCCTAGACGCGAATAACTCGGGACGAACCGGGGAAGCTAAGCGAACGTACTGGAAGCGACTTTTAACAATGCGCCCTCAAGAGTCGAAATGGAGCGCGCGCCCGGTACAAAAACGGAATTTCGTCGTGTACATGTGGTAAGTGTTTTTATTTTTTTATGAACCCAAAAGCCAGTTTGAAATTTGTCTTTATGTAAAATTGAAGCCAAGGCAAGGTGGAAAAAGTACCATACACCTTCGCCAGCTCAGACTCCATGTACTAAGTCTATAGAGCATGAACATTGACTCGCAATCATCGACTCGCAATCATACTTCAAAACTTGGGCTGGGCTAGCTAAGATAATCTCAGCTCTTTTTTTATCATTTTTCATTGGGATGTGGTCTTTTAGCAGTAGAGCTGAGAGAAGTTATGAACATGAACCCGCCATCGCAACAACAAAAAAAGTCAAATGTGTCATTTTCTCACCGTGACACACTAATTCCCCCTAAAACTCACCCAAACCTTGCCAGGCATAACCACTAGTACGCAGGTCCTTGAGGGAAATAACCAGCCACGATGATTATTTTGCAAACAATTCTAGCGAAACAAACCGGGTATGCTCACAGCCTAGCCGTTTTTGTCTTGTTCAAAAACAACCAAGTGTCTAGTCTGTGTACAAAGGAATACCAATGCGCATTGGTTACCAGACTTGACCTTCACGTCCAGACGTGAAGGTCAAGTCTGGTAACCAATGCGCATTGGTATTCCTTTGTTCACAGACTAGGCAGATAGACTTTTTAAACACAACATGACAACGGTCATGACGGTTAGGCTGTGAGCATACCGGTTTGTTTCGCTAGAATTGTTTGCAAAATAATCATCGTGGCTGGTTATTTCCCTCAAGGACCTGCGTAGTGGTTATGACTGGCAAGGTTTGGGTGAGTTTTAGGGGGAATTAGTGTGTCACGGTTAGAAAATGACACATTTGACTTTTTTTTTGTTTTGCGATGGCGGGTTCATGTTCATAACTTCTCTCAGCTCTACTGCTAAAAGACCACATCCCAATGAAAAATGATAAAAAAAGAGCTGAGATTATCTTAGCTAGGGCTGGGCGTAGCTAAGATAATCTCAGCTCTTTTTTTATCATTTTTCATTGGGATGTGGTCTTTTCACGTGTAGAGCTGAGAGAAGTTATGAACATGAACCCGCCATCGCAAAAACAGGACAAAACAAATGTGTCATTTTCTCACCGTGACACACTAATTCCCCCCAAAACTCACCCAAACCTTGCCAGGCATAACCACTACGCAGGTCCTTGAGGGAAATAACCAGCCACGATGATTATTTTGCCGGAGTAACTATAGAATACAGGGCCACTTGGAAGTTGACCCCCAGGTTACTGGAAAATTTTCCCTTTTAAAAAAATCCCTCACCATTGTGTTATATCAATAAGCCAGTTAAATACAATAAACCTTATCGACGTTCTCAATGCATTATGGGATTGGATGACAAAATTGCCTGGCCAAATGTGCATAAACAGTATGAGGCGGACACCAACTAGGCAACTTTTTTACTCATTTTCACGAAAACCAAAAAGAGTTCAAGAATCAACCTCTCACCACTTTATCTTTGACACATATCAAACATACTGACAAACATGTCCCGAAACAGAAATGTTGCAAATGCGAGAAATCATCGGGGATTCCCTTCGTATCGGTAGTGCGAGTACCACGCTCCCAGCTCGGTATGCGCTCTTCAACGCACGCCGTATCGGCACTGCGAGGCGGGTGGCCTGACGGACTCGCAGGCTAGGCGTGTGTTGCATAGCGCATACCGAGCTGCGAGCGTGGTACTCCGACTACCGATACGAAGGGAATCCCCGATGATTTCTCGCATTTGCAACATTTTTGTTTCGGGACATGTTTGTCAGTATGTTTGATATGTGTCAAAGATAAAGTAGTGGGAGGTTGATTCTTGAACTCTTTTTGGTTTTCGTGAAAATGAGTAAAAAAGTTGCCTAGTTGGTGTCCGCCTCATAGGTTTATGCACATTTGGCCAGGCAATTTTGTCATCCAATCCCATAATGCATTGAGAACGTCGATAAGGTTTATTCCCACTGAACTAGGGGGTCAACTTCCAAGTGGCCCTGCATTCTATAGTTGTACCATTTTGCCAACAATTCTAGCGAAACAAACCGGTATGCTCACAGCCTAGCCGTTTTTGTCTTGTTCAAAAACATCCAGACGTGAAGGTCAAGTCTGGTAACCAATGCGCATTGGTATTCCTTTGTACACAGACTAGACACTTGGATGTTTTTGAACAAGACAAAAACGGCTAGGCTGTGAGCATACCGGTTTGTTTCGCTAGAATTGTTGGCAAAATAATCATCGTGGCTGGTTATTTCCCTCAAGGACCTGCGTAGTGGTTATGCCTGACAAGGTTTGGGTGAGTTTTAGGGGGAATTAGTGTGTCACGGTGAGAAAATGACACATTTGTTTTGTCCTGTTTTTGCGATGGCGGGTTCATGTTCATAACTTCTCTCAGCTCTACACGTGAAAAGACCACATCCCAATGAAAAATGATAAAAAAAGAGCTGAGATTATCTTAGCTAGGCTGGGCGTTGCGGGATCGATACCGGCTGCGGTACCTGTGCGCTGGCCTTGGGCAAGGCACTCAACCATACTTGCTCCTTCCTTCGGAAGGGATGTAAAGCCTTCTCCAAGGCCCAAGCTCATAAAATTTGTGAACTCATCATGCATGTGAACTAGGCCCTATTAGTATTATTTAATGTTCCCGTAGGTATTTTTTTCGTATACATTGAACAAATATTTTAAAGAAAATACCTCCTGGAATCAACAGATCATCAAATTCTAGGATATACTTCCCACATGCACTTCTGTCGCAAATGTTGCATTTCTGAGATAAATAAATGATAACATTACTGCATAAAGTAATGCACAAAATGACACGGCGAGCGGTCTGTGCGTAAGCGCGACAACAGAGGGCGCTGCGCGCACGCGTGATTGGTTATCTTGTGCACTAACCGAAGGCACTTTTTGAAGGAGAAAATGTGATTTTTCTACAGAAAAGCAACATTTGCGACAAAAGTGCAAGTGGGAAGTATATCTTAAAATTACATTATCTGTTGATTCCAGGAGGTAATTTCTTTAAAATCTGTGTTCAATGTATACGAAAAAAATACCTTCCCGTATCCCAACTCACCGTTGAACCAACTCGACCGTTGACGTTGTGCATTAAGTACGCACAGTAGTCGAGTTGGTTCGAGTCGAGTTGGTATGCCTAACATGCCTACTATAGTAAACGGTCGAGTTGGTAGCGGCGACCGAATATCAGTCTCGGAACCAGACGAGGGCAGGGCGCCACCTAGGAGAGAAAAGTGTCATGAATTTACTTGAGAAAAACTTAACATTTTTAAGAGTTGTCTCATAGATTTAGTGTATGGGGTCCCAGTGGGTGTCCGTGCATTGTAATTGTTCCCTTAGTGCATTGAAAATCCTATTCGGGTCTTTTACTTTTTGTTTGTTTGTAGGTTAACGACGTGAATAATTGAGGACAAGCAAAATGGCATCCAGTTTCCGTTTTCCAATCCTTCCTTTGGATGAGTTGATAGTGTGGCTGCGCGTTGAGCTGCAACTGCACGATCTCAACATTACTGATGAGGACTTTAAGAATCCACAGGTACGTATAGGGCGCTTTCACATGGGGTAAAAACTCAACAGGTCACGATTCTCCCGTCTTTGTCCTCCAGATGGGAAGAGAACAATAGAGCCACGTAGGGAAACACACATGGCTGCTTGCAGAAAAGCACAGGCTCTATTGTTCTCTTCCAATCTGGAGGACAAACATGGGAGATGTTTAGTGACCTGTGACAGCTGTGAAACCGCTCTATTGTCAAAGGGGAATGATGAAATAGAAAACTCAGGCTACAGGGAATAAATTTCATGGAGGCCATGTCCAAATATTGTCCTTTTCTTATTATTTATGGACATGATGGAAAAACAGATTTATCAAGCCCAAGACCAGGAACAAGAGAGGGTGTGGCCTTCTTCCCTCTGTGAAATTCCTTATCTGAGGCTAGGACTTTGGTAATTTTATGTCAACTCAGCTACCCATGACATCTCTCAGATTTTGCTAAAACTTTGTTAAAAAAATTACTTATTGTATCAAATGAAGGAATCTGAAGTTTTAGCTCAAAATCTCTAATGGTTTTTGCAGGACGCCCTCTTGAAATTTGGCTGTCATGTCCCTTTTTGTCATTGACAAATGTAAATTGCTTGATGCACCTTGTACATGTTATTTTTGAATCCACATAACTTTTGTTCTAACGTGGATAGTATGCAGGAGGTCGTGGGTTCTAGTCCTTGCTGAGCACATTATAAGTTTTTAGTGTGTTCTCGGGAAACACTTAGTATATGCCCTTCGATCACATGTGTACATTTGCTGAAAGGGACATCTTTTTCTGTCAATTCCGCATCGTGTACGGTCAATTTACATCCATTTCACATTGTATGGACTGATTTAATAAATCCATTATTTCAGGGATAGGAAACTTGAATTTAGTTTGTTTGTAGATTTCTGCCCAGTGTGAATGGTCAAACATCCTGTGCTAGTAATTGGTCTTTGTCTGTTTGTTGGTTAGCCACACCGTGTTCAGATGATCTATCGTATGATCCTTGAGAGAGAGATGGACATTCATCAGGAGAGGATTATCCAGCCGCACTTTGAGGCAGCCCAACAGCTGGCGTATCCTGAGTTCTTTGAAGAGAATATTCCACTAATCAACCTAGCCAAAGTCATGTGAGTTGGATGGTACAAGTTACATTGTGTCGTGGTCTTCAGGGACCAATTTCTAGCGCTTTTTAGCACAAAAATGTGCTTAGCACAGAATTTTTTATTTTTGCAAAAATGGGTTGCCAGCCAATATTGTACGTGATAAGTAACTCATTCTACAAAACAAAACTAAATTCTGTGCTAAACAAATTTGTGCTAAACAGCACTATGAAATTAGGCACAGGTGTGGGTTGCAGTAAAGAAGTTATGTCTTAACTTTGACATCACTAAGACAGTCCTAGATTAGTTTGTCTTGTAATCAAAAATGACACGTCGTACCTTATCACATTGGACACATAAAACTTAAGACCCCAAATGTGTGTCGTAAGTTATGCCTTTAGAATGTTATTTTATATTTCATGTTCAATAGGGGATTTCAGTAATGTATAACTTTCATAACACGCGGTGAACACTGATTCGCCACGTGGGGGCGCTGTTCAAAACAAATGCATCCAACTGCCATGGCAGTTATCGACCACATATTGGTTCGCCGATGCGATAGATAAGTAAACAGTAAACAATAAGTGAATAGTAATGACACCAGTGGTTAGCAAATCATGTTTGGAAACTTTACACCTAATTTTGGAATGACTTGGCTGTACTTTCAAAGTGTTTTAGAGGGGAAAATTGATTATTTTTGTCTGGGCAGCAAATTTTTGTCCGAGGGGTAACGGTACCTGTGATGATTTTGTCGATAAAACCAGCAGTGGAGAACGCTGAATGTATGCAAAATGAATTTCAACCACATAAATTGAACTAATCAAAGTTTTGATATTTCCCTGCAGTGCTCGATTCATGACAGCGTGTGATGTACATGACTTCAGATTGAAAGATCTCACCAGTCCAAGTAAGTAAGAATCTGCACTGTAAAATGTTGATATTTCATGGTAGTGTCAACAAATTGATAAGTAGTATTTGGGTCTTTCTATAAATTAGGGGTCCAGTGTTGTTGTCCCCCGTTACATTTTACATCTTGTTTTTGTAAATTCAGGACACATTCTTTAAATACTTTCCATCTCAAAGAGTGAGTACATAAAGTACAATTCATACAAAATGGTTTAAAAGCCATTTTAATGATTTTTGTACGAAAAATAACACATATCAGGTGTAACGGGGGACAGCAAGGCTGCGTTCGGGCGTGCAGTTCTCGTTACTCGCGAGTAATGCGTGCGCATTGCACTCGTGTCACATCACGCGAACGGTAAGTCCGCAGTCCGCGTGCGCGAATGGCAATCAGTGAAGATGGCCGTCTCTTGCCATCACTGCACAAAAAATACCGTTTCACTGCTCACAAGAAACTTCGGAAATACAGGCCGTAAGTCGTGATCTCCCTTTGATGCCGTCCAAAACAAACCTTAGTGAGTTGTTGTTTCAGTTATTGAGTTGACACGTTGAGCAAATTCACCAAAAAACCCACCCTATTCTGCCATCTTCGTAAAAGTCACATGACACTTGTCAGAGGAGTAAGAGCACACTCCCCATTTGTTGGGGAGTAGCGAGAGCGTACTCTCACTGACCCGAGTGTCGTTATTCTTGCCGTTCACGAGTATACTCGTGTTAACACGAGTACACGCCCGAACGCAGCCCTAATGTCACACTTTTGGACCCCTAATTTATAGAAAGACCCATTTGGGGGATCGGAGGGGGTCTTGAACTGTGAAAATCTTGTACAACTGTGAAAATGTTGACAACTTTGTTTCATGGCATGATTGTTCATCTTCAGAACCCAAGCGGACTATGCGGATGTTGAGTAGTATAGCCAACTTCTGCCGTTTCAAGAAAGCGCGCATGGAGACGTATGAAGGCATCAAAGCTGATGTGGTAAATATTCTCTTTCTGTATAGACCGTATCGAATAGCCGCCATCTTGTGGGGCAGTTTCTTTGTTCCTTGAGGACATGCATGGTTGCACATATTGTGCTTCCATTGTTGAACGGTTTAAGTAACAAAAGTGCCCCACGAAATGGCGGCTTCTCGATACTGTCTATTGGGAAAACAATCCATTTACTGGTCGCCGATAATTTTCCTTAATATATGACTCGATAAACACAAAAAAGTGTTACAGTGACCTGCTATTAACCCTAGCTCCCTAGGGTGTATGTAAAATCATATTGATTTTGGAGGATTGAGGAGTGTTAGGGTTAAGGCCACCTTAATAAACAGGCCACCTGCTTATAGTGGCCACCCGTCTTTGGTCCCAAATGCCATGTGTATAATGCTTAAGGAACCTCTATAAAGAGGCCACATGTTTATAGTGGCCATTTTTACGGTCCCGAGGGGTGGCCACTATATAAACGTTTCACTGTAATATTTTAAAGGAAACAGAATTTAGAAGTGACAAACATTAAACAGTTTCCTTAAAATGCTTAAACTTTCTCTGCCATGTTCCATAGACTTTGCACACGACTTCTCAGTGGCGACCAGTGAACGGAATTCATGCCCTGTATTGATTTATATTTCTGTACTTCCCCTTTTTAGTGAAAACTTTTCCGTCTGTGGGAATATAAATGAGAAAAGGAAAGAAAATTCACATTCACATTTGCAGTGCTAACTTTCAAATGCATTGACAATTTTCAGAAATTCTCTTCCTTTTTTTACTATAGAAATGAGGACAAATGTCTATGGGTTTGGAAAATCAACAAGAAATAGCGTTTCGAGACCACCAGTTGGCTTCATAGCTCAATTGGTAGGGCGTCTGCACGTTAAGCAGAAGGTCCGCGGTTCGAATCTCGGTGGAGCCAAGTTGTTTTTCATTGCATCCAGATTTCCCAAACTCATGGACATTTGTCCACATTTCTATCAAATTAATTTACCCCAGTGGTTGGGTCATTATCCCTAAAAACTGTCACCTAGTCATACTTTATTTTCTCAAAATGCTTGTATCTATCAATTTCAGGATAGCATCAAGGAGCAGCACAGTCATTATCTGAAGCGAATTGATGAACTTAAGACTCAAATCAACAGCATCAAGGCCAGTAGAGCTGAGAAGGAGGTCTTTATTCAAGAGGTAAATTATAATATTATTTATTAAGTCAGTCAACATTTACTAATTTCTTCAGATTCAGCGGAACATTTTTGTCTTTCAACTCATGGAAAGGATCAACCATTGAACTGATCTGTGTAGTAGTTTTAAAGATGGACCATTATATTGACGAAATCATTGATCACCAATTTATTTATTTATTTTTATATACCTCATGCGTAGATTCCTGTCATCTGATTGGTTAAAAGTGGGGGCATTGAATCGGCTAGACCCGGCGCGTATGCCAACTGGTCAATAGTCTTTGCCATGCCCCAGGCATAGTCATTTAGCGGGTTCCGGACGCGCGCATTACATGTGTTAGCATATAGCTAGTTGTGCACCAACTATGCAGCTGGGCATAGTCATTTAGCGGGTTCCGGACGCGCGCATTACATGTGTTAGCATAGCTATAGCTGTGCACCAACTATGCAGCTGTGCGCTTCACGTAAACATTCATCAGGACGGTAATGGCGGAATCTCGACGTCATTTTGTCGTCTGTCGTAGATGATAGTCCTTAAGAAAGTAAGAGAAGTGGCCTACAGTGAAAACTGTGTCAGGTGAAATGTGCTACTAAGTGCCAGGTGATTATGCTACAAATGTTTGCTGTAAATATACAACTTTTCCGCCGTAGATCAGCTTCCGAAATCGAAACGCGAAGGACCACTGTCATGACTGTATGATGTATCGTTACTTTTAACCAACCAGATGACAAAAATCTACACATTCGGTATATAAAACAAATATTGACTGCTGTTTATTCGGGTCATGGTTAAGATTATAGGCCCTCGGTGATCTCGAAGCCATGACTATGCCCCTCGGCTTCCGCCTCGGGGCATAGTCATGGCTTCGAGATCACCTTGGGCCTATAATCTTAACCATGCCCCTCATTGCAGTCAATATTTGTATAATATACCACATCCAACAGCGGAGGGACCGCCAATTACAAGAATGGGAGCAAGTGTGGTTGAGTGCCTTGCTCAAGGGCACAGGTGCCACAACCCGTCACGGCCAGGAATCGAACCTACATTCTAGTACTAGCACAGGAACTTAAGTTTGACGTACTAGATCTAGACCGCTCGGCCATAACACCCCACCCAATTTAAAGGCTGTATGTACAGGATTTGCATTGTCTCAAACTTTTAATGAGCGATTTGAATGGAAAACCTTACTCAAATGGAAGGTAGAATGAAAATACGCTGGTGGGTATTTTTTACGCATGTTCATGTTCGTCTATTGGCGCGCGTGTTCGCGCGTGGCCGGTGACACCCAAACATTCCCGGATGTTGCACGTGGTCGAAAGCTATCAATAGCCAGAGAACCAGCTTAAATAGGATGTTGGCTTTGCATAATTTTTTGAAAGCATGTGCACTGAACGTATATGAGGTATTCAGCTGACTTTAAATACACAAGTTGGTTTTTATCACACATCCTCACACACACATGGAGATAATGCCATTTGTAACAGTTTTCCAATCTTTAAATGTATAGAACTTGTTCGAGTTGATGATATATATATATATTGATTTTTTTGCTTAGATATCTGCCAAGGATGATGAGTTGGGGAATATAATGAATAGCTACAAACAAGAGCAGGCTACACTGCAGCCAGAGATCCACCAAATCAAGACATCTTGCTCCGAGAAAACTGCCAAATTGGTATGAAAATGTTCCAGGAATTCTTCAAAATTTGATTGCCATTTCAGCTGTCCCAATTGTGTCTAAGTTAAAGGCCCATTACATCATTTGCAATGACCCAAAATATTACTTCAAGTTGACAAGTAAAAAAATAAAAAAACTTGCTCAAAGTGTTGAGAGCAATAGTAGCAAACACCCCATGAATTTGTTTCTGTTCAAGGTGGTACTTTTTGTACGAAATTAACTGAAAGTAACTGGTTTGAAAAAAGGTCCGTGCGTGCACACCTTTTTAACCGATTTACTAAACACAAAAACTATGCATGGTTTTTAAAGGTTTTCTATGTAGCCATAATTTCTGGAGACTAAGTTTACCAACATTCGTCTTTTAGGGGTCGTCCAAAGTTTTACAAAGTTTAAGGGTGGGGAGGGGGTTAAGGGCAGCGTAGGACTTTACATGCACTGTAAAATGTTCAAACTTGGGATGAGAGAAAAATTGTAAGGGCTTTTGTTACGAAGTCAGATATCGGGATTCAAACCCGAGACCTCTGACACTAGGCAGATGCTCTACCAGCTAAGCTATAAGGCACAGTGGTATACTCCCTCAGGTTTTCCCTATGGACCCAAAGTAATGAACACAACATCTGGTATGGTGCCTGATCACCATTGAAAACTAAAATATTGACATTTCGTGGTTATGACAAAAAACAAATGTTAAGTAGTATTTCGGGGGGGAGGGCCGGGAGGGGGTCTTGAAAATACTACGCTCAGTCTCTGTAGAACGTTGGACAGCCCCTTAGATATATGTTTTGCCCTTTTTTTCAGGAATCTGTGGGAAGTTTCAGACATCCGTCCAATTGAGCTATGAAACACACTTTGCTTTTTACACACAGGAGCAAGTTAAAGTGAACATCCTGAATGCGAGGGAGGCTAATAACAAGCTCCGCCCACAAATCATCCAATCACCAGAGCGCATCAAGACGGACATGTCGCGTATGCATAATGCCATCGCTGCGGGGAAGGCGGCTACAGAGGACAAAGGTCAAAGGTTAAGAGAGTTGAATGGTCAGAAGGAGAACATGCTACAGCGATGTGACATTGGGGAGCAAGGAGTTAAAATACTCACAGCCATCTGCTGCGAACTGGACAAACAGAAGTAGGTGAAGTCGTTCCTTTTTCTAAAGATTTGTTTCAAAATTGTTCATGAATTGGTAACATTTAGCCTTAAACTTTGTTATTTATGTGTACAATAAAAACACATTTTCTTTTTCCATTCACATAACGCAAAAACCATGCATGGATATTGAAGGTTTTTTGAAGCATTGATGCATCTGTGTAGCTGAAATTTCTTTAGACTAGTTTTATGCCACCATACTTTTTAGATATGTTATGACCTTTTCCAGGACTGTGACGTGATGACGTCGACATTGAGGCATTGCGTTATGCATCAAGTTGTCTCGCTCGTCCACTGTCACAATCAAGAATGCCAAAGCCACAGTCGCTGTGTTCTTGAAACATCCCTATTGCTAACTGACTTCAGTTAATGTGTTGCTTTCTTGTTCTGTGATCAGAGAAGTCAAGGTTGAAGTTGAGAAGGTCCGTGACCGTACCTTGGGCCAGAAGGACACACTAGGTGACTTGACAGCACGGGAAGATCAACTCAAGCTACAGTTGCAGTCTAAACAAGAAAAGCTGGCCAAGTACCAGCTACAACACAAACACAATCAGGAGGAGAGGAAGGGCACCGTTACTGCTAAGGAGAGGTAGGGCGTACAATACAAAACTTGCTAGGAGCCAATTTCATAAAGCTCTTTAGCAGTAAAATTTGCTTAATTCAAAATTTGTTAGCAGTCAAAATTGTATGTGATGTGTACATGTATTACAATTAACTACTGCTACTCTTGCTTAGAACACAAGTTGACATACAATTTTGACTTTTAACCCATTCTTATAAAGCAAACAAATTTTGAATTTCAAAACAAACTTTTCTGCTAATCCAGCGCAGAAATAAAGATTGACACAAGGCGTTCATACTTGCTGAAGGTAATTTGCATAAACTTGTGCTACGTGAGGTCGCTGTTTACGCTCATGCCCTGGACTATCAATGAACGCCTAACCAAGGCTAGGCGCGACTCTGGTGCGCCTGTATGAAACGGGTGTGATTCACACAGCAAAGTACAATGTAATGTGACATTTTGTGATTCTGGGAGAACATTGTAGTTAAAGGGCCCCAGAAAACCGGATGAGCTAACCTTTGGAGCTGTACGTCTCAAAAATGGCCCTAGAAGTGCAGGAGCTCAGGGAAGCACTTTATGCAGAGTGGCACACCCTGCCTCAGTGGCTCTTGCATACGGAGGCTGGTGCAGTAAGCCTTGCCACAAGAGGTGTTTATACATGTTACTGACGGAGTATAATTTGGTGGTTTTTTTTCGAACCGTATATAAACCATCTAAAATCTTTTGTACAGAATGAATCGGCTAGTACACTATCATTCAGTGTTTTGAAGGACTCGTGTCCAGAACTAATACTCAAGTCTGTCTCTTCAAAGATTTGGTTAACTCTTGCATTAACTCTTGACTTGGACTTGACGTTTTCTCTTTTTTTTTTTTTTTGCACTATCAACTGATTTGTCGTTAAAACTAAATTTTTGTTTGTTTTTTGGCTTTATTTTTTGTTGTTGCATACGCAATTGTGTTTTTACGACCTTTTTTGACAGTTGTTCAATCAAGCAACAGAAATTGATTGAACAGATATCGGCAGTTGAGGACAAGAAGGCACAAGTCCAACAGCAGGTGAATATTATTTTTGAATCTTTGGAAAAAGCAAAACAAACAAAAAACTGAAACACGTCACTGAGTGTGTTGTAACTTGTTCAGATGTAGTGTTCTTATTGAGTTGTTTTCTTATTTGTCAGTTGGCTGAAGCTAAGAGCATTCATGACGACAAGATGGAGACTGCCAGGTCCAACTACTCAGTGATGCTGCATGGTGTAAGTTGCACTAGCTAGGGGTGGATTGTCTTAAGACGTCTTTACTAAGACATCATGGATTAGTTTGGTCTTGCAATACAAATTTGTGTCATAACTTGTATACTACTCACAATAAAGGCCCATCTACACGAGCCAACATTTGTTGGCCAACAATGAGTAGGACCAACATGAAGTTGGAACTTGTTGGGTGGTACATGGATGTGCTCGACTGCGGGAACCAAACATGTTCCAGCATATCTCGACTGCAGTTGGTTGCTGCCTATAGACCGTATCGAATAGCCGCCATTTCGTGGGGCAGTTTCTTTGTTCCTTGAGGACATGCATGGTTGAACGGTTTAAGTAACAAAAGGTGCCCCACGAAATGGCAGCTATTCGATGCGTCTATAACGTGACAGGCATTCTAATCTGGACTTTGTTGGCCAACAAATGTCGGCTCATGGAGACGGACCTTAAGTTAGGGAAATTGGTATGTTGTCAATTTTCAACTTGCGTCTTGTTCTGCCTATTTTCAGCTGGACACGTACCACAAGAACCTAGCAGAAGCTTTCGAAGTGGCTAATCCAGCGAAGATATTCTCATAGTTCCAGCTATGCAAGGAGTTACTGACAGGTTTTTGTATAGTTTATGTACATGACGCAAATTGCAGTTTACTTGTAGTTGTGTAGAAGGTACACTGTACATGTAGATATCTAGTGTGGTATTTAGAATCATTGTGTAAAGATGTACTACCAGCTGGGAATGCCTTTACTCCAAGGTTGCGTTCGGGCGTACTGTCCTCGTAACTTTGGGGTAATGTGTGCGCACTGCACTTGGTTCACCCAAATAACTCTTAAGCAGACATGATACATCTTTTTGCATTATTTATTTCCAAACATTTCTTTAGCCATAGTTGTTTGTACAGTACAGATGTGGTAATAATGAATTTTTGGTTGTTTTCTCCATCAATGCACTTTTAACTGTGCCTCGCTGTGCTACATTATACTTACTTCATGCAATTGGGTAATATCCTCAAAGCCCAGGTTGGGGAACAATGCATAGTTCCGAGATTGCCCAATTAACCCCGCCCAAACCAATGGGACTTTCAACGAAAAGCACAGATTCATTGGAGAAAACTCAAAGGTATTCACGTTTCAGGGTCGACAGTTATCTTAGAACACACCGAGTAAAGGGCCAGTAATACAGGGATGTCATATCATGAAATACGTGCTTTCTTACCTTTGAACAGCGAATTGCCCGGCCTTGAAGCCAAAAATTCACCCGGATCATCGCATACAACACTGTACAAACTGTATGTTGTTGTGTTGTGAGGCAATGCACTTTGACCTATGTGGGCGATGTCTGCTAGCTCTGTTGTGATTGGTCGGCGGGTTCGGCTTGATTGACAGGTCGGAACTATGTATTGAATCAAGCCAATCATTGTATATACCCTTTGCACTGGCGGCCATGACAGTGGGCAATCACATTGTCCTTCATGCATGAGTAGGCACTTTGTGGATCTATTGTCACATTCAAAAATGAAAACCTACCCCCTGTCATGGCAACTGGAGCGAAGGGTTTTTTCAGAGAGATTGTATCAGAGACACATCTGTAATCATCTTTGAAAGAAAATGTTTTCCCTAATTTTTTTATTATTATTATACAAAGCAACCATACTGTACATTTTCTGCTGGATCTCAAGCATGCAAAAATGTACATACAAAGTATGTACTAGTAAGAGATAACGATTTTCAAATAAATCTATGAATGCCCTCTATAACCTAACTTGGTTTTGTTTCTGAAGTACAGATCTCATGCCTATGCCAAGTCTTTTCCCAGCTGGGGGAGCCATATTTCCTGAAGATGTCCCATTATCAACAGGTGTTTGTATTATCCGTTGTCTGTTCTGGGAGACAGGTGAGGCAAATAGCTTTTGTTTCTCAGCTAGGAATGCCGATTCCCATTTAAAGAATCCGCAAGCTTTCATGGTGTTCGTCGTGTCCTGTAGCCCTGACTCGCTGCTTCGACGCCCCAGAGGGCAAGAGTAGAAATTTCGGTCCATGTTCGGTCCGGGTGATTGCACCGTGCGACGTTTGGCCCTGCGACCGCACTGGCACATTGGCGGGGTTATTTTGCCCACACTGAGGGATGTCGACATTCGTGATCTATCACATTGTGTTGGCGTCTTGAAGTTTGTTGACCCTGGCGTCGGGTACGTTCTTGGCAAGTAGGGCGTTTTGAATTCACTTAAAGTTTGGGTAATGGGCGTTTTGAATGTACCTGAATGCACAGTAGATACAGTTAAGGTACTGTTTTTCTGTGGGGTTATTCTGGCCAAATTTGTACTGGAAATGTTTGAATTTGTTCTGAAGTGACCTGGTGTCTCAGTTACGCTGGTAGAGCCTCCTGATGCTGCTTGTACGTGTCCCAATTTAGACTTTACTGCATAATTTGTGCTTCCCAACGCACTTGTAGGTTTGCTGGTGCAACTTTTGTTTATACTGGTGCTTCTAATAAGATTTCCATCCCCAGCGTTCGTTTTTCCAGTTTTATCAACATTAGTTTGTTCCGCTCGTTGTTCGTGTACAGCATGTGTGCTGATTTCTGCACAAAGTGTAGAATGCAAGTTTCCTGTCATTTTATCGTCACTCGGTGAGCAAGTCCTCGTTTTAATTACATTATGCGCAGTCCTTGGTTGTGGAACATCCTCCCATATATTGATTCTGCGGTAAACATCTGTTTCTGTGGAGACCTCGCTGATGCCCTGTGTACGACTGACTAGGCTGGTATTGGATTCCATGCACCTGTTTGGTAATGGTTTGTCTGGTTCCTGCCTGGGTTGTTCGTCATTAGCCTGCGACTTGACCGGCTGTTCTGGTGGATGCGTGGGTTTTCGTTTCAGCTGTTGCCTCTGTGGGAAAAAAGGACAAACTGTGTAAAGTCTTGTGTGTTGGGTATAGACCTTTATCACGGTGCATCCATCTTTGTCTTGTTCCCCATAGTACGTGTTAGGTACGATCAGTGCGTCTGCGTGACTGCGCAATAGCACGTGTAATCTCCGGTTGAGAATCACTGATGCACGCTCTTTTGATTACGCAATGCCTCTGCCATTGTGATGCACACAATGAACAATTTGTGCTATATCCACATTTATGACTGTCAGTTTTCTATTATGCTACTACCAATACATCCTTCCAAACAGTAGACCTAATAATTAAAACATTTAGAACCTTTTTATAAATTGTACTGAAGTTTCATCTCAGTTAGTCATGTTACCAAAAAAAAGACACAAAAGAAGTACGTCTTTGCACAAAACATTTCCCAAAATTGGGACAACTGAAATGACATCTGCCACGGCACTACTTTTTTCATCAATTTCTCAAACATTATTGAAAAGTGGTAGTTAGTCTATGCCAAACTAAATTTTACTCAAAGATATAACACCAAACATTTTTTTTTTTTTTTTCATTTAAAGCCATTTTCTACTGAAAAATATAAATTACAATTTTAGGGTCATATATTTACCTTTTTATGATTTTGGAAAGTACATGTATAAATTGAAAATACTTTCCTTGGACCAAAACACACAATTTGTTTCCTGAATTACTTCTTGCAACATACATGCATCAAGTCTCTAATTCATTACTGTGTTCAATCTCTCATAACACTCTCTGGAAAAAGGTAGTATACATGTAAGTCACGCAGGCTAGGTCAAGTTTTCGTAACCATAAGTAGAAATCTGTGGCGGATCCATGCTAATTAAAATACAAAAACACAATGGACATTCCAGGCGGTATCTGGGCACTGCCGGTAATTTCCGTTTTAATGAGCGTGGATCCGCCACAGATTTCTACTTATGGTTGCCAAAACTCGACCTAGCCTGCACGACTTACACTACCTTTTTCCGGAGCGGATTACAAATTACAGTCGATAGTTCGGTGCACTCTGACCTACCCCAGGCATAGTGCGTGTGATTTTCATGACGCATCCATCGCACACCATACGCCAAGCCAAGGAGGCAGTGTTTCTGGCATCGGCAAGACCTGATAAAACGACGTGAAAAAAATTGATTCATTCAGATTAGGCATATATAGAGTTAATCTTGGTGGTTATTTTGCATGTCAGGCCTCAAAGTTCATTTTGAAAAGGTCATGGCAACTTTCTCTTAGTAAAGGGCAACTGTTTCAATGCCTGGCGTACTGAACACGATAACCATTTCCAAAACATCTTGGAAAAAAAAATGATTGGACCACCTATGCCTTGAACTATTCATAAAATCGCTCCTCTTCGGCAGCAACTGGGCTTATGTTTATCATGTTTGGACTTAGACGTGGTATAAGTTGTTAGCTCTGCAGCCGATTTCACAAAACTTTATGCAAATGCGCAAGTCCACTTATGCCATAAATCATTGCGCAAATTGCGCCACATTTGGATATGGTGCAGCTCGCCGACTTACGCCATAAAATGTGGCGTAACTTGCGCAGTGGTTTTCAGTGGCATAGGTTGGAAAAATGTGTCGTAGGACAGTGAAAAATGGCGATAATGCAGCTAGCTACACATGCTTAATTACCGCATCGTCAACTAACTAAACCCCGGCCTTCCGTTATCCCCAACCTTTTATCATCATGTAACCGCTTTATTTTTGTATTTTTCTTTTAAAATTTTCCGACTCCCTTTGAGAAATGACACTATTTTGTTCTGACCGGAATGTTGGCGTCCTTGGAACTCGATGCCAACATCCTGTAGTGCTCCATGCAATCCATTGGGCTTCCGTTGGTAAAAGTTCTGAGGTAAAGTTAAAGGTGAGACATATAAGATTGGCCTTTAATGTCATTTGTTGAAGTTTTAAAGGTAGTATACTCGTTTAGTAAACTGTTAAAAACAGCATGATTTCCACTGTTAATTGAAAGTATAGGTCGAGAAAACTACCTTGTATTTTAGCCGCTTAGATGCAGTAATACTTCAGAGAACCTAAAAAATCCAAGCATGGTTTTTGTGCTGAATGAATGGCTCCAAAAAATCGCCTACAGGCATTTGTAAAAACGGCCTTTTTAGTTAACAAGATTGCTGAAAGAAATTTCTGTTCAATTTCTAAATAATGTATATTATTTAAAATAATTTACAAATGGTTAGACATGTCTTGGTATCATAGTCTTGAAAAAATTCAAGAAAATTGATTCACGACGTAAGGGGGGACTGCATTTCAGCAAGGCATTTTTGGTCTTTTTGACCAGTTTCTTTATGGAAAAGGTAGTTGCTGATTTTACCCAGCTGTAGATCCTGGACTTTATTGATTCAAATTACATTATGAGCGTTATGTCACACTAGCATTTAGAAGATCACACTAGTTTATTGAATCGCTATTGTTATGTTTTTGGTAGTATAAACAGATAAAGGTGGTATTCGATTGATGAGGCCATATATCCTTTATATGCCGAGGGTAATCTGAAGTCCGGTAATTAAAAATCAACTCCAGAAGTGTCATGACGTAAGGGGACACTGTGTCTCGTTTTCATGGAATGACCCATAAACATCCAAGTTGAAGTCAGAATACACACCTTGTAGGTTGCCCTCAAATCAATCCAGCTATTGAGAACAGCCGGCTTCAGGAGCTGTTTGCGACGACATTCATAATGTAGACACACGCTGAGGTCCCAATCTGAATTTAAGACACGTATACATATGCTATAATTCATGCGGCACACAGTAGCCAAGTGGATAGTGGAGCGCGTGTGGTCTAGTGGGTATGAAGCGGGACTCCCAGTCAGAGGTTGGGGGTTCAAGCCCCACTTCGACCAACGTGTCTGTGTCCCTGGGCAAGGCACTTAATCCCAGTTGCCTCGTCAACCCAAGCGATATATGGGAAGCTGTTATGGGGAATGCCACAATCTAACTGCTGATAGGATTGTGCGCCTTGGCCGGGTTGCACACCTAGTTGAAGCGAAATGGTTCTGGTGATTTCCTGATGGCAGCGGTAATAATGGCAACAGCCGTCTCGGAATATGTTTACATAGATAGATGGCGCTTTACAAATGCATGTGTTATTATTGTTATTATTATTATTAGTGCTAAACTAAATAAAACTTTAATGTAGAAAATAACCTGCCATGTTGGTTAAATCATCCTTGAAAACAAAAATGGGAAATTGATCTCACCGGACCAAGTCACAAAGGTACACAGGTTCTTTGCATCATCTCGAGAGTTGTAAGCAATATGATAATCATCTTCGAGCTTCTTCAGCCAACGAGAGAACTTGCTAAGGCACAGTCGCAGTGGAACGCCGGACTCCACTTGATCCTATGGTGATCAAAGACAAACATCAGTGTGGGTATTAGGTTTAAAGGGACACACCGGCTTACTGTTTACATAATGTAGCGATCTAAGCATCCTTGACAATTTCTTTTCAGGTTATCTTCGGTCTATTTCGGAAAGACTTTCAGAATCATGTATGGGTCTAATTCAAGCCAAAAATAGCACAACAAAGCCGGTATGTCCCTTTAATAGGCCATCAGGATTGTTTATAAAGGAACCTAACCAGTTTATTCCAAAAATGGATTTCGTTCTAACCTAACAATCATATAAAATACCTCCCAAAAAATTATTCATGGGAAGAAAACAGGAAATTTGCAATCCCCAATTTGGATGTGGAAGCAAAATGGTTGGTACAATCACTGCACTGCTTTACTTATTTGAATAAAATTAGTTTACTAAACTTGGGAGGATTTTTGACGATATCTTTAAAAAAATACGGATTGAGAGCGTGAAATTCCAAAATGGTATTGAGAAAAATATGACAAAAAATTAATTATATATTGTATGGCCAATAGAATGCACTGCAGTAAGGTGTCACCTCACCAGCCAGGTCCACACCACGTATTATTTTATGATTTTAACATTATTAAAATGCCTTGTGGGGTACTGCGGCCGAGTGGTTTAAGTCGTTGACTCGCAATACTCAGGTGAAAACTTGGGGTTGGGGGTTCGATACCCGGCTGGGGTACCTGTGCCCTTCAGCAAGGCAAGTTAAACACAATTGCTCCATCCTTCGGAAGGGATGTAAAGCAGTTGGTCCAGCGTGTTAGGTAACGCACTTCAAAGATCCCAGAGCATTCCTTCGTGAAGAGTAAGGGGAATCCCCGGTGTCTCTAGCCCTTTTCTAATTCATCGTCTTCTTCTCACAGGTTTCTTCACGCTTGCGAGCGACAGTGCAATGGGCACTTTTGAGGAATCCTTGGTTTCAGTACCATGCAGAAAGTTTAAGACCAGTAAACAAACTTATTCCCTAAATAGTCAAGACTCTTGTTATGCCAAAGTTGGTAGCTAGTTGGAATTTTAAAAACAAGTAATATACGTACTTGAGTTATTCCTGTTAATTCTGTGCAGAAAGCGCTTAGTTGAGGGTTCTCTTCTGGCAACACATAGAAATGAAACTCGGACTCAATGGCCCCAGTGGATGTGTTGAGTAAAACTGCTGGAAACTCGACTAAGGGAAAGAAAGAAATGAAACACAAGGTGTGTTGACTGTTATGCACCTATCAATGCATAGTTCCGAGATTGCCCAATTAACCCCGCCCCCTTGGATATAGCCTCACACTCTATCATCAAAATGTCCACACGTACTGCACAAACCAATGGGACGTTCAACGGAAAGCACATATTCATTGGAGAAAACTCATGTTTCAGGGTGGACAGTTACCGTAGCACGCACTTAGTAAAAGGCCAGTGATACAGGGGGTCGTATATTCATAACAATTCGCTTTCTTACCTTTGAACACGGAATTGCCCGGTCTTGAAACCAAAAATTCACCCGGAACACCACATACAACGTATGGGCAGAAAATCGCGTGATGTTGGTTTGTGAGGCAATGCACTTTGACCTATGTGGGCGCTGTCTGCTAGCTCTGTTGTGATTGGTTGGCGGGTTCGGTTGATTGACAGGTCGGAACTATGCAATGTCTTCCCCAAAATCTGGGAGGGTTGGCAGCTCTGGCACTATTCAGTTGTATATTTGGAAGTATGTCCATGGATGAAATTCTTTTTGAACAATCGATGTACTCACTGATTTCTTGGTTGGTATTTCGCCTGTCCTGCCAGCAGGTTGATTCAAAATCAATCACAATCAGGTAGGAAAATACCTGGCCTGCATTAATCACAAAGGATAGAAAAGAATAAATACCATCCAGGTTTGCCACTAATTCTTACTAATATGACATAAGGCCCCAGATAATGTAAATTTGGTTAGGAAACATGATTTTTGCATCGAAAAGTTTTTTATTTTATGTCATGCTTTTGCCTTTACAGACTTGGTGCATAGAGCCAACTGGTAAACGTGTGGTATTTTTTCCCCCCAATTGAAAAAAAGATTAAGTAAGGAATTATTGCGTCGGTCCAACTGATGTCAAGTTAAAGTATTGATGTTAAGAGGAAGTGAAAAAAAGATATAAATTTACTTAATACAATAAACCATTCCACAATTATCGATGCCATATTGCTTATGGGGCAAAGGAATACGCATTGCTATGCTCGTGTGTTCGGTGGAATGTTGTTTTTTGTTTAGGTCACTGGGGATTCGTTATGATCCGTGTATGCACACAGCAACGCATGTTTAAAATGCCCTGTGAACAAGATGGCATCGATAACCATGAAAGGGTTTATCATCATTTTTGAAATACATATACATTTTTAGGCAGCTGGTGCCTATTAGGACATGTATTCCGTCGGTTGGTGTTACATGTACAATGTACATCAAATCCGGTAGGACTGGAGTGACAAAAATACGTGTGTGACCTCATATTAAACAGTGACAAGCAAAGGAACAAAGCCATTGTCCATGCAACACACACAGTATCTAAGCATGAACGAATTGGTTTTCACGCCAGTCGCATCGTTATGTTCGTATAGGCCGGCGCTTTCACAGGGGGTCAAAAGGTCACAGGTCACTATTGCTTGTCTTCCAGAACAGCTAGGAGAGAACAATACAGCCACATGCTTTAATTTGCTGCTCTATTGTTCTCTCCTGTTCTGGAAGACAAGCAGTAGTGACCTGTGACCTTTTGACCCCCTGTGAAAGCGCCCTATACAAAGGCATATGACATGCTCCGGGGGTCAATATATCACAAAGAATTGCTACATGTTGCAGGTACCCAAGTCCATCTCAACTCGCGGAACTCTTTGTATAAAGTTTGCTACGGAATTGGCAAGTTCAGATGCCTTGTATAGGCCTTTGTGAAATCGACCCCGAGTCACAAAAGTGTCAGGATATCCGACTGACAGAATTCACTGACTTGTTTTCTTGACTCTCCGAACATCTCTCGTTTGCTGAGCAGTTGTTGCATGTCGCCTGAGTAGACCAAGCTGTCTTTAAAAAAAAACAAAGTTCAAATAAAACACCGATTTATTTTTGGTTTATAAAGCCCCTTCTCACTATTGCCTATTGACCCCTTTCGAACACGTGCGAATATGCGTTGTGTGTGTCTTTGGTGGGCGTAACGCGGTTTAGTTCACCAATGGGAGCCTCATCATAGCATGTTACGCGCGCTATGGACACACACAACGCGCACGCACATTGCTTCCACAACGACGCGGCATTGTTTACTCCCAAAATTACGTCATTGGCATGAGCTCAATATTGGGAATCTTGAAAATCAGAAATGTTCACAGATTTACACATAACTTACACAATAAGGGAAGGGGGGAGCTAGAGGGAGGGCTAGTGGAGGGAGCTAGGAGGGGGGGTTGGGGGCGGGGGGGGGGGGGTGGGGGTGGGGTTATATGACGGGAACCAGTCTAGTCATCACTCAGACAGTAATTTAAAAGAGAAATATGGAAACTTCTGTTCTGACATTGTTATTTAGATCTTCCTTACCTTGCTAACTCTTTTGTAGCTTTCATTTCTTACTGTTGACTTGCAATCAGATATTCGTCTATCACCTTACGAAACCTTACGAAACGACGAAGGGAAGTAAATACGAGGATAGGGAACCAGTGTAGTGTTGACCTCTCCGCTCTCGCGCATGCGCATATTTGATTTTGGGGCAAACGGTCTAGACTGGTTCCACTTTCCACATATTGACTTCCACTTCGTCGTACAGCGGGAGCAGCGTAGCGCACGTACATGGCCAGGGACCAGTCTTGCTTAGCTCACGCACGGACACGGACGGTTCCGGTTCGCAACGGAAAGAAACTGTCTCGAAATCGAACAGAAAATTGCACTTTCTGTCAGAATGTAAGTAAGTCATTGTAGGCCTACCTCGGCTTTAAGTTAATATTGATATCTACTCGTACCTTAAATGGTGTGCAACTTCTATTTGTGGCACAAATTTGAGGGTGAAAAATGTTGCAAACCGCATGGACGTGGACCCGTCGCAGATTGAGATCATTCATGGTGGGTACGGTGTCAACTCGACCGTTTGCCAACTCGACCGTTTGCCGACTCGACTCGAACAAACTCGACCGTTCTACCAACTCGACTCTTGTGTTGGCATTCCTTACTTTTAGTATCAAAAATACTTTTGTTGCAAAAAAGTGTGATTTTTCCTACTTAAAAAAAAGGGCATTTTGAAATATACTGCTGTTTAAAGGTAGAACACGTGATTGGTAAACCGTTACAAGTAGTTTTATCTCCCTGTGTGAGTGAAGATATGCATGATTAAAACCAACTTTGTTAAACCTTTAAGAAAACGGTTAAAAACTGTGTTACAGTTTGCTGAAACATCACTCATCAATATTACATTATTCAAATTTATGCACTGACCTCATGATGACCTCAATTTATTTAATTCGTATAATTTGATGGCACTTTGGAGTGACTACATGTACTGGCAACATGATTACTCATGGTCTAGTGGTTAAGACGATAGACATGGTCTGAGGACTTTAAGGGGGTACCGTGGCCGAGCGGTTTAGGTCATTGACTCGCAATCATAGGTGAAAACTTGGGGTTGCAGGTTCGAACCTCCCCACGGCTACAGTACCTGTGCCCTTGGGCAAGGCACTCAACCACACTTGCTACATCCTTCGGAAGGGATGTAAAGCCGTTGGTCCAGTGTGTTAGGTAATGGAAACGCACTCTAAAGATCCAAGAGCATTCTTTCGTGAAGAGCAAAGGGGATCATCCCCGGTGTCTCTGGCCATTTCTAATTCTTCATGGGTTTCCTCACGCTTGCGAGTGACAGTGCAATGAGCACTATTGAGGAATCCTTGGTATGAATACCAGAAATAATAATAATAATAATAATAATAATAATAATGATGTAGGTTCAAACCTCACCCTTGTCATTGGATTTGAAATGCAATGTGTAATACCGATTGCTCCGTCCAACAGAGCTGATTGAAACAGTGGTAAACGTAGACGGGGAGAAGTACAAAGTGATGACGTCAGAGGGGATGCGGTGCAAAGAGAAAAAACAATTGTTGGGTCTTTAAAAAGTTGCACAAAAGTGGCTAACATGTACGGCATTTTTTCCAAAACAGTACAGTATCTCTTTTTGACAAAGGCTAGGTGGACACTTCGTCTGAAACTGTTTGAAACTTTCATTTAATATCTTCTTAAAATAATTCACAGGTGCTGAACACCATCCATAATGTAAAAATGCAGTAACTCTTCAAAGATTACAAGTTGCTGGCTGCACATCTTCGACAGTCTCACCAGTACTCTGCAGAGAGTAAGGAATACATTGTCTTTCTTCAACTTTTAATACATGTAATGTTTAGACAGCATCACAAGTAAAGAAATCCCTCGGCGGCATCAACAGAAGATTAAAGACGTACACCGACTCCAAGTGTTGAAGTCAATCAAACCAAAGTGTTAGCAAAGACATCGTAAATTATGAAAGCCGGTACGCTTGTCAGTTCTGTGGTGTGGTGTTGAAAAACTTCCTGAAAACTTGTTTTTAAAAAAAACAGGAGAGACCATCTGCCTTCAGTCAATGTGTTGAGATATTTAGGCATACTGCTGATCGTTTAGTGCATAACCCATACTGTGGAGCAGCGACAACTGTATGCAGTGCTATCAAACATGTAAAAACATTATGAAGACATTTGTGCCAAATGTTCAACATCCAGGCACATACATGTATCAGAACACACGCAGGTATGATGTCCACGAGAAATGTTAAAGATAATACATGTAGTAAGTTTAAAGGCGATTTCTTAAAGACACAAAGATTGGCCAAATCAACCAAGCGTTCATGTGCATGCAGCTACTGTGATAAGACATTTACACGGACTAGTGACTTGAAGGCGCATATCAGAACTCATACTGGTGAGAAACCGTATGCATGTGCCCACTGTGGTGAAACATTCACACAGAATGGTGCCTTGAAGAGACACATGAGAATACATACTGGTGAGCGGCCGTATGCATGCAGCTATTGTGGTAAGACATTCACAGAGAGAGATAAACTGAAGCAACACATCAGAAACCATACTGGTGAGCGACCATACGCATGCAGACAATGTGATAAGACATTCGTACAGAGTGGGCACTTCAGGGAACACATGAGAATTCATACTGGTGAGCGACCATATGCATGCAGCCACTGTGGTAAGACATTCACGCAAAGTAGTCATTTGAAGAAGCATATCAGAACCCATACTGGTGAGCAACCGTATGCATGTGACTACTGCAGTAAGACATTCACAGAGTGCGGTACCTTGAAGAAACACATTAGAACCCATACTGGTGAGCGGCCGTATGCATGCAACCACTGTGATAAGACATTCACACAGAGTTGTGTCTTAAAGGCACACATGAGAACTCTTTCTGGTGAGAGGCCGTATGCATGCAGCCACTGTGATAGGACATTCAAACAGAGTGGTCACTTGCAGACACACTTAAAAACTCATACTGGTGAGCGGCCTTATGTATGCAGCCACTGTGGTAAGGCATTCTCGCAGAGTAGTAACTTGAAGAAACACATCGGAACCCACATGCATGTGACCACTGTGATGACTTAAAGAGACGCATAAGAACTCATACTGGTGAGCAACTGTATATGGGTCTGTCCACAGTAATGGGGTACATTTGAAAAATAAGTCAATAATTCCTTTCAGATGTCTTTAGTTTATCTCAGAAATATAGAAATGTCCTTGTTTTGTTCTCAGGAGATACCTTTTGCCCAAAAAGTTAAGAAATTGCTGCCACAACATACATTTTTGAAAAGCTTGTGTACAAATTTTCCTATTACGTAAGTAACATGGACAGACAATTTTGTGACATTTTTTCCCGTCTTTGTTACATGCGTAATAGGAAAATTTGTGCACGAGGTTTTCACAAATGTATGTTGTAGGACTATTTTTCTTACTCCTTGGTGAAAAAGTTATTTGCTCAGTTTAGCTTGATAATTTAAAGATAAAATTAAGACATTTGAAGTGAACTGGGACCTAAGATCTTGAATATTACAGAATTGTACCCCATTACTGTGGACAGACCCACATTCATGTATCCATTGCGATAAAACGTTCACAGAAAGTGGTGCCTTGAATAGACACATGAAAACACTACTGGTGAGTGGCCATACATGTATGCATGCAACCACTGTGGTAAGGCATTCACACCGAGTAGTAACTTAAAGTCGCATATCAGAACCCATACTGACGAGCATTCAGTAATTCACATGTAACATAAACTTTAATTTGTGAGCTTACTGCCTACCACATTTCAATGTAGTTGTATAAGGTTGTAGCCTAGGAGCCAAATTTAAGCTTTTGAATCTCTGAAAGTACCTGAAAATTTGGCCTGACTGGCTAAGTCCTTAACAATCCGGACTGAAGCCTCGATGCAGGTCAGTATTGACCATGAATTCAGGTACATTTATTTTTTAAGGAGTATGACCAAACTAATATGAACATTTATTCACATTTGTATCGAAGTATATGTAGTTATACTTATACATTACCATAACATTTGGTGAAGACCACTAGTGTTAGGATATTTTCTAAATCAAAATTTATATATTTCCTTAAACAAAAGCCTTTTGTCTTTATTCTAGTTTGATTTACATTTTTATGGACTACAAATTGACATACATGTAGTATGTACACACCAGCATATATATACATGTACCGGTATGCAAGTAGTAAACAATTAAGCTCATGAAATAGACCTGTAGTATACTGTACCTCATACACGTACCGGTATGTCGTTTGCAGTGGATTTTATGACGTTAGCGGTACATACATGTAGGCGTAGGAGAAGGGGGGCTGTGGTCCAATGCGTGACATGTACCGGTATTTTACTGGAGTTTCCAAAATGAAACAAGTGTAATGTAAAAACAACACTTGCATAATTTTGCCAGATGATACATTATGATCCAAACGATTTGCACTGTCTGCCATACATTGTGGCTGAAACACCAAAAACTGCATTCCATATTATTGAAACCATTGCTGTTTCTCATAAATAAAATGCTGTTAATTAATACTTCACTAAAAACCTGTAGAAACTGCACACATTAAAGGCACAGGCTTGTCAGCAATGCGCGCGCGTCAAATTCGTGCCACGAAATACACAGCTGCATGCCTTTGCTATGGAGCTGCGTATTTCGGGGCAAGAATTTGGCGAGCGCATTGCAGACGAGCCTGTGCCTTTAACTGATTCGGGCCTCGCCAATTTGAAACAAAAAATTGATTTGGAGAGTCTAGTATCATTTTCTGACAAGGGCTAGCTAAGACGGTCTGCAATATATTTAAAACTATTCATTTTCCTAATTTGTTTCCATCTTTTAAATTCTTCATAGATGCTGAACACCATCCAAAATAAAAATGCAGTAAACCCTTCAAACATTTCAAGTTTCTGGCTGCATATCTCCGACAGTCCCACCAGTACTCTGCAGAGTGATACGGTGTAATTACTTGAGAAGAGTCTCTAGAATATATTGTCTTCTTTCAACTTCAATACATGTTATGTTCAAACAGCTTCACAATTTAAGAAATCTACATTGTATACTGGTGAGCCAACCATATGCATGTGACTATTGTGGCAAGACATACTCAAAGAGCAGTAACCTGAAGACACATACGAGAACCTATACTGGTGAGCGACCGGATGTATGCAGGCACTGTAGTAAAGCATTCAAATGGAGTAGTCGATTAAAGGTACATATCAGAACCCATGTGGCAAGACATACCCAAAGAGCAGTAACTTGAAGACACATACGAGAACCTATACTGGTGAGCGACCGGATGTATGCAGGCACTGTAGTAAAGCATTCAAAATGAGTCACTTGAAGTCGCATATCACAACTCATACTGGCGAGCAACCGTATGCATGTGACCACTGTGGTAAGGCATTCACCCTGAACAGTTACTTGAAAAGACACATGCGAACTCATACTGTTACTGGTGAGCGGCCATTTGCATGCAGCCACTGTGATAAGACATTCACACGGAGTAGTGACTTGAAAAGACACATGCGAACTCATACTGGTGAGCGGCCATATGCATGCAGCCACTGTGATAAGACATTCACAGAGCATGGTCACCTGAAGACACATGTGAGAACCCATACCGGTGAGCGACCATATGCATGCAGCCACTGTGGTGAGACATTCACACGGAGTAGTGAATTGAAAAGACACATGCGAACCCATACTGGTGAGCGGCCATATACATGCAGCCACTGTGATAAGACATTCACATTGAATGGTACCTTGATGACACACATGAGAATCCATACTGGTGAGCGACCCTATGCATGTAGCAACTGTGATAAGGCATTCACAAAGAGTACCACCTTGAAGAGACACATGAGAACCCATACTGGTGAGCGACCGTATTCATGCAGCCATTGTGGTAGGGCATTTACAGAGAATAGTCAATTAAAGTTGCATATTAGAACCCATACTGGTGAGCAACCGTACGCATGCGATCACTGTGGCAGGAAATTCACACATAGCAGCAACTTGAAGACACACATAAGAACCCATACTGGTGAGCGGCCCTATGCATGCAGCCACTGTTATATGACATTCACACGGGGTATTGATTTGAGGACACATACGAGAACCCATACTGGTGAGCGACCCTATGCATGTGCCTGCGGCCAGACATTCTCACACAGTGGCAACTGGAAGAGACACATGAGAACCCACACTGGTGAGCGGCCGTATTCATGTAGCCACTGCGGTAAGACATTCACAGACAGTAATGAGTTAAGGAGACACATGAGGATCCATACTGGTGAGCGGCCATATTCATGCAGCCACTGTGATAAGACATTCTTATTGAGTGGTACCTTGATGACACACATGAGAACTCATACTGGTGAGCGGCCTTTTTCATGCAGCCACTGTGGTAAGGCATTTACACAGAGTAGTAACTTGACGACACACATGAGAACCCATACTGGTGACCGGCCTTTTTCATGCAGCCACTGTGGTGAGGCATTCACACAGATTAGTCAATTGAAGAAACACAGGAAAACCCATACTGGTGAGCGGCCATACACGTATGTATGTAACCACTGTGGTAAGGCATTCACACAGAGTGGTCATTTGAAGTCACATATCAGAACCCATACTGGCGAGCGGCCGTATGCATGTGCCCACTGTGTGGCGACATTTACACAGAGTGGCACCTTGAGGAGACACATGAGAACCCATACTGGTGAGCTGCCACATGTACATATATGCAAGCACTGTGACAAGACATTCACAGAGAGTAGTCACTTGAAGACGCACATGAGAACCCATACTGGTGAGAGACCGTATGCATGCAGCTACTGTGATAAGACATTTACACGGAGTAATATATTAAAGTTGCATATCCGAACCCATACTGGTGAGCGGCCCTATGTATGCAGCCACTGTGATAATACATTCATATCTAGTGGTGACCTGAAGACGCATGCGAGAACCCATACTGGTGAGCGGCCCTATACATGCAGCCACTGTGATAAGACATTCACACAGAATAGTAACTTAAAGAGACACATGAAAACCCATACTAGTGAGCGGCCATATTTATGCAGCCACTGTGGTGAGGCATTCACACAGAGTGGTAACTTAAAGAGACACATGAAAACCCATACTGGTGAGCGGCCATGCAGCGACTGTGGTAAAAGACATTCACACGGAGTAGTATCTTGAGGACACGCATGAGAGCCCATACTGGTGAGCAACCCTACATGTACATGTATGTGTTTGCAGCTACTGTGGTGAGACATTCACAAGTGGTGCCTTGAAGGCACACATGTAACCCATAGGGGCCGTCCATAAAGTATACTCACGGAGAGGCGGGGGGCTTGGAGCCAATGAGTACACCCAACGTTAAAGTATACGGGTAACGTCACAAATGTTGCGTACATGAAGGAAAGGGGGGGGGGGGGGGGGGGGGTGGTATGTGTGTCTAAAAACATTGGCATTTGGTGCGTACGTACTTTATAGACGTCCCCATACTAGTGAGCGTCCTGACCAGGTATATATGCAGCCACTGTGGTAAGGCATTCGCACAGTCATTTGAAGTCGCGTATGAGAACCCATACTGGTGACTGTGAGCAACCATATGCATGTGACCACTGTGGAGAGATATTTACCGGTACATGTACATTTGTACGTAGTGTCATGAAGAGACACACGAGAATCCGTACTGGTGAGCAACCAGTTTAACATATTCAGTACAAACTTACCATTATAATTAACAAACTTGAAATCAAGAGGTCACTGCGAGTTTCACTGCCTTCAGTTTTAGCTTATACTTAGGGATTAAAAGTAGGTTTGGCCAGTCTTAAACATGCGTTTAAAACCGGCGTCGAGTTGTTTTTGTTCGATCGCGTGCGTTGCGTGTAATGCAAGTGTGTTGTACGCACACGCAGACGACCGGGTACTTGTCACAGTGCACAATTTGCTTTCGGGAGCGTGCAGTTTGTGTGTGCGTGTGCGTGTTCCATACGCGCTGACCAGGGCGCGGCTGTGAGCCAGGCTCAAAAGTGTTTAAGACTGACTGGGCATTTATCGCTCATTTAAAACTGCCCACGTGATGTTTCAGATTTGTAAAGAAGTAAATATGACGGATGTTATGATATAAAAATCTCATGTCCCATGAGGTAAGCCCCGGGGAATTATGGGTAAAAATATGTGACCTGGTCTCGCGCCTTTAAAATCTGTGTTCAGTCTGAACGAAAAAAGCTGTTTAGCTGAACTCGTGGAGTGGTAACTTAAAGCTGCATATGGGTCTTTCTATAAATTAGGGGTCCAGTGTTGGTGTCCCCCCGTTACATTTTACATCTTGTTTTTGTAAATTCAGGACACATTCTTTAAATACTTTCCATCTCAAAGAGTGAGTACATAAAGTACAATTCATACAAAATGGTTTAAAAGCCATTTTAATGATTTTTGTACGAAAAATAACACATATCAGGTGTAACGGGGGACACCAAATGTCACACTTTTGGACCCCTAATTTATAGAAACACCCATATGAGAACACATACTGGATAACAAAACTACATTCTTTTTTTTGTGTTGGTGCAAGACGAATCTGCTTGATTACAATTTACGCTCTTACCCAGCGAGCAGCATTGTGTATGGCGCCCTCTTCTGGCAATTGTCGGTGATAGTTGGTTAGGGCACGGCGGTTAGTGAAAAATATTACAGTTTAAAACCAGTTTTCTTTATTTGTTCGGTTGAATGGTGAAATCAGAAAAAAGCTGCAGAAACTGTTCATAGACATATCATATATTAAAGGCAATGCTTGTCAGCAATGCGCGCGCGCCAAATTCGTGCCACGAAATATGCAGCTCCATGCCTTTGCTACACGGAGCTGCGTATTTCGTGGCACGAATTTGGCGCGCGCATTGATGAAGAGCCTGTGCCTTTAACCGACTTGGGCCTCACCAAGTTAAAAAATGGCATTGATTTGGAGGTATCATTTTCTGACAAGGGCTAAGATGCTGTACAAATATGTAAATTGTTCTGATTTGTTCGTGTTTTCTTTTCATTTTTTGCAGATGCTGAACAGTTTCTTGAAGTCCCATAGTATCAGAACCCATACTAGAGAGCGACCACACGCATGCAGGAAACTGTGGTAAAGCATTCAAATGGAGTAGTCAATTAAAGGTACATATCAGAACCCATGTGGCAAGACATACCCAAAGAGCAGTAACTTGAAGACACATACGAGAACCTATACTGGTGAGCGACCGGATGTATGCAGGCACTGTAGAAAAGCATTCAAAATGAGTCACTTGAAGTCTCATATCACAACTCATACTGGCGAGCAACCGTATGCATGTGACCACTGTGGTAAGGCATTCACCATGAACAGTTACTTGAAAAGACACATGCGAACTCATACTTGTGAGCGGCCATATGCATGCAGCCACTGTGATAAGACATTCACACGGAGTAGTGACTTGAAAATACACATGCGAACTCATACCGGTGAGCGGCCATATGCATGCAGCCACTGTGATAAGACATTCACACGGAGTAGTGACTTAAAAAGACACATGCGAACTCATACCGGTGAGCGGCCATATGCATGCAGCCACTGTGATAAGACATTCACATTGAATGGTACCTTGATGAAACACATGAGAACCCATACTGGTGAGCGGCCATATGCATGCAGCCACTGTGATAAGACATTCACAGAGCATGGTCACCTGAAGACACATGTGAGAACCCATACTGGTGAGCGACCCTATGCATGCAGCCACTGTGATAATACATTCACACAGAGCAGTGACTTGAAGGGACACATGAGAACCCATACCGGTGAGTGGCCATACGCATGTAGCCACTGTGGTAAGAAATTCACACTGGAAAGTCAGTTGAAGAGACACATGAGAACCCATACCAGTGAGCGGCCCTATGCATGCAGCCACTGTATTAAGGCATTTAAATGGAGTAGTCACTTAAAGGTACATATCAGAACCCATACTGGTGAGCGGCCATATGCATGCAGCCACTGTGATAAGACATTCACAGAGCATGGTCACCTGAAGATACATATGAGAACCCATACTGGTGAGCGACCATATGCATGTAGACACTGTGATAATACATTCATACAGAGCAGTGACCTAAAGGGACACATGAGAACCCATACCGGTGAGCGGCCATATGCATGTAGCCAATGTGGTAAGGCATTCAAATGGAGTAGTCAATTAAAGATACATATCAGAACCCATACTGGTGAGCAACCATATGCATGTAGCCACTGTGATAATACATTCACACAGAGCAGTGACTTAAAGAGACACATGAGAACCCATACTGGTGAGCGGCCATACGCATGTAACCACTGTGGTAAGAAATTCACTCTGAGTAGTAAGTTTAAGAGACACATGAAAACACACACTGGTGAGCGGCGTTATGAATGCAGCTACTGTGGTTGGACATTTACACAGAGTGATACCTTTAAGAGACACATGAGAACCCATACTGGTGAGCGGCCATATGCATGCAGCCACTGTGGTAAGAAATTCACAAAGAGTGATACCTTGAAGGGACACATGAGAACCCATACTGGTGAGCGGCCATATGCATGCAGCCACTGTGATAAGACATTCACACGGAGTAGCCACCTGAAGACACATTTAAGAACCCATACTGGTGAGCAGCCATATACATGCAGCCACTGTGGTAAGGCATTCACATCAAGTGGACAATTAAAGTTGCATCTCAGAACCCATACTGGTGAGCGGCCATACGCATGCGGTTACTGTGATAAGACATTCACACAGAGCAGTAACTTAAAGAAACACATGAGTACCCACACAGGTCAGCAACCATATGCATGTAGCCACTGTGATAAGACATTCACACTGGGAAGTCAGTTGAAGAGACACCTGAGAACCCATACCAGTGAGCGGCCCTATGCATGCAGCCACTGTATTAAGGCATTTAAATGGAGTAGTCACTTAAAGGTACATATCAGAACCCATACTGGTGAGCGGCCATATGCATGCAGCCACTGTGATAAGACATTCACACAGAGCAGTGACTTTAAGAGACACATGAGAACCCATACTGGTGAGCGACCATATGCATATAGCCACTGTGATAATACATTCACACAGCAGTGAGCGGCCAGACGCATCTAGCCATTGTGGTAAGAAATTCACTCGGAGTAGTCAGTTTAAGTGACACATGAGAACACACACTGGTGAGCGGCGTTATGAATGCAGCTACTGTGGTGGGACATTTGCACAGAGTGGTACCTTGAAGAGACACATGAGAACCCATACTGGTGAGCGGCCGTATGCATGCAGCCACTGTGGTAAGACATTCACAGAGAGTGATACCTTGAAGGGACACATGAGAACCCATACTGGTGAGCGGCCATATCCATGCAGCCACTGTGATAAAACATTCACACGGAGTAGCCACTTGAAGACACATTTGAGAACCCATACTGGTGAGCAGCCATACATGTATACATGCAGCAACTGTGGAAAGGCATTTGCAGTGAGGGGACAATTAAAGTTGCATCTCAGAACCCATACTGGTGAGCGGCCATACGCATGCGGTCACTGTGATAAGACATTCGCACAGAGCAGTAACTTAAAGAGACACATGAGTACCCACACAGGTGATTAACTATATGCATGTAGCCACTGTTATAAGACATTCACACAGAGTGGTGACTTGAAGAGACACCTGAGAACACACACTGGTGAGCGGCCTTATGTATGCAGCCACTGTGGTGAGGCATTCACACAGAGTAGTCATTTGAAGTCGCATATATAAGACCCCATACTGGTGAGCAACCGTATGCATGCGACAACTGAGGAGACATTTGTCACGGGCTCTAGAAAAATGAGTCACAAGTCGCGCTGGCTAGTATTCTTTTTGCGACCATAAAAAGAAATCCGCGGCAAATCCACGCTCAATTAAATACCAAAACCCAATGGAAATTCCTGGCGGTGCCCAGATACCGCCTGGAATGTCTGTGTTCCCCCTGGAATGTCTGTGTTACGCCTGGAATTTATTTTGTGTTTAGGTATTTTAATGAGCGTAGAAATGCCACAGATTTCTTTTTATGGTCGCAAAAAGAATACTAGCCAGCGCGACTTGTGACTTATTTTCCTAGAGCCCGTCACATTTAGTGTAACATATTCAGTACGAACTTACCGTTATCATATATAAGAGGTCACTGCTTGCTACTTTTGCAACTGCAGTTGTAATGTATGAATGGTATTTATATAATATTGGATGGCTTTGAGGGTGATATGAGAATATACCGCACGAGTCATGAAAATACGGAACAAGCCGAAGGCGAGTTCGATATTTTCATGACGGCGAGTTCGGTATTTTCATGACGAGTGCGGTATATTCTCATATCACCCGAAAATACATCCAATATTATTATTGTTATATAAAATGAAGCTTTGTTTTGAAAGATTTCTGCAAGATTTTTGTCTGTTTGTTGTTGAAAACGTCAGTTTACAAATGCATGCGCTTTTGTTACTGTTGTACAGTATTTTTTGTTACTGTACTCTGGCGCGCATTGCACACACACTCAATCCATTCCCTCGATCTATGACGCACGCGTGTGTTCGTGGTGTGCCCAACGTTCACGCACATCAAATCTGGGCTCTGTGCTGCACAGTAACAGAAACGCACGGTGTCCGCAAAAGCCTCATTTTATATAATAATAGTCTATACCGCAACTTGAATCACTAAAGAAAAAAACCCATGAAAAAGTGACTGACCTAGTCTCTAAAAATTGGGAATCTAGTCAAGATTTGTCGCCATGATATAGAAAAGTATAAATGATATCCAGGTATATTCAACTTGTTTTTAAATGCTCTGTTTTAATTTTGCTGTTTGACTACATGTACAAAGAGTGTTAGGATGTTTCCAGAAAATATATTTCATTCTGACTTAACAATCGTATAAAACTACATCCCTAAAATGAAAACATTTGAATGTGGAAGCAAGGATGTTGGTGTATTTTACTATACTAATATATGGTGAATAAATCACTTCAGTGGTCTTTTTTCGATATACCTAGAAATATAAGGATTGAGAATGCAAAATTTCAGAATAGTAATGCGAAAAAATATGATGCATGATCATGTAGTATCAAAATCTGAACACCAATGGAAAAAAATTGAAGGCTAAAAAATGTGATCTGGTCCGGCTCCTTTAGGTAGTCTTACTCAAAGAACAGAGGGGTTTGTTCCAACTACATACAGGGTTGTAACGAATCCCCCTCTGCTCGTCTCAAACTGCCCTTGAGTCCCAAGTCAACAAGCGTAAACACGTTTAAGGAGCACCTCTCTCAAAATCTGTAATTGTTTTGCGATTGTATTTTTAATCAATTAATCTTGTTGTTTTAATGTTTATTTTTTAAATATTTTAACTGTTAACTGGGACCTATGGGAGAACAGTTTTTATAAACTGAATATACATGTATGTTCCCCAGTATAAATAAGAAATAAATAAATAAACAAATAATAATTAAGTCGAGCCAAACTGCCTTCGGGTCCCAAATCAAGTCAAATGGCCTCCGAGAGTCAAGTCAGTTCAAGTCAAGTAGTATTTTTTTCAAGTTAATTTCAAAATAAGTGTAAACCCTGAATCTTGCATTCGTGTAGGGTATTTATGTTCTGGCCAACAATGCATCATTTAAAAGAAAGCTTTAGTTTTGAAAAACAATTCTGTCCTTAAAATGACGACAAATGCATAAAAAAATTCATTTTTCGCAGACCTAAGTCAAAAAATGTACAAGTCCAAGTCAAGTTGAGTCATTTAAGGATCGAGTCTCGAGTCAAGTCCAGTCATTTGAGGTTCAAGCCAAAGTGAAGTCAGTGAAAATCGGGTCGACTTAAGTCCTCTACGTACAGTGAAAATATGTGCAACCATGCATGTCCTCAAGGAACAAAGAAACTGCCCCACGAAATGGTGGCTATTCAATACGGTCTATAGGCAGATTTTGTAACCTGGTAACTGCTGATGGCCGGTCATGATGCTGGTAAATGGGTAGTAAATGTACGGGACGTCCTCGACGATCTATGCTAGCCTAGTGGGATTTTTAGGTACGTAAACTGACTTTGTTATATTAATATTCGACGATTGTGAAGGTTTTCATGCTATGTGATAATGGTAAAGATTAAATTTTGTTCTGGGTCTTTTACCTACTTCTGTGGGATTTGTGGGTCGAGTAAAATGGGTGAATTTGGGAAAAGGAGACTTGTTTTGAGATTCCTTCCTTGGAGGGGGCGGGGTCCTTAAAGGCAGAGGCTCGTCAGCAATGCGCGCGCGCCAAATTCGTGCGACGAAATATGCAGCTCCATGCCTTTGCAATAAAGTTGTGTATTTCGTGGCACGAATTTGACGCGCATATTGCTGACGAGCCTCTGCCTTTAAAGGAACAACTTAAGAATTGAGTAACCATGCATCTTTCTAATGCAAATGTTGTTTTCTCTTTCAGACTGAAGGAGTCGTGTCCTGGATAACGGCGGCTTCTTGGAACAGGTAAATCCGTTAAAACTCTTCAGGATTTTATGAAAGATTTTTGTTGCGAATTTGAGGGAGAAACTTGGTTTGTGATTCCTTGCTTGAAGGGGCTTTGAACCATCTTAAGAATCAGTAACCATCCTTCTAATCTGGTTGTTCTTTTGTCTTTCAGAATGGACTAGTGTGACGGCAGCTTTTTATATCAGGTAAATTGCAGATCTGTTAAAACCCTAAAGAAATTCCAAAAAAATATATGTAAAGAAATGGGAAGTTGATCATGGCTTCAGACCTTGTGTGCAAAACATATGAGACCGGCTGAACATTTCCTCACAATCGTAAATTTTTCCCACTAAAAATATTAGGTTTTCCATCAAATTTGCACTTACCGATGCTTGGTAAGTAATTTAAAAATCTAAATAGTTCTGATCAACTTCTTAACTCTTACCTAGAATTCTCTTATTTAATCCACATAGGAACAATTAAATTACCACAAAACAATAATTCAACAAATTGAAGCCATTTTGAACGATCATGGTTAGGGTTTTGGGAACCTTTTATTTATTTCATTAACAGCAATACTTTGTCTTTTCTCCTCAGGTTTTGATCACCAGCCAAGGATCCAGTTTAAATGTAAGTATCATATAGTCTCTATTGTAACTTTAAAGGTGTATTGTTTGTGCTTAGGGCCAATTTTACCATGAATATCTGGGCAATTCTCAGTTTGATGTTAATGATAACAGTACTGGAGTACATTTGCTACTAAAGTAGGTCCCTATTTTTCTGTGTGGAGAGAGGTAATTTACGGTAAAATGCCTTGCCCAAAGGCACATCTACAACCTTTTGAATTAACCAAGGTATTGAAGACATGACACTAGACTGTTTGGATATCAAAATTTCATAGTAAAATTGGCCCTGAGCACGTAAATTTAAGGAAAAACTGACCTCTAAAAATTTAAATCCTGTGGCAAATATTAAAACTAAAACAAAATTGGAATATGTGGCCAGTGACATTTAAGAAACTTGGCTTGAGAGATGAACATTTATCCATACATAAACTGCATTTTTTGGGGTATTTTTTTCGTATACATTGAACAAAGATTTTAAGGAAATTACCTTTCTGGAATCAACACATAATGTAATTTTAAGATATACTTCCCACTTGCACTTTTGTCGCAAATGTTGCTTTTCTGTAGAAAAATCACGTTTTCTTCTTCAAAAATTGTTTTCAGTTAGTGCACAAGATAACCATTCACGCGCGCACGCAGCGCCCTCTGTTGTCGCGCTTACGCACAGACCGCTCGCCACGTCATTTTGTGCATTACTTTATGCAGTAATTTTATCATTTATTTATCTCAGAAATGCAACATTTGCGACGGAAGTGTCAGTGGGAAGTATATCTTAGAATTGAATAAGCTATCGATTCCAATATATAAATTCACCCAAATCCGTGTTCAATGTATATGAGAAAAAAAAATATCATTTTTTTGAAACCATTATTTTTGAAAAATTTAAAGCTGAGTTAAATAACTAAAATATTGGCCTTTTTGCAAATTCATTGCTTGAGAAAGTGGTGGCAAAATCAGTGTACACAAATTTCTGGTATCCTTCAATAATAGCGCATTTCATGTCTCTTGACATCTCAATGCGTTTTACAACTATCGGGAACCACCTCAAGCCAGAGACACTGGGGAAAATTCCCCTTCTCTTCCAAAAGAATGTTCTAGGATCTTTAAGGTGCATTACACAACACTGGACCTACAGTAGGGCTTTACATCCTATCCACAGGATGGAGCAAGTGCCTTGCTCAAGGGCACAAATACCTCAAGTAGTCTGAAAACCACAACCTTCGGGTGTTTCAACCTGAAGTTTGTGAGTGAATGACCCAAACTGCTCAGCCATGATACTTATAACTCATTCTGCAAATTACCTGCACTATGCTAATGGAAGAAATTGCATTGTATTTTTATCCGTATATAATCGTGAAGACGAAATCTGTGCATATCAAGTTGAATTTGCGAAAAGGCTACATGAATAAGAACATCGTACAGACTTGACCTACTCATCTGTGTAAATAGTCGGAAGGTTCCATGTTTTTCCCCCTTATTTTTGGCATGTAAGGTTAAAACAAACTTTACTTTTTGCATATTTGTGCCGAATTTACTTGCTGAAGTGGTTAAAATTGGAGGTCAGTTGAATTCCTTATTTTTAACTTGTGCTACAGACATTCCATTATGCTCTTTCCAGCCGATTACAAACTGCATGTTTACAACATGAACTTATGTTGGCCATTATTCCAGCAAATGCATCAACATTCGCTGTCAGTATAGGTATCCATTTACTCCTGGGTGCTTTGCGCAATCATCTAAACACCATAAACAAATTTGTGTACATTTTTAAAGTTTAACTAAAATAACCTGGTTTATGACGAAAGAATTTATTATTCAATTATCACTTAGACCTGTAGAAAACCAGAGCTGCCAACACTCCCGGATTTGGGGAAGACATCTGGGAAAACAGGTTCATTCAGTGACTCCAAACACATCTAAATCTTTTGGGTAAATTTAAGATTTTTCCCTTATAAAATTTCTGCAGGTTAAAGTTTTCTTTAAGTACAAAGTGATGATTGAGTACTAAATTCCTGCGTTTATTGTACTCGGCTCTTTACAGTTTTTTTCATTAAGCCAGATATCGGTTCAAAAATTTGTTTAGGAGTTTCAGATTTTGGTGAAAATTAAATGTTTTCTGGATAATGCGTGCTGTAACATTTTACAATAAGTTTAAATAAAACTAAAAATTGTGGAAATTTTCTCGTCAACGCTAGTGATCACATAAACTCGAAAATGTATTTTTTTGGATAGCACATATACTTAATTTCCAGCTAAAACGCACTTTTAACAAGAGAATTTTAACTGAAACTTAATTTTCAGTTTTGGTGTGAAACGAAAGCCATTGTAAAATGTGTTGATATGGCATTATTTTTATTTTTCAGATATGGCAGCTCACGAGGCCACAAGCAGTTCGGTTCCAGACGGAATACGCGTTAGTTGTCGAATCTTTTCGAGAATCATGGCTTTGGTACGTCGTAATCGGGAATAAATTGTTTTGTCAATTGGGTATGTATACAGAAAACTTGAGAAAGTAAATTTTCAGCTTATCGTCATGTTTTTACTGACAATCTGTGACTTAATTGTGATTTACAAGTTACAAATGTTGTGTTTTACTGATTTTTTTCTTGAAATTGCTGTTATCGTTTGTAATTATATTTTCTTGTTTTACAGTGGGTGTTTAATAAATCATTTTAATTGCATTTCTTTGTACACCATTTTTATTAATGTTTTCTTTAACAGTTAGAGGGAAACCTCCACTTCAATACATTAGAAAATCGGACAGGGGGTGACCCCTGTTCGATTTTCAAATTATAATTATGGTCCACCGTGCCCTGGACTATCTGTAAAGACAATAGCAATTAGGACCTTGCATAAATTAAGTTAATGAACATTTTACTTGAATATATTACTTGGTTTAATTATTGGAGTACAGAATAAAATGAGACTTGTTTACAAATGAAACTTTGGTTGTCAGTGACTTTTATTTTGACTTATATGGAAGTTACTTTAACTATATTTAAATAAGATTGTTTACAAACAACTTACTATATTTGTTAAAGTACATTTATAACAATGCTACAAGAGAAATATATACAATTGGTTGTTGCTAAATGAAGACAAGAATATTAAGTACAAGTCAATGTTTACAAACTGTTAGTCATTTTTTGAGAGAATAATTTGAGCAAGTTTTGGTTTGTTTACAAACTGATAGTCATTTTTTGAGAGAATAATTTGAGCAAGTTTTGGTTTGTTTACAAACTGATAGTCATTTTTGAGACACTGAAGAGTTGTGTGCTTAGGGATGGATAGAAGATTCAATGTTTACAAACTGTTAATCAATCTTTGGAGAGAGGCTTGAAGACATTGAAGAGTTGTGCTTAGGAACTGACTGTAGGATGGATAGAAGATTTTTTCTTCTGTTGATTCAATGTTTACAAACTGATAGTCATTTTTGAGACACTGAAAAGTTGTGTGCTTAGGGACTGATAGATGGAAGGTTCAGTTGAGTTGATTCAATGTTTACAAACTGTTTTTGGAGAGAGGCCTGGACAGCAGAGCTGCTTCTTGTTGCTTTGGGTTTTTTTTGGATCTCTGTGGCAGAAGGTTCAATCATCCTGATTTCTTCAACTTGTGTCTGCGGGGGAAAAGTAAAAGGTTTTAAACAGTATAGTAAATCTACAGATGGCACAAATGCAACATTTCCATATTTGTTGAATCAGATAATGTTTTTCTATGCTGTAAACTCAGGCATGCAACTGTGTTACAAGGGAAATGCAAACAAATCTCCGACTTTGTACAGTGTTTTTTAAATTTTCGATGGTGCAGATGAGGAAAAGTTGCATGCCTGTAAACTGCAACTCCTGAAGGCCCAATGGTCATTTTTCGAAAACTGGAGATACTTCATACAGTAAAGAGGGCATTTTGGCAATACAGACCATATTTTCAAGAAAATACCTTTGTCTGGTCTCAAAATAAAAGAAATAAGTTTCAGTTGTTCTGAAGAGATAACTTAGGCCCAAAATGGGTTACAAATAGTGTGACAACATGCCTTTCTAAAAACCCTGTGATCAAATTTCCAATATATGCTCGTAACCGGGACGGACACTTGTGTTACATTTTAGGCCGTCCCAGTTACGAGTGTATATTGGAAATTGGTATACAGGGTTTTTAGAAAGGCATGTTGTCACACTATTTGTAACCCTTGTTGGGCCCAAGTTATCTCTTCAGAACAACTGAACTTATTTCTTTTATTTTGAGACCAGACAAAGGTATTTTCTGAAAAATATGGTATGTGTTGCCAAAATTCCCCTCTTACCGTGGAAAATGCCAGTATATTGGGGCTCACCGTGGGTCAATCTTGGCCACTCTGAAGACGATGCAGTGAGGTCTGCCAAAACAGATCTTTAGCTATTCAGCTCCTGGTCGACATCGCTTGGCACACACGTCTTTGTCACCTGTCACAAATTAAGAAAACATAACGACTACGTTATAAAATGCTGCAAGTTTAGAGAAAATTTAAAGTTGATGAATTTTTCAATTTGGCTGGAAAAATGAAGACACGTTAGGTTGCTTACAAAGATTCACATCTGATTTGTTTAAAATCATGGATTGCCTCGCGCATGGTGGAGTTTACAAATAAACTGCTTTGGAGAAATTAACGTGAAGTGTAGAGCAATTAAAATGCAAGATGAGAGGCATTTCCGCAAATATTTGAATGTGTAGTGGAATCTTCCCCAATGAGTGTTCACTGTATAAACTGCAGGCTACATTCACAATCAGAGTTGATTGGGATGGTAGAGACGACCCTACCGGGGTACATCAGTATGGATTTTCAGCAAAGACAAAAAAGATTCAGAATTTAACTTTGAAACGTACCAAAACAGGTTGGAAACGGGCAAAAATTGTTTTCCTGGTAATTTCCGAGACATTTTTTTAAAAGTCATATATTTTTATGCCGATTCGTGCAAATAACTGCTGGACTAACTCCTTGTGATTAAAAAAAAAAAAATTGTCATAAAATTGACCCAAAATGGATTTGCAGTAAAGATGAACAGAACAATGGACTGTGACTTACTGATACTGTAGGTCAACACTGGCCAGATTTCTTCTCCCAGCAAATCTCAACATGATGGGTGGTGCATATGAACAGTAGCCACAGACTAAAAGGGAAAGAAAATATATAAGTTAACTAAGTTACGGTACTTACAAATCGGAGCTACATGTAAGACTTCAAACCAAATATCTAACACTAAAGTGGAAAATGTGTGGAGGTATGAATGAACTTAATGCATTTTATGAAAGCAGAATTGATCCAAACTCCCCAAAGGTTTGGATATTTGTTTTCAACCACCTATAACTCAATTATTTGTGACCTGTTCATATCATGTAGCATAATAATGGAAGGCTATGAATGAATGAGCAATTTTTTTTTGTATTAAGATTTTGATTAAGGTAAGGAAAGTACACCCAATGTCAGTGTTAACTCATTTCATTCAATGTACGGTATTGGGGCATTCTGGGTAACATCATGATGATTCCATGACCATTATGTGACTTCTAAAAAATTAAACTGGAACTCGGCTTCAGGGAAACACCATTCATGAATAAACATGAGAAAATATTGGGGCATTCTGGGTAACATCATGATGAAACCATGGCCATTATGTGACTTCTAAAAAATAAAACTGGAGCTCAGCTTCAGGGAAACACCATTCATGAATAAACATGAGAAAATATTGGGGCATTCTGGGTAACATCATGATCAAACCATGGCCAGTATGTGACTTCTAAAATACAAAACTGGAACTCAGCTTCAGGGAAACACCATTCATGAATAAAAATGAGAAAATATTGGGGCATTCTGGGTAACATCATGATCAAACCATGGCCACTATGTGACTTCTAAAAAACCAAACTGGAACTCAGCTTCAGGGAAACACCATTCATGAATAAAAATGAGAAAATATTGGGGCATTCTGGGTAACATCATGCTGAAACCATGGCCAGTATGTGACTTCTAAAAAACAAAACTGGAACTCAGCTTCAGGGAAACACCATTCATGAATAAACATGAGAAAATATTGGGGCATTCTGGGTAACATCATGATCAAACCATGGCCACTATGTGACTTCTAAAAAACCAAACTGGAACTCAGCTTCAGGGAAACACCATTCATGAATAAAAATGAGAAAATATTGGGGCATTCTGGGTAACATCATACTGAAACCATGGCCAGTATGTGACTTCTAAAAAACAAAACTGGAACTCAGCTTCAGGGAAACACCATTCATGAATAAACATGAGAAAATATTGGGGCATTCTGGGTAACATCATGCTGAAACCATGGCCAGTATGTGACTTCTAAAAAACAAAACTGGAACTCAGCTTCAGGGAAACACCATTCATGAATAAACATGAGAAAATATTGGGGCATTCTGGGTAACATCATGCTGAAACCATGGCCAGTATGTGACTTCTAAAAAACAAAACTGGAACTCAGCTTCAGGGAAACACCATTCATGAATAAACATGAGAAAATATTGGGGCATTCTGGGTAACATCATGCTGAAACCATGGCCAGTATGTGACTTCTAAAAAACAAAACTGGAACTCAGCTTCAGGGAAACACCATTCATGAATAAACATGAGAAAATATTGGGGCATTCTGGGTAACATCATGCTGAAACCATGGCCAGTATGTGACTTCTAAAAAACAAAACTGGAACTCAACTTCAGGGAAACACCATTCATGAATAAACATGAGAAAATATTGGGGCATTCTGGGTAACATCATGCTGAAACCATGGCCATTATGTGACTTCTAAAAAACAAAACTGGAACTCAGCTTCAGGGAAACACCATTCATGAATAAACATGAGAAAGGGCAAAAGAGTAAATTTAGCTGCAGTGCTCAGTGACATGTAAATAAGCAGCATATTTGCATAATTTTGATTATTAGGCAAGAATAGTGCTTTTAGATGTCAGTATTAATTAATGATGCAGTAACATGTAAATTGAGCAACTTTTGAAAATGGCATATGTGAAATCAGCTGCAGGATTTGAAACCCAAAGATATAGCGCCGTAGGGCAAGATAGACTACTCTACCCTGACCTCCGTAGAAATTCAAGGCACCATTTTAGGAAGCAAACTAGATGCGCCTAATGTCTGTTTGACAGGCCTCCCGTGGATGCTGATTTTTCTCTCATCCCAAGTTTGGTTGTTTTATTTCAATGGTGATTAGGCACCATACCAAATATTGTGTTCGTTACTTTGCCCAATTGCACTCTCATGCAACACCAAGAGAACGATTTGGGTTCATAGGGAAACCTGAAGGAGTATACCAACTGTGCCTTATAGCTCAGCTGGTAGAGCATCTGTCTGGTGAGTCAGAGGTCTTGGGGGAAACCCGAGGGAGTATACCAACTGTGCCTTATAGCTCAGCTGGTAGAGCATCTGCCCGGTGTGTCAGAGGTCTTTGGGGAAACCCGAGGGAGAATACCACTGTGCCTCATAGCTCAGCTGGTAGAGCATCTGCCTGGTGTGTCAGGCGTCTTGGGGAAAACCCGAGGGAGAATACCACTGTGCCTCATAGCTCAGCTAGTAGAGCATCTGCTCGATGTGTCAGACGTCTTGGGGGGAAACCTGAGGGAGTAATGGTAACAGCGCCTTGAGCACCCTGCAGGGTGGATATGTGCGCTATACAAATCTAATAATTATTATTATTATTAGTTCGTTTACTAAAATGGTGCCTTTACATACTTCACTTTATTGAATTGATTTCGCATGGGTGTGCTATCTTGCACTTTTGCTGCTATATCATCTTTGAGGAAGCCCTACCCATGCACACCTATAAGCAGAAGCTAGACAAGTTTTAAAACAGTGGAAAGTCACCATAAATGAGCATCGTATCTGACACATAACGAGTGTTTATTTTGGTGGTGTCTGATGCGAACAAATGGAATATTTTTTTCAAATACTATAATAGTTAGGAGCCATGAGTGATGTTCACTGTAGCAGAATGTTCTTTATGGTGTTCATTATAGCAAATTTCCACTGTAATAAAATTGGAATGATGGCCAAAAACTTACCTCTCCTGTGTTTTCAGTATCCATGGCTAGCACGTCCATTTTTGTAGTGTGTAATATCAAGCTCCACAGTCTGTGGGCTCAATCTCCAATCTGTGAATACAAAAGAAGAAACAAATTAGCAACTGAAAAAAATGCAACCAATCCAGGCATTGACATTAACCAAGGCCACCGAGGTCAATGGCCTTATGCAATGCTGAGTTGGCCCTGATGCCCTATCAAGATACACACATTGAGGCCAAATTTCAATAACCAGTGCACATTAGAATGTTGGCCGTGGTGCCCCTCCAGTTGAAATATGCATAATTCATATTGACGTCGCGTGTGTTTATCCCAGCTGGCAATACGTCACGTGCGCAGTGCAGCTAGTTATCGAACTGTGCGAGTGACGTATTGCCGGCTGGGATTAAACACACGGACGTCAATATGAATTATGCATATTGCACAGCCGGGCTCCTTGACCGAGAAGCGCCACGACGCGTCCAGCATATCAGCTAAGATGGCGTCGACCATAGGGATGCAGGTCACAACGTTGTCCGAATTTTGTCCAATGTTTCCAGACATCGTAGATGGCCAAATTGACGATTCCGTAAGCGTTACCGTTATTTTATGAAACACTAGACTCTCAGGATTGCAATGGTGTATTTGAAAGTGCTCTGGTCTGATGTGCTTCGGACGATATTTGTAGTGGAACTTTGTTAGATTTGAGCAGTTTGAGACTTGGTATTGTCGTACGGACCTCAATTAGGGCTGTGATTTGCGACTGTAATAAGTCAGATTTGAAAAGCGAGCAATTTACAGCCCTATTTTTAGGGCTAAAGCACGTTGTGTCTCAAGCGCCTATGACATAATGACATCACGCAATGTTTACCGCGGTGCATTATGGGTGAAAAGTGGGACGAAATCTCTGCATCTCTAGTTTGCGTGCGTTGTATGCATAGCGCCTAGCGTATTATAGTCTAATAAATTTACGATTTGACCTAGAACTAATAAACCTTATCGACGTTCTCAATGCATTATGGGATTGGATGACAAAATTGCCCGGCCAAATGTGCATAAACCTATGAGGCGGACACCAACTCGGCAACTTTTTTACTCATTTTCACAAAAACCAAAAAGAGTTCAAGAATCAACTTCCCACCACTTTATCTTTGACACATATCAAACATTCTGACAAACATGTCCCGAAACAGAAATGTTGCAAATGCGAGAAATCATCGGGGATTCCCTTCGTATCGGTAGAGTCCGAGTACCACGCTCGCAGCTCAGTATGCGCTATGCAACACACGCCGTATCGGCACGGCGCTGAACAGATTGAGTGTGCTGCACTGCGAGTCCGTGTACACAGACTCCCCCACCAATATCAATTTTTAAAAATCGTTTTTAAAAATGCATATCGTCAGAAATGATGCTTTATTTTCAGTTCCTATTTAAAAGGTTTGAATTGCACAATGTTGTGATATTTTAGAGGATGTTTTTCAAGATGCGCTATTTCAGAAACGGCAGGAATGTGTTGTGAAACTCAACAGTTTTACCAGGGGAGTCCGCACTCACGGACTTGCAGTGCAGCACACTCGATCCGTCCAGCGCCGTGCCGATACGGCGTGTGTTACATAGCGCATACCGAGCTGCGAGCGTGGTACTCGGACTCTACTGATACGAAGGGAATCCCCAAAGATTTCTCGCATTTGCAACATTTCTGTTTCGGGACATGTTTGTCAGAATGTTTGATATGTGTCAAAGATAAAATGGTGGGAGGTTGATTCTTGAACTCTTTTTGGTTTTCGTGAAAATGAGTAAAAAAGTTGCCGAGTTGGTGTCCGCCTTATAGGTTTATGCACATTTGGCCGGGCAATTTTGTCATCCAATCCCATAATGCATTGAGAACGTCGATAAGGTTTATTGCAATAGAAATCATTTTAACATGAATCTAGGCCGAAACATTCAAATAAACAACATATTAAAAAGCTAATTGTTTCTTTTGAGTGGAAAGGTGTTTTTGAAGCCTGGTCTAGGGTGATGTCATGCACACGCTTCGCAGGAAACCTTGCCAAGTTGAATAGCGGTTGAGCAAAGTTCAGACAATTTTAAAAAATAGAGATCTCAATTTTTGGACTTTACTTTTGAGAGGCACATTTTGCCGATCATTGCCTCTGGTACTGCACACCGCGTGAAAATACAGATATTTCAACTTACTCTCAAGTACTGAGGCACACACTGACACAGGCCTGTTTTTTGCTGATATTTGCTATGCTGCTTCTGCTTGGCCTGGGTGATTTTCAAGATCAGCACTTTTTTTGGAAATTTATAAAACCCGGAGGTCGGAGGTGGTCGGAGGTACCCAAAGGTACCCGGAGGTAGATTGTTTTTGCTAACGTGTAGTTGGTGCGTTGACGGTGGCCCGGAGCTACGTAGACTTGAGGTCAAGTCTCTAGACAGTCGTATTTGGTCCGTCTGACGCCTATAATCCCCACACGCAACAGTCGTTGTTATGAATAGTACCTGTCTAGAGACTTGAGAAACCTGTATTCGCGCCAATATTAATGCTTCATGGCGCGTAATATATAATCACGCTGTTGCCATAGAACCAGCCAATAACATTTCGGCCATCGTGCCGTGGTAACGTCCACTTCTACCAGAGGTGATGTAATGTTATCTGATTCGGTTAATGCGTGTTTTAAAACTTCAATATTGTTATTTAGAGAAACTGTGTTAAGCGTTTAGTGAAATGTAGTATGTTAAGTTACAGTCAAGAGCATTTATGATGTACAAATAAATGTACAACAATATTCATTAAAAAGATCTCCCCTATAATGATTATGGGAGATCTTGTATCAGCTTCTTTTGATGAATGTGTTCTAACAGTATCATATTCAAGTATTAACTCGGTATCAGTCCCTTTAGATGTGATTGCGCCAATTCTTGTGTCACGTCAGGGGCTAAATACATCGATAAATTAAACTGCACAGCCCTTTACCACGTCGCAGAAAACAAATGAAGCTGAGCAGAATGTATTAAAACTATGTTTACCTTCTGTTGCTTTATCGTTTTCCAACTGTTGTGGCACTGCAGTCCAGTTAACGCACCACAGACTAAGATGCGCTTTATGTAAAATTTAAAGGGATCGAGCGCACTGCCAACTTTCCAAACTCGGTCAGTAATTTTGCCCGGTGTTTGTTTGTTTGGTTTTTTTACTGCAAATTGGATTTTGGTTTTTGTTTGTAACATTCTTCTTCGACTAGTTGATTTTCAGAACGTGTTGCTTGTGGCTTAAATGGTCAGCATAATACCTACAAGTGGCGTGCGTGCTTAGTTTGTAACACGACTTTACTAGCTATCCTGCAAGAAATATTACAGTCTTGATAAATCAGATCTTCGCTCCAGATTTATAGAAAAAAGTCCTGCAAACAAATCTTTCCTCACCATCGAAGATCTGCGTCCTTGTCATACAAAACTGGCAAATGTTGAGAAGGTGACATATTTGACCGAAAGCTTGAAAAGCACATTAAAACTGCCCCATTGCCATTTGCTTATGAGACTTTGAAAAAAATGAAAAATTTCTATTTTGAGTTAAAACCATTTTCACACAACAGACAAGTTGCAACAGATATCAAAAATAGTGTCACGACTGTGTGGCTGACGATGTCACAGATTTCCAAATCCCTAGCTTCGGTTTCAACGAGGCCGACAACCCCATTCTTTGGCGCCCATGCTTGACAGCATTGTTTAAAATTTCAGCTCTATCTTTCTCCAAAACCACGATCTGACAATCATGCAATCATCAGCGTTTGCGATTATATTTTAAACAAAAACCATCGATAATCCCAAATTCGCATAAACTGATCCAGTCGAATAGGCTTACATGTACATGTAGCCTATATAGCCTTTAAAAAAATTGCACTTCAAGCTTGCTGCATGCGTTATTACGATGGAGATGAAACCCTATTCAGAATTCACAAAAACACATCCATTTAAAGGAGTACCATGAATATTAATGTAGTCCCGCGTTTCGACCAATCAGCTCTCTACGTCCAATTCTGGTAGCAATCTCCATAGACCGTGTACAAAACGGAAACAGGTTTCTCAAGTCTGTAACTAGAGGTCGATTAGACTTGTTTCTAGTCCATTCGCGACTACGCTGCTGCCGTTTACGAAACAACCGGTCTAGTTACAGACTTGACATCAAGTCTAGGAGCTACGCAGTATTAAAATAACAAGCCGGAGGTAGGTTGTAGCATGTACTACACGGTCACAACAAATTCTACCTCCGGGTTACCTCCTAGGAACGTGACAAAAAATTTTAAATTTTAAATATTGGAATTATTTTTGTGCCAAAATGTGCAGTCTTGAGTCAATAATAAGACCACGGAAAAATAATTTGACAACTTTGCCTAAAACAAAAGATATGGCCAGTTGAACCATGAAAATTGACGTCTCTTTTTTGCCATAGGTTATGCAAAAAACCGTAATCGCCGATGTGCGTTTGCATGTGCTACTTTGAAAGGCCGTAACTTCCCTCATACTGGTCCGAATGTCATCAAATTTTCTCCACAGTTAGTTGATTAATAAAATTGTATAACTGTATTAGTTTAATTAAATAAAATTTGTTTTTCTAATTATATAAAAAACTCCAAATTTTTGTTATTTTTGACGCCGCCGATCTTGATGGTTTGAAACTTTAATAAAAATATCACGTCAGTAAATGTTAATTTTTGGAACAAAGATTTGGTTAATCCTGAAAGAAAAAAGAAAGTTTGTTCCTAAGCAGTAAAAAAAACAACTTGTAATTTGCTTTAAAAAAGATGTGCAGCAAGTCAGAAACCCCCTTGATGAAATAGGCTAAACCATTTTTATTATCCCAACCTTCCAATGAAACCGCGGCGATTGCCGGAGAGGCGATACATATTCATATACAACAGCAGGCTCAGCAACGTACACGTGTTGGGCATGGCCTTACACATACTGTACCCATTGCCATAAAGTTCTATAGGCGTAGGCCAGCGGCGTCGCCAGACCTTTGAAAGTGAGGGACAACTTAATTTGGGTGCTTACAAGACTCATGATTTCTTGTCTTTTCTTTTTAGTTTGGTGGTGGGTGCACATTAATTATATCAAAACAATTTTGCAAACTTTTTGGATGAGTTTACTAACGCTCATTCACACTGAATCTTTTTAGGCGATTGTTGTGCGTGCATTTTTGTGCGTGTCACTTCACGGAAACGCGGCACGAATATATTTTGGATGGTGAATTTAGGTGGTTGCGATTGTTTAATTTTCCGTGTGTCGGTTTACACCAAATGAAGGCGCCTTTCCTTTACAGGTCGATACGTTTATTTTATCCATCCTGCATGTTTCATCCATTTGCATCTCAATCGCTCTATGGACCGATACAGACGAACAGGTGGAGCAAAACGCGCACGCAAGACGGATGAAAAAAAAAGGATAAGGCGCCTTTCCATTGGTCCGTTTTTTATTCGTCATGCGTTTTCCATTCGTCATGCGTTTTCCATTCGTTTGCGTAGGGTTTGCGTCTGAATTGCTTCATAGTACAGACGGACGAGCGCAGCGCCAACGCAACGCACGCAAAACGAATAAAAATCGGACCATCGGAAGGATAGTCCCCTTTTTAGGTAAAGCCCGGCGCCTTCTCATATCGTAGGTCCGTTTTGCGCGTTGCGGTAGGCCTATAGCCGCGCGCGTAATTTTTTTACACCAGTGCGAGGGGGAAAATGAGGAGGGTTTGTACCTTTTTAGCGTCTTGAAAGGAGACTATAATAGGTTAAGGTTTAGGGTTGGTTATTTTGAAGGAATTTAGGGTTTTTAATGTGGTCAGTTTGCAACAAGCTTCGTGGTCTGGTTAGAAGAGAGCTCGACTTGCAATCATAAGGTCCCTGGTTCGAATCTCAGTGTTGTTTGGGATTTTTCGAAATTGTATTATCGGTTTCTTCTTTTTCTCTGAGAGTAAGAGTTCTGGCTATTTCCAAGATTGTCACTTCATAAGTACCGGGTAGGTAGAATCATCAAATGTTAAAGTTTAATTTGACAGTTGTAGAACCTATTTTATCTTAAAGAGCTTTCAAAATGGAATTAAATAAGGGGTCTCCTAGCTCCATAAGGCGAGCGCTTCTCAAGTTATTGAAATTTTAAAGTCTTTTTTTTTGCCTTAAAATGAGACTCATTTTGGTTAAAATAATTGTGACCAGTCATTGCTGGATGTTTTTGTCAAAACAAATGGTTAAAATACGTATCTGCACTTGTGACCGGGCCGAGCACCGCCGCATTGCAATAAAGTTTCGCAACAGAAAACCGGGACCGCTTTTGACTATATATAGACGTGAGCTCAAGCAGTCAGATATTGCGCGGCGTATTTCGTGGCGCTACGGCACGAATATGCCGCGCGCGCATTGCTGACGAGACTATGCCTTTAATCAGACTCTGGAGGCAGAACGGAACTTCTGCCGAGCACTGACCTAGTTTGCGTATAGAGCTGGCACGCGCCAATCCTTTTGGCGCGTGCCAGAAGAGTCTGGCCATGTGCCGCCTGGGGTTATGTATTACATTGTATAACATTGTACATGTATTACTAATTCTTTGTATTAGTATTGCTTCCTGTGCGGTGTGCTTATGATGCACACGGGACTTCGTTGTTGTGTTGCGGTATGTTAGCTGTGCAGTAGTAAAAGTTGGAGACTATTGAATGATAACTCGGCTTTGTCTTTCTTGTGGAATCGGAAATCCTGTGACTGTGTCCCTTTTCTGGCGTTTAAGTGCGGGAATTAAGGAAATAACACTTGTTAGGCCTACTACAAACAAACACACACACACACACGTCTCGGAAAAGAATTCAAAATTTCAAAGCACTGAAATGAAATAATGATGTGTTATACGACTACCCATTGTTTAAACACATGATGGCATTTTCGACAGGCGATTTCTTTCTGGTCAAATCAGCAGCATGCAAAATGAAAAAAAAATTCATTAAAAACCACAATTCCATCCAAAAGACATCCAAACTTACGCCACAAAGTAGCATAATTCTTACTGGATCCCATAAGGTGATCACATTAAATCACGACGCTTCTTTATTTCATGTTTCAAACTCATTTGGTTTTATTGTGCGAGCTATTGGGTTAGTACTCAGTACACAAATCGCCTTTGAGGGTATGACTAAAACAATACATTTTTTGAGGTTAAAGCCACAGGCTCGTCAGCAATGCGCGCGCGCCAAAAAGATGACACGAAATACGCAGCTAGCTCCATGCCTTTGCTATGATGGAGCTGCGTATTTCGATCGTGGCACGAATTTGGCGGGCGCGCATTGCTGATGAGCCTGTGCCTTTAAGGCCTTTCTGCGCGTACATTTTGACGCGCATCGCTTTGAGAAAAGGCGAGGTGGAAGCAATATCGATATGGAGTTTAAAAGACGCACTGAAAATCATAGAATCACACACATAAAAAATTCACACCCGGGTTCATTGGTGGTTTTCGGGGCATCGTTCAACTTTATAAATGTATTTCCTCCCATGTCGCTGGTTTTTGTTTTCACAAAGCGGTATCGTGTGCATCAAATGTACGCACGATTTGTATTTACTTATGTTTCCAAATGAATCAAATTAGCCTTTTTGAAGCATGGCGGGCACAATTATAAGGGCGCGCGTTGAAGTGGGTAAAACATTTTTCACTTTGCACTCTCTTTGTATTATAATTGCAACATGAAAATCATGTTTTTGGAAAGAAATACAATTGTTAAACAAATTCATATCCAAATAAAATTGTGCCCTCTCCTTTTGTTCCGCCGTTCTGTACTTCTATAATCCAAATGCTTTATTTACACGTAAAGGGTAGCCTTTATTAAGGCCTCACTGCTGGGCGGCGAGTCGAGCGCCAGAACGAGAGCGCCACCATGCGACGAGGACGGAACGAACAGCGTCAGCTGTGAGGCCTTTACGGACTGGGAATTTTGCTACCTGAGAGGTAGCAGAATGCTCATTATCGTATACACAGTGGGCGTGTTGCGTTGAATAGCTAACAATGCGAGCCAATCATGTTCGCGCGCGCCGGTTTGTAATCACGCGCGCGCGCTTTACACAAACATACATTCGCAGCACAACAACGCATGGATGAATAATGTAACAGGGGCTGTATACATTAATAAATAATTATTCCCAGTCCGTAAAGGCCTCACAGCTGACGCTGTTCGTTCCGTCCTCGTCGCATGGTGGCGCTCTCGTTCTGGCGCTCGACTCGCCGCCCAGCAGTGAGGCCTTAATAAAGGCTACGTAAAGGGTGGCTAATGCTGCCGTGGCGTTCACTTACGAACTGGATTGCACGCCCACTTCATAAATATGCATTTCCAAGTTGGAGTATAGAGTCGGACTATACCATTATTGGACACAGAATAGGGGTTTCATTTAGCTTGCACGTGGCGAGTCGGTTTATAACCGATTTTCCGATTCAAAGCAAACCATCGTCGCAACGAGAAACTGTCTTCAAATTTTAACACATTGCATAAATAAATCTCGATTTCATTTTCTATTCCTTAGAAATGTTAATTTTGCCCATGAAGATAGGGACTTAACAGTTTGTTGTGGTCTCATTTTTACTCCATTTTTTCCTCTTGAGCAGCATCGACGATTCCAAGATTTTGGGTATCAGGCTATAAATAGTTTCATTGTGTACAATGTACGACTAACTAGTATTTAAACAAAATTAAAACATCCCAGATATGGATGTTTGAAAATCATACACCTCAGGCTACAGAAAAAAAACTGAACGTAAGTTAGTCACACAAATGTGGTCACGTGACGTCGTTTGTCACGTTCCTACACCTCCGACCTCCGGGTTTCAACGACACCCACTTTTTGTTTCCCATCAATTGATCAAAATCGGAAATTTATAAAACCCGGAGGTCGGAGGTACCCAAAGGTACCCGGAGGTAGATTTTTTGCTAACGTGTAGTTGGTGCGTTGACGGTGGCTCCGGAGCTACGTGGTATTAAAATAACAAGCCGGAGGTAGGTTGTAGCATGTACTACACGGTCACAAACAATTCTACCTCCGGGTTACCTCCGACCTCCGGGTTTCAACCACACCCTCAAAATCGTGGAAATTTATAAAACCCGGAGGTCGGAGGTGGTCGGAGGTGGTCGGAGGTGGTCGGAGGTACCCAAAGGTACCCGGAGGTAGATTTTTTTGCTAACGTGTAGTTGGTGCGTTGACGGTGGCTCCGGAGCTACGTGGTATTAAAATAACAAGCCGGAGGTAGGTTGTAGCATGTACTACACGGTCACAAACAATTCTACCTCCGGGTTACCTCCGACCTCCGGGTTTCAACCACACCCTCAAAATCTTGGAAATTTATAAAACCCGGAGGTCGGAGGTGGTCGGAGGTACCTAAAGGTACCCGGAGGTAGAATTGTTTTGCTAACGTGTAGTTGGTGCGTACCCCTAGAACTATGGGGGATACAGTATCCCCCATAGGTTATGTTGTTTTTTTCCAATATGGCGGCGCCTGAACTTTAAGATCGGACCGATACGGTTTAAGCTAGCGCAATAATCCGCTCCCCAATCGCCACCAAACTCCGTCTGATAGTTCTTGAGACACTCACCTTGCGTGTGTCTACGGAATTTCGGTACCATTTGTCCACTAAATTCTCCGAAAATAATGTTGGGAAATGAACGGGAACATGTGCGATGCATCCACATGCATGATTGAGGCATTCGGTAAAATGCATGTGGATGCATCACACATGTTCCCATTCATTTCCCAACATTATTTTCGGAGAATTGGGGAGCGGATTATTGCGCTAGCTTAAACCGTATCGGTCCGATCTTAAAGTTCAGGCGCCGCCATATTGGAAAAAAACAACGGTATTTTTTTCGTATACATTGAACAAAGATTTTAAGGAAATTACCTCCTGGAATCAACACATAATGTAATTTTAAGATATACTTCCCACTTGCACTTTTGTCGCAAATGTTGCTTTTCTGTAGAAAAATCACGTTTTCTTCCTCAAAAATTGCCTTCAGTTAGTGCACAAGATAACCATTCACGCGCGCGTGCAGCGCCCTCTGTTGTCTCGCTTACGCACAGACCGCTCGCCACGTCATTTTGTGCATTACTTTATGCAGTAATTTTATCATTTATTTATCTCAGAAATGCAACATTTGCGACGGAAGTGTCAGTGGGAAGTATATCTTAGAATCGAATAAGCTATCGATTCCAACATATAAATTTACCCAAATCCGTGTTCAATGTATATGAAAAAAATACCAAAACAACATAACCTATGGGGGATACTGTATCGCCATAGTTCTAGGGGTAGTTGGTGCGTTGACGGTGGCTCCGGAGCTACGCGGTATTAAAATAACAAGCCGGAGGTTGGTTGTAGCATGTACTACACGGTCACAAAACATTCTACCTCCGGGTTACCTCCGACCTCCGGGTTTCAACGACACCCAAAATCGTTGCGCAAGCCATTTTACAGGAAATTGCTATTTTTTGTTAAAATACAAATCTCTACACGTTCTACATACCTCCCTGGCTGAAATACTCCCAAGACTGACGTACACCATGGCGTACACACCTTCGTTTTTATCAATTTCACCATCAAATTTACATTCATAACTAGAACTAGGGCTTTTTATCGACATTTCCACTTTCGGTGGCTGAAACCTGAAGTCCTGCCTGCGCTATGGCGCTCGCGTATAACAGTGTCAAGCACCAGACCAGATCCAGCGGGTGATACTATATACCGGAAAACACCGGAAAACACCGGAAAATACCGGAAAACACCGGAAAACTCACCGGAAAACACCGGAAAACACCGGAAAACATACTAAATACCGGAAAACACTAAATACCGGAAAACACCGAAAAACACCGGAAAACATACTAAATACCGGAAAACACACTAAATACCGGAAAACACCGGAAAACACACTAAATACCGGAAAACACCGGAAAACATACTAAATACCGGAAAACACACTAAATACCGGAAAACACCCGAAAGCACTTAATAACACCACCCCCACTACCTGCAGAAAACACCATAAAATACTGTTTTCCGGTGTTTTCCGGTATTTAGTATGTTTTCCGGTATTTAGTATGTTTTCCGGTGTTTTCTGGTGTTTTCCGGTGTTTTCCGGTAAATAGTACTACCGGATCCAGCATGTACCATTTTTGGACGAGGGAGGATTTGTTTTAGCGTGCCACTACTGTGCGGTCAGTAAATGGAGGATTTACGTCAAATGACTTTTCCACTCGTAAAGTTGCCACGCGAGTCGCTTTGACAAAAAACCTGGAATCAACAGATAATCTAATTTTAAGATATACTTCCCACTTGCACTTTTGTCGCAAATGTTGCTTTTCTGTAGAAAAATCACATTTTCTTCTTTAAAAATTGCATTTAGTTTAGTGTTCAAGATGATATAGGCCTGGCCTAACCATTCACGCGCGCGCAGCGACCTCTGTTAATCCGTCCCACTATAAACGCATGGATCGCTCGCGCTGTACTTCATGACTTTGGTGCAATACTTTATCTTTATGCAGTAATTTTATCATTTATTTATCTCAGAAATGAAACATTTCCAACAGAAGTGCAAGTGTGAAGTATATCTTCAAATTGGATGATCTGTTAATTCCAGGAGGTGTTTTTTCAACGAAGACCCAGAGGAGACATTTAAGTATTTTCCTTTTAATTTTTTTTATACGTACGTACGTGATAATAGTACGTACGTACGTGATAATTTATCACGTACGTACGTGATAATTTAATACGTACGTACGTGATAATATTAAGTACGTACGTAGTATTATCACGTACGTATGTGATAATAATACGTACGTACGTAGTATTATCACGTACGTACGTAATAAATTATCACGTAATTATCACGTATATTATTATCACGTAATTACGTACGTACTATTATCACGTACGTACGTATTAAAAAATAAAAAAAGCATAATACTTAAATGTCCCCTCTGGGTCTTCGTACCTACGTAAACAAACCATAATAAAATTTCTGTTTCCTCACAAAATCTATTTTTCCATCAGAGTAGCGACCAACTTTTAAAGCCGGACAAATTTATACCTCAGTCATGGGAAAACGGAAAAGGGACAGCGCAGATGGAGTCCAAGACTTGTCTTTGGAAAAGCACAAGGTAATTAAAGCTTACAATTTTAATCATGTATTTCACTATAGTGCTTCTGCACTGAAAGTTTGCACCATGGGCACTGCCATTTTGGATGTCATGAAAGACAGTTTCTTTGTTCTTGACCTTGGAGACATGCCTGGCTGTACGTTTTGTGCTTACATTGTTGTCCAACTTAAATATCAAAAGTTTCTCTACAAGATGGCAGTTATTCGATATGGTCTATATTAAAAGCAGCTCAGATTCAAATGTCCTGCGACCTTGAAATTGTGAAAATCATTTTTGTTTTCGTACTTTTTCTTCAAATATCCAGTCACACAACAGAGATGATGAGCATTTGATAGATGATGAAGAACCTCGGAAACGGAAGAGGAAAAAGAGCAGACACAATTTAACTGAGGTAATGCACTTATTGTCCCCCACCCCCCCCCCCCCCCCCCCCTCCCCACCCCCCACTTTTTGCAAAGTCCCCACCCCTGGGGCACAATTTAGGTCACAAAATCCCCACCCCTGGGGCCAAAATACACATGTTTTTTCCCCCGCAGCCTATTGACTATCAGTATTTTCTTGACTTGCAATTATTTCTTTAGACTGAAAATGTTGAGTCCATTTTCGGAAGTGTTGAGGGTTCTACAGAAGATTGCAAGCGGAAAAGGAAAAAACACAAAAAGGAAAAAAGAGAGGTAAGGGGCCATCCATAAAGTATTCAGTCTTTGTGGAATTCGGCAACTTTGAATTTTTTGGTAAAATGATGTTTACTGATATAATTGAGAAAACCATGGCAATATATCTCATTTTACTCCGGTTCTTGATCAAAATGTGATTCAAGAAAATATGTTGAAAAACACTGAATGTCACAACTGCATTTGCACAAAATTCCAGTAAGTTCAAAAATATAGTCAAAAAGATCTCCCAGTTTCATGGAATGATCGTACGTAAAGTCACACATGTGCGTACAGTTTTTGTTTTTATGTTTTGTTTCCATCCCAAATTTCTAGTCAAAAGTCATGGGTGAGGATCATTTAGCGGAACATCACGAACCTCAGAATCGGAAGAAGAAGAAGAGAAAACACATGACTGAGGTGAATTCTTGACACAATCTTCAAAGTTGCCTCTTGGGCAAAGCCAACTATTGATCCTTATTCAGGATGCTTGCGGAAGTTGTTCATGAAATCTGTGTGTGTGTGCTATATGAAAGTTGGACTGGAGTGACTTACATGTAGTTTTGGAGACTGTTTTTTATTCATGATTACAGCATTTCCTATTAACCCTAACCCTGCTCAATCCTCCAAAAACAACATACACCCTAGGGCGTTAGGGTTAAAATGTCCTTGAACTAGGTCTTTCCACAGTAAAGGGGGCATTTCCAATATACGCTCGTAACCGGGATGGCCTGAAATGTAACACAAGTGTCCGTTCCAGTTACGAGCGTATATTGGAAATGTGTACACAGGGTTTTTAGAAAGGCATGTTGTCACACTATTTGTAACCCTTTTGGGGCCTAAGTTATCTCTTCAGAACAACTAAAAATTATTTCTTTTATTTTGAGACCAGACGAAGATATTTTCTGGAAAATAGGGTTTGTGTTGCCAAAATGCCTCCTTTACCGTGGAAAGACTAGACTGTGGCATTAGAAAATTGTTTTTGTTTAAACCTTTTATTCACTTCACATTTCCAGTCCAATACCGAAGATGAGGAACATTCTGTAGAATATCTAGAACCTAAGAAACAGAAGAGGAAAAAGAGCAGACACAAAACTGAGGTAAAAGCTTTACAGATTTATCATTTTTGACTTTTGGGTGAACTTGGAGCATTCTTTCTTTATACGAGGGGAATTGTTTACTGTTGCTGAATCGACTGCCTAAGACACTAGCTCCCTATGTATCTTGATGCTTAGCTTATTGTGATTTTGACATCTAGATCTGATTTTGCTGATTTTGGGACACTGCAGCTTATGTTGCCATGATGTTAGCAAATCTGTTATGTAAAATTTACTGGTTTAGGTCGTATCTTAACCCTTTGATGCACAGATTGTTTTAGAACTCTATTGTTTTAGCAGTCGCTAGTGATCATACTGTGCACTAAAAGGTTAAGTGATCTCTGGGGGGGGGGGGGGGGGGGGGGTTGGTTACCTCATTGAAAAGTTTATCCCTCCGAGTGAGAAACAACTGCAATGCCATGTTTTGAGAGACACTAGTTGGCTTCATGGCTAAATTAGCAGGATGTCTGCATGTTAAGCAGAAGGTCCGTGGTTCGAATCACGGTGGAGCCAAATTGCTTTGCACTGCATTTCCCACAAACTCATAGACATTTGCCACATTTGTATCAAATTAATTCATCCCGGCGGTCCTTGGGTCATTTTCCCCCATCCCCCCCCTCCCCCCCCCAAAAAAAATCACCTATCCGTATGTAAGATTTAAGTAAATATTTTAGTGTACCAATTTTGTCCCATAGGAGAGCAAAAATCAGCATGAAGAGAAATCAAATGTCTTGGACATTGAGGAGATATCAAAGAATGGGGATGAAGGGAAAGACAAATCAGATGTCTTAGACATTGAGATGTCATCAGAGAATGATGAGGAAGGAGCTGAAAGCAAGGTCATTGTGGATGAGGAAACTATAGAAAGGAGAAAACATGAATGGAAAGAGAAAACATCAGTCAAGAAGCTCAGAATGGTAGGCATTCCCTTGAATAAACCTTTAATTAATTACAAATATTTCCCTCCCCAAAAATACTACTTATTCATATTTGTTGTCACTACCATGAAATGTCAACATTTGACAGTGCAAGTTAAGTCCTACGCGGCCCTCGACCCACTCCCCCTTCCTATGCTTTGTAGAACTGTGAAAATTAATGTTGATAACTTTAGACGGCCCCTAATGTCTTTGTGTCGGGAATCCCTAAAAAGTTTTATCTCCAAATGACCTTGGGGTTTGTTTTGCCCTTTCCCAACATAACCTGATTAGCACTGTATACTCGGTGCTTTCTCGAGAAAACTGTGAATAAAAGTCATAGCGTGCTCAGGTGGGACTTGAACCCACAACCTCCTGCATACTAGGCAGACGTCTTAATGATCTTGTTTTTTCTTTTCAGCAACAACCAAAGTTGTTCCTTATTGACAACTTCACCAACGACGAAGACCAAAAGTCCACATTCAAACCGGTCATGATGCAGGACATGCAAGATTTACTGCAGTACAGTGTGTTGGCCAATGCTGGAAGTGTAAACAGAGTCAGGTAGGTTGGTCCTTTCCGGGGGAAAATTTCATAAAGATGTTTTGCAGGAAGGGGTTCTGGTTGAGATGTTGACTTTATAATTGTGTCTCTCTGTGCATTTATCTTCTTTGCTTAAACAAAAAATGGGTTTTTATTGCCTTGCAGGTTCTGCAAATTAGTGAGGCCCTTCCTGGTTGAAAAAGTGGTTTTAGTCGTTTTGAAGGGAGTGTCTGAGAAACACTTCCAGGAGAACTCGGCTTGTTTTCCTTATCTCACAGCAAGCTCAGATCTGGTAAGACCTCGCTTTGACTTATAATTTCTTTGATGTTCCTTATTATGGTGGATTCACTTGTTATCGGCCTGCAAAGCCTTTTGTCTTAATTTCCTTTTCATGACAAAAATGTAAAAAAGCAGAATAAAATGTAACACAAGTGTTCCGTCCCGGTTACGAGTGTATATTATTAAAAATCTGTACACATGGTTTTTATTTGTAACCCTTTTTGGGGCTAAATTATCTCTTCAGAACAACTTAAACTTATTTCATTTATTTTGAGACCAGACAAAGATATTTCCTCGAAAATATCGTCTGTGTTGCCAAAATGCCCCCTTTACTGTGGAAAGACCCATATGTGTATTGATTTTCATTAGACAGGACAAATTCAGCGCCATCCATCAGAACAAGAGACTATAGTGAATCAGCTTTTATACGTAGCAGTCAGCAAGATTGAGATGAAGAAACGACGCTACCTTGCCAAGACTCGTGAAAACTACAAAATGCCAGGTTGGTTCTATCATGAATCATTTCAAAATTGGAAAAAAATCGCACTCTACTGCTTCATTGGGGGACGTGGTGGTCTAGTGGATAGCATGTCGGACGTTCGGTCGAGAGGTCCATGGTTCGAAACCTGGCCACTGCACCGCATTGTGTCCGTGTACAAGACACTTCACTCCTCGTCTCTCTCCACCCAGGTGTATAAATGGGTACCAGCAAATACGGTTGAAACCCAACTAGTTGCTGGGGTAGACCTGTGATTGACTGGCATCCCATCCAGGAGGATCAGTACATGTAGAATTGGTCCTGGTCACTCCATGCCACGGAAACCGGGGATGAGTACCGGCCGTAATGAGCCAATATTGGCTGGTAAAACGACTTACTTATACTGCTTCATCAGGCTTCTAGCACGATTTTCTTAAAGTTGGAAAGCAAGACTCTGGGTGCAAAGTATTATGCTATCGTAGAAACTGACATATAGAAATGAATCAGAATAGTTTTTAGTGTCAGTGATTAAGACCCACTTGATACTAGTTTTGTCAGAAGACTATCAAATTTGGTAATATATAGCACAGATTGAAGGAAATTTAGACATAATAAAAAGTAGATACTTTGTTTCTGCTATGCCACATCAAACCTCAGTTGACCATTTGAGCATATTTTGTGCCGAGTTTCCGCTTGTTCAGCAATACATGATTTCTTCTGGTTTGTGACCTGAGCGTTACTTTTTTCGCTTGATGCCGAGTGTTCTGGCACTGTGCAAGAATATATACTCAATGGTCTTGAAGCAAAATACAGACCTGTTCTTGTATCACTCTATCTAGACTCTGTAGTGTTAGTGAAGCCAAACCTCGCTACGACCGGCAACAAACCAGGGAGAATGCACTACCTACTGACTGACGGGGAGAAACAAACATGGCGTTATCCTGACCCAGACGATCCAACATACATCCACACTAAGCATAGTGATACGGTCACTGATGAAAGCCCCATGATCAGCGTGGATTGTGAAATGGTAAGTTGTCAACATTGTTACGGTTCTACAAAAGGGGCGTTCTAGATGCTTACACCGTGTAACACCAACTTACACCGGAGCATTCTTTTAGCAATCGCGTGATACACGAGTCTGCCCCGGTGGCTAGATCGCGGGCGGGTCTGTGGTGTAAAGCCGGCTGTACACCTTGCGTTACGACTCTGTTGCCATTGCACAGACGCGCCAAATTTCGAGCATGCTCGAAATTATGCGTTGACATTTCGTTGTACTACGGGGTCGTCCAAAGTTGTCAACATTTCTGAGGTATTACTGCATCTATGTGGCTGAAACAACATTATTCTTTAGTTATGTAATGCTGTTGTTCCTGTTTTAAAAAAGTTTTCCAATTGTGTAATTTGTCTTTAAACATTGAATGGAAGACAAAGAATGTATTTTCTTCGGAAAGAATTGGGAAGTTTATCATGGCTATAGACCTTGTGTGCAAAATATGAGATTTTTAGTGTTTCCTAACTAAATCTGAAATAATTCCCACTCAAAATCTGCACATTTCAGTGCTAGATAAGTCATTTAAAAAAAAAAGATAAACTTCCCAACTCTTATCTTTTTTTCTCCATCCTACAGTGTGTTACCAAGAATGGGAGTGAACTGACTCGTGTTTCTCTGGTCGATGAGAAGTTCACTGTGTTGTACAACAGCCTGGTCAAGCCGCACAATCCAATCATTGACTATCTTACAAGGTACGTTAAGTAAATCAAGGTGTGACTGATTTATTTGGCTTTTGCTTAAACCAAACTTGGGATAAGAGAAAAATCGCAAGGAACCTGAGACCTCTGACACTGCTATAAGGCACAGTGGTGTATGCCCTCGGGTTTCCCCCAAGACATCTGACACACCAAGCAGATGCTCTACCAGCTGAGCTATAAGGCACAGTGGTATATGCCCTCAGGTTTTCCCAGGACCTCTGACACACCGGGCTGATGCTGTACCAGCTGAGCTATAAGGCACAGTGGTATACTCCCCAAGATTTTTCCTATGAACCCAATTTTTCTCTCGGTGTTGCATGGGAGCACAACTGGGCAAAGTAATTAACGCAATATCTGGTATGGTGCCTAATCACCATTGAAATGAAACAACCTCTCATCCCATGTTTAGTTGTTTCATTTCAATGGTGATTAGGTACTATATCAAATATTGCATTGGCATGGCTTATTAACACAGGAGTCATTGGTAAATGGCTATGTCAATTGTTTTCATTGCATTAAACTACAGGTACAGCGGCATCACCAAGCAACTGCTGGACCCTGTGACCACCAGGATAAGCGATGTCCAAAGAGACATTATAGCCATATTGCCTCACGACGCCATCTTGATTGGGCAGTCACTGGAGAATGATCTCAGAGCATTGAAGGTAAAGCACGTTACAGAGATGGCAACATGTACGATTTAGGCGTAGTTACAATTGTTTCATCATTGACGATCAGTATTGTGACATATTTCTAGAATGCATAGCTTTAAATGTGGGGTTTAAATAGGGCTTTGGGTGTAAGTTATAAAATGTTGTGTCCAAAGTGGGTGCTCCGTGGCAAATTACTCTTTTTCAAATTGCAATGATGGCATCTCTGATGTTCCTTTAGCAGAGATTTTACAAGGGTCAAATGTCCTTGTGGGGCTGTTTACGCAACATATTTTGGCTGCTTTACACTCGAACTACCGGTACATATGTAGGTTATACTTACTTGCATTGTTTTCAAAGATTAAGCTTTTCTTTCCTCAATTGAAATTGTTCCCGCTAACTTTGTTACCAATTATTTGTCATTTTTGTAGCTTTATCACCCCCATGTAGTCGACACAAGCCATATGTTCACAGGGAGTTACAGAGTGGCTCTACGGAAACTGGCTTTGAGATATTTAGGGTAAGTTGAGGAAAACAATGAAGCGGCATTTACATTATCATGGGAAATTTTTTTTGCCCTTTTTGTAATTCATTTAAAAATGCAAGAACACGAAACTCAAACTGGAAAAGAGTTGGGGGGTGGGGGAAACATGGCAACTTCAGATAGGTTTAACTGTAGTAGGATAGATGATATAACTGAGGTTTGGGCGTGTATGATTAGTGATCACGTCTATGTTTATTTAATCTGTTTTTCACCATGGTGTTGAAGCAATGCTATCAGTGTTGACAATAAAAAATGGCAAAATTTGAGAAGATGCAAAAAGTACGCACATAATGCAAAATACAACAAAATTTGTTGTACCGTCCGCGACCAAAACCTTCCTAATGATGATGTAATGATTATTATTTCAGCCAAACCATTCAATCCCACGCTGCAGGCCACGATTCTGTAGAAGATGCCACCGTTTGCATGAAGCTTGTTCAGCTTAAGATTGCAAGAGGGGAGGATCTTGAGAAATACACCTTCAACAACGGTAGAAAGATGGAAGATACCATTCCAACTGAGAGGTATGCCGCCGTGTTTAGTAACCGTTATTCTTCACAAATTACAGCTGCAAGTCAGAACCATTAAATCTCACCCTCTTGGACAAAACTGATGAAACTCACTCAGTTAAATTTGTCAGGTCTTGTTTACATGATGTGAAATTTTTGTTTAAATCCGTTAGAAAATGACAAGGTTATTCAAGATTAAAAGTAGGACAGGTTTTTTTTGACATGTACTAGAAAAGAGGGGTGTCTAGGGCCGCGTAGGACTTTACATGCACTGTAAAATGTTAATATTTCATGGTAGTGACAAACATTTTTAATAATATTTGGGGGAGGGAGGGGATCTTGAACAATACTACTCTCTGTGAAATTGTGAAGATGCATGCAGTCTAAACTACTCTCTTACAAATATTCACCGATTTGGTTTTGTACTTCATTTTCCCCCAGTTTGTTCCGATGCGCCTATTCACTTAAGAAGGTCAGCATGTTGATAGATGGTACATCAGTGTCAAAGCAGTTTGTCAAGGACCCAGTTGGAGTAATAGCATGCCAGAGTGACTCAGAGGTATGTTGGTGGCACAAAATATTCTTTTCTTGAAACTGTATAAACCAAATTGGGTATGAGAGAACATTTTTAAGGGTCTTATCGGGATTAGGCACCATACCAGATGTTGCGTTTGTTACTTTGCCCAGTTACGCTACCATGCAACACCGAGAGTGCTTCTGTCAGGCTGCTGGGGCTGCATACTCCCCAGGGAGTTGTGCTCAATGACCAGGGTAATAATGTTGTAAAGCGCCATGAGTATCCCGCAGGATAGATATGTGCTCTATATAAGATGCCATCATCTGAAATGTTTATTTTTCTCTTATCATATTTGCAGGCATTAAAGAAAGCCGTCCACACTCTTCCCTATTCGCAGTTTGTCTCCGTGCAGTTCTACAACTTCTTCAAATTGATGCAAGGGATTTCACAGGGCACTGATGCTGTACAAGTCAGTTATATTTCATTTTCCCCCAAAAACAATTAATTTTATAGTCATTAAAAGTTTTTTTGCTCTTGCCCTTGCACCATAAATAAACAACAATGTATGCATATTATACACTTGTACGATGTATGCATATCATATTTCAGGTTGAGTTATATGTGAGAAATTACTGACACGTCTTTTTACATAAATTTGTGTGTTGGAGATGCAGTGATAATAAATTCTAAATTAGCAGAAATTCAAAACTGTCACAATTAGAAATTCAAATTAGCCGTGCAGGTGGGGGAAAACCCGTTAATAATTTCTATACATCTGCAGATTGACACAAATGAGTATGACCTGCCACACATCCCAAACTTGCTTACTTTTTGCACAAATTTACAATATTTCTCCCTTCTCTGTTCTAATGCAGGAAACGTTAAGACAGCTCGACCAACGATTTAAGAAGCTACACAAGATGCTTCCATGCAACTCCATGTTCCTTGTTGTTATGGCAACAGATACGGACCCTGAAAGCAAGAAATCCAGTAACGATGACGCTGACATTCCTCCTGGACGCTTCTTTACAGGGCTTAAGGTCCAGTTTTAACCCCATTGTGATGACTATAATAGAGCATTTACACTACTCACAATACATGTAAGTTAGGAATATTGGTTATGTTTTCTTCAAAATTACTGTTTTCACCTATTCCTGTGACAAGGTGTGTCTGTCATGCAGATACAATTGTATAATCATATACAAAATCATTCAAGCGAAATGCATACCCTCAGTAAAATATCTGCGTACACCCCACAATATCCCAAACTTATTGTAAGTAGTGTATGTACATGTAACAGAGCTGCGACACTCTCGAAAAATGGCTGATCTTGTGACTGCTGAAAACCCTCCTGGATTGTTAATTAACAACCTCAGAGATTTTGAGATGTGCCTAAAGTCAGGAAATCAAGCTATTTTCCAGGCGTCTTCTCCAAAATCAGGATGAAGTGAAAAACAAATTGACTCCACCGGGAATCGAACCGCAGACGCCCTACCAATTGAGCTATGAAGCCAACTGGCGGTCTTGAATCACAGTAGTGCAGTTGTTCCTCACTGATTGGCTATCACGTGAGCTTAGCAAGCCCTAGGGAGGGATAAACCCTTCAATAACCACGCCTCCTAGAGATCACTTAAGATATGACCCAAAAAATCTGCAAAAAAAAGTATCTTGCAAATGATACATAGGGCCTTCAAGCAAAACCATCATAAAGCTACCTCCTGCTCCTGGATATTGTTGTTTTCACTGTTTAGATTTTATTAACTATTTCTTATATTATTTTTAATTTATTAGCATCCAAATGTTGTACATGTACAAATTTAAACTACAATAATGGTATTCTGTGATATATGCAAAGTAACCATTTTCTCAAGACAATAGAGAGGTTTCGCACCGTCACGTCATGATTTTATGCGCTTCTTGTGTCACGTAGTACACATGTGTTCATATGCGTGACTGAATAATGGTTATCAGCCTCCATACCAGTAGCATAAAAACGGATGGATTAAAAAGTTGCATGTTTCTTTTTTTAAGAGCTGAGCAGATTTAGCAGATAAATGTACACGTACATCACGCAGTGCGATGTACACATCAACATGAAAGGTTTCCGTAAGCATATCTGTCAACTTGCGAAACCTCCCTAATATGTACATCATCACGACACTTAGAACTCTCAATTTGTAACATGTATAATTAGTCTTGTGGCATGAAATTAAGATCCGTGGGCACCAAATGATTAGAAAATGCCACATTGCTAGTTATTTAAGGGTTCCAAGCAACATTTCTGGTGATTTTTCTCAATTGGCAAATAATTGACATTTTTGAACCCTTTTCGGCCAAAATTTTATGAAAATCTGAAATTTTCATAATTTCCCATGGATGAGCAGAGTATGTCATCTATGGGTTCTAAGCAACATATTTTGCAAAAAATGATAAATTTCATAAGGGGTTAGTCCAGTGATTTTTTTCAAAATTGGCAAAAATTGACGTTTTGGAAAATGTCTCAGAAATAACTCCTAACGAAAAATTCGCCTGTTTAGAACCCATTTCGGCAGTTTTCCAAGAAAAAAAGGAATTTTGTGACAAAAATGTACATTTTTCCTCATTCTGAATTTTTTTAAATTTCACATTTCATTCCCTGGATGAGCAGACAAGGTCAAATTCAAGGAATGAAATCTGTGGGTTCTAAGCAACATTTCCTGCAATTTTTGAAAAAAATCTGAATCATACGCTTTTTGGCCAAAAATGACAAATTTCACAAGGGGTTAGTCCATTGATTTTTCTCAAAATTGGGAAAAAATTGACATTTTTGAAAAAGTCTCAGAAATAACCTCTAACGAAAACTTTGCCTGTTTGGAATCCATTTTGGCAGTTTTTCAAGCTAATTTCTAAGAAAAATTATGGCCAATGTTGGCAGCTATTCGATATGGTCTGTAATAACTTTCTCAAGAACATCAGGACAAGATTTAAAGAAAGATGGTTACCATACATGTACATACAACATAGTACACATCATTAAAAAAAAAAAAAATTTTAAAACCTTCCAAATTGAAGTACATGTAGTATCTAGTAATGCCATTGAGAAAACGTCCACCATAATATATTGTATACTATCTGCTATATACAAAACCATCTGTGCCAAGTTGCACAAATTATCGGCTGGTGTATAAATTTGCATAGGCAACCTGTGATGTCAACATGGTGTTTTGCTACACATGTACATGTAGGTACCAGGTAACTGACTTTACATGTCACGTCGGTTACCGTGAAAATAAAGCTTAGAAGATACATGATAAAAGGTTTTTGTGAATTGTGACATTGCAAATTATGTACAATTGACCACTCTCACAGACGCTATCTTTGTAGGAAAAATGCTACTGCGTATTAACTGATCAAACGCCATCAAATACATGTACGCACACGCATATATCCTGAAAAATGTTTCAAACGCGCGTTGTTCGAAATACAACGCAGCCGATACGCGTCACAGAAATTTTACGCTCAAGATCCTGATGCACGCGACAATTTGTAGGAAGTGACGTCATTTGAGAGTGATAAATTTAGAAATTTTCTGTGCAAAAATTATAAAGCGTTGGAAACTAACCATGGCGAGAAAAAAAATGCAATTCAAAAAACATCACACACATTTTCTCGGGCTGCATACGACATACAAAGCGAAGAGACCTATATTGCAAATTGTACCCGTAACCATTTTTCCAACCAGACATGTATTGAAATAGCAGTGCTTGTTCTTTGTGACCCACAGACAAATTGATAGCAGACCATTGTTATCAGCCCTATTGGGCCATGATACACATTTATGGTACATGTACAGAGTACATCATTGTGTGCAAGTCTTTGTTATTCAAGGGGCGTGTCCAATTCACATTTTTAAACCCTCCATTTTTCCCATGGGTGTTGAGATTTTGACACCATATTGTGTCATATTTTTCTCTTTACCATTGTGAAATTTTGCGCTTTCAATCCGTATATTTTCAAGGATATCGTCAAAAAAAAAAAAAAACCACCAATGTTTTGTAAACTACTGTAATTTATCCGGCTACATGAAGCAGTGCAGTGATTATAACAATCTTTTTGCTTGAACATCCAAAGTTAAGATTGCAAATTTCCTGTTTTCTTCCCATGGGGAGGTATTTTATACGATTGTAGGTTAGAACAAAATCCATTTTCTGGAAAAATCTGGACAAGCTCCTTTAATGGACCAATGTGAGCTTACATAATTACTGCTGCTACGTAGGGTATACATAATTACTGCCGCTACGTAGGGTATACATAATTACTGCCGCTACGTACAACCCTTGGACTTTGATCGGACATCTGTTGACATAAATTGTCGGGTGAGCGAGTGGAAAGCACTAAATATATCCTGTATGTTATACCAATTTAATAAGGTTCATTAAAATATGAACAGAAAAATCCTTGATCAGCATAAGGCCAAACAAAAAGGTACCAGGTTTAGCGTAAGTTAAAGTCTCCCAAAATGACGCGGCTTTTTTTTTCTTCTTTGTTTTTTGTAAGTGGATTCCAAGCAATAAAGTCAAGTTGACATGAAGCCAACAGGCATGTTTTTAATCAAAACACAGAAAGAAAAAAATGCGAGCGCACTAACGATATATATTGCCTAATATACCCGACCTGTTAATTACGTACATGTACGTAAACCAACCTTTTTTGTCAGGGAAATATCTACCAGTATTATAGCAATTACAATGATCAGGTCACACATAGTTTAAAATAAAAATGAAATCACATGTTCTATGTGAACAAACTGAGAACAAAAAATTTCTATCATTATGTAACTGTCATGACTTAGGGGAAAAAGGGGAAAACGGTTGTGCATAAAGCAGATTTGTTCCCATACACATGGATTTACTACATGTAGGTCAATCGCTATTTACAGTGCTATTTTACTATTGGTGTTTACAGTGCTGTTTTACTATTAAAAATAATTTTATATACCTCATGCGTAGATTCCTGTCATCTGATTGGTTAAAAGTGGGGGCATTGAATCAGCTAGAACCGGCGCGTATATGCCTACCGGGCATAGTCTTTGCCATGCCCCGGGCATAGTAATTTAGCGGGTTCCGGACGCGCGCATTACATGTGTTAGCATAGCTGTGCATCAACTATGCAGCTGGGCGCTTCACGTAAACATTCAGCATGACGGTAATTGCAGACTCTCGACGATGTCATTTTGTCGTCTGTCGCAGATGATGAAGTCCTTAAGAAAATAAGAGAAGTGACCTACAGTGAAAACTGTCAGGTGAAATGTGCTACTAAAGTGCCAGGTGATTGTGTTACAATTGTTTGCTGTAAATATACAACTTTTCTGCCGTAGACCAGCTTCCGAAATCGAAAGGACCACTGTCATGACTGTATGATGTATTGTAACTTTTAACCAACCAGATTACAAAAATCTACACATTCGGTATATAAAACAAATATTGACTGCTGTTTATTCGGGTCATGGTTAAGATTATAGACCCTTGGTGATCTCGAAGCCATAGTCATGGCTTTGAGATCACCTTGGGCCTATAATCTTAACCATGCCCCTCATTGCAGTCAATATTTTTATAATATACAATTATTGCAGATGTGCCAACTGAACTGTGCAAAATACGAAGACAACAATTTGCACAGTATGTACTGGTATGTACACCCATCTGTGTACACACATTTTTTTTAGAGTCAAAAATTAGCTATTTTAGCACACACAGTTTTATCATGCTAATGACAAAAAATACTACCAAATCCTGCAAAAACCCACACATGTACATTTAGCAGCATTCTTTCAAAGTTTTTAAAGGGCACAAGATACAATGTGTTTCAAAATCAGGCATGTGAATTAATATTGTTTTTGGCTGATATTCTTAATTTGCTTGTGATTTTCCTCCATTTTCCCAGTCTTTGTGCAAAAGCACATGACTTTTATGTCCTCTTTTATGAGGCTGGATTTTTATTGACCTCCTTTTTTGTTGTTTACTGCAAAGATGCCAACGGGGCTCCCGTTTTGGACACAAAGTTTTATAACTTACACCTAAGCCCTATTTAAACCCCAAATTTGAAGCTATGCATTTTATAATTATGTCACAATACTAATCGTCATTGGCTGAAACAATTGTACAAACTACGCCTAAATCGGAAATGTTGGCATCTGTTACTACTCATATCACTGCAAAACTGCAGGGGACGTACACCTTCAATGGATTGGCATTCCAACCTACTACAGGAGTACCAATACTCCTAGTCACTCCATGCTATAGAAACTAACAACCTGCTGGGGAAACCTAACTAACTGCTGGGGGTAAACCTGTGATTGACTGGCATCCCATCCAGGGGGAGTAGCAATGCTTCTAGTCACTCCATGCCATTGCATGGCCATGGAAACTTCAAATGAGTACTGCAGCCGATTTCACGAATCCTTACGCACTGCGTAAGTCTGCTTGCGCAACATTTTATTGCGTAGGCTGCGCAACATTCCTGTGAAAATTACACGCAAGCTATTGGGCTTGCGCCATTTTGCAAAAGTTGCGCAAGCTGCGCACTCTTTCGTGAAATCGGCTGCTGGTCATGCCAGCCGGTTTAAATCTTGTGTCTTGTGTAACTACTACATGTATTACACTAAGACTTGAATGCAACTAAGGAATGCCATATGTTTGTCTATTGTGGTCACTTTGGCTCCAAATATCAAAGGTAATATTTAGACTCATTGTCTCACAATTTTCAATTAAAATTTTAAATACATGTCTACTCCTATACTACACGACGAGCCTTTATAGACCGTATCGAATAGCCGCCATTTCGTGGGGCACCTTTTGTTACTTAAGCCGTTCAACAATGGAAGCACAATATGTGCAACTATGCATGACCTCAAGGAACAAAGAAACTGCCCCACAAAATGGCGGCTATTCGAAACGGTCTATAAACTTATCGCTTTAGGGAATTCTAGTCTATAATTCAAGTTTATGCCCACCAGAAAACACATTTACTGTGTTTTGAAAACTACTTATCTTTTGTACTTTCCTGTCTTTGCCTGCATACAAATTGCTTGGTTTAAATCTACTTTTGGATATTAATTATGCGAGTGGTATGTTACTTCTAACTCAAGTTGGAGCCATCCGTTTCTAACATGTTTAACACAGAATTAAAATTCACGAAATATATTTACCAAAGTCCACCATTTAAAAACACCCCACGATAAAGATTACATGACAAAAGTAAATTACAAACAGTATTAAATTAGATGTGCTGACTAGCATTTTGTAATGCTTTTGTACAAAAACTACACTAAAGCAGCGTTCACACTAACGCGGAAAAATCACTCTGCCGCGCTGCGCTCACCGCATTGCGCGAGGTCCTAATCTCCGATCTTCCCAAAATAGAAAATTCCACTCTGGTAACTTAGGGTTTCACTGAAACACCTTTGGCTGCGCGTTGGAAAGGTCAGCGCACAACGGTCAAAGTTCAACAAAATTTAACTTTGACCCAGCTCCAAATGTTTTGCAAGTCGGGACAGGTCGCGCACAAGCAGCAAACCAGCTCCTGTACAAACCAATGGCACAGGCGCGCGCAAAGCCATTTTTCCCGCGATAGTGTCAATGCCCCTTAAGGCTGCTGTACGGTAATTTAGCATTCATGTCCGATTTTGTTTACTTTCTATTTTGCCACATTTCCCTACGGCTTGTCCAAACAGGTGTACTACCGGTTTTTTTCTCAAAAAATAAGCACAGATGGATTTAGGAGGTTTGTAGCGAAAGGAAGTACTGAAGAATAGACCACTCTCTCCGACGGCCATCTTTGTAGAAAAATACAACTGCCTATTAAACACTATCAGGTACGCGTACGCACATCATGGAACATGTTCCAAACACGAGCACATGTTGCTCAATATTTGTTCGAAATTTTACGCTCAAGATCATGATGCATGTTGCAATCTGTTGGAAGTGATGTCATTTGAGAGAGATCCATTGATAAATGCTGAATACCGCAGCCACTGCAAACAAGTTGGGCGCCGAGTGCTGATGCTTGTTGATTCTGGAAGCAAGCCAATGCATGAAATCACAGTATCTGACCACTCCATAAGCTGGGGTACACATCTAAGTACTACATGTAAAAAGGTGACGCACGAACACTGATATCTGTACAAGATAAGCAATTCACAAGGTGTCTGGCCATAGATAATGCTTTCACACGGTGACTGGAGCAGTTCGACAACGAAAACTGAGCACCTTGTCACATTTCAACATTTGATACGGTACTTGGGCGATGTATAGAGCCTTGAAGAATACAGCATATATCCAGCTGAGCACCGGGATAAACTGGCCAGAAGTCGATTTCAAACATCTTAGGAAGAGTCACTCTTCTTATCTTGGGACGTTGGTATGGGAATTAGGATGCCCTGAACTCATCTTAACTTTTGTGAAATCGATCCCAGCTAGTTCAAACAACATTATCCTTTTTGTGTGCTTTGTCCTCTTTATCATGGTCATCAGATGTCCCTTCAGCGCACTGTCCCCTGAATCGAGAGAACAAGTTGGGCATGTTAACGTTAGGCATCTTTGGTACGTTTGGCAGCCTTGGCATTCCCGGTAACCAGCCACGACCGCGACCGACGCATCCGAGATCAGTGATGGACTCTGCAACCGAAGCCGTCTCTACGTTCATGGCGCTGGCGGCGGCTTCTTCAGACGTCGGTGGTTGCAGTGGACCTGGCGCATCTTCCCCGGATTCATCGCCACTATCCGAACATGAGCCGGACTCCATGTCATTCGAGAATTGACCGCGAATCCTGGAGACTATGTTCATGTTGACATTGGGAAGCCAGTTACGACGGCAGGCAAAGAAGCTCCTAGTATGGGTGGCCATGGCACTGGGAAACTTGGAAGGTTGGATCTTGGACAGATACAGCCCAAACTGCTTCATATAATCCGTGAACATAACATTAAGGAATTTAAGAACAACATGGCATTTAAAAATGTTCTTATCGAGTCCAAACTCGAGTCACAATTAATTAAGGACTTGGACGCCGACTGTAAGCACTGAGGTTTTGGAAATTTACTCTGATAACAGCAGAGTTTAGCCAAAAGCTATAAAATTTGTAATTTACTGCTGCCTTCAATTTCAACTGCAGGTCATTAGAGAAAGCAGAAAACTAGTAAAAGCTTACCTTGACAACTTGAGCAAATTCACCAAAAATCCCACCCATTTTCAGCCAAAAAAAATAACAATTTAAAATAAAATTTAAAAATAAAAATTTAAAACCAAAGAGCATCATCAAGAGCATCAAGTCTGGTAATACTGAACAAAAAGATGTGTCTTAAGCTGGGACTTGAAATTACATGGGTAATATACCATTAACCATGTCACTGACCAGCTTTACTATATCATTTAAAACAATTTTCTTGAAAGTATCTTTTAAAGAATCAATGACGATATGAACTATTAAATGTTTTGAAGCAGGCAAAGGATATATGAGCGTCCAAGGAGGCTGGCCACCGTTGATATACAAGACGTAAGACAGACCATCCTTGGGTTGGCCTCGAATGGCGTAGTAATACGGCAGGTATTCGTGCTTCCTAAAGTTATGTTTCTCATAGAATTTGATGGCAGTGGTGTTGGTGACCAGAACATGAAGATAAACTGCCTTGCAGTTTGAGCGTTCACCGGAGGTGAGGTAGGATATGAGGCGATCTAAGAGAGCTGTTGCTGTTGGTTAAAAGAAATAATTGCATATTAAAGGAGCGTGTCCAGATCACATTTTTGACACTTCCACACCACCACCACCACCCCCCAGCTCCCATGGGTGTTGAGATTTTGATATCATATCAATTGTCATATTTTTCTCATTACCGTTCGGAAATTTTGTGCTCCCTTTTTTCCTGAACACCCACCTTTAATCCCGTTTTCATTAGGGAAATAATTTAATTAGACAATTTATTAATAAAGCATGCATTCACATCTCACTTAACGAAGATCGAACAAAGCTACCACAGGACTATATTTAATGACGATATTTTTATGCCAATAATCACATTTAAGTTCACCCAATAAGATTTAAGCTCACATGTACATGTATACTGTTTTTAATTCTGTGTGAATAAGTGATTATTTTTAGGGATTATGACCCAGGGACCGCCGGGGTTAATAAAAATCGATACATATGCGGACAAAAGTCTATGAGTTTGGGAAATCTGGATGTAGTGAAAAACAACTTGGCTCCACCAGGATTCGAACCGCCGACCTTCTGCTTGTTTTTAATTCTCTAAAATTAGTCACTTATCACTTGTGTGAAGCCTTTATTTGGCAAAGAAATTGTGGCTCATTTCCAATAATTTTTTAATTCACACTCCCTGCAAAAAAATGGAATCAATCCAAATAGAATGGAATTGATTCTACAAATGTGTGAGCCACCCCAGGGAGCCACCCAACAAGACGTCTGCCTTGTTTGCAGGAGGTCGTGGGTTCGAGTCCCACCCGAGCACGCTATGAAGTTTTTCATATTACACCTACCTCGAGCAAGCACCGAGTATACAGTGTTAAAAATTACAAGGGCAAAACAAACCCCAATTAACATTCAATCTCCCAGATGCAAGCTATTAAAATCAATTTCTGACTATAAAAATGGACACACATACACACTACATGTATTGTGCAGCAGCAGCAACACAAGTGAATGGTACATGTACTGTGTAACCTTGTCCAACTCCAACCTTCTGAAAGTATGGGGCAGTTGTATGGGGCAGTTGTATGGGGCAGTTTTAATGGGCACTAAGGCATTTTTCAATATTACAAGGGGGCAACGAAAGCAACTGCAGTCGTTGCCTCCATATAATTCCTTGTGTGCTGCAGGGGTATGCTGTGTTTACTCCTGCCCTACCCCTAAAACTATGGACCAGGATGTACATGTACTTCGAGCAAGCACCGAGTATGTACATGTAATTACAAGGGCAAAACAAACCCCAATTAACATTCAATCTCCCAGACGCAAGCTATTAAAATCAATTTCTGACTATAAAAATTGACACACGTTATACACATTATTGTGCAGCAGCAGCAGCAACACAAGTGAATGGTACTGTGTAACCTTGTCCAATTACTCCAACCTTCTTGGTCAACTTGCAAATTTTATGCATCACGCAAAATTACGTAGTGTAAATTGAAGAATAGACAAATTTCAAATTAGCACCAGGCAGCCTCGTTTTAGATGCCGAGTATTACGTCACACGTCTTTTCATATTTGCAAATTTTATCAAAGAAAAAAAAAAACCCACTGAGACACTCGTTTTCGATGACAATTTTTTATTTTTCTGTGCACCTATTACAAGGACAGGATCGTAATTTGGCTGAAGTGGTAATTATTAATACAACAAAGGCTCCAATGAAAGACAATGCAAGATAAACCATGCTGGAACACAATTATACAGGAGTGACCTTCAGCGCAGTAAATTGCATCATAGGCTTTTCCGTTTCAGTGACCAGAGGTTGAAGTGTATACACGCCTGTAAGCGACAATGAAACAGCTAGTGCTTACATTTCAAAGGCCATGTTTAACCACCAGGGAATGTACTACGTGTATTATCATGATAGCTCCAACATTTTTATCTACTGTAAAAATTATACACGTTCCACATATTTTGTAGAAATTATCCTTATGTTGTGTGCTCAGGGCTGGAGTTAGAAATCAAGGAGGGCACTGCAAAGATTGCCTTCGATACCTCTGAAAGTATGGGGCAGTTGTATGGGGCACCAAGGCATTTTTCAAAATTACAAGGGGGCAACGAAGGCAACTGCAGTCGTTGCCTCCATATAATTCCTTGTGTGCTGCAGGGGTATGCTGTGTTTACTCCTGCCCTACCCCTAAAACCATGGCCCAGGATGTACATGCATATCCCCCATAGGTAGAAGCGTACGTTATTTAGCAATATGGCCACGCAGCAACTTTAACAGGTGGACATTAAAACATCGCTAGCGCAATAAAATGCTGCCCAATCGCCACCAAACTACATGTACTTCCGATAGTTCTTGAGAACACCTTACCTTGCGTGTGTCTATAGAATTTGGACTGAATTTGTTCATATAATTCTCGAAAGTTCACAGGTCCTAAGGCTGTGACTAACGAATCGAATATTCGAAAATCCGATCATCCATCGAATACTCGATTTTACCAAATTGAATATTCGGTATGTGCTTTTTCCATTCCAAACCAAACATGTCTTTCAGCTAGGAATAAGTAAAAAATCCTTTTTCCTTTGCAGAAACGGCTGCTTTGACGTCATTTGTGTTCAATCACGAGTCCAAGGGCCGACAATAATTTCTGCAAAAACTCTTCGGCCGAGAGACTGCCACATGCAAGTTACAACATAAAGTCTATAGTAAACTTAGTTTCAGCACAGATTATTTTTTTGAGGCGGCAAATTCGGCACTAAAAAGGCTGCTGTAACTTCCTGTGAGCTGTGAGTTCGGATAATGTGCCAAAATCAATTAATTTCACTGCAAACCTTTTTGTCAAAATCGTAGAAAAAATTCATGCATCGAATATCGAATATTTAACGAATAGTAAATTATTTGAAAATGCACAGGCCTAACAGGTCCTTACAAGTCAAGAACAATGGTTGCAACATGCATGACACATGTACGTACTGTTGTAAGGGTGGATTTTCGAGAATTATATGGACAGAATCTGCTAAAATTCCATAAACACACACAAGGCATGGTTCTCAAGAACCATCAGACAGAGTTCCGTGGGGATTGCAGTGGCGTACCCAGAAATTGATAAACAGGGGAGCAAAATGTGCCATTTTCCTGTAACACGAAACATAATGTGGGCCATATTCTTATGTCTGATCAATACTACTTCAACTAAAAAAATATTTTTAGTGATTTTTTTCTAGGCCATGCTAAGAAAAATCAGATTAACAAGGGATTGCATGATATCTGTGGTGATGATAAATCTATTTTTATTATCTGACAAACAATTAACATGGTACTGGGTATGTCCATGAAGTTGGGTCACATTTTGTGACATACCATATCTCAAAAACTATGTCTCATTTCCAGCCTAGAAATGTCAGTCAATGTTCATTTCAGAAAAAAACTCCACTGTAGTAAAAGTACTACATTACGGTGTAACAAACAACAGTACAGACCCATGAAAATGTCTGTACAGTGTTAAACTTATGTGGTGTCCATGTAGTATCGGTACTACAAGAATCTCATAATTGGCGAGTGACTGCCAAATGAAAACATGAATGAATGTAGCAGAGCACTACCAAATATCCAATCCCACAACATTTTGAATGAACAAGTACATCTTCAGTATGTAATTGATACAACTTATACCGATGCTACATGGACACCACTGTATTTTGTGCCCCAACTTCATGGACAAACCCTACTACGTGTATTATGGTACTGTACAGAACATAAATATACTGGTACGGTAGTCATACATGCACATCGATATTGCATGTGTGCTGGCAGTAAAGTGATGCCATACAAATATAATATAGTTTGAGCATGGCGGGTAGCTATTGATCAACTGCCTATACTGATCTGGAAGCTAATAAACGACTCCAAAATGAATCTTGTTATTTGTTTTACCAAGTGTTCCTCATACATGTACAATTTCACAGTTTATGTTACTCGGTATACAGTATTTATGCACACTATGCACACTGTATATGTACCGGTACCTGTACGTTATCAACATTTTGACATGTTTATAGACACTACCAGCATATACAGACATATTTGCGATTCCACATGCTTCAATCTGTAGCCATTACAATTGGCTGCCACAATCATTATGTAAATGATGCACCGTACATAGGGAACACTGGTCAAAAAGTCATACGATTGGGTTATCAAAAAGTCATACGATTGGGTTATCAAAAAGTCATACGATTGGGTTATCAAAAAGTCATACGATTGGGTTAGGAGTCCAAGCAGGTCTGAAAACAAATTTTTAGACTTAATATCTGAACTTTTTTGATTGATGCCCCCTGCGCAGTGATAACATATTTTGTCAGATATTGGGTCCACTAGACTTTGTCAGTGTTTGCTTCACGAAACCCGCACTAGGCCTACATGTATATCGCCAGAAAGAATCTGTGCACATGCTCCATATTAGGGATGGGACGTTTAACCAAAATTTAAAAACTGGTTTTGCCAAAAGTTTAAAGGCAGTATACATCATTGGTAATCTCGAAAATCAGAAATGTTCACAGATTTACACCTTACTTACACAATATAAACATGACGACCGTAGAAAACTTCCCCGGAAATGGTTTTGTCTGAAGTGCTATAGTCTTTGAGAAATGAGTAAAACAATTAGTTTTCGTCTCTTGAGACGAAAATTCAATTCGCCCCAAAACCATTTCGCCCAAGTGCCATTTAGCCCCAAACCACTTCGCCCGAGTGCCATTTCGCCCCAAATTACTTCGTCCAAACACTACATCGCCCAAATGCCACTTCAACCCAAAACCACTTCGTGCACAGGTTGTGGTTCAGGGCGAAATGGTTCAGGGCGAAGTGGTTTTGGGGCGAAATGACTGTAAACCCTTTTTTGACCGTTTTCTCAAAAGTTAGACGAAGTACGGAGCTGGTTTTTGCTCAGGTTGGTTTTTATCATGCATATCTTCAATCACACAGGGGGATAAAACTATTTGTAACAGTTTACCAATCATGTATACTATCTTTAAGCGAAACTCAATTTTAAAGAATTTACAATAATTTTCAGAGGGTTATTTGTAATGACTTCATGAAACTGAAATAAATTTACGATATGTGGGATCGTAGTAAATTTTATGTCACTCCTAATAGAACAACATACGACATTACACTTGGGTAATCTTGCTTTCGAACACACCAACAAATTTTAATGTTTAGGTTAAGTTGCTAGTCTGAAAGACAAAGTTCGTTAACTATTACCAATGTTTGTCAATTATAGACTGATCCAAAAGCATTTATGGTCCATATCCGTAAATTCTACTAACCAATCATCTTGAAGGAAAATGGTGACCCATGAGGTCCTTCAGCGACCCAAACAATTTAATGATTCAGAACTGCCAACCCTTTCTGATTTTTGAGAAGACGCCCGAAAAATAGGTTGATTTCCCGACTTCAGACATCTCAAAATCTCTGAGGTTGTTAACCGACAACCCAGGTTTTTTTTATTTTCCCAGGAGTCACAAGGTCAGCCATTTTCCAGGGAATCTGTTGCAAAATCAGGGAGGGCTGGCAGCTCTTAATGATTGTGCACACATTAAAGTTGCTAAATCTGTGATTTCAATGAAAGATGCGTTATAGAAAGCCAAAGTGCGACGCGAGTCGCCATGGTAATAAGCTCTAAACATCAAGGCCATCGGGAAAAAGTGTCATTGCAAAAGCACAGGGACACGGTTCAGTGATTTTTAGTGTACAGCCATTGCCTCGACAACTAACAAAAGATGACGTATTCACTTGGACAGTCTATTGCAAAATATAGGTGCATGTAGACAAGGTTCTTCAACATGACTACTTCAAACCATTACTTAGCTTTGTTTTTTTTAAATGTATCTGATGAATTATACAACAAATAACACAGTAAGTTAGATCAATCTAATGATTGTGCACACTTTAAACTTGCTAGAATCTGTGATTTCGGTGATTAAAATGACAGAATCTTAACTTACCAATGCCCCTTCGCCTGTACTCTTTGACAACGCCAAGACTCAGGATATACGCTACTTGGGTTGTGTTGGGGAAAGTGGCTGATAGTATATTGAAGTCCTGTAATCACAAGAAAATAATAGCAGAAAAGATGTGTTATTGTGCATCTAGTGTGAGTATACCGAGCAACAAAAGAAATGCAAAATTTCAGTTTAATAAAAATGTAAACATTTCTCTTGTAATTAACTTGACATCATGACTGCATAAGCTGAAAATTCCCGTTCTCAGATTGACTGCTTTTCAATCAAAAAGTGGAAAAAAATATGTGTGCGTTTTTTGTATTGCTTTGTACAGACAATGTTCTCCAACTTGATTCCTTTAAACCATATCTTAGCTTTGGGGGTTTTAATGGATCTGACAAATTCTATAACACAGTGAAGAAAGCCATTAAGTTAGAGCAATGTTGAAACATCTAATACCATTAAATCAAATTATTAATAGGCATGTGCATTGAAATTCGATTAATTTTTTCAATCAAATGTTCGATATTCGATCCGTAAACTTTTTTTAAAAATGTCCGCCCTTTTTTTGCATTGTTATCCGAACCTAAAGTTGTTCGGAGTGTACTTCCTGCGTGGGTGCTATGCAGGATGTGTTTGATTCCCTCAGCAGCCTTCTTCGATGTCAAATCGGCCGCATCGTTGCATGCTCGATTTGCTTCTAGCCACGAGTCCAGTGTACAAGTTACAACATTGAAGCTATGGTTTGAGCTGGGATTACTTTACAGGAAAACTGAATGGGCGGGATCATTATGCAAACTAAAATGTGAGGTCTATGGTTGGATGTGGTACACTTTTTGGCTTTTTGCATAAATTAATGTTGGCTCCGCCCTGTACAAACCATAAGTCATATGTTGTAACTTGTACACTGGACTGTGGTTGGACATATTATGCGACATCAAAGTAAGCAGCTGTTTCGGCAACGAAAAGGGCTGCGTTATTCAATAAAAACATCCTGTAATTCACCCATATTTATTCTACATGTAAAACACTTCCGAACTGGATGATATGTTTGGTTTGAAGTGGGCCAGTTTGCACATGAAAAAAAAGAGGTCATAGCGAATATTCGATTCGGTAAAATGCTATTCGAACATTCGATGGAAGATTGAATATTCGAATATTTGATTCGTTTGGCACACCACTAATTATTAATGCAAACTGTCCAAGATATTTGTTCTCTGATTGAGAACAAATAGCATGGTAATTTTAGGAATTTAGATGTACTATTCAGGGGCTAAATTTAAGGGCTTATAATGCTAAAGTGCTAAAAAAAAAAAAAAAACATTTGCAAACGATTTTTGCAATTTGCATGGATATTTTGGCATTTGCATGGATTTTTAAGGTTTTCTGAATTATTACTGCATCTATGTGGTTTAAAATTCTGTGTGGCAGTTTATCAATATTATTCTTTAGTTATGTAGTGCTGCTGTTCCTGTTTTCAAACATTTTCCAATAATGTAATCCGTCTTTTATTACATGTACATGTTCATACATCTTAGACACCGTCAATAGATTTACTAAGGCGACATCTCCAGGGCATTTATTTAATGGGATTGTACCCATTAAGCTCCCTTGCTTGAATAATTTAAGCTCACTCGCAGATTTGCTTGAATAATGTAATTGACAGCCATTATGCTGACTGAATTTTGCATAAAAATGTTTGACTGTGGTACAGTACATGTATGTGAGCAGGCCGGCCAGCATCCATGTATGAGAACTGCCATAACAAGTACTTAAAGACGCAGGCTCGTCAATGCGCGAGAAACATATTCGTGCCACGAAATTCACCGTGCTCCATACCTTGCCCAAGTATAGGGCAGTCAGCTGTTGTGATCCCGGAGGGTGCAGGCTTATTTGTGTACGTTGTACATACAACACACTTGCACACGGGGGTGTGATTCGACTAGCATTGCATTTACACACAATGCGGGAATAATACTGTTCGTTGTCAAAACACGCCTGCACCCTCCGGGATCGTAAGAGCAAGGTATGGAGCGTGGTTAATTTCGTGGCACGAATTTGTCCGTCTCGCATTGACGAGCCTGCGTCTTTAAATATTATGATACACTACATGTACATTACACATCCACGAGACAATTGCATAAACAGGGGTTGAAATTAACATGAATTTCCAGCAGTTTATAGACCTGGCGTCAATGCATAGTTCCGATTTTGCCCACGCACAAAGCAATGGGACTTTCACGGAAAGCACAGATTCATTGAAGAAAACTCAAAGGTATTCATGTTTCAGGGTCAACAGTTATCTTAGAACACACTGAGTAAAGGGCCAGTAATACAGGGATATCATATCATCACGAAATATAGCTTTCGTACCTTTGAACAACGAAACGACCGGCCTTGAAACCAAACATTCACCCGGATCGTCGCATACAACACTGTACAAATTGTATGGGGCCGGCAGAACATATCGCGTGATCATGTTGTTGTGAGAAAGTGCACTTTGACCTATGTGGGTGACATCTGCTAGCTCTGTTGTGATTGGTCGGCGGGTTCGGTTGATTGACAGGTCGGAACTATGCATTTCATGGCGCTGCTAAGCAAAACAATTTACTTAGCACAGAACTTATTTGCTTTGTAAAATGAGTTATACGTCAAATTGTGTTTTTAGAAACAGTAGCAAAATATCAGTAAATACACATCACATACGATTTTGGCTGGTAATCCATTTTAGCAATATAAAGCAAAGAAATTCTGCAGAATATCACATGACTAATTCTACAACCAATAAGGCATTACCTCTCGATGACATCGTAACCTCGTTTTGACCTCCGCCACGATAAGACCTACGATCTTTCCCGATGACTCTGCTGCTAGTGAGTAAAACTTCTTATCACTAGTGATGTCGCGATACCAAGAGTCCGGATACCTGTAAATTGGGCAAGAGAAATAAACGGGGCTTGTGTCAGTTTGAATGTTTGGATATTTCTGTTTCATCTTGCGTTAAAATACATGTAATATACCATTGTAGAGGTGAATTGATAGTTAATGATCCACCTTTGTCAGTAAGTGAAGTGCCACAGGACAGTAGCATTCAAGCACAGTGGTTGAGTGCCTAGTATGCATGAGGTTGTGGGTTCGAGTCCCACCCGAGCGCGCTATGAGTTTTAGCATGCCGAAATTTCGTGTTCTCAATCTGTATATTTTCAAGGATATCATTACTGTTTTTTAACTAATTTATCAGGTTGCTTAAAGCAGTGCAGTGATTACACCAAGCGTTCATATCCAAATAGACCTTATGCGTAGCGGCCATGATAGAGGGCAGTCACATTGTCACAGTGCGTCATGCACGAGTAGGCACATTGTGGATCTACATGTATTGTCCAACATTGTCACATCATTTAAATATGAAAACCTGTCCTCTATCATGGCCGCTACGCATAAGGTCTATTGGAGACCTTGCAGATTTCATGTTTCCTTCCCATGGCTAGTATTTTGGGAAGGTACATGTATGATTCTTGGGTTAAAAAGAAATGTATTTTCTAGATAAATCTGAACACGCTCTTAACTACTGTTGCTGAGCTCTGAGATGCTCCCTATTGATTGCTTTCCGGTGACGTCACCCCTTCCATCCACCATTTTGGTGGGCATTTTTCATGACCCACGTGGCTCGAGTAATAACCGGCAAAAGAGCAGGAAAAGCGCATTGGTTGCATCTACCTCTGTTGCTTGACCTTGCTTTATGTTGTTGCGCCATGGCTGTTGTATCGAGAAAGATAAAAACGCATTTCTTCAGGCTAAAAGTCGCGATCAACTAAAAGCACTTTCGTTTTTACAAGCCGAGTGCATGCTCAATAATTTAAACGTATCACAACGCCCGCGTGTGGCATCTTCGAATGAAAATATGCTGGTGAGTATTTTTTACCCGTGTTCATGTGCGTCTATTGGCGCGCGCGTGTACTCGCGTGATGTTGCCCACCACACATTCCCGGATGTCCTACGTCATCGAAAGCAATCAATTGAGACTTTTCTTGAAAGCGTCCTCAAGTGGTGAAAATGTCAGATGCCTGCTAAATGTTTGACTATGGAGAACAGCGACATAGAGGCAAAATTGTGTGACAAAACATTAATTAAACCAACACACAAAGCCTTTTAATGCGCTAATGCGCATAAAACCCAGCACTCGAGACAATTTGAAGTGCAACAACGCACTAAAAACCACAGGATCAACCTGGGTAGAAAGTGTTTTTATGATTCTGTGATTTTTAGTGTGCCAGTTCACACTAAATCCTCTACATGCTGTTTTTTCTCAAAGTGACGCAGCCAAATTTACACGTGTTAACACATGAAAAAGCTTAGTGTGAATCTACTTACTCCACCGGGAACCATTCACTGCATAGACACTTGACCTCTGCAACATCATCAGGGCAAAGAAATCGTAGCTTCATGAGTTGACTCCTCCCCCCTCCTCGGCCTCCTTGGCTCTGCCCATCCCCTCCTGTTCCAATACTGCCATCCTTGGGCCCACTAGGGGCATGTTCTTTACCTACACTTGAAGTCATGCATGCAGTTGAAGTCGGTACACATCATACTCTCATGTTGCCAAAGTGTTTAGCGATCAACCTGTAAGGGTAAAGAAAGGCATGGAATTCTTTGGCATGCAGCAGCGACAAGTGTCGACCTCATATAGATATTACCAGCGCCGTAACAGCATTGCCCATATGTCCGTGCCTGGACTGATTTGAAAAGGTGCCGTGTAGTTTACAGAAGTGACGAAAGTCGGGACAAATTGCATGATTAAAAAGATAAACAGTTCCTCTTCAAATCTATATTATTTTGCGTGTTTTGTTTGTCGAAATATTTCCATTCGCAAGACTGAAATGGATTACAAGCCAAAATTATACACCAACATGTTCTTTGCAAGAGTAGAAGAATACCTTTCAATACACATTACTTACGATTTTGGCTGGCAATCCATTTTTGCAAAATAAAGGGTATTTTTTTAGTTTATGTCACAACTCGAATTTAAAGAAAATAATTATTGGAATCGATAGCTTAGAAGAATCTAAAATACCTTTACCATTGACATTTCCGTCGCAAATGTTGCGTCTTAAAGAAGATTTTGTGTTTTTGTCACACCCGCTTGCATACAAAAGTGTGTGAAACGGAGAAGTGCAGTTGCAATGGGCCCTGCATTATGCTGCAGATATGTAAGGGCCGATAGCGCCAAGGCAGTGTGTGAAGCGCACGCGTGAAGTTTTGGCGTGCTCTTGAGGAAATGATCCGTTTGGTTTCTGTGCGGCCGCACCGCTTTGCGTGCTCGATGTTCTGAGTGCGTGAAGGTCACACGCGCGTGCAAGGTTGTCGTCTGCGTAGTGTGCCCCCAGATTATCCCAAAAATGCTAGTACAATATGTGCAAGAAAATATGCAGTCTTTTTCGTGTTTTTTCTCGAAAACGAAGCATTTGCGACAGAAGTGTATGTAAGTATTCCTATTCTAAAATCGTCCAAGCTATCAATTCCAATAATTATTTTCCTTAAATTCCAGTTGTGACATAAACTTTAAAAATACCAAATAAAGCAAACAAATTCTGTGCCAAGACTCGGCAAATGTTTGTGCTTAGCAGCACCATGAAATTGGCCCCTGCAGCCGATTTCACGAATCATTATGCACTGCGTAAGCCCGCTTGCACAACTTTTCATTGCGTAAGCTGTGCAACATTCCTGTGAAAATTACACGCAAGCCTAGCCAGCATTATGGGGCTTATCTGCTTAAATGCCATTTTCAAAAGTAGCGCAAGCTAGGCCTACGAAATTTTTCGTGAAATCGGCTGAAGGTCAAACAAACACAAACAGAAAGGACGTTGGTAAAACGCAGAACGGTGGAACAGAAAGCAGAACAGTGGAACCGTTTCACCATTCTGTTCGGAAATTTATAAAAACCGGAGGTCAGAAGTGGTCGGAGGTACCCAAAGCCAAAGGTGCCCGGAGGTAGATTTGTTTTGCTAACGTGTAGTTGGTGCGTTGACGGTGGCTCCGGAGCTACGTTGTATTAAAATAACAAGTCGGAGGTAGGTTGTAACATGTACTACACGGTCACAAAAAAAATATACCTCCAGGTTACCTCCGACCTTTGGGTTTCTGTTCCACCGTTCTGCATGTTCTGTTCCACCATTCCGCGTTTACCAATATCCAAATAAAAACCTGACAAAAAATGAATAGCGATTAGAAAACAATAGCCAATGTAGCCTAGCCTAGGTCTTTTTCCCCATGTATACTTACAATAAAGCCTCCAATTTGCTCTATAAAGCATGGCCAACAAGAAATACGGGTCACTCTTTAACCAGAATTGTTTTCAAGCGGAAAACTAGGCCTTCTTTTGATACACAACATGGGTGGGTACTGGGTGGTTTCAGTGTTTTTCGTGCAAAAAGAACTCGCACGAGAGCGCCCTCTTCTGGTTGGATTGTATTTAATAAAGGTTACGTTCGCTTAGTTGCCACGAGATATTGCTCGTGTTTAGCCAACACTGCCGCATACACGCGCCCTCATTAGAAATTCACATACGAGAAGATTGAAACTGCAGTCGTCACCAAAGAACCTAAAAGACACAGCTAATAAATGATAATCCATCATTTCCCAATAATGGTCGATTCCATTGGCCTTAAAATTAGACACATGAGTGACAGAGCGACATAGATTGAATCCTGCATACAGTTGTTAATATACGACTGTGCATAATAAATCATTAAAAGAGTACGGTGTCATTATTTTAAACTCCCCCATTTTTCCATTGACGTGGCCCATTTATACTCCCTTTTCTTAGTCGCCATAGATGAATTTAAAATGTTCATTCAAACCGAGTGTCTCTCATCCTCGTGAAGCAGGACCTCTTTACACACTCTTCGCTCGTACCCACCCCCTTACAGGCGCTGGGACCGGGCTAATTTGTTTGCGCCCTTATTGGTAATTTGTTTTTTTTTACGACACGTGACCACGAGGTCACGTCTTTTTCTTGTAAACGAACGTAAAAAAATATTTTTTTTCTTCCCAGCAGGCAAGGCAGATTTGCAAACAGTACACTCATTCCATTCTTAAATTTGATTATTGCGCAGGATATACATGTATAAGCATTAGCATACTACTGTATTTATTAATTGTTCGTCTGGCAGTAAGCAACCCACAATGCTCCGCGCGTCTGTAACTGTGACCTTTGCGTCACGTGTTTCCTTCACAGAAATATGTGAAGGCACATCAGCCCATCCCAGCACCCTGTAAGGGCGGCGGGTACGATCAAATATACACTCCTCTACTCGTGCGTCTGATAGAGCCCCTGTTGAAATCCGCCCTTCGCTCTTGGCCAATGAGGACGCTTTTCAGTGCTCACGTGCACACACTGCAAACACAGTGTAAGTACATGTCCGCGTTCGACACGCTCGGCGATTCATGGCCGTTATTTCTATCCGAAGGCGCAAAGCCGTTCCGTTGCATTTAATTCGCTGAAAAAACAGCAGTGTAAATAAAGACGTCGCCGAAAATTTCGGTAGGAAGGATAGTCATAAAAAACAAAAACTCAATCCAATTTCGGGAAAAGTATAGAATTTGTTTCTTTCCAGCATATTACCAAAAAGCGCGTAACGTAATACAATGGCTCCGCATTCAAGCAAAATAAAAACATAACAAAAAGTTTAGAACAATGGCAACAAACCCATCTTTTATTTTGTGTATTTACGAGTGCATTTAATCACGAGAGAGCACTATTACGACTATAACTTATAAGTTAACAACGATCGTCTGAACACAATGTCGTAATCCAAATGCCTAAGTATACAATCACTTGTTGCGCTGCCGGTCTATCTAAACGCAACAAAACTTACATTCATGCCCCACTCAGAAGACCTTATACTTAATCCCTAACATTCTGTTTATTCACACAATTCCTGACAATCCTCGTCTTGGATGTCATCGCCGTTAGTTTCTACTGCCAGACTAGAGTCTTCAGACGTGTCCAGATCATCTTCAGATGTCCAGATCAACACCACGTCTGTTAAGAGCTCCTCCTCTTCCCCTCCGTCCAAGACGGCGACCGAGGCAGCGTATCTGTGCTCCAGGGCGTCTTGCTGGAGGCACGCGTCGATAAGACTCTCCACTCCGATGGAGTCACGCCCGTCCGAAGCCCACGGAGGAGTCTCGCTCGTTATCAGCTCGTCGTCATCGTCATTGAGCCCTGAAGAACGCCCAGACAGAAAACTGCCATCACTCTGAAAGAAGAATTCGCCTGAAAGCCAGTTTGAACTCTCGTTTACATCAGACAGAGTAATTTGAGAAGTGTTCCGCTGCGATGTCGCCACACATTCGTCCTCCAGTTCTTTCAAGGTCACGTAGATGACGTCTTCAACTAAAACAGAAGCCGCAGCGTTCAGCAGCACCAAGAAGATAAACCCGTCCAGTTCCTTCTCATAGGATACCAGTTCAAACTGTCTTGGTAGGGGATCTGTGGGCGTTTGGGTGTAGGCGTTCTTCGAAGAGCATCTTTCAGACGCTTTTGAAGGTTTGGTCTCATCGCAGACAGGACTGGCGTCTCCCATGCTGGCTCGAGACGATACCTCGGTCCCTTCCATACCGCTTCCTAGTTCTCGGCTCCCTGTCAGTTTTTCCTTCATCAACCGACCTGCCGAGAGACATGGGGATGCCGTCTTCGGGAAGTCCAAAACATTTTCGCCAGATCGCGACGTAATTTTTGTATCCCTCGTGGAAGCACAGCATTTCTGGCTTGGCTTTCCACTACGATGGCTGAAGGGCTCCCGCAGTTCCTCGTCATCTTCATCACCTTTAGCTGTTTTTGGACCAACAAAACCGAGAAATCGCTAAGCTCATGCACGGTAACGGGGCAACTTAAAACTTAAAATTAACTATATATGACTAGGTATAGGGTACACCCATACACTTGGATACAAAAAAAAGTCAGACGCATTCCAATCTCAGTCCGACATTCTTGTTTACACCATTTGATGACTGCCGTGTATAGTATAAAATTTAAATTAAAACAAAAATCGAAACTCATTTATTTGAAATGTAAGAACACCGTTACAGTTATCCTGTCTTACGTTTCTTCATCCAGATAGGAGCAAACGTCTCCATAATGTTGGTATCATCTTCTTTTTGGATGAGGCCGCTAACTTGCTTCCTCCAAACTCTCTCTGCCTTGGATTTCCTCCTAATTTCTCCAGCGTCTTGCGGCTGGGTGCTGCAATCTCCATTGGCTTCTGTACAAAATTACATTCTCACTTTAGATATAAACGTTTAGGTCTTAAACAACTCCAACGGCTAGAAAGGTTTAATTTAGATGTAATACTACTAAAAGAGTGAGCAAAAAGTTTACAATTTATCAAGAAATCGACGTCGTAGTTCTGACAAAAAAATAAACCCATTTTGTCATCGATGGGCGTCTCCAAATAGCGGACATCATTGAAATAAAAAGATATCTTGAGCGAGCATGCAGTATACTAGATGACAATGCCTAACCTCGATCATTCCCATCAAGCGAGTTTGGTATCTCATCTCGTCTCGTCCACACTGAGTTGAAATCTTCCACAACCGGTTCGTTCTGCAGTTTGTCATGATCGTCGACGCGGCAAATCGATTCTCCCCAGTCGCCATGTTCCCCGTTCTCGGTGTCAGAAAGTGCATCCACGTTGTTGGGAATTAGCTCCGGCAAATCCTGGCTGCAGTAATCAACAACTGCATTTAAAGAAGTGATCAATAATTATTGGATTATCTTGGCATGCGGAAATATTGGATGGAAAACGGGATTTAGTTGTATAATAGTTACGGCTTACGCTTCGATGATTTTTGAATACACCCTGTAAGAAAGTCCCTGTATTTTCTGACCTCAAACCGAAGTCGATAATATTAATCCAATAGAGGAATTTAAATTTGTAATCAATAATCGAGGGTCTCGGTGCTTTCTTGAAAAGACGCGTGACGTAAATACAATGGTTCGGCATCTAAAACGAGGCTGCCCTTGTGCTTATTTGAATTTTGTCAATACTTATTTACTGTCTTTGCGATGATACGGATGGGTGTTCTTGAAGACGCTTCGGGTGTGACTCTTAAGAGATGTTTGCTTGAGTAGTTTCTCGTCCCTTCGCCGTGTAATCTGCGCACTCCGTCTGGCGGTATTCTCTGCATGACACATCAGGCGACCGGCGTACGAAGTAGACGAGGTCGACACTGGAACTATAGATACATGTACAATATCAAAAGGTATTGTTGATAAGTTCGCTTGTATGTACCAACGCCTGCTTTGTTAAAGGCTAAATCCGTAAAATGTTGCTAAAAAAAAGGAAACCATGGCATTCTGGGAAGCCTGACCTATCCTCCATGCAGCATAAAAAGCAGGTTCGACATCAAGAAACAACTGTGGTTCAACAATTAGAGTCCTACGAATTAATTGATTAAATAATGCATTTACAAAGAATACATTCCATATAGATGTTCACGTGCGCTGCACAGTGTGTTATAGGCCTATAAAACAAAGTGTATTTCCACCTAAACATTTAGATACATAGCCATAGGTGGGTGGCGCCATTGGTTGCCGACGGCCCGAGACACCGGAACCAATGGCGGTCGTGAGCTTTATTACCTGCAGGAGAAATCCAGGGAGGAGCGAACACATCAACTACTTGCGTCATCATTATCGCCTCAACAACAATTAGGCCCACTGTCTGGATCCACTTGTTGGGGCTGCTGAAACAAACTCTAAACGCAACCCTTCCGGCCTACGTCCGTGAAATATCGAGCGAAATAAATTGAATGTTTTGTTCTTCACTAGACGCGGGCTGTTTATGCAGTTCTGACCGCGCATAGTCGCGATCGTTTTGCGCGTCCCATACGCGATTAA